>CM045492.1:45723828-46323828 GCA_024704745.1 Rosa lucieae
TTTCCGGCCACCTCCGGGGGTCAAAAATGTGATTTCTTTATATTTTTAGATTCTACATTTCAATATGATCATTTCGATATATTATACGTATTTTTTTGATATCGTATGATTTAGTTATGAATTTTACGGTTTTGATTAATTTCAATTGATCAATTAATGTTTTTTGAAGATCGGACCGTCCGATGGACTTGTAGTTTTGATATGTTGATCGTATGACTGTCCCGGTGACTTTGTGAGGTCACGGGCGAAGATCCGACCGTTGGATCTTCGTATAATTGTGAAATGGTGTTTTAGAAGGCGATTCGTGAGAATCCAACCGTCGGATTTTCATATAAATCTGTGGAGACGTTATTAAAGGCGATTCAGGAAGATCTGACCGTTGGATCTTCGTGATAATTTTGGAGGATGATCCTAAGGGCGATCCGTGAGGATCCGACCGTTGGATCATCTTTATTTTTGAATCCGACCGTTGGATCGTCTTTATTTTAGGATCCGACCGTTGGATCGTTGTATAAATTCGATCTGACCGTTGGATCGTCATATAAATTCAATCTGACCGTTGGATCGTCGTATAAATCCGATCTGACCGTTGGATCATTATATAAATTAGATTAGACCGTCAGATCGTCATTTATTTTATTTTATGAGTTGTTGGCTAAATTCAAGTCACTTATGATTAGTTGTTTGACGGTTTGATTTGGCGGACGAATTGTGATTCTTATTCGAGTTATAAGAAGACGCAGCAGGATTAGAGGTGAGTAAACCGCACATGGTTCATTCATGAACCAGAATTCTGAATATTTATATTTAATTTTATGATATTTTATAGTTGTTAAAGCATGTGCGAATGACTTTATACATATTTTATTATTGATAAAATATACGTGTTGTTGGTTTGTGTTGAGGAAATTATATATTGAGTGAGGTGTTATGTTTATTGTTTGAGAAACAATAAATTGTTGATTGGTTGAGATATATTGATTTGTGGAAATCAATAGGTCACAGGGGTGATCATGGCATCTGTTAGTGAACCACGCTCTTGTACCGAGTTGGTGGTTACTAATAGCATTAAATCGTGAACCACGCTCTCGCGCCGAGTTGGTGGTTGCGATCAGTTAGAGCTCTAGTCTGTCTGCCAAATGTTGAGTGACCCTTATGAGAGAAATCGAGAGTAACTCATAAGTGTCTATATATATATATATATAAGACTGAGAAAGTGACGTGGTTTTGTGATTGTGATATTATTACAATTTCATTTGCTTGAATTGAAATTGTTATATTAAAGTTGTGCAATCCTTTCGTTTACTCATACGGGCTGTCAAGCTCACTGGATTTGTGTTGTTGCAATCCCGGTACACTATTTATATTGTGTAGCGGGAAATCCTACAGGTCAGGAGAAGCAAGAAGGTGATCAGGCTGCTTAGAGTAGTGACATTTGAGTTACAGCGTTATTGTGAGTTTCGTTATGTTCATTTTGAACTTATCAATTTGGAAATTGTGATAGTGTGCTGTAATAAGAAATTGAGGAATTGGGTATTGTAATATTGAGTGGTGTGAGGCGTGTTACTCTGAAAGAAAAATTTAGATTGGTATTTGTATTTATTATTATTTCATGTTTCGGATTTGAATTGGTTATTCAAAATTCGGGGCGTGACATATAATATTACTCTCAAGGAACTTTTTTTTTGATCAAAGAAGAACTTCATTAATAATGAACTGCTTACAACGAGTTTTAGGCGACATCTCTTAACCAGAAATGGCCTCTAGACTTCACACCGGAACTCTATAGACTGACTCTAAACTGGCACTACAACTGTATGACAAAGACAAAAAGCGCAGGAGCAGTGAATCCTTGACAGCTCACCTCTCGTCCAGTCAATAAGAACTCTAAACTGGACAACTCACTTGTGTCGACACTAAACTCACCAAGGAACTTCTCTATTTGATATAATATTCGTTGCGATGTAATAGAGAAGTAAAGCTGATATAATGGTATTCTTAAGGAACTCTATAGACTGACTCTAAACTGGCACTACAACTGTATGACAAAGACAAAAAGCGCAGGAGCAGTGAATCCTTGACAGCTCACCTCTCGTCCAGTCAATAAGAACTCTAAACTGGACAACTCACTTGTGTCGACACTACTCTTAAGGAACTTCTCTATTTGATATAATATTCGTTGCGATGTAATAGAGAAGTAAAGCTGATATAATGGTATTCTTAAGGAATATAATAAAATATTACCATTAACAATATTTTATTCAGTCACAGAATGTGCTAGTAGTTACACTAACCAGAAGTATTTGATAGTCCTATAGAGGTTTTACAGCTTACTACCATTTCCCTCATTCAATGAGAGCATTTTATCTCAAGTGTAGATGCGTTTACAGCACTTTATTTGATATGCTGATTATGAGAGAAGGCCAAGAAATTCACTCATTTATTGTTTTCGCCTGAAGTAAATTTCTCAACGGGCCACAAATCTCTCTCAAGTGCGATTCTCAATACCATTTCTACCCTATGATTATTGACTGCTGCCTTCAGTCCCACAAAACATCAGCAAAATGAGTGAAGTAATGTCTGGAAGAATCTATCATCTAGAACCAAAATAAGTGGATAAGATATCCCCCTGTGCTTGAGCAAAGGACCATTCGGTTTCCCACAAATGCAGTATGTAGGGACTTTGTTGGCCTACTAACTATTGCCACCTCTATAGATAGCAAGTAAACAAAATTACATCAGATGTGACCACGAGAGGGAGAAGGGAGAGGAGAAGACAATTAGGGCTGGTTTGGTCGACCTTACTATTTAGACTACCTAATTTTCAAGATTGTCCCAGATAGTTTAACAAAATGGACGACATCCTGACCTGTGATGGTGGACAGGGGGACTAGACAGAAGAGAACGAAGAACAAAAAAATCAATCCATACCCTATGCAGTTTCAATTTCTCCTCGTTAGTATTTTTTTCGCTCCTTTCTCCAGCTTATTCATGAACAATTCCATGTGCAGTTCCATTTCTCCTCTTCCCCAGCTTCTTTGTGAACATCTCCCCAAATCAATCATACCACCTCGCTCATCAAATCTGTTCCTTTCTCTTCTTCCCTATTTCAAGATTCAATCCATCATTTTTCAAAAGCACCCAACTGTCCCGACATAACAGCTACCTACATTGATGCGGTGTAAGTAAACACCAAAAAAGAGAAGGGGAAGGGAGAAACACAATACATGTGTATGCACCAGATTTAATCTGAATGCAGAGTCACAATGAGAACAGAAATCACCAAAAAAAGAATCCCAAATAGTGTTGGAGAAGAGAATATCACAAAACAAAGACAATCAAAGCTAGAAAAACAAATACAGAGAGAAGGCCAGCAGAAAGCAGACTTCTTTTCTTTCTCTTTACCCTGTATCCACTACTACAAAAATTGAATCAGACGACGGCTAAAAACCGTCGTCTGATATGGAGGTAAAGCGTCGTCTATCGAGGCGCCGTCTGATGAAGATCGATTGTAGGGAACCGTCGTGTGAAGGGCTCGGCAGCATGCCGGCAGCATGTCGACAGCATGTTGGCAGCCTGTCGACAGCATTAGCTGTTGTGTGACTATTATTCAGACAACGGGTACCCTTAGCAGCTGTTGTGTGATTGCAAATTACACGTCGCTTTATTTTGTGGCCGTTGTGTGAGTTTAAGTCACACAACGCTCTTTACAAGGCAGCTGTTATCTGTTTTGAATTCAGACGACGGTTGTTTATTTTTGTGCGCGTTGTGGGACTTTCATTCACACCACTCTTTTTGCTTGTAAGCATCCATTGTCTGTTTTGTTATCAGACGACGGTTGTTTATTTTTGTGCGCGTTGTGGGACTTTCATTCACACCACTCTTTTTGCTTGTAAGCATCCATTGTCTGTTTTGTTTTCAGACGACGGTTGTTTATTTTTATGCGCGTTGTCGGACTTTTACTCACACCACTCTTTTTGCTTGTAAGCATCCATTGTCTGTTTTGAACTCAGATAATAGAAAATTGGCTAGATGTAGGCTTTCACACGACAGTCCCAAAATCAGTAATTACCAAATGAACAGTAATTAGATTAATGTATATAGAGATCAATCTAATATTGTTATAACCCACATGATTGTACCTAAATGGATTATACAATGCAAAATAAGGAGCACATCTGTATATGCTACTCCAATAGCAAAATAAGGAGCACATCTGTATATGCTACTCCAATAGCAAAATAAGGAGCACATCTATATATGCTACTCCAATGGCAAAATAAGTGAAGAAATGTACTTTAAATCATCACTTCAGACCACAAAAACACATTTCTTGCCTATTTCACATCAGAGGGTGTAGGCCATGAGCAACTGCAGACTTTACAACTTCAGGATGTTCTTCAACACATAACTTGTGAGTTCATTACGGACTTCATCAATTTCCACTTGACTATAAACATGGTTAGCTCTCCTACCCCACTGTAATAGTTTAAAAATCACAAATTAAACTCATGCCATGCCATTTGATAAACTGAAACTATACTACGAACTACTTTGAAAACTAACAGCAAACCTGTAGACTTTGTTATTTCAAAATGAAAAGCTTCAGTTACCTTTTCTGCAAAACCCAAGTTTGTATCATGTATGATGTCCCTCATATATCTCATCACAAAATAGCCACACTGTTTGTCATTTGGCTGTGATGGAATACCCTTCAAAAATACACAACGTGCAACATCAATTAACAACATATACATATATTACTCATTATTGACTGAAGTATTATTCAAAAGTAAATGAATATATCAAACACATACTGCCATGTTCTTCCATTGAGGAAAACCTCGTCCTTTCTTGTTGCGGTCCGCTCTAAACATTGATATGGCACTAATATAAGCAGATCAACATTAGAAAAGACCAACAATTAATGTATAAGGTGACCAACAATAGAAAGGACCAGCATAGTTGAACAAACTTCCAGTGAACAAGTAAGTTTTGAGCAACTTACGTGTCAACAATATCTTTCCATTCTCCGTTACCTCCAAGGCGTCTTTTTAACGGATCCATGAAATAGACAGTGTCATTGTCCGGATCGATCACAGTTAATACCCAATGAGCACTACAGTTCATTAAAATCATTTTAGGAAAATAACCATGTGCATGTAAAAGCGGCAAATATATGAATAATAAAGCTTTGGTTTAAGCATATACATACGATGCATTGTAAGGCACTAAGAAAATCTGGTTTGGAGAAGCACTTATGAGGCGATCTTTTATACTTCGGGACCTCGTTGTTGCACTCCCACACCCTATCTCACCAGTCAAGGCTGGGTCAACGAAACCAACCATGTCTACCATTTTGGACTTTTTTAGCACATCATATAAGTACCTAAAGCACAGGGAACATACATATATCACATACTAACGAATAACCAAAAAAGGTTCTAAACTTCATGTTACCGTAATAAATTTACCTCATGTACAGCACTATGATGGTTCCTGTTACTTCCGCCATGTTTGCAAGCCTTTTAACATCCAAGCCAAGTAGATAGCTCTTAGCATTAATACCGAATACGGGCTCTTCTTTATAAAAGCAAACAGCTTTCCGATCTTTGAATCCTTCTTTTCCCCACTCATATAACTTCTGCAATGCGGCTGGCAAGCTTGATTCGAGTGACTGCAAGTCAAACTCTTCTTCTACATCTTCCGCAAAATGATTCCTTTTCTGCTTCCTACTTGCTTTACCACTTGTTTTTTTCTAAATGAACAAACAAGATAGTTACCAATAGGAAAATCCTCACAATATCAAAATAAAAACTCGCTGTTCATTTACAAATATATGTACCTTTTCATCAAATATGATCAGTTTTTTTGGCCACATTACCCAGCTCCCCATAGCTTGCTTTACTGTTGTTATCTCATCTTCCACAACAAATGGAATCACAGCCTTTTCCTCCAAAGCAGCATAAACAGAAACACGTAATCTGTCATCTCCCAATGGAGTCCCATGACAAACTTCTAATGGACCATCGCTTGTGATAACCGTAGCAAGAGCAACAATATGGTCAGTTGAACCCAATGCTAACTTGCATTTCTTCTCAGTAGGATTTACCTATATATACCAACAATTGAGTAAATAATAATACACATAATAAGATGAACACACTGATATGCAGAAACTCGTTCAACAATATAAGAACAATATGTTTTTAGCATGAGTGGTCAATCAACAGATTTTGGGCAGCTACCCAATTCAACATATCAACTATAATAAAAACCCAGCCTAGAAATTATTGAATTCCAGAATTGAATCACACACAGATGCAACTAGAACAATATGTAAATAATTATGCAGCTAAATATACCTTTGTTCTTTGATCAAGCAAGGTCAAATCCACCGATTCTATTTCCTCTTTATCATTTATCACCCTATCAATATGCAACTGATTCTTCCCGGCATTATCTTCATGGGTAACTTCTTCAATTGCTGCTTCAAAATCAATGTTCGACTCCTTGACCTTTGAAGTCTTCTTCCTCTGATTTTGCAGCAACTCTTTCTCCATCGCATCCAAAACATTTTTCACTGCGCCATCTTCTACAACATTGTCTTGTTTGTTAGCAGCCTTAAGACATGAATCTTTTGCATGTGAACAACTTGCTTGGCCAGATGTGTGGTCATTGCCCACAACTTTTCCTACTCCAACAGTGGTAACTGCCTCATGGCTCCTTACATCAACTCTTGCTTCCAATTGTTCAATCCTAGAAAGTAAGATTGCCCTTTCAGTTGCCATTATCTTTTCCCTCTCTTCAGCTGCTATCTTTTCCCTCTCTTCAGCCCCTATCTTTTCCCTCTCCTCGGCCGCTATCTCTTCCCTCTCTTCAGCATATATCTTCTCCCTCAACTCATCCTCCAATTTCTGTTTCTCTTCTTCAAGTATCTTCCTCACACTTTGTCTCATTGACTCATTAACGCTCTCCTTTCTGCGTTTTGGAAGGTTGAAGTATCCATTTGGGTTACACACATAACCCCCTATGCCTCTAACTCTTCCCGTGTGCTCCGGAGTCCCCAAAGCTAATGTCAGCACATCGTTACTTCCATTTACGGTCAGCTCACCGTCACGTTCCTTGCGTTTCAGTGTCTCCTACCATATGCAATATAGGTTTCAGGTTAAATATCAGAAATGCAATAATGACAGCAAACTAGAATAGCAAAATGAAACGAGATACATACAATTTTTTCAGCAGTTTCTTTAATCACATCATGTTTAAAAGTTCCTTGTTTGGTTTGGCGTGCTTTGACCCAAAGCGTTGCTCTATCGATTTCCTTCTCCGGCTCGATTTTAGACTATATCTCAAAAAAGCTCCATCAGATTTACATTAAAATGATATATGATGTAGCCTTACAGCTAAAAATATCTGACATTTGTACTAACCAGCTCTTCTCTCAATCCCGCGTATCCCTTACGCGACATATGGTGATCATACACATTTTTACGGCGCCTTGCCTTTTGTTCCTCATGCTTTTTCTGCATTTCATTTACATAAATAAGCACACATCTTATTCTTATGTCTTTCTGAAATGTAGTTAAACATTTGATCAAGAAACGTACCAAAAATGACTCGCTTGTCCTTTCCTTTACAAAAACATTCCAGTCATCAACCGTTATAAACCTATAGTCATCTGGGGGAAATTGTAAAGATTCAGGAGCATCCAAATATGGCAACACATACAATGTTGTCAGTCTTGACTTAAATTCTCTCCATTTCGTTCCAGCAGATTTTAAAACCATCTTCTTGCATTCAGGTCCCAATACAAATGATGTCTGCATAAAAACAAGCATTGATGGCAGCAAAAATATAAGAACATGCTTCTAACATGTTTGTGAATTAATAAAAAGAAACTTCAGTTGCATAAATAATATTAGGACATGTCTCTAACATGAATGTGAATTAACAAAGAAAGCTGCAGTAGCATAAATAATATTAGAGTATGCTCTAACATTAAAAACTCACTAAAATTAATCAACACTTACCAAAACGTTCTCCCATAGACTGTTTTTTTTTGTCTTCGATACATTAGGCCAAGATGCTATTGAAATTGGGATATTGGTTCTTGCCAAAACGCCGATGTAGGATTGTAGTGCATCTGCATTATTCCCTATTGGATCCCCATTCTTATCAAATTGGACATAAGTTTCTTCTTTAGAATCCTGCCCGTTGTCATCCTTGACATTGTAACGCGGTGACGCTTGAGCAGCTTCACCCTCCAGTACATCCCTCATCCTCCTCCTGCGTCTTCTTCTTCTTCCCGCGCTTCTTTCTTTTACTCACACTTGCAGCAGAATCTCTTTGTGAAACAGATTCCCTATCCTTGGTCTTTGAAGACTTCGACTTCCTTACTTTATGTGATTTTGAAGTCTTCTTTGTTGGTGATGACACAGCCTTTGAATGCACCATTATCTATACCAAGCAAAAAACCAATAAGTTGAAACTATAGTACTTATACTCTGCACAACATATATATATAAAATAGTAATTCATTTCAACATAGAATCCATTTTATATGCTGCCACAAAGTTTAAGCATTCAACTTGGTATCTTATCACCCCATTAAATTAAGCAAGTTTATAGAATCAATTGTAGAGTTTAATTGACTAACCTTATTTTGCAATTAAAATTTTCCAGTAGCTTGTTAAGCTCTCGTTCTCTCTTACCCTTCAATCACCACAAGTTTCCTGCCAAAATATAACAAAATAGGTACTTTAGTACAAAAGTTAGGCAAAACGGACGCTTACCTACTAAGCATTTAAATAAAAACAAATCAATCATCATCCAAATACATTCAAATGAATACCGATTAGTCATGAATATAAGTACAATGAAGAAAAATCAAATCAGCTAAATAACCCAGGTCAGATTCCAACTTCAACATAAACATGTACAAACAACCATATAAGGCACAGTAATATGAAATTCATTACATGCATTAACAAACTTAATCATTCTTCAAGTAACATTACAATGAGCAGTTCTATTATTCATTAACCAAAATGGTCTCACTTTCTGCTCTAATGTAACCTATTTCTCCCTCTCCACTCTCAATAGATGGCATTCTATCAGTGAAGGGCTGATGATCAATTATAGTGTCTCCAAGCTCATCATCATGAGCCAAGTCATTGTAATCCCTTTGTGGGACTCTTAGAACAACTGACCACCTAGGATCCACAGGATCTTGGACATAAAAAATTTGATAGACAGATGTAGCCAAAGCAAATATGTCATTTAGATGGCCTATCCTTTTCAAATTCACTAACGTGAAACCAAGGTCGTCGACCTTGACACCCTTTGAACTCTCAACCCAATCACACTTAAAGAGGGGCAGCCTAAACTTAGCATAATCCAGCTCCCAAATTTCATCTATCACCCCATAGAAGCTCATATCATCATCTACAGGTTTTCTGTCCCTAGCACTAGCAACAACCATAGCTTCAGCCTCTAGGTAGACGCCACTATTCTGACACACTCGAACATTGTCAAGTGACTTTGTGTAAAACTGAACTCCGTCGATTTTGTAACTGTTGAATCTTGCTACTTCATGGCTTGGTCCTTCCGCAATCCACCGAACTGTTTCAGATATGTTGCTTTCAGGATCATCCAATTGTTGCCCCACCTGTAAAGATAAATTATTACTAAGTCAGGCCTACATAAACAAGCATCATTTAACTAATTGAAAGCAGCTAAAAGATGATATAGAACTTCATACATCCCATGCCTTACCCTTATCTTCACCCAATTTGCAAATGAATTGTTTTGTTTGTCTTTAAGCCACTTCTTATTCTTTTTGAACCTCGGAAAAGCTGCCTTCAAATATTCCATATGCTCGCTGCAGACAAAAAGCCAAAAAAAGTTGCAGGGTTAAATATATCTTATGAAGAGATTAATATTAAATATAGAGAAGAGAAAAGATAAACAAAAAATTGGACTTACATAAAGTAGGCTCTGAACTCTTCGGTGTTTTGTAGAACACAAAGATGTGCTTGGTTGAACTCACTACCATAGAGAGAGGACACTTTAGCACCAGAAGTAGGCTTGCACTCCTTAGAACGCTGTTTTGGAATTCCAATAGTTTGGTCGGACAATAAGCGTTCGGCTAAAAACTCCACAGCTTCTTCTGCAATGTAATTCTCTGCTATACAACCCTCAGGACGATTTCTATTGCGAACATAACCCTTGCAAACCTTCATGTATCTTTCAAACGGATACATCCACCGATAGAAAACTGGTCCACATAATTCAACTTCTCTCACTAGGTGAACCGTCAAATGTACCATTATGTCGAAGAATGAAGCACAATGTCTTCTCAAGCAAAATACTTCTCAAGCAAGCACAATGTCTCAACAATATCACTTTGAATTTTGGGCAGCTTAGATACCTCAAATGATTTGCTGCAAATCTCAGTAAAGAAAAGACATAACCTGATAACAGCAACTCTAACCGGTTTGTCTAATACAGCCCTTAATGCAACGGGAGGGAGTTGTTGCATTAACACATGACAATCATGAGACTTCATCCCACTAAGCCTTAGATCATCCATTGAAACCAGATTGTGAATGTTCGAACAGTAGTTATGAGGGACCTTCATACAACAAAAACAACCACAAACTAATTTCTTCTCATCTAAGGTCAGATTCCAACTCGCTAATGGCAAGCGATTTTTTTTCGGACCATCAAGATTAGGTACAAGTTCAGTTCTAATTCCCATCTCAACCAGATCTAAACGGGCCTTCATGCCATCTTTTGTTTTTCCTGGAATGTTTAACAATGTGCCTAAAAGACTATCACAAACATTTTTTTCAATATGCATCACATCTAGGCAGTGGCGAACCGGAAGAAATTTCCAGTATTCAAGTTCAAAAAAGATGGACTTCTTCTTCCAACAAGGTCTATTTTCATCCTCATCCCCTTTGTACAGAGGAGAAGGATGTTTCTTCCCAAATGGCCAACTTAACACTTCTTCTTCCATCCTTTTCAGAACTTCTTCTCCACTCAATGGAACAGGAGCAGCCTCAAGTTCTTGGTGGTTATCAAAAGCAGCCCGTTGCTTTCAGTAAGGATGGTTTCTTGCTTTCCACCTTCTATGCCTCATATAAGCCATCTTCCCTCCATGGACCAACCTCTTTGGTAATGTCTTTTCAAGACATATTGGGCATGCATTATACCCTTTAACAATGCTCCCAGACAAGTTACCATAGGCTGGGAAGTCATTGATTGTCCAAAAAAGTGCAGTCTTAAGAGTAAAATACTCGTTGCTGCAGGCATCATAAACTCCCTTTACTCCCTCCCAAAGAACTTTCAAATCTTCGATTAATGGTTCTAAATAGACATCGATGTCATTTCCAGGTTATTTAGGCCCGGAAATCAACAACGTTAACATCATGTATTTTCTTTTCATACAAAGCCAAGGAGGAAGATTATAGTTGACAAGAATGACTGGCCAACAACTGTATTTGCTGCTTAGGGAACTATGAGGATTAAAGCCATCTGATGATAGCGCAAGCCTAAGGTTTCTTGACTCTAAACCAAACTCGGGCCACTTCTCATCAACTGATTTCCAGGTCAACGCATCAGCCGGGTGACGCATTAACCCATCTTTTCGTCTATCAGTGGCATGCCAAGTCAAACTACTAGATGTTTTTGTAGATTGAAACATTCTCTTAAACCTAGGAATCGGTGGAAAATACCAGAGTACCTTAGCGGGTACACCCTCTCTCTCCTTGGAATTTTTTCCCACTTTCCACCTAGAGACGCCACATGTAGGACAATTGACATTATCTGTGTACTGTTTTCTGTACAAAATGCAGTCATTAGGACATGCATGTATCTTCCTATAATCCATCCCTAGTGCCCCCAAAGTCTTCTTGGCCTCGTAAACAGATGTAGGAATTTCATTACCTTCGGGAAGATGCTCACCAAAAGCAATCAGCCAATCAGAATAAGCTGCATCGCTCATTCCATGTTTAGCTTTTAAATTATACAACTTCACCAACACACTCAACTTTGTGAATCGTACACAGCCAGGGTATAATGGCTTATTTGCATCCTCAACAAACTCCTTAAAATCATTGCACTCTGATGAAAACTCATCCTCCTCATCAGACCCATCCATTGTACAATCTACCCCAACATTCCCACCCACAGATTCAGATTCAATTGAACCTGAGGCTGAATCTTCACTACTACCCGAAGACGTATCTTCTCTCTCCCCATGCCACTTCCATACCTTATAAGTTTCATCAACCCCATTATAATACAAATGAGTCTTGATAACAGAGATAGGAAAGAAATCCATATTGCCACATTTTGAACATGGACAAGCAACATTGTTAGGATTTTTCACATTTTCTAAAGCAAACTTCAAGAAACTTCCCACCCCTAACTCATAAGCTAAAGATCTTTTATCTGCATGCATCCAAGACCTATCTTCCATCTAAATAAAGAAGACAACAAATAGCATATCATTCCGCTGTTCCACAACACATACAAATACACAACATTCAAAATCCAAAGTTTAAGCATATATATATAGATAAAATTCTCATCAACAACCCATATTATATCTTGCCACAAAGTTTAAGCATTCAACAAAGCAACTTATCAACCCCATTAAATTAACCAAGTTCAAAGAATCAATTGTAGGGTTGAATTGACTAACCTTCGTTTGCTATTAAAATTTTCCAGCAGCTTTTTGAGCTCCCTTTCTCTCTTACCCTTGCAATCTCCACAAGTTTCCTGCATTCATGTAACAAAAGAGGTACTTTAGTACATAACCAATGGCAAAACGGATGCTTACAGGATCTTAGCATTTAAATAAACCTTGGTTAGTGGACTGGAAGAAAGTAACAACACTCATAGATAAAAAAAAATCTCTAAACTTCTCGAGTTTACTTATAATAAAATCATTACTTAGTAAGAGCAGTATGCAAAACTGATGCAAATCACTATAAAATTGAACCAATATCAAGATTTAATTAGCAATTTCTACCGGTAAGTGCAATGAAAATATAGGGTTGATGTATCCTCATCAACTTCTCATTGTTCAATCATTAACCAACCAAATGAAAATAGAACATCATAAAGTAAGTAAAGTTACCGTGTTTAATCTTCTTGCCCAAGGTATCAATACTCCATCTAAGCCTCCAACTCTTGCTGAATTTGAGAAAACCTTCAAATAGAACAACAATCAAGTATCTTGGTTAGAATTTCAAATAAGAGATCAAAACGGCACCTAAAGATTAACACATGTGTTCTGAACAATGTTACTAAATTCCCTGTATCATTCAATCAAATTAATAAAGCAACAAATATCAACTCATCTAGACCAAAGGTTCATTATGTTGCAAAATTAATCTCCAACCTTCAATAGAAAGGCTTGAATTTAACTTGAACAACAATCAAGTTTTCGGCTTCTTGTTCTTATCTTTACTGTCCAAATGAGATACCATTATATTAAAAAAGAAGAAGACATTCTCAAATAAATAATAATACTCTGAGTGCATCCATGCACCAAATTTTAGTATCTTCCATAATAGATAATACCTCTAAGTGACATCAGTAGCACTTTAGCAGTTTATTATAGCATTGCTATCTACCTAAAACATCACCAAACTCACAGGACCAAAAACAATTGACAGGAAATTAAAAAAAAAAAAATTAAACTTGCGAATCAGAGAAACTCCAATGTTTGACAGGAAGCGTGGAACTCGTATACTTAATTGCTAATTTGCTTTAAACATTGACATTACAGTTCACAATGGGGTTGATTAAGTCAAGGCTAAATTTTGAGCTATTACAATAGTCACCATTTATATATATGTTAGTTAAGCAGGAAGTCTCACTAACCACTAATATATATTGCTACTTTCCCTCTCATGAGCAAAACTTTCTTGAGTTGACAATAAAATTTTTACGTCTCGAACCAAATATATTTCACATTAACATCAAGTCAACAATAAGATATGGTTACGAAGATATAGAATGGGCTGTACATGTAAAGGTATTTTATGCTCATGAGTTCATCTCATCGATTCCTGATGAGTATACAATTCTTACGATTACTAATTGTTGAGCAAACCCACAACACTAGTACGTGCTCTAAATTCTGAAACTGAATATTAGATCAAGGCAAGTAATTTTAAAATTGAAAGAATCTGTCCATTTTGTCCACAATGACAAGATGCAAGAACTATATATCAACAATCCTCGATACTCAAATGGATAACTAGATGTCTACTTCTGTTTTAAATTCATTGTTCTTTTATTTATGCACGCATTGAAAATTTAGTTGACAATAATGCAAGCAGATGTTGATTCTGGTTTTCAAAAGTTCAATCTGTAATAAAGAGTTCATTTTGAATATAAGCTAAAAGCCAAAAACCCAATTTCACAGAGATAGAGGATTGCACTTTTCAGCTTCCATTTTGATTTAACTGTAAATTACCTAATTAAACTATGCATTTTGAATCAGGATTCAGTAATATGGTTTCCACTGCATAAACTCAAGAAGATTGTCATACATACTAGATGATAATCACTAACCAATCCCTATATTTTCTTTTATAAATTTTGAATTGAGAAGTATTTTTACGGAGCAGAACAGAATAGAAAATCTGCACAAATCCTCCAGAAAATATGAACTATATGCTTACAGAAAGCTACTAGATTCACAAAAGTAATTAAGCTTCATGGTTAAAGTAATGTATCCCAACATCAGAAACCAATTCACTATCATCAATTGGCTGGGTATTCCAGAAAACCAGACTTTCTGTCTTGGGTTGAATTTACCTTCTCTATTCCAGAAAACCGCATGATAATTACAACAATATATCGTAACTTGAGAGGACCCAAGTGAAAACAAGATGTAATAGCAAAACCGAGTTACAGAATCGAAGAGAATCAACAGAAAGAAACGATTTCATACCAGAAATTTGATCTTGTAGCTGGGTGCGACGGGAAAAAGAAACAATTTGGTCTCCACTTGCCCCTGGGTGCTACGAGAACCAGTCGGAGAGGCTAACAGTGCTTCGTTCCAAGGGAATCGACTAGATCTAGGGAGGCTGAACAGGCATCATCTCAGTTCATCGACTCAATCTCAATTCACCGACTCAATCTCATTCTCAGAGAGATGAGATTGGTTAGAGAGAAGAATGAGGGTTTGGGAGAGTGAGGTCTAGGCTACAGAGTGAGGAATTTCATTTGGCTTTGGGTATGTTGAGATAGAGAGGATTCCGGTTTTGGATTCGGTGTGTCGAGAGGGAGGCAACTGGGCGAGAGCTAGCTAGGTCTTGTTTTTGGATCTGTCGACAGTGAGGCCAGTGAGTCAATTAACATAGAGCTAGCAAGGGCTAGCTGTCAAAAGAGGGGTACGCGCGTTTTGCTATTATTTAGTTCTTTTTTGTTATGTTTTTTTTCTCTAAGTGTTGGGGTTTCAGCCGGATTTGTGAGGCCATATCAATTTGGACAAGGAATCACACAATGGGTTTACGTAAGAACGTCGTCTGAATACAATCAAAGGCCTCGTCTCTTATTAATTGGACTTCCCGCCTTGAGGAGCTGGTGAAAGATGGAGGAGGGAAATTTCCCTCCTTTTTGTCGGACATATTTATTAGACGACAGGTTTTTTGTTTATTGTCGTATGACTGACACATGTTGGGGAAAATTTAGGGCTTCAGATGGGTTTGGCACGACATAACTTGGTGGCAAACTTGGCGCTCAAATTTTTTTTAGGGTCATACAACGGTTCTCTCCTTATACGTCTTCTGAATTGATTCATAATTCCATATCAGACGACAGATTTTCTAAAAACAACGTCTAAAAAAATAAAAATCAATCACACGACGGAAAACTCTAGTATGTCGTCTGAGTGGCGTCGTCTGATTCAATTTTTCTAGTAGTGATCAAGAGAAAGAAAAGGAAAAACCTCACTGAGAACCAAGCCCTTTTTGTTTTTCACAACAAAATTGACAAAAACTGCAATTTCATTTCAACATTATCTTCATTTTCTAACACAAACAGAAAAAAATCACAAATCCACCACCTACTCCAATCAATTTACACATACACAACAGTTGTAAAACTCAGAAGCAGATCATTAATATTCAAAATTCAAAAAACCCAGAGACCCACTTACATTAATGCGTTTCCCGTAACTTCCAGCGCTCCGGCAAGAAGAACAGACACCAACAACAGCGTTATGTAGCCGTTGATGAGAAAGTACGGGAGAGAGAAGAACAGACACCAACAACAGCTTATGAAAAATCCTCTGCGGCTCTGTCGGAACCCTCTCGGGTCGGTTCGCTCCAACCCGACCCGCTTCACCACCATTCTCAAGAAGCGGCGCAAGCATTGGCTGATTTGGCTCTCTCTCTCTGCAAATCGCTTTGTATTTGAGTTCTTCTTAATTTGACCAATCGCTGAATAGAGATAGAGGAGACTAGCTCTAGAAACTTCGATTTGATATTGGGGCGGGTCGAACATTAAGTTCTTAAGTGGGCCTCGGCATAATTTTTAAGCCTGCTGGTTTTTCCCGAAATTCCAAAACAATTCCTAGGTGTTTCATTTTTTTTCTTTTCGATTTTATTTGTTTATTTCATTTCTGGAATTTTGGTGGACTTGGCTCCTAATCACATGAGCTGTACGAGTCAAATTGGTGTCAAAGGACAAATGGCATGGAAGCCGGTTATGGTTTTGTAAGCCGACGTTTATTTCATTTGCTATACTACTCATTATTAATCAAAATTTGGATCTAGCTATAAACTAAAAGAGACTTTAAATACGGAGACAACCAATCGTGAAATTTCACCATTTTATTACTTTCTTAAGTGAGAACATAACAGTTTAGGAAAATGGAAATTGACTTGATGCGTTGACAAAAATGCCATGTCTTCAAATGTTGGTAGATCCTCTTGAACTCTTAAACGATCTATAGAAATCCAAATTGTTATTAAAAAAAGAAGAAGAGCTTTTTACCAATAACTACAAAATGACACTACTATTTACCAATAGCAGACTCCAAAACCAATAGCCCATGCAGCCAACAATTGAAACAGGCTGTCAGCCCATTTTATAGAAAAAACACTCAAATATTAAGAAAATTAAGAAACATGCCACTGAGACTCACATAACCCATTTCTCCCAAAATTAGAACGGTTCCAAAATCGAAACCATCCCAAAATCCAAATCCTCCTTAAATCGATCTTGGGCTCCGACGAAGGTAGGGGATGAAGCAGCTGGCGGATCGAGGCGGCGAAGCAACCGGCGAAGGGAGGCTGCAAAGCAGCCAGTGAAGTGAGGCGGTGAAGCTGCCGGCGAAGGGAGGCTAAGAAGCAACCGACAAAGCGAGGTTACAAAGTCGGTGAAGTGAGGCGGTGAAGGGAGGCTGTGAAGCCGGCGAGACGAGGCTGCAAAGCCAGCGAAGGGAGGCTGCGAAGCTAGGTGGCAAAGCAGCCGGCGAAGCGAGGCTGCAGAGCTAGACGGCGAAGCGAGGGCCCAACCCCTGAGGCGAGGCTTCTGCTATGCTAGGGCTTGAAGGTCAGTAGAGAAATTTGTAGTTTCTGAAGGTCAATAGCTATAGTCTAATTATGCATTCAATATTGTCGAAATTTGATCATGCTTAGTAGATTTAGCTGAGAAATTTTGGTTGAGAAATTCAGAGGGTCAGTACCTTTAGCCTCATGTTGTCATAGGTTTTGGCATGGGTAAGCTATAATGACCTTGTGTTGTTTATTTGTTTTGCAATTTGGTGGAGCTATATTGATCTTAATTTGTTTGTTATTTCTGCAGGACTCAGCAACATTTTGTTTGTAGGTCAGTAGCTATAGTCTGATTATCAGTTTTATATTGCGGGTCAGTAGCTTTAGTTTTGTGTTTATGTTAGTTTCTTATGGGATTGGTGGTGTTGTGTAATGCTTTAGTTTTGTGTTTATGTTAGTTTGACAAAAAATTTGTTGCTTTTTGTGGTTATGTGTTCTTGCAAGTTCATGGATTAGTTGCAAAACTTGTTGCTTGTATCTTCTACTTCCTTTTGTTTTTTCTTTTCCAATTTTTATCTCATAAAGAAATGGAAGAAACTATAGATCGAGATTATTAGAGATTAGGCTCCAAGTTTAGTGACAGTTCTTATGTGTTTGAATGCTATGATTTTTGAAGAGAAAGGATTAGAGTTGTTTCAACATATTTGAAGAGAAAGGATTAGAGTTGTAATTGCCAAAGCAATTTTGGGCACACTTTGTTATCCCTTATGCTCTGTGTTGTCGGTTGACTTACAAGATGGAGCTAATGAAAGCAATGCTGAAGTGAGCAAATGCAAGAAGGCCAGGCTAGTATACTACTGGGGGTCAATATACTACTGAGGGTCAGTACTCCAAGAAATCCTGCTGGAGAAACTTCTTCACCATGAGAAGAGGTGAAATTCAAAGCAACTTGTATGTGAAAGCAGCAAAGCCAGAGATAAATGATATAGTGTTCAAGTTTCATATTGTAATATGTATAAATAGTTTTTAGAATTATTAAATAAATGTGAAACGAAAAACAAAGACGGAATATAGAAATATTATTTTTTTCATAATGCTACTGACATTCAGTCGTGTTAATTCACATTACAAACCCACAAGGGCAGATTTGTAATTTACCTATCATAGAAATAATTCAAAAAGGGATGGAATCTGACTGCAAGGCATAATTCCTTGTGCATGGGCCTTGCACACTAGCTCATGGGAATTTAAAAAAACAGGTCTGCTGATGATAATTTATGGGCTAAAAGTGTAGGTAGTGGTAATTTGCTAAAAAAAAAAAAAAATCAAAAGGTCGATTATAGGATGGTTTTGATCTTGCAAAAGTTTCTTTGTCATAGCAAGATGAAAAGTGAAGAAATTCAAAAAGGAGGGACAAATGATGCTAAGATGAGAATCTTAGAAAATTAGGATTTTACAGGTGGACTAGGTTATAATGAATTCTTTGAGGTATTTCAAAATTGATGGAAAGCCACCCACAAACAATAGTAAGTGAATATATCTTGTGTAATATTACCAGTATGAATGAATCAACTTTCATGTCCAATAAAAACCCACATCAATACAGATAGCTAGGTTCAATTTTGAAGTAAACGAATATAATTCAACTACGGTCATTTGTTGTCTTAGAATTGTGTGACAACCCATACCATTTATTAAATTCTCGCTAAATAGTTGGAATTTTGTAGTGTAAATATTTACAATGAAATTTTATATATTATCATATTCTTAAGATCTATTTTTGGATATACATGCATCTAAGGGTTATTGAGCATAAATTCTTTGATAAGCAACTGACCAGGTGAACACCTCTGTCTAGTAATATATTTGTTCTTTTCAGTTTATGATGCAATTTTGCAACTATTAATTCGATCATGCAATTTTGCAACTATTAATTCGATCATGCAATCCTCTAATGTATGTACTCCACAGTATTAATATTTAAATATTGTTTGTTAGAAATTAAAAAAAAAATTCCAATTTGGAAATAATAGATATGGATTTTAATGGCACAATTCATGTGAGATTATATTTGGTAAAAAGGTCTACATAAATTAGATGTATTTGAGTAGGAAGTTTAGTATAACGATTTTACGTGCAGAACAAAGCAATGTGAAGCAAAAAGGCATGTACAGAGTCCGAATAATAATCAAATCTCTTTCAGAGATCTCTCTTTTTTAATTGCTGTCTACTACATATATTCCATTTCCTTAATGGAGTTAGCTCTGGAATCACGCTAACATATTAATTAACAAATAAGCAACAACCTTTCCAAACCAAGCATTGCTCTCGCTCTCTCATATATACTTTGCCAATGGATCCTTCAGATGATCAGTACTAGAAGATCAATCTTTGACAATGGGACTGCTTGAGGTTGCTGCTTCCTTGGACGACCCCAAGTTTCTTCATCTTGTGCTTGGATTGTTCTTTGGTTTTGTTCTGTCAATCACTTCTCCTATTGTTTTCTTGCTGGGTTCTTATTATTCGGATGTACGAAGAAAACGCAAAGGCAATCGACAAGCATATGATCAGCTTGAGGACATTCATAGCCTATTGGACGAAGAATTAGAGAAATTATCAGGCAAAGATCATCATGTTGGGGACACCAAGTACTTTGAGGAGTTGTTACTCAAAGTCAAAGATCGATGTGACCATGGACTGCTTATGCTGGAAGCCAAACAAGGAAGGTACAGAGCCTTGGTGAATGAGTTTGAGAAAAACTTGAAGATGGAGAGGGAACAAGTTGGGGAGAGGTTGAAGGAGGAGCAGCAGAAGCACAGAGAAGAGATGCACAAGTTGGAGGAAGAGATGCGCAAGCTCAAAGAAAAATATGAGGCTATGCGTTGGACTTAATTAGAACATAGTTAGGTTTCTAGGGTTTTATGATCTTTTGACTTTTGTTGAGAGTCTGTTATAGGAAGCTTCATGCATAAATTCCTGTCAATTTAAAGGGATTGATTTCCATTAAGGATGCAGATATTTCATACTCGATCAATATGCTTTGGCGAATCATCTATTAACGTTGGGTGGTGACGATGTATGTGTATCTCGGACATGCATGCACATGACTTGGGCGATAATAGGATACATGGTATTTTATTTTTTTATTTTTTATAATTAAAATAGAGGCTTAGAGTAGTAGTATTCATTCAATAGCGGTCTTCGCATGAAGCGGCAATTCTCCCTGTAAATGAGAGAGAACCACTATATTTGGAAACCACCACCCGTTCCTTTATTTTTTTATTAATATAAGAAAAAAATACAACATAAAAGAGGGGCCATAGATCAAAACCTCTTCCAACAACTAGAAATGCGGCAACATGCCATCTTCCAGTGACTATAAACAGAAAGCGTGCATGATCGACTTTTATTGGTATCACTTCAAATGACACACATACAAACAAAAACTTAACAAGAAGTAAAACATTCCAAAAGCTGAGATTTTGAAAGAGGCTTCATGAATGTCTCGTTTTTGGGTCATAGATCTCCAGATTCCACATTGCATTAGATCCCCATTCAATCTCAGGTTCAGGGTATTCTAGAACTTGTTTACCCTTCTTGGGAGCCTCATGTTCTTCCAATCTTTCTGATTTTTTGTCCAGCAACGAGTTCATGTAGATACACAGATCCTTAAAGTCTTGCTCATCATGCTGATAGACAAGACGGAGATCACACTTCAGCAAACAACCCTCGGCTTTCGCTGGCAAATGAAGCCTCCAAGAGGTCACACTGATTATTTAACTGATCTAGATACCCCTGACATGGTATATAAGATAGCCATATGAATTCTGTAGGACATAACCGCTTGAATTCTTCATTGGTTAGTCGATAGTGGTGAAGATGTTTGAATATAATCTACCGTTCTTAGTTTCCAAATGAGAAACAAGCTCAGCAATTATGCTTGTTTTTGTAATTATGCTTCGTTGTAATAGACTTATCTTTTTGGTATGTCACCACTCTGTCAAAACAAATGGAGTAGCCAGTAGAGCACTCTTTGCTAATGGTACTTGCTAGAATACATGTATTTTGTAGAGCAGAAGTGTTCACCTGGTCAGTTGCCGACCAAAGAATTTATACTCAATAACCCTTAGATTTACATCCAAGGGTGGAAACAAAACACCTAAACTTATAAAATTCTCTCTGCCATTGGATTTACATCCAAGGGTGGTTGAGCATTATTTTCTTGGTCAAAAACTGACCAGGTGAACTGTTGTGTAGAGACTTCTAATATCATTTCGGGATTGTCTCTATATGTTTATATTGTAATTGGGGGTGTAGAGTCTCCCTTTATTTGGGAGTTTCATTAATCAACATTGAAAGCAGTCGTACCATTTTTTTATTTTTTTATTTTTTATTTTTTATTTCGATTAGTTTGACCAATATCCATATTTTGGGAATCTCGGAATTTACTCCGAATCACTAGCTAAGGCCTTCTACCGCAACGGACCTATAGGCCAATGCCAATCTCTTATGTCCGTCTTTCCTAGGTGCGCATCACCATCTACTATAAGGATGGGTGATTGCCATAGATAGGATTCCAAGGATAAATAAAAAGATGGAAGGAACAAAGTGTTTATAGTAAACATATGATTCTCAAATGGCGTTGTACATTTACAACTTGCATTGTCATTCACATCGGAGTGAAACTAACGGTGCATTTGACGACTAGTTGTTTTGGGGCATAATATTAGTGTTTGTGCACTTTGAAGTCTGAACCAGGCTTTTACTGATATTAAAGGCACGACTCGATCAACTTAATTGTAAACACTAACTAAAAAAACCTCAATTGCTTCGCCTTTTACTTCGGCAATAGTTTCCGTCGCAATTGACATCCTATTGCTACGGAAAAATTGCTTCCGGCAATGTTCCGTCGCAATTAAACCTTATCATTTGCGACGGCAAATGTTTACCGTAGTAAATTTTTAATCAATTGCGACTGAATCTCGTCTTACCGTAGTAAGCATTCTTTTTCCCTCAATTTTTTCTTTTGCATTCTGTGCCTTATTTCCCACTAACATCGATCTGCAACCCTAATCTACAGCCCCAATTTACTCTCTCTCTCTCTCTCTCTCTCTCTCTCTCTCGCCCAATATTCACAGTGCCTCGAACCGGAACCGGAACGTACCTCCGACGTTGACGAGGTCCGCACCGGAACTTAAAGCCGAGATCGACCACATCGGTGCTTCTGTTTGCGGCGAAGACTCTGGTGGACAAGGCCATGGAGCTCGACCACATCAGCGGGACATTTGGAGTTAATCGAAAACCCACACCATTCATGTGCCTCGTTATGAAGATGCTTCAGATCCAATCAGAGAAGACTTGACTTGAACCGAATTGGTACAAAAGCTTCTTTAAAATCCAGGGTTCCATATTCCATTGGTGTCGTTTCCCACAATCTTTCACAAATTCAGATCTGAGAGTTAAAAGCTTTCCGGAGCTCTCGTCCCTCTTTAGGGTTCGTAATCCGCAGAATCAAGGTACATCTAATTCACTTACACCACATCTTTAAGCCACTGGTTTAGTGAGTTTGATCAAGGTTTGGAGTTGTAGTCCATACCTTCAATTGATAACTGGAGCTGCAAGATTGCATATATGTTTTAACTACAGATTGATGTTTTAAAGTTTAGTTTCCATTGTATTGTCAGATATAATGGCCCTTTGATATCTGTTGTAGTTAAATGTTTGGATCACTGTGGCTAAGAAATTTGACATGCCTGATAATGATGTAATGCAGTCTGCATACTAGGATATGCATATTTCATTCGAGTAAGGTAATAAGTTATAAAGCTCAAAATGACAAGTTCAATTAGATAGTATAAGCTTAGACTAACTAGCTCAAGTATTGATAGTGTGGAACATTTTGGATCTTAGTTGTTAGTTTTCGGAAGACCATTCTTTTTGTTGATGTGATTCTTAAAGTTTGGCATATATTGGGATTGTTGCAGTATGTGTATGCTGAATAACTATGCAAGCTGCTTCACAAATCTTCTATAACATTTTGCATAACATTTTTGCTCTCAAGTTTATTTTGCATTTCTGGTGTTTTTGTTTTTCATTAAATAGACCCATTTGCAATGCCTATGAGATTTTGCAGGTCCACCAGTCAGTTCAGGAGACTAACACAGATGATGGTGAGTTTGGGTTTGACTGCAATGTGGTTTGATATAGCATCTGTTCTTTTTACACTGTAAGCCATAATACTGACTGTTATGTATTGGATTTAGGGATGGTTTGCAAATCCCCAATCTGAGCACGACTCTTATCATTTCATTTTCGGCACTATGGTATGCCTCCTCTTGGAAAGGTACTTTTATTTTTGAGCATGTTAGTTTCTGTTCGATTTCTTATACTAGTTTTGGTATTTTTCTGCATTTTGATTTACATTTGTAGTGGATTTTCAGGGAATTTGAGCTTAATTTTTGTCAAATTTTAGTTTTGAACTGTGATTCTATTAAGAATTATAATGGGTTCCAGCTTCAAACAATTTTCAGATTGTAGAGGTTTTGGTTTGGGGTATAATTTGTTGACTGTAAGCTTGCTAGTTTATGCTATTTGATTTTGGGGTTATATGTGTTTCTTTGATTTCCTGTTGGCATAATTCTAATTGTCGAGCCTATACCGCTTATTGACAATTTTTGTTTCCTCTTGCAGCAAATGCAAGGGTTTGGCCGTTGTTATTATTGATTGGAACACTAGGCGATCCAAGGGTATGGGTTGTATTGGTCAAATTGAAGAGTCTTGTAGTTATCTTAGTTGAAGATTTAGCTTGTGCTTTTATATGGATTGAGCATGGCAATGATGTTCAACGAGTTTTCTTAATATGTAGTCGGGATGGACCATGTGAGGATTCATCCCAAGTTTCTGCATTCCAATGCAACCAGTCATAAGTGGGCTCTTGGAGGTAGATTTGAATTTGATTGATCTACATAACATTGATACAGTTTTGATTGATCAACAAAGTACTTTTCGTTTAAAACCCTTCTCCAAACAATCATGTTTGTTGTTTGTTCATGCAGATGGAAATGGTTTTAAAACAAGTACCATGAGGCTTGGGGCAGACGTGATTGTGTTCACTCGTTGTTGTGGAAAAGATGGAAAAAGGTTCTTTTTTTTCTTTCTTTTTTTGTTCATAGTTGTTTTGCTTTTTTTTTTTTGTAAGGTTGGTAGTGGTTATTTTCTTCAACCTATCAGCAAAGAAAATAAGAGAGGGAAAAAGTGTCAAATTGGTTAGGTGTAAGATTGAGAAACCATGCGTGCTTGTAGGCTTTTCCACAAATGAGAATGATCTAGAATTGTAGATCACTTTTGCTCAGATTTTGGTGTGCATGTGCACAGGCTTCTGCATTGTTTGTATAGTTGGATTTTATATTTGTTTTTTTTTTTTTTTCGCAGTCAATAGTTGATTTATAATGGGGAAAGAGGGCACATTTGTGTTTTATTAGTCATTAAGTTGGTCTTGGTTAAATCAGTAACTTAAAAAAAAAAAAGTGTCAATTGTTTTTTTTTTCCGCAGTCAGTAGTTGATTTATAATGTGGAGTGAGGCACATTTGTTTGTTAATAGTCATTAATTTAGTCTTGGTTAAATCAGTAACCTTAAAAAAAAGAAAAAAGAAAGGAAAAAAAGAAAAAGAAAAAGGTGTGAACTGTTTTCCCGAGTTTTGGTGCATGTTTACTCTCTCACTCTTTCTCACCCTCTCTCTCTCCCTCTTTACTTCTGAAACTAATAGAGACCTTTTGCAATTGCTTATAGTGCTACGCATAGCATTGGATTGCTGTCTTACACATTTTTGAGGAGCACAGGAAAGGAAGATGTTGTTGTTCCCATGGTAATGACATTTATATTGTCTTTGTCATCCTTGTCTACTTTAAGCATATTGTCATCTAGTGTTTTTATCCAGTTATTTCATTATTGTCTGTCGAAACTTAAAGATTAGGCTAGAATGAAACAACATAAGCCATTTGTAACATTTTGAGGCATCATTGATGTGGAAACCTTTTGAAATTAAGAGTTAAGTTGATTCTTTCCAACTGGCCCCCCTTTAGCCACAGGTTTGGTGTATTTCATGTTCATACTCAGGCATGA
Source organism: Rosa lucieae (assembly GCA_024704745.1). Classification (NCBI taxonomy): domain Eukaryota; kingdom Viridiplantae; phylum Streptophyta; class Magnoliopsida; order Rosales; family Rosaceae; genus Rosa; species Rosa lucieae. The sequence goes on from CM045492.1 coordinate 45,749,480, forward strand.
GTATTGGCCTGCTTGGATAGTTTACGTCTGCTTTAATCATTCTTTAACTGTATTGGCAAGACAATTTGCTTTCAGTGATATTATGTTGAGGACCTTAGCTATTGTCAAACCAGTGTTATTTGGATGGGTTCATTGATTTGGTTTTCTGGTAGTTGTGCTTTTACTTGTGTAACAAGATTTTAGTATTGCAGTTGCAATCATGGAGGGAAGTTCATTTGGGTATTAATAACTGCATGGTTTCAATAAGCATCTGTAAATAAGAAATTCTCACAGAAAATTTGGATATGCAATGCATTTTATTAATAACTTTGGTGACATGGTGGAGAGGTGGACTATGTTTTGTTTCTGTAATGCAACATTCAAATGACTTAACTTGCTATTCTTGTTTTTTCTTTAAATGCTTATACATATGCTTTGGAATTTAGAACTAAGTTTGCTGACATATGATCCCGTTATTTATCTGAAGGTCCACTGGAAACAAGCTTCTGGAATGGTTTTGTCATTGTATAGCAAAAAGAAACTTTGCTACAGCGCTAGCATTCACTTACTAAGAAATCATGTATGTCAATCTTGTTTGTCTATATGTTTGTTGAGAAAATATATATGTGCCATTGCATTTGCACATATTCTTCTTACACCCTGTTAGTTCTATTAAATGAAGTGCCATGATCGAGGTCATATTTTCTGTCCAAAAAAGCCCTACTAGTTTTGTCTTTACATTATGTAATGATCAACCAAGTATTATGTATAGTAATATCTTTCTTGCTTGCATTAGTTCTTGGTTTTACGATTCTGATCTTGTTACTTCTTCACTACGTACGTATTTCACCTACTTCATGTGCTTTTATTCAGATATTGAGTCTGCCAAAGCATCGAGACAGCAGCTCAAAGAAGCCAAAAAAAAAGCTGGAGTTTCCTAGGCATAAGCTGGCATACAGTTACTTTGGTGCTGCAATTCTTTATCCTCCTGAACTAGTACATAGGTGATGCAATCTTTATGTATGAGGAAATTTTAATCAATGTACGTGCCACAAATTGTAATTGTTGATACAAGGTTTTGATTGTTGGTTGGTTTAATTATAATGGATTTGATATTGTAGTTTAACTTCAGATGCACGTATAATAGTTTTCATTTTTGCATGTTCTTGAAATGAAAATATGGTGCAATTAGCACTGTATTTTTTTTTTTTGAAACAAATTTCTTTTTTTGCGACGGCAACCTTGCCGTTGCAAATACCTCCACATGGATTAGCCTGAAATAGACATTGTGACGGAAGTCACCGTAGCAAATGGGCCGTCGCAAAACAATAAATTTGCGACGGCAAAAGACTACCGTTGCAAAAATACATTTGCGACAGCATTTTACCGTCGCAAATGGATTTTGTGACGCCACCTATTGCAACGCCAATATTTCCGTCGCAAAAGGCTCAATTTTCCGTCGCGAAAAGTTTTTTCTGTCGCAAAAGCCCAAATTGCCGTCGCAAAATAGGCGTCGCAAAAGCAATTCTTTTTAGTAGTGTGATGACCAAGTCATACGTTAATTTATAAAATTTCATGTCAAAGTAATGAATAAATAGACTGGGTCACAGCTTTTACATAGAAGAATACGATACATTTCAAAAGAATGATTGAAATTCTCGTTCAAAGTAGTTTTCTAGATCGAGAAATTTAAATGAATTCGAGATGTGTAAAAAAAATGGATTATGGGAAAATGTTTTACACAAGGGAAAAATAAAGATCCTTGTACATTACTAGCTTACTAGCCTGGAGAATCTCAAATCCAGTGGCTGACCAACTTTTGAGCAAACATTTTCATCTTCAATTTGAGATCCTTCACTCTTTTGTCTTCAGTTGGGATTTCGATCTTGTTGCAAAAATTTTAAGATATTGAACCTTTTTTTTTATTTTTTTTGTAATTTTATTATAGGTGTGTCATCAAAGTGCCATTCTTGGAAGGAGGCCTCCGAGTTTTGTGGAGTGACCTCGACGGGCGAAACCTAGGTTTTGTGGAGTGGCGGCGGTGCTTTCCCCTCAGGCAAGTGGACGACCGTGACGAGGTACGGCGACGGCGTGAGGTGGGTTCTTGGCGACGATCGTGGGGTGCGGCAGAAGTTTTCGATTGGAGGCTTTTCTGATCGGAGGCTTCTCTGATCGTGGGTGCTGCGAGGGGCTCTTGATTTGGTGGCTTCTCAGATCGTGTTGGCAATCTTCGATCCAAGCGGTGACAGTCTTTGATCTCGGAGTGGGCAGGGGCGATCGACGGCGTTGTTCGCTCCAGGTGTGTCCGGCTCCGTTCATGGTTTCGGGTTGAGACGGTGTTTGGATCCGGTTTCTGATCCATCCAGCCGAGCTAGGCAGTGAGGAGACGGCGGGGTTGCACAGGCCATTTGATCGAAGTCCAGTCTTGACCATGGCCATGGTGGAGGTCCACGGCCGGCCGCCGGACTGGTGAATGGAGGCTGCTCTCTTGGAGTCTGAAGCGGTCGGGTCTGGGGAAGGAGAGGGGTTAGAGATGGGTCTTGGCCAGTGGGCCTCCGCTTGCCTGGGCCGTTCTTAGTGGTATGGCTGGGCAGCCCATTCTCTTATTCCCTTTCTTTTCTTGGATCGGGCCTGGTTTAGGTTTTTGGGAGAGTAGTAGTTTTTTCCATTTTCTTGTTTCAGATAATTGAGCTTGGCTCGGCTCATCTCCTATTTTGGCCTTGATCGTTGCTGTGTGCTGATTTCACGAGTGGCGATGTACACCATACAGGTCTTAGGCGTCAATGCTTGTTCTGTCAGTTGCTTGGATTTAGGGTTGGTTAGGTGATGTGTTTTTTACTTGTTGCATTTTCTTTTTCTCGTTTTGGCTAGTAATAATTTGGCTGCTTTGTGCAGTTTGGTAGGAGTTTGGCTGCTTTGCGCAGTCTGTATTGTGCTTGTATTTGTACTATGAGTGGTTTCTCGAAACCTTCTAGCATGACGCTGTGACGTCGTAATATATTGGAACCAGATTCCATTCCCCTCAAAAAAAAAAAAAAAAAGGGAAACCTAGCTCAATGGCATTACGCAATTGCAATCGGGAAATATTACATTATAATGGCATTACACACGATTTGGAAAGAAATATTACATTTATTTAACATAAAGGTAAACCGTACACTTACAACAAGAGCATTATAAGCAGGAAACCATACATTTATTAATTGAAATGCTAAAGCCCATTGCAGGAAAGTAAACACAAAAGCGATGGTATATCAATGGTGAAATTAACCAGAGAGCTACGTGAAAAGGGACCCCGAACTAGCTCTACTGGACAGGATCTGCTAGCTCGGGAATCACTTTGAAAGTCAAGCCTGAACCACCCAACTTTTCTTCTATGACTTTAGACATTCTCTCCTCCATCTTAGGGGTCAAATAGTTAACCCAATCTCCCACCTCAGCTTTTCTGAACAGGGTCTTGTTCTCCCAGTTCATGACAAACGTTCCAGTTTTGTTGATCTCCAACTTTTTCATGGCCTCAAAAGAACAGAGCTTTGCTATTGCTTCAATCACACCGTTTCTCTCCTCCTCCTCAGTGAAAGGGCAGTCTAAAAACTTAGCCAATGCCTTCAAGTGAACTACACCATCTTCCTTCATGTCCTCGTACTTCAAGAATAACACATTGTTAGGTCTCTTCGAGTTCTCTTTCCAGTACCCCAAAATGTGATCCCAAAATGGACCAAACGCACTCATGCCTTGGCAATACATATCAAAGGCCTCATCAAGCGACAATGGAGATGAAGATTGCGGACGGACTTCGTTAACGAAATGCCAGGCAGAAACAAATGAGTCGAATGGATTTCTGCAAACATAAATGATCTTTGAATTGGATTCTTTAATTGTACCCAAAGATGGAAAGGGAATATGGGTCGCAAAGAGTCTTGGCTCAGGAAACTTGGATGAGAAATCAGGAACTAGGTTGCTTGTATAGAGATCCAACTCAAAAAATGGCACAAGATTGTGAGAGTTGGAAGTGAGCAAGGGATGGGTCTGTATTTCGAAACGGTGTCGATTCAAAATAGCAAAAGTCAAGGCTTTTAACCATGTTGTGCCGGATTTGGGTAGGCTGGCCACAACCACGTCGGAGTCTTTAGCATGGAAGTGCTTTTGGAAAGAGATTACGGCTTGGAATACTTCTGCTGATGGGCACCAAAAGCCTTGGAATTGATATTGGCGCAGATGGGTTATCCAGCCTCTTTCTTTGGGGACAGAAAGGAGTTCCTTACACTCACTGCTGAGGTTTTTTTCTTCATGGTCAGGCGGCTGATTTTCAGTCATAGTAATATATTGAACTGGTAGTGGTAGCTAGTTAGAAACTAGACCTGGCCTGTAAATCAGCTCACAGAGACACCCACATGGATATATAGTCAATAAGGTAGCAGCACGCTCTAGGTAACTACGCACTGAACTTCACGAAAAGGAGGGAAGAAAAAAAAAAAAAAAAACAGCTCGATCTACAGCTCTCTCTATACACAAGAATTTCGTCATGTTATATTAATTTGACAAAGACGTTGCCTTAATAACAAGCACAAAGTTGGTGAATGACATTTAATCGTGCATCGTCCATCAAAATATATGTAACATTCATTCGAGTATGTCGGCTTGAACTTCCTTTATTGGCTGCAAAATTTTGTGTGCATAGAGCTCCGCCACAATACAGCGACATTTATCAAGCATGGCCACCCACTCTGCCACCTGAAAGCTGTTCATATTCCCATATTAATTCATCCATTTATTTCTGTCTTTAATTTTCATTTACATTTATGTTCCTTTGTCATTTATTAGTTCGATCTGAAGATCTTGATCCCTTGAATGACCAAATTTGATGATGTTAGTTTGATCCCTTGAACCAATCCCATTCGATTAGTTTTCTTCTGCTGAAATCCTATAAGGAAATATGGCAATGATTAAATTGTCAACTAAAATAGCAAATAAAGTGGTAAAAAATCGATATATGCAGATTCTATCATCGAAGAGATCGATGTGAAGTGGTGCTTACTGGCACCTAAAGATTGATTTTATTGGGGTCTTGGCAAGCCACAAATCTCTGTTGGGAGTCTGTTAAGAAGGAAGAAACGATGTCTTGTGCAGTTAGTGCAGAAACAGTAACCTTCAATGAGATCGGCATCGATGCTTCTAGATCTACGGATAGACCAAGAACTTGAGTCATCCAAGCAACAAATCAACAAAGGCGCATCCACATCGACATAACAAGTTGGAAGAAATATATAAAGCCTGGGCTCACACTGTTTACTCAAAACCAAAGAAGAATATGCAGAAATATATGACGAAAGAAGAGCCAATAGACGGGCAGAAACAGAGAAACTCCAACAAGAAATCCGTTGGCTACGAGATCCCAGATCGATATATTAGAGAAAACTTGCTCGGCGCAGTCAGAAATCTATGATTTTGCTTGGTGTAAAAAATCTGCTAGGTGTACTTGCATATTTGTTAGATATATTTAGAAATACACTCTTTATTTATTACCCATGAAACCAGGCCATTCGTGAGACAATCGCAGTGCACTGTTTTATGTCTTGTGAGCACATAACTCGAAACGTGGCAAAACAAATCGTGGGTAATGCCTTCTTTTTTTAGAAGCATAGAAGAAGAAGAAGAAGAAGAAGAAGAAGAAGAAGAGAGGAGAGATTTAAGAGAAGTTTTTTATTTTTTATTATTTTTTATTTTTTTATTTTTATAGAAGCGACATAAGAGCTAACTCTTTGCCCTTAGCCGAAATTTTATTAATGGGCAATGATATAGGGACTCAATGAGGCCTAAGATTTGTGGCCTCAAATCCTAGGTGTCATGCCATGTAAGTAAATACAAATTTTATGTTCAATTCCACATAATAAATCTTGTCACGTCATACTATTGCAACACCAATTTTACCCTTTTATATTTCCTTCTAGATGTTAGGGGATGAATCAATTACATTGATGAATTAAATTAGGTGACAAAAAAAAAAAGATAAGCTATTAATTATGTATTAATTTAAGAGATATGTCTACAAATTGTTTGAAAAATATTTTTCTTCATTTAATTAAATTCTTTCCTATAAATTTTCTTTCCAAATAGCATCAATATAGTCAAGAAATAGGCATTAACTTTTCTTTTCAAATATTGATTAATTTCATCCAAAAAAATAGCATTAATAAATTGAATTTGGAAAATACGTATGTCTAAATTAAAAGGTAAGAAAAAATTCCAGCCATTAATTATCATTTACAAATCTAAATATAAGGGAAAAAATAATAATAAACTCAAATATAACATGTAAACCCACTACATAAAGAGAGAAAAAAATGAACAAGAGAATATATATAATCATATGAATATGTATTTTTCACATTATATTTTCAAAATATACAGGAACCCAACAAACGTTAAATTCATATACATATGTTATGCAAATATATTGATCGATCGAGTGTACGTGCAAATTTATTGACTAAATTAAATGAAATTTTTTCTATTCTTGATTGAAGAAAAAAATTGTTGTTTAAATCTAAGCATGAGTGTAATGAAAAGAAAAAAATAAAAAATAAAAAAAAAACCAAAATAATTTTTTTTAGAAGAAAGCTAAAATAACTTTTTTTTTTTTTTTGAAAAGAAACCAAAATAACTTAGATTCATTAGATTTTGGAAGGATAATATGGTATTTTTTTTCAAGAATTACATGTCGTGATTTGACAAATTGGTGATGTATATAGGTGACATGGCATGACACCTAAGATTGAGGCCACAAATCTTAGGCCTCATTGAGGCCACAAATCATTTTCCTTTATTAATATGGAAAAGAAAGTACAAAGGAAGGGAGGGAGGACTAGGCCAAATCCACACCCTGAAAATCCAGCAACAAAGAAAATAAAGAACCAACAATACAGCCACAGAACACAATACAAATGTACAATGAAACTAAGAAACACGATAGAAAACTGAAGAAATAAGATCCCCACCATAAATATCAGCAATAAAATCTGGAAGAGCCTCCCACCAACTATTACCTATGTGACTTGCTCCAGACAATGCCAGCCTATCTGCTACTCGATTTCCTTCCCTAAAGACATGCGAAATCCTAAAGTTGAATTGCTTTGCAGTGTGCAAGCAATTTAACCAAGGCACACATAGCTTCCAAGGGATCAAATGAGGTGAATTAAAATAATGGATGACAAGTGTAGAGTCCGTCTCCAGCCATATATTATCCAATTGGCGAGCTTTGGCAATCTGTATGGCTTCAATGACAGCCAGCAACTCTACCTCAATAGCACTCTTGGCTAGCGATTTTGAAGCATAAGCACCCTTAAAATAACCATTGCAATCCCTAAAAATACCACCAAAGCCTGCGTGATCTTCATCTCGAAAAGACCCATCAGTGTTAACCTTTAACCAAGGAGCTGGGGGACGTTTCCAATGTACTAGAATGTAAATGGGAGCCCGGGAACTTAAAGGAGACAACCCAAGCACTGTAAAAATGGGAAGAGTAGACTGGGATGCAATCCCAGGCTTGAAACAAGGAGCAGCAGAATCTCTTAAAGCCAAGATGAAGAACTGCTTTAGTCTCTGGAAATTAAAACTTGTCTCATCAAGTTGTTATTGTGTATTACAATCATATTCTAATACAGACTAGAAAATGTGAGAAATTTTTCTATCCTAACTGACATGGTTTGCCTTACCAATGATATTTTGACACATAGCCTTGTATTTAGGTTAATTGAAATTTCTTTGCTTCATTATTTTGGGAAAAGACCTTGTTAGGTTCCCTTCATCTTCTTACAGTTACCATGTCTAGAGGAGATGGCGGCACAACGCCATCTCCGTCGAGATCATTATGTGGAACCTGCTCTCTTGACAACACAACGCTTCGAATGGTCTCTCTTAAGGTGGAACTTGCTCTTGCGAGGGACGTATTTCTAGATAGCATCAATGGGGTTGACGTAGAAGACCAATTGGTCCTGCAAGATGTTGAGGACGATCATGATGAAGCCCGCGATGCAGCTGAAAATGAAGTCGCAGGTCCAAACAGTGGCGGACGCAGAAAAATATGTCAATGGGGGCAATAAAAAAAATAAACGACTATAAAATAAAACTTCGATTAATAAAACAAAACTTCAATAAGTACATTTTATATCAAATAGATTGATCAATTTTCATTTAGTACATGAATTGCGAATAAAGCACCCAAATAATTAATATCATAAACAACTGGAAGTAGATTATTTGAGGAATCAAGCTGACAAGAAAACCGAAACCATCTAGTCCAAATACAATAATAAAAGTAGGGGGCTGGAGCTAAGTATTAGATCTTATTACCAGAGCAAAAATAAAGTTTCTAAAATGATGGTATCATCTCGCTCTCTTCTCCGAAACTCATTTGTCTGATCATAATGATGAAGCCATATATTAACAATATGGCTGCAAGACACCATCTGCTTTGATTAAAAGAGAACAAAAGCTTATTTGTAGAAATGGTAGAATGATAGTCTACATCTTTCATTGCTGCTGTTTTCCAACACTTAGTAAAAACTGAATCTTTTCAGTTCTAGCCTTCAATTTGGAGTCTTGGGCGATAGTTATTGGAAAAATTTGCATCTTGCTTGCTGTAGAAATGGTATTGAAACGATCGCAAAAAGTACATAGAGGGGTAGATCAGGGAGAGGAAGAAGCAAATGAAAGTTCTGATTTTTCAATCGGGTACATTTACAATGAATGAAACATAATTTTTGAATCTTTCGATATTGCTAGCATAGAAGATGTTTAAAACCTTGTTACAATTTAATGTTAGTAATCATCATGTGCTTCTTAAAAAAAAAAGTCAAAATTGATTAATTATGAAATCATGCACCTAGTGTCCTAGTAAATAGTATGTGAAACTCTCATAAATTAGAAATATAAAATTAAGAAGAGAAAGACCTGTAGACTCGTAGACAAGCCAAATACTTTGCATATATTTGCACGTGTAAGTTTTCTTTGTTTAGCTGTTGTGAGGCAGCAAATTACACAATATTCATGGGACAGCATATTCCTTTTCCTCTGGGGGCAAACACCAATGAACATAGCATATATATGAAGCTGCTTAGTAAACCAAAAAAGTTCACTGGGGGCACCAACCCCCACTCGTCCTCACCTGCGTCCGCCAGTGGGTCCAAAGGCGGTGGGAAGAGGTGAAGAGGAAAGGGAGAGTGAAGATCAAAGAGTGGGTTGGAGTGCCTATGGCTAGGAATGGGAGAATGATGAGAAGTTCGATGGCAAAGATTTGTGTTCATCGGTGAGATAAACAAAATAATCAAACTTGATTCAATCAATAAGATTCGAATTCCATAGATTTACCTCTTGCTACTAACCCAAAAATGTCACTATCTCAATAATACAGTCTATGAATTTATGAAACAATTTAAAGCCAAAACTTGAAACTACATCCATGAAATTGGCCAGACTACTTGATCAAAATAACTGCATAAAAATATCAATTAATGGTTTTAGATTTGGGAATGCTTTACATGTTCACAACTCCCTGCATAATCTTAGTATAAAGAGTTGCAGAAGAGGTCGATATTGAGATGGTGGGGATCGTGAAGAGGTGCAAATCTGAGAGGTAGGAGCCAATACCAAAAGACGCAAAAAGGCCTTTTCCTAATATAACAAAACAATTGTATTTTAATTATATTAAATACGAATCTAGGTGTCAATTTTTTACTGGTAAGTCAAATCATGTTAGCATGCTGACATGGTTCTACTGTAGGACAGAAAAATTTCTCAAAAAATGTGAGAAATTTATTTCTCCTAGGAATGTCTAGAAGATTCTACCATTATTCCAACTAGGATACATAAACTTGTTTGGACTATGCACACTAAATTGTGATTTCCTTCAACAAAATTAGTTATTTGGCTAGCAGCAATGGCCACTAGCTCACAATTACAGCCTCTCAAATTTGTATAATATACGTCTACTTTAATTAGGGTGGTTTTAGTTGGACCTATAAATTTGATATTTGGATCTCTATTTTTTTAATTGTTATTAGATTTTGTCAACTTATATGAAAAGACAAACAAAAACAAAGAAAGAGAAAAAAAAAATTAAACAATCCCTCTTCTTACTTCCCTATTAATATAAGTTACCCAAAACAATTTAGTAAAATTAATTAATTTCTACACATGATCTCCTAATTTGATACAGAAGTAAAGTCAAAACAATTTGATTTAAAATTTCCTTAAACTAAATACATTGAATATTCAGGATGTTCTCTTTATGCTATTATAATATGGGGTTCAGGCTCTGCGTCCTCCCTTGTATTATGCAAATTCACAAATTCATTAATCAAGGCTTGAAGGCAGCCGCACCAGCCATTTTTCAAAAAAAAAAGACATTGAATATTTTGGTGTAGATATTACTAATTAAGATCCAAGGTCAACTCTTTTTAATTAGATTTAATCAATATATATTATTTATCTGAAAACAAAGATCTTTTTTACAACCATTCATATTGCAACAAAAAAGAAACAAATCTATAATTTGGATTTTTGTTACTTTATAATTGTCTACTTCTTTGGCCCCTCCAAGAATCAATTTTGGTTCTGCCATTGGATGAAAGTACACCAAAAATGCAGGGAACTCCCTTACAAAATTCTCCGTGGTTGAATTATAGATATAAAAACATAAATAAATAAATGGAGCAGTCAGTAGAGCACCCTTCGCTAATTGGTGCTTGCTTGAATAAATTGTTTTAGTTGAGATTACTCTTGCTATTATCTCAAGAAGTTCTCTTGATGCATATTGTAATCCAGGATTAAGGCACCATGTCTCTTTCCCCATATATTCTTCAGTTTCATTAATCAAGACTTGAGAGCAACTGTATCGGCCCTTATTTAAAAAAAAAAAAAATTGTTGAAGATCCATATTTAATTGTTCAATGGTGTTTTGATATAATTATGGAGATGTACTTAGTTTTTCAAGTATTCAAAAAAGTAAAAATACCCTCTCTGCTAGGGTTTTTGAGAGCGCCGGTCATGGCCAAGCTTCTCTGCACTTGCCTTCATCTTCGATGGAGAAAAATTCCGGCCCTTCCCATGGGGTCGCAGCTATCGAGTACAGTTCAGTCCGTCCCTCCTGTCTCTTTGTTTCTCTCATTGACGTCGAGATCAGGGGCTATTTCTCCTTTTCAATTTGGTTTGCTTCAAGTTTTGAGGTTGAACTCCGTTCGGCTGCCAACTAAACTGGTGTTTGCTGGTGATTGGAAGATTTGGGATCCCGGGAGGTTCACGGATTCGTCTGAGCTAGGATTGGATCGGGTTCTATTAGAGTTCGCCCCCCACGGATGGCGGCGAGGGAGCTTTCAAATGGGCCAAGATGTTGGGACGGAGCCGAGATTCTGGCCAAGCCAGGCTCGATTGATATCAAGTTTTGGGATGCGGCGAGGAGGTTGGGTGAGGAACTCGAGTTCGCCCATCGCGGTGGAGTGGAGCTGCTGGCATGGGCTTGTCGGGTTCAGGCTCGGCTAGTCAGAGCCCATTCGATCTGAGAGGGAATTGGTTATGGCAGAGCATTTTCACAATCCTGTTTCGTAACAGGATCCGGGCCAAGGAGGGCTACGCTGGTGAAAGTGTTTGGCGTCATGGTGACGAGGGTGGGATTGGCCTTCTTCGGTGGAATTCGGATGAGGATTTCGGTGCGGCTCCTCAGATCAGTGGTGTTTGGGTACGGAGGCTCTCTTGTGCCCGGAGAGGAGCTGATGCTAGAGTGCCCATGAGCTTGGGTGCCTTAATCAGATTCAAATGGGCTTGGGCTTTTGTCAAGGTTGCTTTGGCAGACTTGACTTTGGTCTCGGGCCGGATTTGGATCCGTATTTGGGATCCTGGCGACTTACAAATCCGGATCTTGGATCCGAGACACCTGCTCATATTGATATGGAATTGGTTCTGGTTCTTAGGAGTTCGTTTGCTAATTTTTGAGTTTCTGACACCCTCAGTTACTTTCGAACTCTTGGTGGGCGAATCACCTCTCCTAGGTGATCATATCACCGGTTACTATTACGGTTACTATTACATTTACACTGCTTTTGTGACATGTGCAGTGCAGCGATGTCGTTCGACATCAAGTCACATCCTGGTTACCTTTCATTCTAGATGCGTCTGTGCGTCTGATTATCCTTTATTATTTTTCCTTTATTATAGATACGTCGGTGCATCTCATTTTTCTTTATTGTTTTATTTCGATGCTTTTGCATTACTCTATGTGTACATACATGTACATTTGCAAGCATAATTAGCTATAATGGGTCATGCTCATTGTACCGCCAAAGGTACTAATTCCAACCGAAGGAATGACATGCAGACACACCGCCAGACGGGCTACAACCTCAGCATCGGACCACCTCCAGATCGCCACCGACGAGCCGCCACGCGCAGCGCCACGATGGCATCAGAAGCTTCTGAAATTGGGAACTGAAGCATATCAGTCCCACATCGAAAACAAAGACAAGATCAGTCTCTTCCTCACCTATAAAAGGTTCTCTCCTCTCTCCTCATTAATTACGCATTAAATACTTACCTACTGTTACTTTGTCAACATAAATACATTGACTAACTTAGGCATCGGAGAGTTGAAGACCGCCCGGCGCGGTCTCCCTCTGACGCCCATTGTATTTTACTTAACAGGTAACGGGAGCTACAATAACAACACAAATATCGATCCGCCCACCGGATCAGCGTTAGCTAAGATCCAGCTACCGCTGGACTTTTAGGCATTAACACTATGTAAACTTTTGTTATCACTTAATATAGTCTGTCATCTTTCCTTTAAAAAAAAAAGTATTAAAAAAAGTGAATTGGAGGTTTAATAAGTAGAAGATGTCTAAATATCAAATTTAGAAGTCCAACTAATACCACCATATTTTAAATTAAGGAAGATTGTTTTCCTTAAACTTGGTCTTCTACCGTGGCTAAAATTGTTGTTGTTGTTTTTTCTTCTTCTTCTGCTGGGAGAGAAATATAACTGTTTAATATGTCACTCGCTGGATAGTAAGTTATAAAAAAAAGTCACTGAAAGTGAATTATTAAATGGTGTACTTTTTTGTTTGTGATTGATTTTGTCTTTAATTTGTGGGGTTGGTGAGGATTGCATTAACTAACGATGATAAGGGAGGATTTGGTTGAAAACTGACGAAAAATTTCGTCAACCGAGTAACAACTGATGTTGGTCAGTTTCCCAAATCTGCAACTGAAACTGAGCCGCTACCGGCGGTTATTGACAGATTGGTATATTTTGGCTCGAATTTCAGCTCAATTTCGGGGAATAACCAGATCTAGAAATTAATCTCCGCCTCCGAGAACAATATCGATCACACTTTCCCCCATCTGCAGCCCTTAATTGAAATTAGAAACATGGAGCTCTTCCTTTAGGACATCTCAATCTCTATCGTCATCATTTTGTGCCCATTATTAGGGAAAAGATTTGATTTTCACATTCTGGGTCTGATTGGAAGAGCGGGATTGCAAATTTTGGAGGAAATTGAGTTGGGTCTTGGGGGTAGATTGAAAATTAGGGTAATTGATCAAATTGAAGAAGAAGTTGAATCAGGAAATTGGGGGTTTTGGGTTTGAATTGAATCGAGGGTTTATGGTGGATGACTTATATACTAAAAAGAAGAAAATGATGATGGAATTGGAGTATGAAAGAAGAAGATGATGAATTGATGATGGACTTGGAAAAAAAGAAGAGGATGAGGAAAGAAACTGAAGGAGAATACGATGAATGGTGCTTGAACTTGTTTTATTTTAAAATGAATTAAATACTTACAGAGGCATTTGAGGAGGTTCACCTCATGGGAATACCATTTTTACGTTTGGTAGATCGTTGATCTGATTGATCTCACTAACTAAATCGATCCTCATAGGACTAATTTGAAGCAAATTTTTTTTGTAAAACATTTTTTTGATCAAGAATAAACTTCATTAATAATGAACTAGATTCAATGAATTTTGGCAACATCTCATACACAAAAATGGCCACTGGAATTCACATTGGAACTCCAAAATGACTGACTGATGGAGCCAAAAAAGGCCCCAACTCAACTACAGACTTAGAACTTGCACTACAATTAAAAGGCAAAGACAATATGCGCAGGAGCAGTGAATCCTTGACATATAACTTTGTCAACACTAACTCTTCACCCAGAGGCCTCATGACCTGCCTTTGATCGACCAAGTCTACACTCGTTGTGACTTCGAACCCAACCAAAGTGAAAAGCTGGACTGTCAGAACTGAGACTAAATTAAACCCAAGACCATTGCCACTTAAATGTCAACAACGTCAATCCACACATGCTCCAAATCGCCATCACTTCCACCCGAAATCAACAAGAACAATCCCACTAGAAGGCCAAGGATGATTGTCTATGCCAATATGCCACCGCCAGACATTTTAGCCACCGTTGCTTACCCAACTCCAGAATAGGACCGACCTCTAGACAGCCGAATAGAAGATTGTCTATGCCAAAATTGCAGTGCCCTTGACCCAACAACTAATACTTAAAACAAAACCTTGAAAGTGACTTATTGCTCAAAAACAAAACAAAAGAAACCAAACCCTAAAAACTAGTAAAAACTGTCCACCACCAAGAGCCCAACAAACAATAAACCTGGCCCAACCCCCATCCATGTTGCGGGCCACCATACCCACCGCCCAACAACCTATTGCCATCCACCCTCCTCTGACCATCGTTGCTGCAGAAATTGAAACTCTAATCTCCAATGGATTTGCGCTGCGATCCTATTGGATCAAAACACATATCCACCAACTAGTCTGCACTGAGCAAAAGCTAATCCCTGCTACACATCTAGTCTCCGCCACCTTGAACCTAGGCATCCCTATCATCATTGTCGCACTTCTAGATTCGCTGCCAACTTGACGACGTGCAGGCGTTATCTGACCCTCCCCCCCCCCCCCCCTCCCCAACCATTCCGGCAAGCTGGGCCACCCCTCCCCATATCCAAGCACAATGACCCAAACCCGATCGGGTCGGACACCAGAGGAACTCAATGACGCCACCCAGTCACCACCGCCTGGAAGCCTTCGATCCCTCCAACCACAACGCCGTCCGCGCGCCGCTGAAGGATAGAACGACCCCACCTGCACGCCTTTGGAGAGCACCGTCAACTCCCCACAAATGCTTCTCCCACCAGACCGCTTACACCAGGACACTAGGTCCCTTCTATCCCGTCCGATGATGACGCCGTGAGGGCGCGCCGCTGGACATGAGCGACTCCCTGTTTGCGTTTTCCTTTCCTAGTTTTTTTTTTATAAGAAATAAGAGAGCGAAAAAGTGAAGAAAAAGAAAAGAAAAAGTTTTTTTTTTTGTAAAACTTAGTGATTCAAAGAGAGACATGCTTCGGATATAAAATAAAACAAAGCTCAGGATTAGTTGCAACAACAAATATTCTTATGCATACGAAATCTGTGAAAAAGATGAATGCACATGAGACCTAATAGAAGCTTATTACAGAAATATAACATAATTTTTTGTTATTATGTATTTTTAATACACGTATCCATACACAATTTTAGAGACTTGTTAAATGTTGATTGTGTCTAATCTGTTAAAAATTTCAAATGGTAAATTATATTGATGCATTAGACATGACACATCAATAAAACCAGTTTTATCGGTCCATGTTTTTGTCAATTTCATCTTGTCTGTAACCTTAGCCTATTCACATATCTATACCGACATATATTTATCAATCTGTCACTTTTAGACACTTTTCATATGTTGATTGTGTCTGCTACATTAAATTTTTTGAAAAGTGAATTATATTGATGCGTTGAACATGACAGGTCAATAAAACTAGTTTATTGGTGCACATTTTTGTCAATTTTATCTTGTGTGTAACCTTAGCCTATTCATGTATACCCACTTGAATTTATCCATCTATCACTTTTAAACACTTGTGAAATGTTGATTGTATCTGCCACGTTAAAAATTTCAAATGATCATAACGTATTGGACATGAGACGTCAATAATACCAAATTATTGTCCAAGTTTTTGTCAATTCTATTTTATGTGTAACCTTAGCTCATTTTCCCACTATTTTTATCAATTTTTTTTTTCAAGTTTTCACTAAACATCGACATGCTTGCCAATTTTGTCCTACGTACAATGATGATTCTTATATGCTTTATTTTGTCTCTAGCAGTGGAATTGTATGTAATGTGTCATTTTGGCATGAGATGTTTTGAATGATTATATGAGATGATTTACTCAAAAAAATAAAATAAAAAAAGGTTGTAAAATGTGTTTATCTTTCCCTATGTTTCTAAACGTATCTATTGAGGTGGAATTCTTGTTGACTAATAGGTATGCCTTTGATGGTTTAGCATGATCGTCCTTTCTACGTAGCAGGTCTAGGCCCAATATCTTTCTAGGGAAGCACTCTATGTTTTTAAGGCATTGTGATTGCACAACCTTTAATGGATGCCTGACGATAATGGTGCTTAAAATTTTGGGGCCGTGACTACTTACTCAATTTTAGCCTAAAAATTGCCCACTTACTCCACTAAGAGTTTTTTAACCCCATTTACCCAATCCAACAGTGTTTAACAGTATTGCCCTCATTTTAATTTATAAATTACACTCATCTCTCTCTCTCTCTCTCTCTCTCTCTCTCTCAACCATGGCAGCTCCGGCGGCCCATCTATCCATGACGCGCCTCCTCCACGAGTGCATAGCCTACCAACGCGCCCTAGATCTCAACCTCGACCACCTCCTTTCCTAGCGCTCTAACCTCGACAAGCACCTCTCCAATCTCCATAAATCCTCCTAGATCCTCGACATCGTCAAGTCCGACGCCGACCACGTCCTCTCCAACGTTTCCTCCACCTGCGACCTAGCCCACCACGTCAGCACCAAGGTCCGCGAGCTCAAACTCGTCCAGTCGCGCGTCAACTCCACGCTCCTCCGTTTAGACGCGATTGTGGAGCAATTTTTGGGTGCCCAGAGCACTTTTTTTTTTTTTTTGTTCATCAGAGGTCCGGGAAGCTCAAAGCTCCAAGTCGAAATCGGGTCTGGATTTCGCTGGCAGGGCTCGGACGATGTCACTCTGTTGGACGGCGTGGTTCTGATTTTATTTTTTTGGTAAATTTGGGAGAAGGCTTATAAGGAAAGAAGAAAGAAGAATGAAAAAAAAAAGTTTATTAAGTATACATGTCTATTGCGGGGCAATTATATGATTATTGGGAGACAATAATATGAGTATTGGGGGGCAATAATATGCATATAAATTGATCAATTGTGCCTGTAGTGTATTCATTTTAGTTTTGAGAGTTTATACAACTCACTGGAGGGCAATAATATGATTATTAGAAGCAATAATATGAGTATTGGGGGGCAATAATATGATTACTAGGGGGCAATAATATAGTTACTGGATATTATTAGGGGCCAATAAATTCAGACGCTAGAATCCGGTCACCAGTCCGGTAGCCGGATTCCTGTCACCGGTAGCCAGAGTCGGGTCACCGGACCGCCACCAAAGTTAAGCAAGGTCTCCAATGACTTCTTTCTCTAAGTGACAAAGAATGAGAGGGCAAAATTGTCTCAAAAATAAATAAAAATGAATTAAAAAAAATACTTAATTGAGTATTAGGGAAATAATCTCTTAAGAGTGTTTGAGTAAGTAGGCAATCTCTTAGAGTGTTTGAGTAAGTGGGCAATTTTTAAGCTAAAATTGGGTAAATGATTATTTCCCCTAAAATTTTATGAGAGTCTTGGCAAGTGAGAATAAAGTTTGGGAGCTAGTACTTCACATTTCACAAGCTTAGTAATGAAAAACATGTTACATTTGTACGTAGGACCAATGTAGATAAAGTGATAATGACTAAGGTTTATACTAGGGAACCTGTAAGTATGTAGGAAGGGTGAGGTTATTTTAAATTTTAATTTTACTTTATCTCCTAGATGACCCTTAATATTAAGTTGTAGATGTCTTCCACTTTGGTCGAGTGGGTATGTGGTACCACGAGATATGCATAAGATATATGGAGAATGTTTGATTGTCTGAGATTGCTTATGAATTGCTTACGAAAACTTTTTAAATCTTGCAAAAAGATTTTTACACAGGAAACGTTTGTCAAATGCTTCTCAAATCATTTTCAAGTGCTTTTAGAACACCCAATACAATTATTCCTTTTTTTTTTTTTGCAATTTTTTATATCCTAATCAATATATTTTTTTTAAATTCAAAAGTTCTTTTGGTCTTTTAGATCTCAAAAAAATCTCTATGAGTGAGTGTGCTTAGGTATGTGGGTATTCGTTAAGGCGTGCAAAGTAGGATTGTAAGAGCATCTCCAACAGAATACTTATTTCAAAAAAAATTTGAAATTTAACTAGTTTTAGGCTAAGTTTGATCTCCAACAGACTAGTTAAACAAAAGCTAAATTTAGCTTTAGCTAAAAGACCTAGCTATATTTAGCTAGAGAGGAGAGAGAATTTAACTAAAAGTTAAATTTAACTTGAGTTTTAGGTATTTGCTGGAGCATAACTCAATATTCAACTAGCTATATTTCAATTTTAGCTACTTTTAGCTATCCAGATAGCTATCAATGTTGGAGATGCTCTAAGAGTGGTTTAGCATGACTCTCAAACGATATTCATGAAACATATAACTCAACTCAGCTTTGCAATTGTTCAAAGATGTTGATATTTCTCTCGTGTTCGTTCGTTGAAATACTTGTTCAGAAGGCATTCTAGTAGACCTGCATGCGAGTCCAACAACTCCTGATACTCGGCATCGGAATTTCATTGCCCAAACAAAGTCCAAGTAACTCGGTAAGGCAAGAAGGTTAACTATACCCACAGCCGTCACTCATTTGAAATTTTGAATGAGGTCGGTGACTCCAACGACGTCGTTTGGTGGGCCTTTAATTAAATTTTTTTTTTTTTTTTGAGAAAATATATATCTTTGCATTTCAGTACCTAAAAATCTAAAATGAGTCTCTAATTTATTAAACCACATTTGGCATCAAGTAAGTGCCGAGCAAGAAGCTACTAGCTTTTTTTTCCTCTATCGTTCGCACCATCGTTGAGTTGAGTTTTATCCTCAAAGCTTAGAGCATGGCAGAAAAAGAGAGGCAGAGAGCTGAAGAAAAGCTTTCCAGTTCCGAGTCAGAAATTTACAACATACCAGAACAAAGACACGATAATATATACATTAGGTGTTAATCCATAACAACAGTGTCTATGACAATATGTACATTGCAATGATAATTACAAATTCCAATGACGTCCGTCGTTTAATTCTGTTCTACATCTGTGAGACAATATTAAATATTTGACTCGTCTCGATGGCAGTAACAAATCATTCATTATATTTTTCCTATCCAATTGTCAATATCAGGAAATATATATCCTTTACAACATTTAATTGGAATACTCCAGTAGCCAAATAACGATGTCCTGCAATTGATGGTAAAGGACCACCCAAATATTTCACATTTTCACAAGAGAAGCTGACAACTTCATTTTCCGAAGCCTTGCTTGCCAGCAGGAACAGCCAGCCCAAGCTCCTTGCATTGCTCTTCATCTGGTTGCAAACTCCTTGGGATCGCACCAAAAATCCTCCGCGTTGCTTCAAAACCAGATGCCACATGATGCACATATGCAGATGCAGTTTCCATCTTACCCCCCAAGTTCAATGACGTAGACATAAAGTTTTTTGAGGGAGATTCTGACAGTTTTGCTGTCGATGCCTTTTCTAGCTCAGCACACCTTAAAAACCGTTCGGTGGCAGCCGCCCATGAAAGCTCATACCTTTGTGCCTCAGTAAGCTGGGCAGGCTGTTCAGCCAGTGCTTGCTGTGTGAGCTTGACAAACCCATCTCCATTGTCATATGTTCGGCAATTTGGGAACTGCTTGAAGAAGTCATTCGAGGGGTGATTGGCGCACACAACAATTTTACCCATTGCCAATGCTTCTGCTGTGGTCGTGCAAACCACATCTGTGGTGCTTGGATTCAGGAACACTTTATAACTGAAAAAAATACAATATATGTAAACATTCCAACAAAGCTTAGTACCAAAAATGATAAATTCCAACAAAGCTGAACATCTATAAAGAAATCTCGATTTAATTGAGGTGTACTTGGAAGAAGACAGATTTTACAATGGTAACTAAACTGCCCTTGAACTAACTTGTAACCGTGAGATAAATTAGATTTTCATACCTATATTCACTTTTATGGTAACAAACATGAGGGAGGATAAAAAGGAACAATAAGAACAAAGGTTAGCATCTGGTTTAATTAAGGGTTTTTTTTGTGTGCTGTAAATTGTTGGTGGATGAGAGCAGTAGGGAATTAACAGAAACCTACTAGCATCAAACCAGTAGGTTTCTAGACATCACACCTAGGGTTAAGTTGCATCATAAGACCCTAGAGAAATGCATAAGCTGCCACTTTACAGAGTTACATTGATGTAAGTCATGTAACCTTTTAGACACCTAGAAACCTTTAAGGTATAAAGGGCTTCTATCAAAATCTTTGAACTTAGTGATCTAATATGATTCCAAATCAAACAGTCAATTCCCATAGGTGGCCCATCCTATAAAACTTCTATGCCCAACAAAAATGATAGTCAAGAGTCTCAAGACTAGCCTGCTTCTAGAAGAATCATTGCTGGTGCTAAGGCAATTCTTGGGAACTACATTTTTGTTATCTGAATGTTGTTAAATAATACAATATTAAAGTGATACCATGAGGAAGCAGAAGAGATAGGCAGAACGCTTACTCATGAAATTCAAGATCAGCATGATCACGCCCAGGATGGACTCTAACAGCCAGTTCCAATTTT
Source organism: Rosa lucieae (assembly GCA_024704745.1). Taxonomy (NCBI): domain Eukaryota; kingdom Viridiplantae; phylum Streptophyta; class Magnoliopsida; order Rosales; family Rosaceae; genus Rosa; species Rosa lucieae. Next base: position 45,770,338 of record CM045492.1, read on the forward strand.
TCAGCAGCTTCCCGAACTTGATCAGAGTCTTCCCCAGTTCCATATAAATCAACCTCAAGTCCAGTTAATTCCTTTTGATGGTCTTGAAGAAGTTTGAGCAGCTCCTTGTAGCCTTTACTCCACACCATTTTCCCAATGTAGTAGGCACCTTTGCTGAAGGCTTGGCTTCCATTTTGTTGCTGCTCTAGCTTTTTCTTGCCTATTTCCAGAAACTTGGGGTTGACACCATGAACATTGCAAATGATCGATTGAGGATACTCCTGGGTGGCAGCAGATAACCTGATTACCTACAGAAAACCATAGGTGGAATCCATTAGCAAATATATCAAGACAATGACAACAATAGAAACCACTACCTATCTATCCAAATTTAGAAAAGCCATTGTAATAAATAATTGTAGCACATCAAATGGAAAAGCAGTACCCCACAATACTACTGCTGTTATATAGTAACAACTCTTACAGTAAGTACATCAAATCCTATAGCAAAATAAAGAAAAGGGTAGGTGACCTAACAATTGAAGCAAAGCAAAAAGTAAATCACTGTCCGAAATAGTATATATCAGGAAAACATAACATTAATCAAGTTTTACCTTGTGACAGTATATACTGACAACCCAATTATTAACATATTTTAGAAGAAATGCTTGCATTCTTCCATTCTTCTCCCTCCTCACATATTCCAAATAATTGGTGTGGATAATTCCTATAACCAGCCGGAATTTAATTTTCCATCTCTTCCCATGATGATACCACGTGAGGTGCTCAGGCTCCTCAAGGATAGCAATATCTGCATTTTCATCAGGAATTATCTCAGAAATATCTCCGACAGCAAGAATGCTCCTTTTGTCTAAGGAAAACTGCAACAGAAGTGATGTCAAAGTTAGTCCTACTGCATATAAAATGAATGTGAGGAAAACAGAAGCCATACTTCATGGTACCAAAGCAAGGAAAAACGTGAATATTGCTTTGGGTACAGGGAAATATGGGACAACCTGGATGTCCATGACTCCAGTGCATTGGTCATCTAGCAGTGAAGTTCATTTGTGCATCTACCATGGTAGTTCTAACATATATTTACCTTTCCAGGATAAAAAAGTATACTGAAATCAGATTGAAATCCAGTCCTCTCATGAAGCCAGTGACGGATATAAGCCTCTTGCTCTGCCGGTGAGCTAAATGTGATGTTGTTGGGATACACCAGTTTTTGATCTTTCAAAGATAACCAAGGAATGACCAAACTAACAATCCTCTCCCCATCTTTTGCAAGATACGCTGCACGGAACAAAGGGTTGACAGCAGTTCCGGTCATCCATGGAAGGCTTGCAGTGGTAAAAATCGCAATATGCCTCTTTTTATCCATCCAATCATCAGTTACGAACGCCACAACCAATCACCTTTATATCCTACTACAATCTCTTAAACCCCGATCACACAGCTCAGGACCACAAAGAATCGTAATCTAAACTGCATTAAGAGATAAAATGAACCATCACTCAACCTATGCATCAATGAACTATCCATGTTTGCAACCTATTGAGAAGCAGTCAAAGTAATCAAGCATGATAATTGTAGTAAATTAACACATCAATAGTATCAAAAAGAGGAAAATTAACTATGGAATAATAGTTCATGGTTCCTAATTGGATTACTAAATCATTTTCTACTATTATTCTTCTCTAACTTAACAAATTTCCCCAAAAAAAAAAAAGCATGATCGCAATATATTGAGATCCAATAAGCGACATCAATACTCGGAATCCGGTTGCTTCATATATGAATTCATTGAAGAAATGTAATTGAAGCGACTTAAATTGATCGACAACACAGAAACTGGTATAATCAAAGGCTATATTACTACGCGAAAATCAAAGAGTTTGAGAAGAGTGTACCTTGTAAATTTGTGAGGTCCGTCGGAAGTGAAGCTCGGAATCGGAAGGAAATTCCGGCGAAGAGAGAGAGAGAGAGAGAGAAGAAGAAGAAGAAGAAGAAGTTGAAGATGGTTGGGTTTGGCTTGCGTGAATGGAATACAGACTTACAGAGGGAATAAACGATACAGTCGTCTGTTGAATTTTGACACGGTAATTTGTTTGGGCGGACTGGTGTGATACGACGTCGTCGGGGGTTGTTTTACTGTAACTCTATTTACTGACCTCGTAGAACGTTTGGTGCCATTATTATATTTAAATCGCTACGAGCATGAAGACCGTGTTTGTTTTGCCCAAATCTGATTTCTTCTTGAATGAGTTGATTTTTTTTTCTTTCATCTTAAAATGAAATTCATTAAATAGAAGAAATTATTATAACAGTTTGAACAATATAGTTTGGAGCTATTGTCAGCTACTCATAACACAAATCCGACCAACATGTTTAAACACATCTTTCTGTAAGGGCTAGACAATGTCTAATAAATTATGAGGATGGAAAGATGGTTATGTGATTATGGAAACTCCAAATTCAACAAAAGGTCAGATTAATTGCGGAAGAGGACGTTGACATACTAATTGGATAAACGGTCTAGAAGTCCTTAAATGAATTACATGTGCTCGATTGGACCAACTTTACCTCCAGAGTAGTGAATACACTTATACCCGCAATATTTTCCATTGAAAACCGATATCAGCATTCAACAAACTGAATTTAACAAATCTTGTTTATCATGTCTTTTTCAAAGAATAAAAAAATTGTTACTGACCTCTTGGCTCATCAGGGACAACAAATAGATGTTGGTAACTGGAGCTCCACCTTCCCGCGTACAATTTCTAAGGCTATTTAGTTTAATGATCTTTCTTTAAGTTGTTATTGGGGCTTTTCTTTGTGATACTTTTTTCCTTGTCTATTGAAAAAAAAAGAAAAGGAAAAAAAAAAGGTTAAAAAAATAATAAGTCTTGTTACCACTCCAAAAAAACATTTCGAGCTCAAAAGGCAGGAAACAAACAGAGCGCAAGGACTGGTTGTTTCTGGTTGTTTTGATCCAATTTCACTGAACACACTCGGAACTCCGTCTCAAATTACCAAAACACCCCACACAGAATCCAGCACAACATTCGCTAATAAATCCCCAGATTTTCGTACCAGGCTCTGAAAACCGAAAGCTTTTCCAGGTATTAACGAACTCCCTTTTCCATTTCAATTCCAATCTCATCTTTCATTTCTCACACTATGATTTCCAATCTGGGTTCTTCTTTGATTCGCTTAATGTTCATCTGGGTCATGCTTGTATGTTCAAGTCCCTGTTTGCAATTGTTAATGAGTAAGCTTGATGGTTAATAAGTTCACAGTTTCAATTAAAGCTGATTACTTTGTAGTTAAAGCTAGAAACTTTGTTAGAAGAAGTGCATGTTTGATCTGGGTTTTTTCTTTTTTTTTTTGAAAATTTTAGTAGCTAGAGATTGCTTGGTTTTCTAATGTTGAAGAAATGAGAGAATGTTTATGCAATAGTAGAGTTCTGAATTGCTTTGGGAAAGTTGTTTCTGGAATTTGAAGTCATTAGTTAGCTGCTGAAAATGTAATTGATCTTTAAACTGTTCTACTTGTGTCCATCTCTACTTCTTTAATTAGAAGAAAGTTTTGAAATTTGTGATCATAATTTATTTCGGGGCCATAGTTGGACTGCGTTAAGGGTGAAATGGTTGGATAGACATATGTTATGGAGACTTTTGTTCAATATTGGGTGGAAAAAGCAAGTTTTGGCATCAAAAATTTCTACTCTAGTGCTTGTGCATTCGCCCAGATATGATGAAATGTTGGCACTTTGTAAGGCTTGTAGATTTCACTAGCACTGCATGGCTCTTGGGCACTTGGCATTTGTAACAAGAAAAGAGCAAAGTTTGCACGAAATGCTGTTTCTTTTGGATGAAATGAACATACTGTACTATGCAAGTCAACTAGGAAGCATTATTTGAAGGAAAAAATAGCAGTTAAGTTATTGAAATGACTATTTGAGGGTGCCTCAGGGTGGGTAATTGTTTTGTCACTCTTTGTGCTTTGAGGGGTTATATATTTTTCAGGGTGTGTATGCTATATATTAAGTCTGCACTATTGCATTGCACATCATTTGCATCTAAATTCATAATCATGTCTCAACTCAGATTCACGTGAAATTTTTTGGGCCAATGCAATGGGTGTAAAGAAACAATGCATCAAAATAAAAAAGTTAACATCTTGGACTTGAATCTAATGATTATTCTTTATATTTCCTATTACTAGTTTTGAGCTTGGAGAGATGTTGATGGGTCATACAGATGGTCTTTCTGAATCTCGGTCATCGAGGGATCAGCTACTTCCTTATGCTGAATCTGACTTAGGGGATGATGACACTGCAGACTGTTCTGAGCCAATACTGTACTCAGCCTCCTTTGAAGAGCTTGCCAAAAATATTGTTAAGTATGACACCGTTATATGGCTCTCAATATCATTGATGCTTGTTTTAGCTTGGGGAGTTGGCATCATCATGCTGTTATATCTACCCTTTAAGAGATATATTCTCCAGAAGGACATCTCCTCCCGCAAGCTATATGTTACACCTAGTGAAATAGTCTACAAGGTACATACACTATCTGATACTTCTTTCTTCTTTTTTCCTCTTTTTTTTTCTCTTTTTTTTTTCCATTTTTTTTTCATCTTACATAATGTAACTCCTCTTTTTCCCCTCTCCGCAAAGGTGTCAAGGCCTTCTTATGTACCCTTTTTGGGCATCACTACAATTGAGAGGCATGTGCCCCTTTCCCTGGTGATTGACATCATTATTGAACAAGGTACTCCAGCCTGTTAACCTTTTCTGATTGACTAATATATCTATAAGTAGTACTCTCTTACAACTACATTATCAGTCCTGGTCTTCCTTCATATATTGAATTCATGCTTTTATTTTTCCCCAAGTCAATATGGCTGAAGCACACGAACTATATTATCTGTTCAATTCTGCGGCTTCAAGCAGTTAAATGGAGGAGTAAATGGTCAAGAATCAGGTCACTGTAAAGTTTTTGCATGCAAAGCCAAATTGCAAATACAACTTTGCTTATAATTTTTTATTGTTTTTATGAGATAAGGAAATAGTGCAAGGAAAAAAGAAAAACAAAAAGCATCCTACTGAAGTTATACAGCCATGCAGAAAGGCCATGTCAAGCACCATAAAGTCTTGAACTATAATGGATGGAAATCTGTAATCCATTTGCAATAGTCCATAACAACATGAATGTATTGGTTATAGATCTGATCTAAAAATTCTATTTCCAATGCAAAATTTCATCATGCAGAACAACTGTTTATTTTGAAGACTAAATGTATTTAGGTTTTCCATAATTTTATCTTTTGAAAAAACAGTGATTCCATTTACGTTGTGTCGAGTATAGGTTGTTTGCAGTCAAAATATGGACTTCATACCTTTCGAATTGAAAGTATAGCATGTGGAAAAGCTGCAGCTGTTGATGAACTACAGGTTCAAGGGGTTTCAAACCCTAGTGATTTGAGGAAGGTGAATAAAACTGTCTCTTTTTTTTTCATTTGAATCAGAAAGCATGCTCATTAAAGAAAATTTCTAACGTTAGATGCATATTGGGTGTTCATTTTTTGATTGGCGAGTAGGTCATCATAACAGAAGCTTCAAAAGTTATACAAGATAGCGGTATAAGTTGGAAGCCTACTACTGTCACTGCAGAAGGGGAAAGCATGGCTCGTACACCATCCGTGACTGAAGCACCAATTCTGAGATCACCAGCTAAAAGCGTAAAGGTACAAAAGATATTCATTATTTAACACACTTGTTTCAATTTTTTTTCTTCCCTACAATGTGTTCTTGTCACTGGCCATCTCTGGCAGCTTTGTAAGGCCCATTTTGGTGAATTGAACATCTGGTTGACTATATCATGCAGATGGCAGCTTCACCACGCTATGCTTCAATAGAACGCAGAAGCATACTACCTAGTGAATTGCTGCTTAATAGACTTGAAGAAGTCAATAAATCTGTAAAGGTATATTTCATCTTCTGCTTCTGCTTCTTCTTGTTCAACTTCCCTAATTCTAGATATTTACCCTGCCTCACTTTCTTATCTTTTTCACAGAAAATCGAGTTTTTAATAGAGAAGTCACATACTCAACCTGAGTTAGAGCGGCTGAATTGAAGTTGGATATAAGTTTGCAGTGGATTACTTTGACGAACCACAACCAAACGGTGGAAAGAACCAAAAAGAAGAAGAAAAAAAGTAGATAATTCTGCATTGTCTGTAAGTCTGTAACTAGTGATGAAGTAGGATACTAATGTACCTTAGTTTCCCTTTAGTAGCTGTCTAGGATGTTGAAATGTTAAAAACTACAAAATTCCCTTTTGTTTTCCTAGAGGTCGAAATGTCAAATTTCCAATGAAGTTTGCTATTGAGCGTGATATTGTTGAGGGACGAAACTGAGAATTTGAATTGGGAAATGGAAAAAGGAAAACCTCAAGATTTTGAATTGTCATATTGACATGGCCTTGTTACCATGACATCACAATTTGCTTGGGCAATTTGAAACTTCTTGACCTGTGAATGTGTGATGGATAATTCAAGGAAATAGCCTCAGCGATAAAGGTATCTCGTATTTCAAACTGGGTAAATAAAATGTTAATATCAACAACCGAAGTACAAAAAAAAAAAATTGGGTAAATAAAGTCTATTAAGAACCAATAACAAAGCAAGTCATTGATTCAAACAACTAGATAAGTGGACATCATTATTAAAGCAGTCAATCAACTACCAACTGAAAATGTAATAACAGCCTGCATGGAACTGCAAGAGAATTGAAACAAACATCATCTACAGAATCAAAACCAAAGAGCCACCACAAACTCCAAAAGCAAGCTGCATTTAATTACCAAATCCAGCATACCAAATGACTCTGTTTTCTCATTTACATTTAGCAAAGGCATTGTGGCTAGCCCACCAGGATCGGAGAGTATTCACAAATTACAAAAATGGGTTTCTTTCCTCAGTGACTCAATAATTCACATGTACTAGTACTCTCACTCCTGCTAGCATTACATTTAAATCGGATTTTGAGACATTTTCTTCCACTGTGGCTTGCACTTGCACTGTCCTCACTGACATTGCTCACACTACTACTTCTTGCGGTGCTTCTCACTTCCTCACCACTTTTGCGCTTCTCGGCTTTCTTCACCACAACAAGTGCCAGCTGAAGTTGATCGTTGCCATCCCGAAATGACCAGATTTGGATCAGATCACCTTCACCCAGATCGTTCTTCTTAACAATATGATTCCATTCAGATTTGAACACAAGGGACCTTTCATTTGAGCTCGACAGCTTCCATAAACTCAGTGAAATCTCTTCCTTTCTCAGCTCTGGGTCTATAAATGGAACTTTAAGCAAAGCATCCTTCGGCTTAAGGATTTCTATCTCATTAGGTCTCAGCAACTCCTTGCACAAAATTTGTTTTGGTGGCAATGTCAGCCGGTTCAGGCCAGGGTTCACATCACTCGTAAACAACTGCTTTTGTATCACCAATGCCGCATTTGGCCCATTCACCATTTGCTTGTACTTTTCGGGCAAATCAGGAGGTGGTTGATAAACACCCATGTCCACCTTCATCATATATGTTCTCTTCTTCTTCTTCTTCGCCGCGGCATCCAAGTCTTTATCATTATGACAATCAACACATGGCTTCCTTTTTCTTTTCAAACCCTTGCTATCAATTCTTCTATTTTCTTGATCGGAAGAACCAGAAGCAATATCAGGGATAGGGCTCGTCATTTTTGAACTTTCACCACGGGGTGGCGACCTTTGTTTCTTAGGGCATACCTGTTGACTCACCAAAGATAACACGCACATACCCTTTCTTTCTTCTTCGCTAACATGGCAGGAAACCTCTACCAACATATGAAGCGCAGACCAGTCCTCGCATAATTTCTTGTCCTCGTGAATTTCTGCACTCAAAGATCCCATCTTTTCTTCTTGTTCTCGAAGATATGAGAGATTTGAAGAACTGACCAGTGTACCCATCAACCTAACAAAGTTGCAGAAGTTGATAGTCTGGGTTTAACAGAGAAACAAATAAGGGGTTTTCAGAGAGCGAAAGGGCCAAGATGATGATCAAGAATTGAGGAAGTACCCAAGGAATTGAGGAACTGACCTAAGAAATTGGGGAAAGTAAGGTTATTATAGAATTGATTACAACATAACGAGTATTCCTAATCCAACTCAGGTAAGGAAAGGAAACTTGGGCTTACTTGCTCTGGCAACGGTAACCCACAGGGGCTAGAGAAGGAGGAAATATAAAGGGGAGTCTGGGCTACGATCGATTAATCCACTAGTAAACGACGTCGCTTATGGGTTAAATTGTGTTAAATAATTTTTTTTTTTTGAAAGGGGAAATTGTGTTAAATATAAGAACACGAGGTTTAATAAGTTGAATTATAATACATAAAAAGAAGGAAAAATGGAAATAAAACATACATTTCTTCCAACCCCATAAAATGAAATAAGTGAAATTCTAATGTCCAATTGTAGTGGAATCTCATTCTATTTGACTCATCGGTCTATCTAGAGTAAGTCCACATGTGGGTCTATGGGGAAGGTTTCTGGGTCTCTGAGTTAGGACATTGTTTACTGCTGTTTTGTTTTTATTTCTACCTATTGGGTCAGGTCTATAGGGAAGGATACTGTTAATTCAATATTTTATTAATTTATTTATTGTAAATGAGAAAAATATGATGTAAATAATTAGTAATGATGAAGATTTAAAAAAATAAAACTACCGACAAAGTAATTAAATATTTTAGGTTGTAAAAAAAAATGGCACCGAATCTTTTTTTTTCCTGTTTAGAATGTAAAACATATGATAAAAATTTGTAAGAATTTACCAATTTTTAAGTTTTTAACCGGGCGTGGAGATGAGCCTCCTAGCTAGGTTGGGTTCTAAACCCCTATTCAAAAAAAAAAAAAGTTTTTAAATTAATTTCTTACTGTTGGGATCATTAGTTTCCCAATTATATTTTGATCGTCTATTTGAAATATCTGAACAAATCGTGGCCTAGATGTAATGACCGTTCGGATTCTCGTAGTCAGCCAGTGGTTGCACCTTTGCTCATTTTCTTACAATATGGGCCTCTTTTATGCATTTTTCTTCCTCTTGCATGAATTCCTAGTTTGACAAGCAAATAAAATAATGGTAGTAATTTTTGGACCATAGTGAAAACTAGGGCTGCCACTTGGTTTGGTAATTACCAAACCGACCGAACACTAACCGATGTTTTAAGTTTGGTAAACCGATTTTTTGGTAACCGAGACCGATAAAACCGAAATCGAAAATTACAGAAAAAGTTGGTTTGGTTTTGGTAAATACCGAATCTACCGATTATCTAAATATTAGCTTTATATACAATGGTTTTCAATACACATAAATGTATATTAAGAAATAAACATAAAATTTTTCATAATAGTATGAACATTACTACATATACTACATTAATAGTATATGTATTTTAAGTAACATAGTCAAAGATGGTTAAATAACCTAGTTTTATTGAAAATGACTCAAATTTGATGTCATATATACAAAAGAAAGCTATAATTAGAAGATGAGTGCAAAGTTTGCGACTATAAAATTGAAGAACCTAGTTTTGTTCGTTCTAATTTTAATTACAAATAATTAGTTGTTCTAAAGTTGGTAATACCGAAAACCGAAATACCGAATTTGGTAGTTATGATTAAAAACCGAAAATTTTGGTTGGTAATTGGTAGCTCAATTTTGAAACCGAAAGTTTTGGTTTTGAAGTTGGTAATACCTATAACCGATTCGAACCGACCAAGTGACAGCCCTAGTGAAAACCAATATATCACAATATTGGACATATCGAGTTAAATAAAGGTTTCATTTTCAAACCGTTCAAAAATTCTAAAGCGGAGACCTTTAGCATACACATGATTTTGTGAAATTTCAAAAGTTCAAATAAAAAGTAAATGCTTAACTGTAGGGCCTTTTTTTCTTTTCTTTTTTTGGGTGAAATGAATTAACCGCATCATAAAAAATCTTCTAGAATAATAATAATAAAATTAAAAAAATCCTCAACGTTGTTATCTTTGGCTCTAAAACCAAATGCGTGGAACACACCGGAAACAAATGGATCTCTCAAACAAGTGACACTGACACAGAAATTTCCTCATAACCCCTAAACCCACTCGATCTGAACCTCTTCCTACAACACCAAACAAAACCCAGATCAGGTTCACTCCCGAATCTCCTACATTTCCAGAAGCAGAGTAAATAGGATGAGTAGGAAGAGAGTTTTGATAGTTGGAGGCACAGGTTACTTGGGACAGCATGTATTGCAAGGCTTTTCAGAGATTCAAGAAACCACTCCTTGTGATCTGGCATTCACCCACCACTCAAGTCCTCCTCCCCAAGCTTTGCTCAATGCATTTCCTAGTGTGATGCCTTTCTCTGTGGATTTGAAGTCTGGCAATGGATTTGAAGCCATTTCTCATTGGTTTGGTCCGGTCAGTTCTCACCCCATTAACCAGTTTCTTGAATATGATGATTGTGATTAGTGATTTTATAATGTTCGTGCTAAGATTTGGAGTAATGGGTTTTGTGAGAAGGTCAATTTTATTTACTGGTTTGAATTGTTGAATGCCATACTGCTCTGTTTACCTGTTATTTGTACCTTAGCTGCAATGTTCTAGCTTTAATGGGTTTTGTTTTGTTGTTGTATTAGATAATTACTATTCTTTGGTTCCAATTTTTGGAGTTGAGACGTGTGCATTAGTATGGTTCTGTAATGTGCTTAGGGGAACTTAAAATCTCTGAACATGCTAAAATAATCAAGTAAGCAACTTTAAGTGCTGAGAGGTTTATTCAGTTGAATTCCCAACCTGATGTATGTAGCTTAACTGCAATGATCTAGCTTGCATGGGTTTGTTTTCTTTTTATATGGATGAATGGATGATTGCTATCCTTTTGTTCAATTTTGAGTTGAGATGTGTACAAATGCCATTAGTTGTTTAGGGAAACCTACAATATCTTAAGTGCTAAAAGAACTTGTCTTCTGGTATGCGATTTGATATTGTTGTTCAAGTAAACAACTTTAAGTGATGAGAGGTGTGATTTGAATTCCCAGCCTGATGTGGTAGTAAACTGTGCTGCACTTTCGGTTCCTCGTGCCTGTGAAATGGATCCTGCTGCAGCTATGTCAGTTAATGTGCCATCTTCTCTTGTTAATTGGTTATCAAGCTTAGAAGAGAGTAATTATCTACTGATCCATTTGTCAACTGATCAAGGTAAGTGACTCTTAATTGTTTCGTATACTGTAATTTGTTCATATCCTAGTTCAGTTACTGAGTAAAGATGGATCAATAAAAGCAAACAAGAGAAACTGATAAGAACTACAACAGCACATAGTTATTACTTGGCTATTGCCATCAAATAAACTTTCTCACGTACTTGAGATAGAGATTTAGACTTTCTCAAGTACTTTTATTATTTACTATTAATTGTTAAAGACCCCTGTTGGTCTACAGTTGAGGTAAATAAGATAAAGGAAAGGACGATACAAATTGTTGTATGAATTAACTTGAGCGTACAGATTGTTGGATACAAATTGCTAAATAGCTATTTGTAGACGGGGACTGATGTGAATTCCCATCAGTTTATGAAGGGGTGAAGTCTTTTTACAAGGAAGATGATGAAGTTGTTCCAGTAAATGTTTATGGGAAATCAAAAGTGGCAGCTGAGCAGTTCATTACTGAGAAATGCTCGAACTTTGCAATTTTGAGAAGCAGTATCATCTTTGGGCAACAAACAGTCTCACCGGTTTCAAAATCTCTTCCGATTCAGGTTTGCAAAAGAGATAACAGACATTAAAATTGTACTATTGCCACTTTGTTGGCAGATTAGCTTGGAGACCATACGAAAAATTGAAATTGGATCTAGGCTACTTTACTTTGTTCAAATTAGTGATACTTGCAATTGATGTAGTGGGTTGATGGTGTCCTCTCCAAAGGAAATAGAACCGAATTCTTTGATGATGAGTTTCGATGCCCTGTGTATGTAAAGGATGTCGTAGCAATCATACTTGCTTTGTCCAAGACATGGATATCAGGTATGAAGTTTGTAAACTAATGCCTGCAATATGTTTCTTTTTGGTTAAATGTGTTTGTCGTGGGCTATCACGAGACTACTGTTATTTTCTACTTCCTATTGAGAAGTACTTTCACTTGTGTCTTCATCGTACTAATATTCATGGAAATTTTTGCAGAGGCTAAGCAAAGAAAATTGCTACTGAATGTTGGTGGACCGGACAGGGTATCCCGTGTTCAAATGGCTGAGACAGTTGCTGATATAAGGGGATACAACCTCTCATTAATTAAATCTGTATCTGCATCATCGGTATGATACTTTGCTACATTTCTAGTGTTCTATAATGTTTGAGATACTGGCGTTCAACTTCAACACCTTTATATCAGAATTACTAATACATGACCTATCATTTTCAAGTTGCATTCGGACTTGGTTTTCACTTTGCCGTTGTCTGGACATCTCCTATATGATCGAAACATGCAACTACAATGTCCAACCATATGCCTTCTCCTCTTTCTACCAATTAATAGGATAATGATCAATTGTGTATGCTCACCAACGAAAGCCTATCATTTTTTAAGCTCCTTGGAGTGGAGTTGGAATAAGGGTTAGGATTAGGATAGTTGAATGTTCTTAGGGTAAATATATAAAATAAGGTTTTGGCTTTTGTCCATTAGAAAACCTTGTTCTTTATGTTCCAAAAATGTAAATAAATAAAATAAGGTTTTGGCTTTTGTTGATTAAAGAACCTTGTTCTTTAGGTTGCCTCAGTAGTCAATTTATTTATTTATACAGTATTCCTGTACCTGACAATATTTCACTGTCATGTTCATCTTCAGGTTGATCGTGGAGTTATGTCTCCTGCTGACATATCCATGGATATAACTAAGCTAGTTCAGACGCTTGGTATTTCTCCTATTTCATTTCGAGATGGTGTCAGATTGACGCTTGAACTGTGACCAGTGACCAAGTCTTGATGCCATGACGGTCTTGTAAATTGCTTCCTTATTGTAATACTGAGGAGTACTCATCAATTTCACCCATACTTGATTGGGGTAAAAGTGTTGTTAAGGTGTTCTAGAGAAACTGTCTTTTATCCCAAGAAGCTTCAATTGTATTATTATGAATTTCATTTCTACTAGTTTCAGAATGAAAATGCTCATGACCCAAATCTTAGACAATTACTGATTTTCTCATCAGCCTCATGTCTGTCTCTACGACTCTAGGCCAATTATAAGGATAAACAATTTTAAACAATATTTTGAAGCAAAAAGATATTTGCTTGTTTCTAATCAAGAGGGGCGTATTACTAAAATTCTTTAGTAATTTTTCAAAAGTAATTAACTGAATAATGTGGTGGGAACTAGAAATAGACATTCAGTACTCATATAGTTCGACATTAAAGCTTGCTTTCTAAATCTGTTTATGCTAGACACAAGTTTTCACAAACTATAATAAGAGAGCTTTATATATTGTTAAATGCATGATTGAATATCAGTTCATACAATTTTGACATCTGCAAAAGCTCTCTTGGCCCCAGATCTCAATGTCATTCCGTCAGTTGATCTTCTTCACCAGCTTTTTTAGAATTAGAATATCTATTAAATATGGAGTTCATTGTAATTCAGTACAACTTCAAAACACACATAGGAAGACAACTTACAAATATGACAGTTCGAGCACACTCTCTTCACACATCACAGGCAAATATTGAGCAGGTTTGCCACAAATTTATTATGCGTTACAAATTGAAAGAGTGAGTCCAACTTACAGGAAAATACACACAAACAGAGCACAAATCTTAGTCCTTATTAGAAATCCGAGGCCAACAACAAGTCAGGTGCATTGCTCTTCACAACCATTTCAACGTCTCCAGTATGCCTGATGTACATAAACATGTCTCCTGTGATGACCAAATCTTTGTTCCAGCTGAGGGAATATCTTTAGAAGCATGTTATACATAGCTTTGTAATACCATTTCCTCCATCTCTTGCAGAACAGAAGTGACCCGATGGCAATCCCAAACCCACATGTAAATCCAATTTCAGGACAGATAATATCCCAATCAATCTCATGTCCAGGATTTGAATGGTTTCCTTCCGGCTTTGGTGGTGAGAACCCTGCGTTATTATCTGCTGTTAAAGGAGGCCCCCATAATCCTTTGTTACCTTTGAAGGAAGCTGCATCAAATGTTGAAAATTGAGCACCGCTTGGTATCCTCCCGACCAATTGATTATATGAGAGATTCAAGAATGCAAGGAAAGTGAGTTTTGTAAGCTCCAGTGGAATTGGACCGCTCAGTTTGTTTCTTGAGAAGTCCAAGGACTCTAGCTGACTCAAGTTACTTAATGATGATGGAATTGCACCTGTGAAAGCATTGTTGGACAAGTTGAGGGCATACAATGATTTGAGTTCTCCAATTTCCTCCGGTATTGATCCGTTGAACTTGTTGCATGAGAAATCAATCGAGGTGAAGAGTGTTAAAACATTCACCAGCTCCATGTCAGAACCTTTGTTGGTAACCATGATTGTATCTTCTTGAAAAGAAGCTCCAGCATAGAACCATTGAAGGTTACTGATATTCAATGGGGCATCACCTTTACTAGTCCTCATGGCCTGCCAAGTTGTCAAAGCTCTTCCAGGTATTTCTCCACTAAAATTGTTGTGAGCTAGGTCTATCATTCGAAGTACTGGCCAAGTGCCATTAGTCTTGGGACAACCAATGTGCCCAAAAAATTTATTGGACCGCAAGACAAGAACACTCAAGGTGGATATGTTCCTCAAAAAGCATGGAAATGGTTCTGTTATCAGATTGTTTCCAAGGTTTAAAATCTCTAACTGGGTGCAGTTGACAAGAGATTTTAGAAACTGGCCTTGAATATGATTTCCATTGATGTTTAGTTTCTTTAAACTGCAATTATGAGAGAATTCATGAACATTTGTAAGATTGTTTCTCCTTAAACTGAGTACTCCAAGCGTGCTCATTGTAGTCAAGCACCGGGGAACTGTGCCACTCAAAGAATTATTGGACAGATCAAGAATGGTAAGATACGGTGAATTGCATAATGATTCTGGAATGATCCCATTGAGGTTATTGCTAGAAAGCGAAAAGATTTCAATACTAGGAAGCACATCTCCAATGGTACTCGGTATGATAGAGCTGAAATAATTCTTTGAGAAATCTAGATAATTGAGATAGCAAGGTGGCTGAAAATTTGGGATTTGCCCATGAAACTGATTGGAATGAAGGTCAAGGGTAGCTAGATTAGTGATATTGATTGAATGAACATTTAGAGAATCTAGGGAATTGCAAGAAAGGTTCAGGGACTCAAGATTACTTAAACTCCAAATCCAGTTGGGTATCTTGCCATTTATCTGGTTATCTGAAAGGTCCAATCCTATCAAGTTAGATCGATTCCTCAAGAAATTAGGAAATGTTCTCAATTTCAATGACGCCAAGCTCAGCTTAGATAGTTGAGAAAATGAGGAATATGAGAAATTGGTATAATCATGGGTAAGAAACAAGTTATTGTGTGAAAGATCAAGTTCAGAAAGATTTCTCAGCTGGTGTAGACCATCAAGAGGAAACGAGCCACTTAAATTATTTGAAGAAAGATCTAGAGTTTTAAGACCTCGCAAGCTAAAGATAGACATAGGTATCGGCCCTTCTAGATTATTGCTACTGAAATCAACTCTAAGATTAAGACCATTCGGCAAGTAGGAAGACACATTTGAAGTTTCAGGGAATGGACCAGAGAATTGATTGCCAGAAAGATCTAGAAGACCCGTTGGGCTTAGGTTTAGGGAAAACAGAGATGCTGGGATATTCCCGTTGAGCTTATTAGAGCTCAAAATGAGAGAGGATAGCTTAGTAAGGTTTCTCCAGTGAGTGGAATTAATAGTACCTGTTAGACCATTGTAGGAAAGGTCTATGTCGCCCACATTATTGGCCCCACTGAATGACGGAATTGAACCTTCCAACTTGTTAAAAGACATCGACAAAGAAACCAATTGTGTAAGGTTTGTCATTGACTTGGGCATCGGTCCGGTGAACTCGCAAGCGTCAATATCTATGGTGGACAACATTTTGAGGTTGCCAATAGAATTTGGCAATAACCCTGAAAATTTTGTCCAGCTTAGATGCAGGTTCCGAAGAGATCCATTGCTTGGGAATTCTGGCAAGGAACCATCAAGTTGCTGATTATATGAAAGGTCAATACTTTGTAGAGAAGGTAACTGAAAGATCTCTTTGGGAAATGTTCCATGCAAGTTGCATCCCTGGAGACTCAAGATAGTCAAGTTTGAAAAGTTGGCAAAGAATCCTGGAACTGGCGCAGAGATATTGTTCCCGTCCAACTTAATTACGGATAAAGATTGAAGATAATGAAGATGGAAGAGACTGCTGGAATTAACTGAGATATATTCGAAGCTTATGTCAAGACCCAGAACATGCCCATTACGGCTGCAAGTGATGCCGACCCAAGAACAACAATCAGTACTTGCATTCCAAGAAATAAGCTTGGTGGAATGATTGAACACGAGGCCTTTCTTGAATTGGAGTAGTGATAGTTGCTGGTCTTTAATACACTGGCTATGAACTGCTGGGATGATGATACTGACCCAGAGTGTGATCAAGAAAAGGAAGAAATGTAGCAAAGTTTTCATTTTGGCTGAGGTTAAGTGAACAACTCTTAATGGTTATGGTGGCTTTTATAGAGTGGAATTGGCAAACTCCTCCATGAGATTTGTGGTCGTTTTGAAGTGTTCTGTACTGTGGCCTAAGTCGACGAAGACTTGGGCCGACAATGACCCTGAGAGTCTATCTTGCAGTGAAGCATGCTTCGGGCAAAGTGAACGAAGACCTGGGCTGACGAAGACCCGGCCCCGAGAATCAAATTCACACTGAGGTATGCTTTGAACCAAATTCACACTGGCGAAGACGCTGACACTCGCTTCTCTGGGCGCCAACTTGAACTGCACTGTCTAATTGAAGTCGAAAATTTTTAAATCACACAATTAAAAGATAAAATTCCACTATCAGAGGAACCTACAGAAGAATCTATAAGAAACATAGTTTTTAATCATTCGATCTAATGCAAAGAAACGTATAAAGGTATAGCCAATTGCAATTGTACCCAACTGTGGGAAAGCTTTAGCATGTTATCTTGAAATTGGTTAAGAGGTTGTTTTCGGAAAACTGCTATATATGTCAAGTCAATTGCCCGGACTTTGTGTTTGAAGTGAATATTATGTGACAGTTTTAGGGGATTCTCATACATTAATTTCTTAAAATAGTTGATTACTTCCAAAAGTGTTACTCTTTGTGGAAAAGCTAATGCCTTTATGATTGTAGTGTATGCTCCTTGAATTTGATTTTAGGTGATTCTGCAATTAATATTGCTTGCTTCATGTTATCATGTAAAATTTTGAATGGAATTTGTGCTTGATTTTATGATGTGAAGTTTTTTCGCATTATCATCTCTCATTTTCACTGATGATATGATGTGAAGTTTTTTCGCATTATCATCTCTCATTTTCACTGATGATAGCATATGACCCAGTTGTTGAAATTCATAGAAACATAGCCAGTTCAATACGACCTCTTTACCTTCTATTACTGGATCCAGTTTGTCACGACTGTTTTATCTTCTAGTATATGTGTTCCACTGCTTAATTGTAACATACAGCTACAATTGTCAGCTACTTTAATAATTCTTGCTGAAGATATGGCTCAAGGGTCCGGATCATAGGACACTATATTTTACATAATTTTTTACACACCTTGTGAGCCATTAGATTTAAAAACGCTCCATGGTTTGGATTTGTTGTTTGAATGATGTCAACACAACACCAAGTGATGTGGAAAATGACATGGATATATTTAATCAAAAAACTATAATTAAATTAAACTTTTCTTTATTAAAAAAAAACGAAATCAGAATTTGGGGAAACACCATTCTGATAAGAACTACACACCATCAAAAGAAAAAAAGAAAAAAAACAGCAGAAGAAAATACGCCAAAAGCCATGAGATTTGGATGCTGAAATGATGGATATAGATGAAGGAGGAATTTGGGGTGCGGCTGCTTCATTCAAGCAATATGTCATGCACGAGCAATTTCTCAACACTCATGCTCACACTCTTTCAAACTTCAAAGTCACATTCACATTGACATGTGCCCTAAACGAATCTGGCAATTTGATCAGCTCCACTTTCACAAACCCTTCTCCTTTTCGAAACATTGATGTTCCATTTTTCTCCATTTTCCTTGTTCCAGTCAGTTGGTGACTTGGATTCAAACCCGGCTAGGCATATGCAATCGATCTTACTCATGCTGCTGTACGGATTGCAGTTGCCATTTGGACCACATGTTCCATATTATCACAAAGCTCTTCTAGGACAGACTGATATGTTGTCCATCCATATGCTCGATACCTCAATCATTCCATGTACTCTGGAGTTGAGAGGATGAAGATGAGAGTTGGAGTTGGAGAAGACAATTTTCTTTTTGGCGTTGGAGTCCTTATTCTTCTGCTATCCTTCTTTTTTTGTTTGATCGTGTACAGTTCTAATCAGAACAGATTCTCCAAATTCTGATTTCATTTTTTTTTAATAAAGAAAAGTTTAATTTAATTATAATTTTTTGATTAAATATATCCATGTCATTTTCCACATCACTTGGTGTTGTGTTGACATCATTCAAACAACAAATCCAAACCATCGAGCATTTTTAGAAAAAGTCTTGGGTAGGGGCTGCCACGTGGTGGGGCCGTGCGGCCCTCCAATCAAAATTCTCAAACTTTTCTCTCTTTTCCGAAACTGTCCCTGATTTTTGATATGCAATACCCAAAATACCCCCCTGCTTGGGGTATGATTGGCCCGCCCCACTGCCACGTGGTGCGGGTGCCGTACCTAAGACCTTCTCGCGTTTTTAAATCTAATGGCTCACAAGGTGTGTAAAAAATTGTGTAAAATATAGTGTCCCATGATCCGGACCCATGACTCAAATAGTCAAATTGTTTGTGATGCCTGTGATGATATCATGATCTTTTCTGCTGATCGAAAATCACCGAGAAATATCCTGGGTCATTTCGAATTCTCTTACCCTTGACTTCTATTAAAACTGTCCCATTGTCATACATTCATACACCTGCTTTCCACTTTCCTTCTCATCCTTTTCTTTAGTAGTTTCTATCGATCATTTTCTTTTGACTAATGTAGAAGGATATCATCTAGGCGCTGTATTTCTTTTGAATTTTACACCTCGTCAATAATTTAAGAGCTCCATAATACATCATTCCAATTTTGATATTTCATTCTGCCATATATTTGTAGAAATGCCGAGGAATCAGTTACGTACTACTGCTGTTGCTGAAACTGATATTGCTGAAAATGTTAATGTTGTTCCACATATGTGAGACATGAAAACAGAAAGGTTTCAAAAGCGATAGCTAAATTAAAAGCTATTGATTTTTCTTATTCTCTTGCAAATATGTTAATTGTAGTGTAGGAAAATAAGGGTCTTCCGCAGAGGATTAAGTTAAACTAAAGGCTTCAACAAAAGTCACAAAAAGTGACTACAACTCCTACAGAACAGTAGTCGAAAAATAAAATAAAAACCTTACCAAAACAAATCAGAAAATATATGAAAATTTAAAGAGATGTACTAGACACACAGAGCATCCGGCACACAAAATTTGGTGATTTTTAGCATTCGTTTGATGGAATTAAAATGCGTAAAAACAAAGGACATTAAGTAAAGAAAGTTGCAACTAGATTTTAGATTGGTTGAAATCAAGATAATGAAACTAGCTAGAAAGGAAGTATCCGCCCCCAACAATCACACACTACACACTTTGTCCAATTTATCACCAATTAACTTAATTGAAGATGCTCAGATTGGCTCGGTATGCTTGAACACAACCTATTACTGTTTCTTACTTTGTACGCTAGGTAGGAACTGCTCTACACCTAGACTATTATCTAACAATGTAACCGAAAGGTACGTTTATTAGATTTAACATGTAGAGATGGTTAAGTTTGAAAAGAGTTTAGGCAATCACTAGGCATCACAAATAACTTAGCGCATTGCTAAACCTAGGGTTTTGTTCACTGCTAGTCAAAACTACCGATTACTTCTCTAGATAATTTGAGGAATCCAACTATTGATTCAGGCATCAAACAATCATAGTATTAGAACCCTAGCATGCATACTAAGTAGGCCTCCAAAGCGCACACATAGAATTCATCACTGAGAAACATAGTAAACTAAACCTCAACTTTATTAATTAGAAAACAAATTGAATGTCAAAGCATGTTACGAAGCTTTGAACATAAATTCATACACTTTAAACTTCAAAGGTTCTCTAGGACAAGCTACGATTTGAAATAGTAACATGAGTTTTTAAAATGATAGTAATACATAAAATAGAAACGTGTATGAGAAATTTTATTGTAACATTAGTCCTTCCTATAGCACGAGAAGAGTTTTTGCTAAACCATAAAAAACTACGCGGATAAAATTGAAAAATTTTGGACAAACAAACACTTGGGCCGTTAAAACTCCACCGGCCTAACTGAAACTCCATACCCGACCCGAATAGACAAACAGTACCCAGAGTGAACTAAATCCAAAGCAAAAGCCCCAAAGCAAAGCTCATTGTCATCTTCAGCTCTACAAGCCCCTCAGGCCTCAGTCAGGTTGAGCTCACCTCCACCCCAAACCTCCACTCCTTCAATTTCCCAATCCCAATTTACGATTCCACTGCTTCTATTACCCAATTAGGGTTTCACTGTTTTTGATTTTTGATTTTCTGACGTGACAGAGAAGGAGAATCGGTGATCGGAGCAATGGGAGGAGGCGAACATGCACACGGCGAGGGGGCCCACGGCGGAGACTTCAGGGCGAAGGTGTGGAGCATGGGCGGTGGGCCCTACTGCAGGCCCAAGCACTGGAAGCGCAACACGGCCTTCGCCATGTTCGGAGTCTTCCTCATCTTCATTCCCATCGCCATGAAATCTGCCGAGCTCCAGGTTCGTTCACTTCACCGACACTCCACTCCTTTCTCTTTTGGTTTCGACTTTGGATTTCTGTTTTAGAAATGTAGGAACCTAAGAGATGGTAAAGTTTCGATCTTTGGGTTGTAGGTGAAGATTGGGTTTTGGATTGTGAAATTAGGACCCAGATGAGCTCTAAGCTTGACTGAAACTGAGGCTGTTAGATATTGTTTTGCTTTAGTTGAGGTTTAGGTTTTTGATTTGTGGAAATGAGTGCATAACTAGTTAAGTATATGTATCGAGAATTGTTTCGTGGTTGCTAAATAGAACTTAGTGTGATAGTCAGGTTCCGTTGTGATTTATGGGGAATGGGGTGCTGATCTGGAGTTGTCAGTATTTTATCATTGTCATCTTGTTCTGGGGCTTTAGGCTTGTCAACTTGTTACTGACAGGGTCTTGCTCTACAATATAGTGTAGCATCGAGCAAACAGATGAGTTTAGGTTAATGTAGTGACTGAAATCTTGAAGTAGATGAACAACTAAAATTTTGTGGTAGCAGCCAATCAAAAATTGGAATTTGAATAATGTTTTGAAAGAGAATTTAGAAGATGCTGGTATATAGAATTCTCAGAAAGCGATGATGCTCTAACCTGGAGGACGTACCCATTATACCCTGCGGTTAAGATCAATCCTCCAGATGTCACTCCCTAGTTGTCGTCTTCACTTTAGCAGGCTTCAGTTGACATACTTTTTGAACTTACTTTGCATTTGAAGATTAAATCTTTTGCTGTCTTGAATGCTTTGAATATCTACAATAAGCTACTAGTGTCGGAAACCTTAAGACTAGAAATGGTTTTACTTTTGGGTAGTGCTTTTTGCATTCTCTATTACTCCTCACACTCCCTTTCATTTTTACTAATTTTCAATGTTGTGTATGTTTTTCTTTCTTTGTATCTCAAAACTACACGGACCCTTTACTATCATCATTACTGCACTCCCAAGGTTTGAAGTCCAGAACCATCTAACCTCTCCACCTAAGCTGGTGTACTCCAGAACACCCTATTACCCAAACCGTCAAAGCACCAGAGTCTTCTCCTACCTACCCCGATCACAGACCCCTGCACCCATAACGACTAATGTTGACAGTTACAGTGCTCTTGCTGCTCCTTAGTGGCCGTCTGTCTGACCTGAATCGGGTGGCTCACACATAACCCCATTCAGCAGCCGCAGGTGTATAGAAGGAACCATGCCAGGCATTGTGATGGAATGCCATGGATGCATGGGCAACTTTAAAAAACATTATCAACAATTGAAATATCGATTAGGCAACTAGTCTGTGTCTATAATTACCAGAAAGGCTTTGAATTGGGTTTTGTTGTTAGCTTATCTTTTGAAAAGTTGCTTTTGGTTTGTGAGTTTGGTGTAGGATGAGTGATTTTTAAGGATTAGAGTGAGACTGTTTTGGGCTGCTAATGCTGTATGAGTGTATGACTGATCCGATTGAGAATTTTGGATGTCAAAAGATGAAACACTTTGGAGCTAAAACTTAGCGTGTGCAAATCAAAATTATAGGTTGCTCTGCAATTGAATTTCAGATCGAAACTCATGGGGGGGGGGGGGGGGGGGGGGGGGTGTGAGGTGTGAAGAGATAGTTTAAGGATGAGTTTTAGAAACCCATATGATCGAATTAGAAACCATTTATCAATTCATGATGCGTTTTGATGCCTGTGTATATAAAGGATATCATAGCATTCATACTTGCTTTGTCTATCTGGTATGAAGTTTCTATACCCATACCTGCACTATGTTTCTTTTTGGTTGAATGTGTTTTTCGTGGGCTATCACGAAACTACTGTTATTTTCTACTTCCTATTGTGAAGTACTAGGGAGACAAAACTTGGTGTCATTTTTTCAATGATGTGATAAGTGACAAACTTTCCAGTATACGATCACGTACGTACGTCTGGCTTTGTCTCTTATATATTGTGGCCCGAAAAAGTGTGAAAATTTGTCAAATTAAGTTAGTGGTGGTGGTAGGGTTTGTTAGGAAGGTGCAAAGCAGCTCTCTCTTGGGCTCTTTATAGCTAGCTGTAAAAGTTAAAGGTTAAAGTTGTTTGAAGTTTTGAACACTAACCCCGTGGCAAACGTAAAGGTTAAAATTATGAAGGAATGGAGGACATACCAACATGGCCTGTCACCACTTTCTCTATGATGATAATTACACTACCCATGATGAAAGAATAAAGCATTCTCCGTTGGAAAATTTTGTTTCTAAAAATGGGTTGGTTTTTATGCCTCACTAGCTAGTGGTGCATCGCAAATAGGTTCATGGATACAATGATCGTCGATCATAAACGCATGTGATGGTGGATCTATAAATCCTTCTTTTGTTTTTCTGACATGAAGTTCTTGACAATAAATTATATTTGTCAAAATATTTTTTTAAGACATTTCAACAAACATGTTTTATGAAAAAGGAAGTAAAAACTGAACTACTTAGCTTTTAATTAACAAAATATAAGAATGTCGTATTTTAGATATATGCAACGTAATAATGTTTAGATATTTTATACATAATACAGTGAAAGTACTTTGCTACATGAAGTTCATAGTACTGATATTCATGGGAATTTTTGCAGAGGCTAAGCAAAGAAAATTGCTACTGAATGTTGGTGGATCTGACAGGTATCCCGTGTTCAAATGGCTGAGACGGTTGCTGATATAAGGGCATACAACCTCTCATTAATTAAATCTGTATCCGCATCATCGGTATGCATACTTTGCTTCATTTTCTAGTGTTCTATTATGTTTGAGATACTGGCGTTCAACTACAACACCTTTATATCAGAATTACTAATACATGACCCATCAGTTTCAAGTTGCATTCTGACATGGTTTTCACTTTGCCGTTGTCTGGACATCTCCTATATGATCGACACATGCAACTACATTGTCCAGCCATATGCTTTCTCCTCTTCCTACCAATTAATAGGATAATGATCTGATGTGTATCCTCGCCAACGAAAGCCTATCCTTTTTTAAGCTCCTTGGTGGGGAGTTGGAATAAGCAAGGGTTAGGATTAGTATAGTCATGCCTCAATATGCTTGAATGTTCCAGAAATGTAAATAAATAAATAAGGTTTTGGCTTTTGTCGACTAAAAAACCTTTTTCTTTATGTTGGCTTAGTAGCCAATTTATTTATTTATTTATACTGTATTTCTTTACCTGACAATATTTCACTGTCATGTTCATCTTCAGGTTGATCGTGGAGTTATGACTCCTGCTGACAAATCCATGGATATAACTAAGCTAGTTCAGACGCTTGGTATATCTCCTATTTCATTTCGAGATGGTGTCAGATTGACGCTTGAACTGTGACCAGTGACCAAGTCTTGATGCCATGAAGGTCTTGTAAATTGCTTCCTTATTGTAATACTGAGGAGTACTCATCAATTTCACCCATACTTGATTGGGGTAAAAGTGTTCTAGAGAAACCATCTTTTATCCCAAGAAGGTTCTATTGTATTACTATGGATTTCATTTCCACTTGTTTGAGAATGAAAGTGCTCTTGACCCGAGACAATTACTGATCGTCTCATTAGCCTCATGTCTGTCTCTACTACTCCAGGCCAATTATAAGGATAAACAATTTTAAACAATAATTTGAAGCAAAACGATATTTGCTTGTTTTGTAATTGAGAGGGGCGTATTACTAAAATTCTTTAGTAATTTTTGAAAAGTAATTAATTGGATAATGTGATGGGAACGAGAAAGACATTCAATATTATATAGTTCGACATTAAAGCTTGCTTTCTAAATCTGTTTATGCTAGATACAATTTTTCAGAGAGCTATGTATATTGTTAAATGAATGATTGAATATCAGTTCATACAATTTTGACATCTGCAGCAGCTCTCTTAGCCCCAGATCTCAATGTCATTCCGCCAGTTCTTCTTCACCTGCTTTTTTAGAATTAGAATATCTATTAAGTCTGGAGTACGCTGTAATTCAGTACAACTTCAAAACACACATAGGAAAACAAGTTACAAATATGACAATTCGAGCACATTCTTTTCACACATCACGGGCAAATATTGAGCAAGTTTGCCACAAATTTATTTATTATGTATTACGAATTTAAAGAGTGAGTCCAACTTACAGGAAAATACACAGAAACAAAGCACAGATCTTAGTCCTTATTAACAAAATGAGGCCGACAACAAGTCAGGTGCATTGATCTTCACAACCATTTCAACGTCTCCAGAATCTTTGATGTACATAAACATGTCTCCTGTGATGACCAAATCTTTGTTCCAGCTGAGGGAATATCTTTAGAAGCATGTTATACATTGCTCTGTAATACCATTTCCTCCATCTGTTGCAAAACAAAAGTGACCCGATGACAATGCCAAACCCACATGTAAATCCAATTTCAGGACAGATAATATCCCAATCAATCTCATGTCCATGATTTGACCATGTCTTATCTGCTGGTAAAGGAGGTCCCCATAATCCTTTGTTACCTTCGAAAGAAGCTGCATCAAATGTTGAAAATCGAGCACCGTTTGGTATCCTCCCGACCAATCGATTATATGAGAGATTCAGGAATGCAAGGTAAGTGAGATTTGTAAGCTCCGGTGGGATTTGACCGCTCAGTTTGTTTCTCGAGAGGTCCAAAGAATGTAGCTGACTCAAGTAACTTAGTGATGATGGAACTGCACCTGTGAAAGCATTGTTGGACAAGTTGAGGGTCTCTAATGATATGAGTTCTCCAATTTCCTTTGGTATTGATCCTTTGAACTTGTTGCACGAGAAGTCTATCAAGATGATCACCAGAGTAGTGGGATTGACCGACTGAACTTCTAGATTATCTAGAGAGTTCCAAGAAAGATGTAGGGATTCGAGATTATTTAAACTCCAAATCCAGTTGGGTATGCTACTTATCTGGTTCTCTGAAAGGTCCAAATTAATCACTGATTGATTTCTCAAGAAATTAGGAATTGTTCTCAACTGCAATGACACCAACCTCAGATCAGATAGTTGAGAAGTTGAGGAATATGAGAAATTGGTATAATCATGGGTAAGAAACAAGTTATTATATGAAAGATCAAGTACAGAAAGATGTCTCAGTTGGTGTAGACAGTCAGGAGGAAACGAACCACTAAAATTATTTGAAGAAAGATCTAGATTGATAAGACCTTGCAAGCTAAAGATAGACATAGGTATTGGCCCTTCTAGATTGTTGCTACTCAAATCAAGACCATAAAGCAAGTTGGAAGACACATTTGAAATTTCAGCGAATGGACCAGAGAATTGATTGCTGGAAAGAACTAGACGACGCAACAGGGGAAGAGAAAACAGAGATGCTGGGATATTCCCATCGAGCTTGTTGGATCCCAAACTGAGATCAGATAGCTTAGTAAGGTTTCTCCAGTGGGTGGAATTAATAGTACCTGTTAGACCATTGTCGGAAAGGTCTATATCGACAACATTCTTGACCCCACTGAATGATGGAATTGAACCTTCCAACTTGTTACCAGACATAAACAAAGAAACCAATTGCGTTAGGTTTGTTATTGACTTGGGGATCGGTCCGGTGAAATTGCAATATACAACATTTATGGTGGACAACATTTTGAGATTGCCAATAGAATTTGGCAATAACCCTGAAATTTTGTCCAGCGTAGATGCAGGTTCCGAGGAGATCCATTCCTTGGGAATTCTGGCAAGGAACCATCAAGTTGCTGATTATATGAAAGGTCAATACTTTGTAGAGAAGGTAACTGAAAGATCTCTTTGGGAAATGTTCCATGCAAGTTGCATCCCTGTAGACTCAAGATAGTCAAGTTTGAAAAGTTGGCAAAGAATCCTGGAACTGGCGCAGAGATATTGTTCCCGTCCAACTTAATTACGGATAAAGATTGAAGATAATTAAGATGGAAGAGACTGTTGGAGTTGTTAATTCCAGCTGAGATATGTTCGCTGCTTATGTCAAGACCCAGAACATGCCCATTACGGCTGCAAGTGACGCCGACCCAAGAACAACAATCAGTACTTGCATTCCAAGAAATAAGCTTGGTGGAATGATTGAACACGAGGCTTTTCTTGAATTGGAGTAGTGATAGTTGCTGGTTTTTAATACACTGGCTATGAACGGCTGGGAGGATGATACTGACGCAGAGTGTGATCAAGAAAAGGAAGAAACATAGCAAAGTTTTCATTTTGGATAAACTCTTTAGAGACACTGAGGTTAAGTGAACGACTCTTAATGGTTCGTGGTGGCTTTAATAATTTGGAATTAGCAAACTCCACCATGAGATTTGGGGTCACTTTTTAAGTCTTCTGTACTGTGGCCGAAGTCGACGAAGACTTGGGCTGACACAGAGTGAAACTCGTAGCCTAAGTGGACGAAGACTTGGACTGACAATGACCCTGAGAGTGAAACTCACCGAGGCATGCATGCTATGAGAAGTTGAGGTCCCTGCAATATCTAATTGAAGTAAAAAAAAAATTATCTCACACAATTAAAAAATAAATCCAGCATGAGAGGAAGCCTGCAAAGGAATCTATAAGAAAAATAGTTTTTAATCATTCGATCCTATGCAAAGAAACGTATAAAGGTATAGCCGATTGTACTCAACTGTGGGGAAGCTTAAGCATTAAATTGTGTAACGTACATCTTGAAATTGGTTCAGAGTGTTGTAGGAGAATAGAATTGTGTTTATTATTGATAATAGGAGCCCTTTATATAGGGAGTTTACAGAGTACACAAAAGGTAACAGAATCGGAATACAATTAGTATACCTAGGGTACTTTCCTATTACAACTCTAAACCCTAGTTTGAAGAGGCACACATTATGTCGATATCCTTCAACACTCCCCCTTGTGCCGCTTAAACTTGGTAATGACGCTTTGATTGTTGCCTCGTTAAAAACCTTGCCAGGTAACAAAAACCCTGTGGGACAAAAATAACCCTGGTCGAAGGACAAAAAGAGCACAACACGTCCTTCACTCTTCGAGATTGAACATGTAGACATCATGCCTCCCCCTGATGTCAATATCTCCCCCTGATTGCCACAATCATGGGAGTTCGGATAACTTTCTCAATCCGATGCTCTTCACATGTTTCTCGAAGGTGGATTTTGGTAACGATTTAGTAAATAAGTCCGCTACATTATCCTCTTATCGGATTTGGTTCACTTCAGTATTTAGAAGTGCTCGTTGTCATTTTGATGGAGTGGAGGAGGAGTACGAAAGGTGGCATTTTGCCTTATGGGGTCCGATCCCACACTCCCGTCGTCTCTTTTCTCTGTAGGGATAAAACAAGCCCATATCAATCGTACCTCTCAAATATCGAAAGATTGTCTTTATACCATTCTAATGGAGTTGCGTTGGAGCGGGGATATATGTAGCCAACAAGTTCATAATAATTGAGGTGTCCGGTCTTGTATTGTGCTAAGTACAATAATGCGCCTATTGTACATAAGTAAGCACTTTCGCTATTAACACGTCTTCGTCATCATCCCTGGGATGAAACGGATCCCTTTTTAGGGCCAAGACTACAGACGACCATGGTGCATCTTTGACTTTATCAAAAATGTCTCTTGACACGGTATACAAGTTCTGAATCTAGACAAAACCGTGTTCTCCTAAGGTCATTCCTCTCAAACTCGGATTTCAGGTGTTCAGCGGTTTCCCTTAACTCTCAAGGGTTCCAATTATGTTTATCAACATAAACCGCGATAATTGTAAATCCGGAACTTATCATGGAAACGCGTGGGCATAGTTCATCATATCCCTTTCCAATCAAGTAGTCATTTTAGTGAGCATTTCAACCTTGTTGCAAATGCGCTCCGTGGTCTAGAGCCACTTGACTTGGGTAAATGAAGTCCACAAGAACCTTCATTATATTCCGTATCTAGATCCCCATAGAGATACGTAGTGACCACATTCGTAAGCTGCATGTTCAGTTATTTGGAAACTACCAAACTGACAAGGTAGTGGAGTGCAATGACATCCATTACGAGAGAATATGTGTTCTCGTAGTCGATTCCAGGGCGTTGTGAGAAACCTTGCGCCATAAGGTGAGATTGCTATCTCTTTTTCTCATCACGCTATCTAACGAAGACCTGTTAATGTCAATAGGTTTTATGTTAGGAGGTGTTGGCATCTCAGGCCCTAAATCATTCCTCTTCGTTAGTGAATCCAATTCAACCTGGATCGCATCTTTCCATTTAGGCCAAGTTTTTCTACGTTGGCATTCTTCAACGGAGTAAGGTTCGATGTCATTGGTCTCAATAATTCCACGTCCTCATGTACACTAGTGTAGTTCGTAGAGATCTCTATATTCTTAGGAATTGGTTCTAACATTGAGGCGTCCCCCAACGATGTCTCTTGGACATAACCACAATCCAAAATATTCTCATGAGACGGATTTGAGTATCAATGATCAATGGATCAAGTTGTGCCAAACTCGCTCTCTTCTTAGGGTGAGAATCCATCGAACCTATGGGTCTCCTACTCTCTCTAGCGTAACCCATGGCCTATGACGCCATTATGCCACCTTTGTGACGTCACCATACTACCATCCATGGTAGTGGTGCAGTACCCATCTTCTCTGGGTGGCACCATGTCCTCTTGTGGGGACATCAATCCTTGCAGGCATGTTTGCAGCAGGTATATGCGATCTCGTCACTTTTAGGGGATCAAGATGAGACATAGTGGGGACAGACCACGACAATTCCTGTCGTTCCTGTTCAACATTGACGTTCTAATCTCCCCCTAACGACGGGAAGACTGTCTCATCAAAGTGACAATTCCCAAATCCAGCGAAATAGAGATCGCCTGTCAAGGGTTCTACATAGCAGACTTATAGTTGGAGATTCATGTCCAACAAATATATATATATATATATATATGCATTCGTTGCAATGACTCATGTTGATGCGCTGTGGCGGCGCAATTGGCACATTAAACGCACACTCAAATATGCATAAATACAAGATATTTATACTTGAACCCAGTCACTAGCTGTAACGCAAATAAAAGTTGAGTGGCTGCTATGAGTAGTTGACGAATTAGCATAGCTGCATGCATTATTGCATAACCCAAGCGGAAATATTGGTGCTCATTACCAATGTCTGGGCTACCATCGTAGTCGTTTAATGGTGGCTTTTCTGCGAGACCAATTGGGTGTGTACATGGGAATATGATACTTGATATCAATACCCAATGATATGCAATAGTCATCGAAAATTGTCGATGTAAACTCTCTAGCACTATCAAGTCAAATTGACTGAATGGGATGATCTGGGTAGTGAGCCCGTAGCCATATGTTATGTGCTAGGAGTGTAGTATAAGCAGCATTACGAGTGGATAATGGCACAACACGTGACCAGCGTGTTTGCGTATCAACCAACACCATAAAACATCTATATGGTCCGCAAGTTGGTTGATCAAATCCATAGAATTCCCTTAGATTCTTTGTGAGAATGGAATTATTTCCTCATCTCATTTGCATAGGATGGTCTCAATCCTAAATAACAGGCTTTACAGAACGAAATATGGGCTTTATAATCAACCAATAAAGGTTTTGGTGAAGCCATAGTGTCACAATAGACTTGAGAAGTAGATAGAGGAGTTTATGGCGTCAATGCCATGTATTTGCCGCAGGGGGTAGGCGGCACGGGCCATGTATGGCCTATCTTTGCACAATCATGGCGCCATGAGGCGCATGTGCAGCTCCTCGAACAAATTCTTGGTTCTTACTTTTCTTCGTTCTGAAAATGGATGTCTGTGTAAAGTCTTTAATACACAGATCATCATGTCAAAGCCTATATGTGTCGAAATCCCATAAGTCGTCTCTCATGACATAGTTGGATTCAATAACTCAAATAGTGGTTGCATACAACCCACTAGAGCGACACATAAGTTTCTCTAATACTCGTTTATGTTCGTAGTCATTAGAGGTGATGCAAAGGAACTCTGTCCATTCTTGTAATGTGTTTCCACATGAAAATCATTGGCTCTTATATAATAAAATTCGAATTAAGGTATGTCCAAGACATTGAAGAATAGACACTTTATTAATAGCCAATGATTACATCAAAGTTTCTTGATCAAATCTAATCCAAATAAAATGAAATGTAGACAAATTGTAGTCACTCAATCCTTTTGGTAATTCCAATCAAATATGACCAGGGAAGTAGAGAGAGATGTCGGTGGAGCGAGGCTCTCTCAAGTACCACTAATCTCAATTACTTTCCTAGACATCATATTCTAGTGAGAAAGAGTTCAAACCAAATGTCATTTATTCATTAAGGCACAATTGCCATTACATAATTCTTGGAAAATGAAAGACTATTTAATCAAAATTTGCGGCATCAACATTGTTGTTTTCCTCGCCAGATTTGAAGTCCGTAATTATGAGATTGACATCATTGTCATCTCCATCATCTCCTTCGGCTGCGAGATGAGCCTCATGCTTTCTCATATCTTTTATACACCTTGTATTATGCAGCTTTTGTTTTGTCACTCGCATTTTAGTGCTTAAACCAATGCTCTGAAGATCCATATCTATAGCATTACCTCACCCATTAATTGAGATGCACCTTGTGCATTTAGACATCCTCCATGGATCCCACGTTGGCCAATGTTGCCACGTGTCTACGTATCTCGAGGTTTTCCTTCCTTTGTAGGGCGGTTTGTATGGACCCACAAGTCCATTTTGTTATCCTCTAACTTTTAGGGTTCCGCTCCTTGCGCCCTTCTTCCAGTGCGCTATTATAATTCGCCTCGTGAACGCTCTTAGTTCCAACGGGCCTTTGAATTATGGTTTTTCACAAGTATGTTGTCAACTTACTCAGTAAATGACATAAGTTGATGAAACCTCGTAATCCATCTAGCATTGCACACAAGCCTAGTGCTGAGATGGGGAAGGTTGAGAGGATTTCTCAATTAATTCGTAGTCTGTTAGCTCTACTCCACAGAATCTCATTAGTAGTGAGGTGATTCTTGACGTTATTTATCCATCAGTGATAACAAATGTCAATTGAATCCGGTTTAGTGAAGTCGGGTTTTTGCATGTTTGCATTCGACATTCAAAGATGAAGGAGAACAAATTAGTTTCGGAGTAAAAACTTCCACGACAACTAATATAAGGTTTCCGAGCCTTAATGCTACCAAGAAACCGATTTCCAAGAATATTTAGATTTCGACCGAAACATTGATGTTTTAATATGGTCACAGTTTGATGCTTACGGACGCTCTTAGTCCGAATATTATGAACACTCTTAGTTCATTGATTACGAACGCTCTTAGTTCGTTTTAGCGTGAATCCCCACAATTCCGCTTACCAATTAATCGAATCTGTGTTCGTATTTTTCAAAACCTGCAGCAAATAATAGAATTTAAAAGACAAAAAATGCAGGAACTTTAATCGTAAAAACTTACGTGATTGTTCTTGACTTGAAAACACTCGCGTGTTGGAGCAGACGTGTTTTTTTCTTTCTGGGCCGTCTGTTCTTTGGGCTTTCCTCTCTTTTTCTTTCTCTTTTTTTTTTCTTTCTTTCTCTCCTTTTTTTTCTGGGCCGGCTGGGTCCCCTCTCTCCTTTTTTTTCTTTCTTTTCCTTCGGTCTTCTTCTTCTTTCTTTCCTCTTCTTTCTTTTCTTTATTCTGGGGCCCACTTTTCCTTTTCTTATTCTCTTTCTTCTTCTTCTTGGTTTTTTTTCTTCTGGTCTTCTTTTTTCTTTCTTTGTTATGTTCTTCCTCCTCCTAGTCTGCAGGTGGCGGGGCAGAAAACTGTAGGCAGCAGCTTCGGGCACGGCAGGGACGCTGGGCTGGGCTGCGGTGGCACGGCATGGACGCTGGGCTGGGCTGCGGTGGCACAGCAAGGACGCTGGGCTGCGGTGGGCTTGCGTGCAGGCTGAGCGGTGCGGGCTGGTATGCAGTGCGGACTATGCAGGGACACAGGCAGGTGTGCAGCGCGGGCTGGAGGCTGCAAAGCTTGCGGCAGTTTAGGTTTTTTTTTTTCTTTTATCTGGCTAGGGTTAGATTATCGTGCTGATAATGTGTTGTAGGAGAATAGAATTGTGTTTATTATTGATAATAGGAGCCCTTTATATAGGGAGTTTACAGAGTACACAAAAGGTAACAGAATCGGAATACAATTAGTATACCTAGGGTACTTTCCTATTACAACTCTAAACCCTAGTTTGAAGAGGCACACATTATGTCGATATCCTTCAACACAGAGGAGGTTGTATTCGGATAACTGCTATATATATGTTACGTTAATTGCCTGGACTTTGTGATTGAAGTGAATGTTATGTGAAAGTTTTAGGGGATTAATTTCTTAAAATGGTTGAAAGCCAAAAGTGCTGCTAATTGTGGAAAAGCTAATGCCTTTATGATTGTAGTGTATGCTCCTTGAATTTGATTCGTTAGGTGATCCTGCAATTAATATTGCTTTGCTTCATGTTTTCATGTAAAGTTTTGCATGGAATTTGTGCTTGAGTTTATGAAGTTTTTTCGCATTATCATCTCATTTATCAGTAATGATAGCATATGACCCAGTTGTTGAAATTCATAGAAACATAGCCAGTTCAATACGACCTCTTTACCTTCGATTACTGGATCCAGTTTATTCCGCCTATTTTATCTTCTACTATATGTGTTCTACTGCTTGTAACATACATGCTACAATATATTGTCAGCTACTTTAATAATTCCTAGTGAAGATATGGCTCAAATTTTTTGTGATGCCTGTGATGATATCATGATCTTTGCTGCTGGTCGAAGAAGACACTGAAGACATAGAAATATCCAGGGTAAATTCGAATTCTCTTACCCTTGACTTATATTAAAACTGTCCCATTGTCATGCATTCATACACCTGCTGTCCACTTTCCTTCTCGTCCTCTTCTTTAATTATTAGTCTCTGTCAATCATTTTCTTTTGACTAATGTAGAAGAATATCATCTAGGGCCGGGCTGTATTTCTTTGAATTTCACACCCTGTCAATAATTTAAGAGCTCCATAATACATCATTCAAATTCTAATATTTCATTTTGCCATGCGAGGAATCAGTTACTACTGCTGTTGCTAAAGCTGAAATTACTGCAAATGTTGATGTTGTTCCACATATGTGAGACATGAAAACTGAAAGGTTTCAAAGGTATTCCAGAATATCGATCGGAGATGTCAACATAGGAGAAGTTCAAATTGGTACCAAAAAACTCCTGGACCAAACAAAAAATTGCCCAAAAGGGCCGTCCCCAGGAACCAGTTGTAAAACAAGAAGCAAATTAATTCAAAACGAATAAATAATTAATAACAGAAAGAAAGGTCTAAGAAATGAAGATATGGATTGGTTAGGCAGGTTAGCTGTTTTTCCTCTATGAAGAAAGGTCTAACAAAAGAATGGACCACTGCACTTTTGACTCCAATGAGTTCAAACCTTGAAAATCATACCCCAAATTAGAGCAAAGCTTGAACTTCAAATTTTCATGAGTAAGATGGTGGATTAGTACTATTCCAATCAATTTTTAAAACTTAACTTAGCCTAGAAGCTTTGAACATGAATTCATATACTTTGTTTGGCTCCAGTTTTGTTGGGTTGGTCAACAGTCTCTTTTGAGTGAATGTGATTGCGCGGGTGTGCCAACACCGTGGGGTGTAGTCGTAGGGGTGTCCCTTGACTTGACTTCTTTTCGAGCGGCTATGGATGAGGAGAGTACCAACCTCATCACCAGGTTCTTATCTATGCCTCGTGAGTGAGGACTTTTCCTTTGTCTCTTTGCTACACCAAATCGATATATACTCAATGTTGTAGATTGAGCATAGTAATCACTGGGAAGTAGGAGAGAAGCAGGGGTCTTGCTAAAACGTGACTCTAGCTTCGCTAGTTTGCGAGGGCGTTACCCTTGCTTCGCTGGTTCAATTGACGTTGGTGGCAGTTGGTTCCAGGGAGGCTTGGACTGTAGTGTGGTCACCGGTGCTAAAGCGTGTCTTTAGCTTCGCGAGATTGCAAGGGCGCGACCCAAGCTTGACTGGTTCAACCGAAGTTGAGGGATAAGTTGCTCCATAGAGACTTTGATAATATGTAGAGATTAATTGATTGATTAATCGTCCTTGTAACTTCGTTGTAGCCTCGTATATAGGCCATTCTTTGAATTCCCTCTCCTCCTAAAAGGTCAGAATGTTATAATCTGGGCCATAGGTATTGGCCCTGGAATAAACAACTGTGGGAATCTTAGCAGCCGCTGTAGACAGATAATTGTTAATTATCTGTTGACCTGGCTATGGCTAAAATATAGGTAAAGTCGACTGCTTATTGGATGCTTGCAGTCGGGATATGTTACTTAAACGTATCTTCGTGAGCGTTTCGCAATGGTGGCGCACTCATATAGTCATGATGATATATTCCTGTTTCTCTGCCATTAAAGGCAACTGTTCTCCTTGGCACGCCTAGCACCTCCGTTCCATTGCGGGAGAAACCTTTGCTGTATTCTCTGAACCCCACTTGAGCACGGAATCTTAATGATTACTCGGGTGGTCCGCATTGTCCCAAGCTCGCTTAGGCCTTAAGTAGGCCTCTTGCTGACACTTCGAAGATATGTAACTTGGGCCACTGCTATTGGCCTGCTATGCTTAATCCTTTACAGGATAAGTCCGAAAGTACTTTTGGACTCAAACATTGCCCCCCAGGCCTCGAGATCAGGCCCTTGAATATTGTAACTAATCGAAGGGGGCTTGAAGCGACACGTCCGCTTGATAGAAACGAGGCCATTAATGAAGGGTGGCGACCACTCGGTTGCGAAACGCTTTTTGTTCGCATCGTTTCCCTCACAAAATCCTTTATTTAAATCTTGTCAGTCTCTTTCTCTAAACCCAAAAAACCTTCCTTCTCCGAATTTCACCCTTCTCCTTTAAGAAACCCAAAAATGGCTCCTCGATCAAAAGAAGATCGTCATCAATCAGGAGGAGGAAATCAATGAGAATGCTTCCTTTACCTGGCATGTCAATATGGGTGCCCGGTGTCTTGCCAATACCTCGATCCAGAGGCCTTTTCTGTCTGGTTTTGACCACAATCATGTTGGATTGGGTCCCACCCCTCTAGATAACTTGCTGGAAGAGGCCATGGACCTTTACGGTCTTCTTATTCACCGTCCTATTTCGGTTTTCCAATGGACTCCTAGTGATTTCAGCAGTTGGGGCCCAAGAAAAAAGTAGGGTTCTGGCATTCCGCGAGCGCCGACGAAGTCGAGTGATATCGCGATGTCAGGGAGAGGGACTTGGCACGTTGGAATACAGTGGGCATCACTGAGATCATTGATTTGTGCTTCCATCTTCCCGGCGGAGCCAGCCAAGCACCGCTGGCGACCTTCTGCCTCTGGAACACTTCTAGCAACACTTTCGATTTCAGATTTGGGCAGATGAGCATAACACTGCTGGACATCCTTGCTATCACAGGGCTGCCCATCGATTACGAGCCTTATATGCATGGCTAGTTTGATGCCATCCAATTCCCTTCGCGAATGGTTCAAACCGGTCACACTAACTTCAGCAAGTCCTATCCACTTTGGCGAAATCATTATCGCAGACAGCTCGATGTGACTGGGGGCATCACCTTCCTGGAGTACTGGCTCTGTAAGTTCATCATTTACACGTCTACCAATAAGCCCACTGGTACTTGGGCCTCTCTGGCCACAGCCCTCTATAATGGCCGCCGTGTCGGCCTTAGGCAGCCTGTATTGGGTTCGCTGTATCGAGCCCTTTACCAGGTTGTCATGCACCTCTTTGAGACCAACATTTCCGGCCTTCTTTGGATTTTGGACTTCTGGCTGCAAATTTACTACCGTCGAGAAGACATTCTGAAAAATCCTCCAAATGATTCTCTTTTGGGAAGATGGATCTGTCACAAAGATAGGAACAATTCTCCACCATGCTCTGAGTGCTTCACTTACATGTACCTACTGGACGAGATGCCAGACCTGGACCTAGTCCTTTCTAGGCGGTATCCAGCTCCCCTTCAGGGTGGCTTTTTACCCAACGGGCATAACCATGGCGACATAGCCCTCCTGGCCTTCCATCAAGCTATTTCCTGCTCAAATATACGGCTCGCGGCCGATGATTTGAGTTATGAACTCTATGCTCCCAACTATTTCACTCGCCAACTTGGGTTAGCCCAACTAGTACTTTTTTCCCCTCTATGACTCTGTCAATTACTACACTTCTTAGCGAAGAGTGGCCCCAGCTGGGGCTGCTCCTTCCCAAAGTCAGTTTACTTTGATAGACCTTCCTCCTTGGGTCAACATGTTGTATCCTGTCAATGGAATTGACGAGGATTATGACAATTGGTGGAACAAAGTCTCTGCCAATTGCTGGGACTTGTTGGATGACGAGGTCTTTGCGATGATTTTTCGTAGTTTGAGTAATCTTGGCGCCGTGGACCAGAAAGTGCTCAATCGCTTCCCTACTCACGAGGATTGGCCTCCAAGGCCTGAAATTGGGGTAGTGATTCACGACCCGCACCCACCAATAGGTTTCCAGACCTTTCTTAGTTATTTCTTCACTCTTCGATACTCAATGTTCTGATTTAAATTGATATTTTTGCAGCGAATCAATACCGGAGGAGAAAGAGTACTATCCGGAACTGGCGGCCACTGAGCTGGTCCCTTCATGGACACTGGTCAGGCCGCGAAGCAAAAGGCTGTGGTGGTGGAGAAACCCATCACTATTGATTCTTCTGACGACGAAAACCTCGCAGAGGTATTCTTTCGTCATTGATTTCCTCACTTTTAAGAACTTGATATCTTCCACTTCTAAACTTTGCTTTTCCCTTTACATAGGTTGCTGCTGCCCTTGCTCGCAAATGGGATCGCTCCAACCTTATCAAGGAGAGCTTCGAAGATAACGAACCGCTAGCATCGTGACTGGTAACTTCTCAACTCGACTTGCTTGTTTGAAACTCTTGATTTTAGGTGGATGTTCCTTGAACAAGTATTTTCTCTTGACAGGTTCGCCAAAGGACCATCGGCCCATCTAGGAAAAGTGGGGTCGGCTCTTCCACTGCCGTGGTGGAAATGGCTTCTTCTCAAGTTCAGGCACCTTCGAGTTCTGTGGTGTCTCTTCCTCAGCCCGCTTCGCTGAGCATCCCCATGTGGATGTAGTAATGGTGCCAGTCTTGGATCACACTTCTCCTGAGCATGAGAATGTGGTCCATATGCCCGAGATTCCTACTAATCCAATTGAGAACCTGGTAGAAGCGAAGATTCCCGCGACAGTTGAAGCGGAAAATCCTCCCAATGTCCAAATGTGGCAGTCGCGACTAGCAAACAACATGCCAATGAAGTAAGTCATTGTCGCTACGCTTTTTCATTTTTCTCCCTTGAATTCTGTTCTCTCCCTTGACTCCTATTTACATGGTTAGGGCTCTATTCGTACTGAGGAGGCAGTTATAGACGTTGAGGACCTTGCCGGGAACATTGCTTACCCGAATTTGGAGGATGAAATGGACAGTGGTGATGCCCCCCAAGCTTCGCAGATGAATGAAGTTGACGCTGAAGATGATGTTCTTGGAGCGGTTCCTCCTCAACCTGCCGTTGAAGAGCTGAGAGATGAGCCTCCATGGACCGCCGCGGCCGAGGCAATGAATCAATCTCAAGTGGCCGTTAGGGAAGAGGATGTAAAACCGTTCAATCCCCTGGCAGTCGTAATATTTGACCTGGTTGCTCATCCACCACCCCATCCTGCCGAACCAACCAGACTTGAGAAGTTAGCTTGTGCATGTTCTTGAAGTGTTGCCTCCTATTGCTGCTGACGAGTTTAGGGCAGTGCTTTGCGAGCTTCTGGGGCCCAAGTTGCTGGAGCCTGGTGCACTATCGCGAGTCTGGGAGGTCATGATTTTACTTCGTCGGGATAAAGCGCTGACCGCCACCCAGCTTGGTGCCATAGAAAAAATGTTGAAAGACCTCACTACTTTCTACGAGCACAAATCTGCTGCAGAAGCTAGGGCCCGCATTGCTAGCGAAGAGCAGAATGCTCTTGCCCAATAGATGGATACATTGTGCGGTTCTTTGGATGAGCGGGCTACTCGCCTGAAGGATATGGAACTCTAAAAACGAAACCTGGAAGCCCAAATCCAGGATCTCCAGGCCCGACTAGTACTTGTGAACAACAAGATCGAGGCAGAAGAAGCCTAATTGGATGATCCTCTGGCTACTTCCGAAGCGCTAAGCCACAATTTGGCCCAAGAGCAGGCCGACCGAGCTGAGAATAGTGTCCTGGCGGCTAGTTTCCGCGTGGATGAACTCTGCCTGAAACTGTTCTACGCGGGAAAGAAACTCCAGGCTTCTTAATATTTACGCCCATGGGCCTCTTTTGTAATCCTTATGTACTTTAATCTAGTTGTAATAAAATACCTATCTATTTCTATCCTATTTTGGTCCACTTGTTGGCCCAAGGGTAACTCTTTGTTTCCAAATTCATTATGAGTTGTAACCTTGCATTAACTACTCATTGAAAATGGTTGTGGAAAGATAATCTTGAATATAGAACAGTTACCTCATTGAAAACCTTTCGGTTTCTCCACGCGCCATTAATCCTCTTTCATTTCCGAGATTAAGGCATTGAATAAGGTTAATAACGCTGATCTCAATTCTTCAACTACCCATCCAAGGGTTGAAATTCACACGAACTGTTCTTATAAATAGGTGTGTTTTGGGGGAGAGATGATCAAATCAAACCAAACTAAGAAAATGGCATTCCAAGCTTTGCTTTTCTTTCCCCTTCTTCACAAATCTTCCCCCCACGATCTACTCTTAGCCTCTAGAACTTAGGCTTTATCTCAAGCCTGAGATAGGCCTTATGGCTTAATCTGAGGTAGCCTCTTGTCTTTGGCTTACGAAAGTCTGGATGGAATGTACCAGACTTTGGTACTTGCTGAAGAACATAAGGAGCTCCCACTTGGGAAATCTACCTCTAAGGGCACGTCTTCTTAAGGATCCCTCGCGCAGAGCAAACCAGAGAAGGGTGGGAGACCACCCAAGGTCAACCACTCTTCTTCGGAGCCCTTCCTTTAGGGATCAAATGATCGAACTTTCGTTTTGTCCCTGAAGGAAACGGGCAACTTGGCAGTCGCTCTCTTCTGGAGTCTTCCCCTACCGAAGTCCTTCTAACAGAATCTTGGAGGGATGGTCGAGGATGTACTCGCAGAAGGAATGGGAGTGGCTAAAGCATGGCCATTCCCACACTTCATGCCGGAAGATGGCGGCTGCCAAGGTGCAAGAGGGTGTAGATCAGGCTGAAGCTCCATATTCAATTCCTTCACTGCCTGCCCTTTGAAGAAGATTCAGAAGACTTCAAAGTTTGTATTTTAGCCACTTTTGGCTTTGTAATTTCGCAAATGTATTGAATGTACTGCTTTTGACAGCAAAGCCACTTTATGAATATAATAACATTTTCTTTCAAACTATTACTTGAATGTTCGTGAAGTCTCAGATGTAGGCCTCAAGTTGTTATTCAAAAAATTTCAAATAACCAGACTTAAATATCATGTGAAGAAATAAATCCTTAAACTTTTGCGAGCCAACTGTTGAAGGCCACCTTAGTGTATAGTGTTACCCCTAGTCTTGATAAACGAGGCGAGGATAATGAAGTTGGGCCTCAGAAACAGGCCTTTATGGATGGGGCTTCGCGAGTGTAGGAAGACTATAAAGTTGCCCCCCAGATTCTGGCGGAGATGTTGCTAACGGATCCTCAGATTCCCAAACGCTGGGATAATACTTTTTCAAGTATCTGCCATTGATGGGATTGTGAATTCCCGTTGAGATCTTTGAGATGAAAAGTTCATTTCTCCAAGATCTTGTAAATGATGTATGGGACTATGGGCCTTCCCATCTAGGAGTTCATTTGTCGAGACCGTCTAATTTCTCACCAAGCGGGAGGATTGCTTTCCAGACCAACTCTCCTTTATAACTGCGACCCCGCTTCCTCTTGTCGTAGGCACTAGCCACTCGCTGCTTTTCCATGACTAAGCTATCTAGTGCTTCCAATCACTTTCTGCTAAGGTCTTCATATTCTTGCCACATAGCCTAAACATAGTCTTCTCCGATTAGGTGATGTTGCTCTTGCACTCACAATGAGTGAACATTGATTTCCAGATGCAGGACTACATCGTGACCAAACATCAAAGCATAAGGTGTTGTAGCTGTTAGATTACGCTTAGATATGCGATAAGCCCAGAGAGTCTCGTAAAGCGTCTCGTGC
Organism: Rosa lucieae; assembly: GCA_024704745.1. Classification (NCBI taxonomy): domain Eukaryota; kingdom Viridiplantae; phylum Streptophyta; class Magnoliopsida; order Rosales; family Rosaceae; genus Rosa; species Rosa lucieae. The sequence continues at coordinate 45,811,672 of CM045492.1, forward strand.
CATTGACGAGGATTCTCTTCTAACATCTTTTTCAAAAGAGTGATGATAATCTTGTTGCTAGCCTCTGCCTAACCATTAGATTGAGCGTAATAAGGGGTGGAATGAATGAACTGTATTCCCCATTCGTTTGCCAACTTGTCGACTTCGCCTCCCATGAAAGCCGTCCCCCTGTCCGAAAAGAAGACTTTTGGGATGCCAAACCTGCATATGATATTTCGGAATAGGAATTGTCAAAATGTGGTACCAGATGCTTCTTTCAGAGGCTCTGGCACAACCCATTTCGTAAAGAAATCGGTCGCGACGATGATGAACTTATGTTGAAGTGACGAATATGGATGAATCATTCCGATCAAGTCCAGTGCCTACCCTCTTGCGGGCCAAGGCTTTATAACTGGCTGCATGGGTATGTTGGGGATGTGCTGGACCGGCCCATGAGCTTGGCAGTCCAAGCAACCCTTCGCGAATGCAATGCAATCCTTCAGAATACCTGGCCAGTAATATCCACGTTGTCTGTGTAGCCATCGCATCTTTGGACCTGCTTGGTGGGCCCCGCAAATGTCGAAATGAGCTTCTCACATGAGATGTTTCTCCTCACCACCGTAAACTCATCTGAAATCTGTACTGTCTTTTCCTCGTCTACGAAGCTCTTCATTTTTTAGGAAGTAATTGAGAGCAAGATAGCAAATCCTCTTGTCAGCCGTTTGATCTGGGTGTTTAAGGTACGTGATCAAATGGACACGCTAGTCCACGTCAATGGATTCCAGGATCACCACCGTGGTTTCTTCTGGAGGATCCTTCCTTGCTAACCAAGAAGGAAGCGTTCGCCATTCTACCTTAAGGATTCGCTTGTGACACTATGCCAAAAAACTTATCAGTCGACGGTAGGAAACCGTTGTGGGATATGGAGAGCCACCGTTGTAGACCGAGCCATTGTCTGATGAAAATTCAGACAATGGTGGAACACAGTTTTCTGAGAAACATACAGACAACGGGTATGTGTTAAACGTGTTATATGATATTTGGCAGATGCCAGGCACAGCTGCGTGGCAGTTGCGGTGCTGCCTTCAGACAATAGTGCTAGTTTTGAAGCTGTTGTATGTTGAGCTTCTCAGACAACAGACTTTTATTTTGTGTGTTGTCTGACTGATATTCAAACTTCAGTTCTTAGACTATAATTGTTGTCTGATTAACTTTGGGGCAACATAACAGAATTTCTTCTGTTGTCTGATTAACTTTGCGACAACAAAGTTTAATTGCTTCTGTTGTGTGAGTGTGGATTAGAAGACAGTGATTTGTTAAAAACCGATGTGTGATATGAATGATTACAGTGTGATTTGTGCCCATTTTTGGCCATTCAGACAACGGGCAGTTATCATTGTATCTATTTTGTTGTCTGATTATTTGAACATATCCCATTCCTGAATTAAATTGTGCATTTGATCCATTTACATACTAAATATAAACATTGCAAACCATCAAATATAAACATTGCAAACCACTAATCATTGAACCCAACATTTTAACCAAGAAAAGCATTCTAGTGCATGCCCATCTACTTGGGACATCAAAAAGCTGCACTACACCACAAAGTTAATCAGACGACAGTTCCTGAACTGTCCTCTGAGTGAAAAATGTGTTGTCTAGTAGCCTGTGGTCTGATTGACTTCGCTCAGAAGACAGTTCAAAACTATTGTCTGTGTTACATTCAGACGACATATATAAGCTCATAACTGTCATCTGAAAATTACCAGACTATTTTAATTTGGATAAACTATTGTCTGTTAGACATTCAGACAATAGTTCATTTATTTGATGTTGAGAAACATTATATTACCTCAACACTTTTAAGAGAACGATGTTGTGTATAATGAATCTTAGACGACACTGTTAGGATACCTTTGTTGTCTGAAATGAATCTCAGACGACACTGTTGGGTTACCTCTGTTGTCTGAAATGAATCTCAGATGACAATGCCTCATTTTTCTCAGTTGTACCAGATGCATTAACCATAACAGTGCCAAATGGAATATGTCATCTAACTCAATACTCAGACGACATATTTTATTGTTTTGAGTTGTATCTTATGAATTTCATTCAACATTTTAATGATTTTATTATTATATCTGATGAGTAAAATGAATTTCAAACGACATTGATTTTGTTATATCTGTTGTGTGAATAAAGTTCAGACAACATGAGTTTTGTTATATCTGTTGTGTGAATAAAGTTCAGACAACATGAGTTTTGTTATATCTGTTGTATGAATAGAGTTCAAACAACATGAGTTTTGTTATATCTTGTCACGCCCCGAATTTTGAAATAAGGATTCAAATCCGAAACAAGACTAATAACAATACAAATAACGTTATGAATTTTTCTCTCAGAAACAACCACTAGTTACACCTCTTGATATTACATAAACCAAATCCTCAAGTTACTTATTACAGCACACTCTCACCAAATCAAATTGTAAAACTCAAATTAGTATAATTCTCCTCACAAAACAAATGATGTAAATCTAATACTAATACTCTAAACTGCACGATCACTGCCCTGATTCTCCTGACCTGTGAGATTACCCGCTACACAATTTGAATCGTGTACCGGGATTGCAACAACACAAACCCGGTGAGCTTGACAGCCCGTATGAGTAAACAAGAAAGAACTGTTGATTGATTAAATTACAATTATTATAACTCAAGTAAACAATCAACACACTCACAAGGTAACTCCAAAAATCACATAAACATAAAAGTAGGTATTTTTCGATACTCTCTTTTAAAACTCAACCAACAAATATTGCAACATTTATATGTGAAATAACATTAAAGCAACACATGCTTGATTTTCTTTTCACTAACACCTTCACATATTCAAAATATATTATAGATAGATATTTGATCAGAATAACATAAGTACATTTCTCCTTTTAGTGAATTTTCAGATTAACTGGTAACAAATCACAAATCCACGTGTTAGGGCCCGACGTACTATACCCAAAACACGGGAAAACCAGGTTGACTGGTATCCAATCATAAATCCACGTACTAGGGATCGACGTACTATTCCCAAAGTACGGGTAAGCCGCAGCATACCAAGGACACAACCAAGGCATGTATACTCAAAGTAAACACCCTTCCTAAGAGTATAATAGTGCACTATCTGAAGGGACTAGAGCCCACAGCTTAACTCCTCATAACACCAAAACAGTTTTACCAGTAATTCACTTAAGCACGGGGTTGTTGTAATCACCCGGCTTCACAACATACAATCTTTATAAATTTTAGATTGTATAAATGTATATGTACACCCATATAAAGAGACATATTATTTCAAGACAAGTCTTTACTTCTTAAAATAATTTCCGCATATTCACAATTGGGCATATAAAATAGTTTTCACACCACATGATCAACATTTCATTATTCAACAATTAAATGGGAGATTAATAGTTTGAATAATATCCAATCCATTCTCAATCATTTCATCATACCAATCACACGCCAATCAACATATATATTTCACGTAAATATATATATATATATATATATACGTAATCATCCGCTCAGGAATGACCACTAATACCAACTATAGTTCAAGTATAAAAACCGTGAAATTCATTTGTATAATAAAATCAATTTACTTACCTATAGACCGTAGTTGATCAAGTCCATATGATTTAAAACAAATATTTATTCCATAAATATTTTCACACAATTACGACAAAAACAAAGTAATTAAATTTATTCAGTTCGTAATATGAAACACGTGAGGTTTACTCACCTCTAATCCAGCTGCGTCTTCTAAAAAGTCAAATATAACGATATTCCAAACGCTCGTCAACTCAAACCGTTAAGTACCTAATCAAGTACGGTCTTTGCTTAGTAAACGAAACACGAAATAAACTTAAATGACGATCCAATGGTCAGATTCTAAAATAAAGACGATCCAACGGTCGGATTCTAACTTATATGAAAACCCGACGGACGGATTCTCACGAATCGCACTCCGAATCACTATTTCACAATTATACGAAGATCGATCGCTCCGATCTTCGCCCGTGACCTCACAAAGTCATCGGGACAGTCATACGATCAACATATCAGAACTACAAGTCCATCGGACGGTCCGATCTTCACAGATCATTAATCGAACAATCGAAATTGATCGAAATCGTAAAATTCATAACTTAATCATACTATCTCCAAAAATTATGAATTATATATGCAGACGGTCGTATCGACAAGCAGAACACAAAAATGGACAGAAACTGTCCTTGGGGTGGCCGGAGGTCGCCGGAAACCACCATCACAGTGGCGGCACCGCCGCCCATTCAAAGTCAAAATTAGACAAAACTCCCAACACGAAAGTTCTTCATCTTAACTCGAATTGAAACTTTCATAACTACACCAAAGTCAGATTATAAGCCAAAAAGTATAATTTTACCTCGCAAGGTTTGAAAGCCGAAGAACCCTAGCTTTGAACTCGTTCCAATTCGATCTCCACAGATGAAATTGATGTAATCCACCATAGGGGAAATGATCTACCCTCAGAATTGCAGAATCCCCTCAAGAATCAAGGCAAAAGGTGGCCGGAGGAGGGAGAACGACGGTGGGGAAATGAGGTGATTTCCAGCTCGACTGCATCTTGTTCTTCGACTTGTAGCGGCTACCACGTTGGTTATTTCCCCTCAATCTCTTCTACAAAGTTGTAATCTAGCTCAAGCCCAGCAAAATCACTTTAGAGGTCGGATGAGAGAGATATCGGCCGGTGAATGAAGAGCAGCTCGTGCCAATTCCAGCTCGAGCTGTGCGGCTTCTCGGCCTCCTAGCGCCTTCCATGGTTCTTTTTTCACTTTGATTTCTTCTAGGAAGTTTTAATTGACTTCAAGACGAATGAAAATGCTTTTGGAATCAAGTCGATCAGAGGTCTGTGGAGGGAGATATGGCCGGACAAAGGAGAGCCCAGAAAACGAAGAAAACCACGGGGGAGAGGAGAGAGAACGGAGGAAACCAGGGACTGTTTCGCAAAAAAAAATAAAAGTTTCGTCCTTAATGAAAAATCCGGAAATTTCCCCTATTTATAGAAAATTCCCAAATTTCAAATATTCACAACTTATTCATACGAACTCCGAATATTGCGTTCCACATATGCAAGCGATCGTATCGACGAACTCTACAACTTTCATGAAGGAAATTTTCCCAAATTCCATATGTATAAAAAGTCACTTTTTGATGCCCCCTAAATAACGTTCGATTTCGAAAATAAAATCGTTCGAACTACTTCCACATCTTCTCCAAGCTCGTACTCGCTCCTAATACCGCGAAATCAATTCTAAAAATCCACGGAATTTAATTTGGATTTTTCGGGGTATTACAGTCTACCCTCCTTAAAGAAATTTCGTCCCGAAATTTAAGCGCAAGTCGATTTCTCCCGATTAAGGTTTTCTGTAGTTCATACAGAATACTAACCAACCACAAAATATGGCCACATCAATTTCTACTTTAACTACCACGCTTGACTATACTGTCTCCATTTTTCCCAAAACTGTAGAAATCTACTAAGCTATGGCTCTACGTAAAAAAAAAAAACGTCCGTATACTGAGCATATACAAGCTCCAAAAATAATTGTAAGAGGTAAGGTTCGAACTCCAGACCTCCTACACCAAGGCTTTTCTCCCAACCACTGAAGCAAGAGCAGCTTTCATTAATATAAGCACACGCGTTATATTTATTATGTCATATACGAACATAATAAAAATAAACGATAGGCGAGATTCGAACCTCGGACCTCTAGTACAAGGACTTCTCTCTCAACCACTAGAGCACCAGCTGCTCTCGTTGCTATCCATGCAACTCCTTTTATTTAAACGCAACCATCCCGACAATCCTGCCCAAAATACCCAAAACTGTTGCAGAAATCCGGCCCACAATTCCACCCAAAACTATTTCAGAAATTCAGCCCAACGGGCCTCCACCCATAGCTACAGTGAGGGCATTGATCCGGTACAAGCCCATGTACAATCCATCTGAAAACGGCTTATCCTTTCGGAAGTCAAATTTACTTTCGGCTAAAGCTGTCTGCCACAGCGTCTCGAGATTCGCTCGGTCCCCTTACGCGCTCTCCACACGCCAACAGCTTTTCCGTGTTTTCGGGCAACTTTAATCCAACGCGTAGATTGAATCTCAGAGATCGTCCATCCAACGGTGGAGATCTGCTCACCTTGCTCTATAAATAGGTGCATTATGGGGAAGCGACTGTTCACTCCAAAGGAAAAGAAATTTCTTCCGAGCTTTAGCCTTTCTCTCTCAAACTCTTCAGCCTTTCTCTTCACCAATCTTCAATCCTTCTCTCTCAGATCTTTTCTTCCATCTGAAAGATTCAATCCCTTCGTTCATCTGAGAAATTCAGATCTCCATTACACTTCATCAACTTCAATCCTTTTAACAACAATTTCCCTTAAACACTCAACAACTTCATTCTTCAATTTCCACTTCCTCTCAACCCAACACCATGGAACCACGAACTCTGCAACTAATGGAGCTTCAAACCCAGCAACAAATCGAGGATGGAGGAAACAACCAAGCAGCCGGGAGTAGTGCCAACACGCCTATCAGGCCGACCAATAACCTGTGGACTCCCACACCAGCTCAACTAAGAATCCTCCAGGAGCTCTACTATGACAAGGATCTCAAGTACCAAACTCCAGAACAGATTTAAGAGATCTGTCTTCATCTGAAACCGTATGGGCAGATCGAGGACAAGAACGTCTTCTTTTGGTTCCAGAACCTCAAGGCTCGAGAGAGGCAGAAGTTGAAGGAATTTCGGAACGTTCGGGTTGGTGGATCTCTCGATCTCAATTTTGGATCCACTAGTTCTACTGATGATGGTAGGTCCATTGATCTAAACTTTGGTTCCACTGGTTCTACTGGTACTGATGGATTAATTGATCTAAATTTTGGGTCATGCGTCGGCTATGGTGTTGACCCATATTCCTCCTCACCCTTAAACGCTAATACCAGTACTACCTCTTTTGGCACAACAGGTGGGCAATCTTTCATGGGACAACGAGGAGGAGATCACCAGGAGGTCGAGACTCTTCCTCTGTTCCCCATGCACGGTGAGAACGTCCTTGGTAACCCGAAGACTACATCTGAGGAATGTAGCGCATATGGTTACTATTCTGGTGGCTCAGCCGGTTACAACAGTGGCTCTCACGTTTCGCTTGAGCTCAGCCTCAATTCTTCCGGAGCTGCTGACTTGGCTTAGTATAGCGTAGTTCCTTTTTTTTTTTTTTTTTTTTTGTAAAATAACTAAATCAATAAGATTGAATGCATGTCGTCTCCTTTTTGTGTTAATCCTACGACGACACCAAGGATCGAACCTTGGTCACCAATTGCTCTTTCACAATTGGTTGTAAATATGAAATTCCATGTCCAAAACACATATATCCAAAATACCACATTGTCATAGATTACTGCCATATGTTTCATACATTGTCTTATCCAACTTTGGAACCAAAGTGCAAATTCATATTCGGATCAACCACAACCGAAACCAAAAGAAACCTTAATATAGCAAGTCTATCATATATCAAGGTTACCAAAATAAGTTCCTAAACCCAAGTACTAACTAGCTAGATGCGATACTGCTTACATATATGTTTTAACAACAAATTTTGCCCACTTAATTTGTTCTGATTGCATCAATATGGTGCTGCGTATATGCTGCCTTCCCTCTTCTCTTCCACTGAAACAAATTGGTTTGCACTTAGTATTCAGAAAACTATCCAACAAACTTTCAAGTTAAAAGAGTGCCTTCTGAAGCTGAAGAAAAGCTCCTTTTCCTACTCATGTCCTTGAATCAGCAAAGCTAGGCGCACTGTAAAAGCCACTACATATTGTTTAGGGAAATCAGATAGAGAAAAAAAAATGCCAAAGAACCAACTATCTACTCACCAAAACATAAACTCTAACACTGAAAAATTTCAAACAGCAAAACTGACAAGTATCAAATCTACACAGAAAACAGAAATCCATACCAAAATACTTTCTAGGCCAACAGAACACCTTAGTGTCCACGATCAAGCCTCCGATGGCAACACCCCCCCCCCCCCAAGCGATGGACCTCGACACCAGAGGCTGAAACTTCAGCTTCCGTTCAAACCTAATGTCAATTGTGAAGCTGAATGTTAATGCATCATTTTGTAAAGAACTGATGTTCTGGTGTAAGTGTTACTGAACATTTTCAAATAAGCTACTTCAGAATCACCAGATTACTATGATTAGATATTAGGTGCTCAGGCTCATTCAAAAAAGAGCATACAACCCTTGTTCACACTTTTAGCATATATATTCTGACGCTGATCTGAGACATAGAAAGAATGGTTTTAAATTTTTTCTTTCTACTTAGATTACTATAATTCTCAATGAAAGGGTCTATGAAAAACATAAATACCTTTTTTTCATATCTGCTAGAGCATCAGCCATGCCTTTTCGACCTGCTGTGCTACTCCTAGCTCCACCTACAGCAGCACAAAAATGAGCTTCTTTATATTTTGGGTGAGAACTGAAAAGGCCAAACAAAACAATGATGAAATTCACACATCATAAAGCTAGTTACAGATAGGTGTTCAATAATAAAAAACCAAGATATGAAAGCTCTTTTGGGCAAAAAATCTAATGAACCATATAACTTACCCTTCTATATACATTAATATCGAGGCCAATCTTGAGAAGATCAGCAACATGTATTCAGCACAGCGTTCCTCTTCTTCTTAATCACCTCTAGCCTCACCTTTATGCTCTTTATATCAGATTTGCTGCAACAAAAAGACCCAAAACAAAACTTAAAAGAAACAGAAAACCAAACTCTACATAAACTTGGACAGAAAGACGAACTGGGTCATAAAAGCCACAGTCACAATATATGCTGATGAATAACAAAAAGAAAAGGGATTGTGTCAATAACATCTTTGAGGTTTCAATATCTTATCTAATGCGTACGCAAGTCACTATGATTGAAATTTAAACAGCTACACACATATTTACCTCCTTATGATCATAAATAGAAGTGCCAAACTTATTATTAAGGCTAATAGGTTTCAGAATGTATACCACATCAACTGGAGACCCAGTAGATACTGCAAAGAAATCAGCACCCAGACCAGTTAGGAGATGACTGAAAATATTTTCAGCCAAACCTGGAATTTTTAAAACTATCTGCATAAGTATGAAGAAAACAGGGCCAATCTAGACAAAATTGAACATCCCAAATTCATTTGCACCACCCAAAATTGCATGCACCGAAATTCAAAACCAATCAACCAAATAAATAAGATCCCACTAACCAATCAACCAATCAACCTTTGAGAGATTTGAATGATCTATCTTTCAGATCCCAGTAATTTCAATGCATCAGGTCGGTCTACTTGAAAAACCTCGCCCAATGCAATTCATATTGTAAATACTGAATCATAAGCAAGTCATGTTGTAAATACTGAACACAGATTCTTATTAAAAAAAAAAATAAGACATTCAAAGATAACAACTATTATTGAACAACAGGTAAGGCTGGATTGAATTTGAACTATTGAACAACAGATAACAACTGGACTACATAACAGGAAAATAACAAACCAAGCTAGAAAGAAAACTACCTGTATTTGAAGTATTTAACCCAGTAGCGTTCACCATCAAGCCATCCTTCTCCATAGGATTGCTTTCTGCTCATGCTAGTATGTTAGTATAAAATATTGTTGGCATTCCAAAACTACTCTTCTAGCCGTGTAAGGTATAAAAGCGAGTAATTGTTTTAACGGAAGTATGGTGTGGTTGCTTTGCTCTCTGATCATAAATTCATACGTGTTGAAGAATTGGTGGCTTTTGCTATTTTAGCATGCTGTCAAATTGGTTTGAGTCATGCATGGGTCTTCTTCACGTTCATGTGCAGCCCATGATAAGTTGTTTAATTATGATGGTGAAGTATGTTTAATTAATCAAATGCAAGTATGGTTCCCACGGCTTGCTGTGAAGACATAAGAAAAAGACTAGCATGTGGGAGACATGCTTTTTAAGCATGAAAGATTGTTTAATTAGTTTGTGGTGATCAGGTTGTCAAAAGACCAAAAGCAGAAGAATATTACAGGTTCACGTGTGGTCTTTCTCGTCACTGTTGTGCACTTCCATCTCCTTCACATGACCATTCCTTCTGTTGAAAACCAAAATGAAAAGGGAGTTGCATCTGGGTTTTCAGTTTTTCTATTTCTCTCCTTCGTGGAGAACATGCTATGAAAGAGAAAAGAAAGAACATGACAACGTTGTTTTCCATTTCTTCTCACAGAAAGCTTGCTGTCAAAGAAGAAAGGAGGAATCGACTTTCAATCATGGAGGCCTTGCTGTCTAAAATGATAGTGGGAAGCAAGCAACCGGTGATCATTCATACATGAACTTAAAGACCAAGTATGATAGTTTGTTTAATTGCAAGTATGGATATCTTGCTATCGAAGACAGGTGGCCTTGTTCATCTTCATGGAAACCTTGCTGTCAAAGATCAAAGTGGGAGACAATTGCAGCAGGGTTCCTCATTTTAGTTGGTTATCTTGCCGAAACACAAGGCCCTACTCCAACCAAGCTTCGAGCAACTTTGACAGAATGGAATTCCTTCTTCCTCCTATATATACATTGATATTCTATTTGTTCTATGCATTGAAATTGTGTTGAGTTTCAATCCTTTGATTGTAAAAGAGTCAGACTCTTTGTTGCTCTGTTTTGTTCCATGTTGAAAACAGTTTGTGAGTCTGTCCAGTAAGGATTGCAGAAGTCAGTGCAATCCCAGATTGTAAGTTAGTTAGTTCAGGATGGATTGCCACGGTCAGTGCAATCCCTGAGTTGTAACTTTGTAATCTGTTTTGATTAGTGAATCATTGGGTTCTCAAGAGTTAGAGCCCCGCAGTGTTTTTGATCTCAATTGAGATTTTCACTGCGTGACCAATGTTGTTGTGTTATGCATATTCTCTGTTCTTGATTATGTAGAGATTATAATCTGTCATTCTTTCTGGAGCTTATACATCCTTGTATTTACATAGTAGGTGTGCTTATCAATGTCACTGCCATTACACAGCTCATCCTGCAAATATTGGTGGTTTCAAAACCATTCTTTCTATATTTAATTAGCAGATTGGAGAGTGATTATGAAATTGGGACAGTTCCAGCTGTGTCCCTGTTCCTTAAAAATTTAAATTATTTGTTCTCCCACCAAAACCATCTCAACTTGAGGAGGTTTAAAGGAGATCCTCACCCACATCGATAAAAAATAGGAAACAAGTGTAGAACTACTTGTGGCCTTCCCTGATGAGGTTTTACCTCATAATGAACAATATTTTAAACGTAATAAAATACTCGACATAACATAGAATTCGAGGTTGGAAATTTTGAGCCTTGCTAAGTGTAATACAAATCAATTAGTTTTGAGTCAAATATTCTAATTAAAATTAAAAGATGATATCACAGACGGTTGATGATTAGTTTCAAGTTGGATTCTATGGTTTAAAAGCTGATCGAGTTGATAAGTTGTAAAATCAATTAAGAATTAGGTATGAGAGAGAGAAAAAAATAAAGTATGTTTTTGGCAAATAACATTTATTTAGATTTATAAGTAAAATGATATATCCAGAAGTAAGAACAATAATGATGATACCCAAGATTTGATATAATCGAAACTGATGAGTTCCCTGTGAGGAACTCTCACCATTAAACAGTAAAATTATATGGATGGAGAATATTGTTCTAGTTAGTCAGGACATTTTATTGCATGCAGTACTGAAAATGCTTTTTGTATGCCGATAACTGCCTCCGAGAGGGTTCTGAATTGTTTCAACCAAGTTATATTCTTAAGTGGTTATAATGTGCTCTTATCAAGCTAAGCTGAGGAGGTAAAAAGATATCCAATAAATTTGTAAACTAATTCGAATCAAATTTGTAAACTATCACTGCTACTGAAAGATTACCAATAGAGGAATCTCTAAGCTATAATTTCTTCTCCTTTGGCTTGGTGTTTCTTTTCTCTTCTTAGAATTAGCAGTTTTTTCTTTTTTCATAAAAAAGGAAAACAAACCCATAAACACAATCCAAAGAAAGAAGATCAAGAAGGAATAACAACCTTCCCGGAGACTGTTATCCAGCAATTCTTCCTACACTTATGTTGGCAACCCTTCCACCCAAGGTATTCCTCTCTTTCTGGCTAATGCCAACAATCATTTAAAAACTAATGATGATCAGTAAACTAAAATTAATCTAGAAGTACTACTTACTCAGGGTCAAGGTACCCGAGAGTACCAACAACGCCAGTTGTTATATGTGTCACAAGGTCTGTAGGGAAATTTCTGGATAGGCCAAAATCAGATACTTTGGCTTGGAAGTTTTCAGTCAGCAAGAAGTTTGCCTCTCCATGAAATTCTTGAAACCCCTGAACTGATGATGGCGAAAGCATCTTAATGGCTACTTGAGTTTTAACTATTAAGAAACAAGAGGAATTCCAGACTTACAAACATGAACAATTGCAGCAACAATCCAATTTCAAAATTCAAAGTAGCAACCATCCAATTTCAAAATTCAAAGTATCAATTGATTTCAGAAACCCAATAATTAAGAAACAGCAATATCCGAATTTGAATCAAGTATCATACCTGCCCACAGTAATTTCTAGAATTTACATCAGCTCCATAAGTCCACAAGGCATATATACATCACATAACTCACAAACACAAGCAGCAAACTACAAGGCATGAGTCCAATTATCCCATCATGATCTTCAATTTTCAATTCCAGGTCCCAATTTATGCATCAAAACACACAAAGTTACAATCTTTCTAACTACCCACATCTCAGAATTAACTCAAACATAGACTGGAATGCTCAAAATCAAATAAACAAACTCACAATTAGATTAGGACCAAGTATCATACCTGCCCACAGTAATTTCTGGACTTTACATCAGCTCCATTCTCCAAAAGCAATGAAATAATTTGAATCAAAGCCAGAAAAGAACCAAAATCAGAAAAACCAAACGATCATCAATTTCAAATGGGAAGCAAACCCAGAAAAAGAAAAAAAGGAAACCCAAAACGTCCTCGTTGTGCTCTTTAGCTGCAGCAAAATGGAGAGGAAAGTTAAGCCCACCACTTCTGCACTTAATCGTATCGTCGTCTCCAGAAGCAAGGAACAGAACTGCATGCAATTAGGTTTTCAATAACAATCAAAATCGCGAAACCCAATTGGAAATTTCAAAAATTAGATACTTAAAGCGTTGAAATTGGACCTTGATTTGCTCCTTTGACAGCTTTCTCAAATTGCAGTTGCTCCTATTTCACACTAGAGTCTTATCTCTGCTTTAATAGTTGCCTGAGTGGGTCTGCAATCAGTTTGCCGATCTCTTCCTTCTTCGTTTCGATCTCCTTACTTCTACAAATTATATGCTGGGCCTTGTTGTATCAGAGCTTGAAGTAAGAAAAACCTGCTGAGAGTGAGAGCGAGGGTCGATGAGGTTGAGAGGGTGAGGGGGATTAAAGGTGAGAGCGATGGTGAGGGGGATTGAGCACGATACTGAGTCAGAGGGAGGGTGAGAGCGATACTGAGTCAGATGGAGGCCGAGAGCAATTTGGGAGGGAGTACTGACCTAAATTTTTAGCTAAAGGAGGGAAACACGTGTTTTTCACAAAGGCTTTGAGTGTTTTGAGTGGGAAAAAAATAAATATAAATCAGTTTTTTTTCTTCGTTTTTCAGAAGACAGATATTCTTATTAGTGTTGTCTGAAATCTCTCAAATATACCAAAGGTTCATGTGTTGGATGAGTAGAGGTGAGACGACAGGTTTAAAAAATCTGTCGTCTGACAAACTTATACGACAGCAAAAACTCATGTGTTGTCTAATGACTGTCGTGTGATTAAGTTATTCTAGTAGTGCTGATACATATATATCTATTACTCCAAAACATGCAACACATGGTGCATGACAATGTACGAGCAGAGAAGCACAAAAAAAGATACTTTCCTTAGAAAAAATGGACCAGCAACGCAAGTTCCAGTTACTTCCCTCATGCTTGCAAGTTCCAGTGGTCAAAGACTCGCCCATATAATGCCTGCAAATAAGAAAGAAAATAACTATCAGATTGACAGGGCTTATACTCTAAGGCATGGAAATGATCCTAATTAAAGAGACATAACCAAAACCTTCTCTATTATATCTTTTAAAACACACACAACCTAGCTTTGTTATATCATATCTAAAGTGTTATAAGAAGACATTCAACCCTCGACTTAAAATTACAACCTAGCTCATACGTGTAAGGAAACTGAAGAAAAAATCATCATATAAGCTTACTTGAGAAACACCATATGTGTACCAGTACGTGGCAAACGTGTTGGTGACCTGACCAAACAAAGGTGAGAAATTTAAACAAAGTCTAAATATCTATTATGACTTAAGAACATAGGAACACGAAAATGACAAACAAAAGAGAGCACACTACTACAAAAAGTTAATCACACAACACTAATCACACAACGGAATAGAAATCATCTGTTGTGTGTTTAAGTAAACTTTATTGCACAACGGTATTTGTTATATTCTGTTGTGTGAATGCCAACAAAGTGAAATTTTTTTTATCAAAACTACATTGCACAACGGAAATGAAGTAATGTCTGTCGTCTGAGTCTTAAAAAATTTAGCGGCAGATTTCCCTCCACTTTGGAGCCTTGGTTGGCTCTTGAAACACTGAAAGTTGGGCTACTAGGACAACGGGTTTTACTATTTCCGTTGTGTGATTGAAAAACTAGGCATCAAAATTTGAGGAAGCTTGCTTGAATCTCTTCCCCTAGATAAGCCTAGTGCAAGCTGTTGTAATTGTACAACAGATTTAAGATTTTCTGTTGTGTGAAGATGGAACTGGGCGGCAATATTTTGAGCTAAAATGCTGAAAGCGCCATGTTTCCCTCCATGATTTCACATTTTGATTTTTAGTGCTGCACTCAGACGACGGTTGGTGAGGTTTCTGTTGTGTGAATAACTTTGAATTTTTTGCTAGGTTTAATTGCCATGCCGCATCGTGTCCAAAAGGGAAAAGAAAGAAAACAAAACCTAGCTAGCCTCTCGACAGAAAACATCTCGACCTCAGAGTTTTTGAACCCTCTCGACCCTCTCTCTCTCTCAATTAGATTTAGATTGTTGTCCTTCACCATCCTCCTCCGCCTAAAATGTTTGCGGTGCCTGTAATTCACTTTTTCTGTCTGAAAAATTGGGATTATGGTTTTTTGTTGAATCCCCAAATTGTGCTGAAGAGATTGGCGGTGGTTTGGGTTCGGCAAGCTAAAGACCATCTCGCTTCAATTTGTCATCAGTCCCTTCAATTTCAAGTCCTTCACCTCCATCAGTCCATCGTTTCCTTATCTCTTTCATCGGTTATTCTCTTAGCTGAGCCTTCCTCTCGCAAGGTTTCACTCTCATTTCCTAATCCTATTTCTATTAGACTCATACAATTCCTCAATCTTTGAAAAGCTAATTTTGATTTCAATTTTTATCAAGACGCGAACAATCTCAGACACGCTCTCAAATACTCGGCTCAGATGCTCTTCAAGCTCCGAATCTCCAGGCTCTCTCCCTCACTCTTCTGTTCTGTTCCCGAGTCATGGTGGGTCGAGCCCTGAATTCCGACCACCTTGGACAGCCCATACGAGCCGGTGACCGTGTCACTAGACCTCAATTTGCTGGACAGAGATCCTAGAGTTAGCCGCTGTGGTATGGGCTTCGAGCCGAGCAAATTACGATTCAGTTTCGATATCCTGGATTAATCCCTCGCCCTCTCAGTGTCTCTCTCTGTTGCGGCAACCAAGATGAAGGCTTTTCTCTGTTCGATCTAACCTCCTTCGTTTGTGTTTTGCACTTCAACATCGCCAACCTCACCACCGGTTGCCAGAAGAAGTTGGAGATCGATGACGACCATAAACTGTAATGTTTTTATCGATTTCGGTTTTGCGTGAAATGGCTTTCTTGTTTACATCATTCATTTCCAGTATTAATTTTAGTTTTCTGTAGCCATTGTGTTTATAGTTTCAAGAGGCTTTTGTGTTTGGCTAAGTGATACGGTCACCTGGAAAGTGTGAGGGTTAGGCTGATTGCCAAGGATATTATTGATGTGTTGAAGAGAGGGTTGAGGCATGATCAGGAGTGGACTGACATGGGGGATGCATCGGAGGAGGTCGACTGGAATTCGAAGGTCGGGGGAGTAAGACTGTGCAGTCATTGATGGAGGGTGAGAAGGGGAAAATGGAGGGGAATTGGTCACGTGAGGATGAGATTCTTGATGATAAGTGGATTGAGCATAGTAGGAAGAAGGGTAAGGATAGTGGTGTTAAGGATGCCACTTCGCATTTGGTTGATTTGGATTGGGAGATTTTGGTGGTGGATGAGCCGAATGTCAGTGTGCTTTGCTTGCCGGGTGGGAAGATTGTGGTCTTCATAGGGTTGCTCAAGCATTTTAGAAGTGATATATGCCGATATAGCTATGATAATTGGTCATGAGGTATGATGAGTTATTGTTTAGTTTTTTGGTTCTGGGTAGGTGTTAGTTATATGTTGGGGATTTGATAAAACTTGTCCTTTGTGTTGTGATTGAAAACTAGGTTGGGCATGCCGTAGCTTGACACTATCAAGAGGGCATCACAAAGAGCCTGTGGGTTGCAATCCTGCAACTGGTTCTTTATCAGCTTATTTCACCTGACTATGCCATTGTATCTATGCCTGTGGGTTGTATATATGCCATTGTATCTATGTTTTCACAGGGGTAGGGTCTTTACCTTCTGACTTTGATTTCGATGCAATATACCTCTTTGTTAATTTACAGATTTGTTGTTTTGTAGGGACCTTTGGGCTTCATCCCAAAATTTGGAAGGCTAGGATCTTGGAATGTGATCATGTTTCTAACCTTTGAGCAGATACATGTCTCAAAACCTTTGTATATCTCTTCAGCTGTTTGTGTTTTCTGGTCTGTGCACTGCTTTTCCAATTTCACATCAGTAGCAGTCTGTATTGCAGCTTAGAAATTATATTATGTGATGGAATCAGAAAATCTCTATAAATAATTAGCCACTTCTGATGAAATCTTTATGGAAATTTATCTTTGAAGCTCCGTGTGTGTGTGAATGTGTTTTTTTTTTTCATATAAACCTGGAAAATTTGCCTTTTGTAATGGCATTCTCGTCTCTCAAAGTAACTTGAATTGCTTTTCTCATCTCTTATTCTTCAGGCAGGCTAAGAAGTTCATGAAAAGTATAGAGTCAAAATGAGAAGTGAATCCAAGAGAGTGGATTTAGTTTGCAGGGGTAGCATCTAGAGCAAACAGTAGTTGTTTTAGAGAATAATAAGGATCTCGACAAACCTTTTTCTCCCATATTTCAGCTAGCTGAGGAGAAGAATCCTCTGAAGGAAAACTGCTTATTGGAAACTCAAAATTTAAGAAATAATTAGCATTCGTTTTCTGGATTACATATCTTTCGTTGTCATCATATTGATGAGTTGTGATAATTATATTTGTCTATCAAGGCTTTAATTGAAGTAACCCAGTCCATCTTGGATGGCACCCTAAGCTAACCCATGGGTGCTGATCAATTAATTGCTGAAACACCTCCAGTAGTCCCGAGTTGTTTTGGTTGAATAGTAATTTCCTCTCTGATTTTGGACAGTAAGTCTTATATATCACAATACTCTTGTTTTGAGCTCTTCGAATTGTAGGGGACTCGCTGGACACTCTGGAGTGTGCCATGTTGCCAACAACTAGGTATTACGGTGATCACTTTCTAACTTTGATCATTTGCAGAACTGCAAGAACAAGTATCAAAGTGTCTTTCCAGGGCAGCAGACTTTCAGGTCTCTCTACATCAGCTTTGTTTCAGTAATGATGCTTAATAAATAACACCACTCCATAATATGTTTGCTCGGTAGAGATAATTATCATTGACTTGTAACTGCAACTGTGAATCTGTGATGTTTTTTATTTATTTATTTATTGGTCTGATGCAACTCTGATGCTTAATAAATTAGTAAAATTATAGTTGACAATTTCGGGTTTCTGGTTTTGTGGTTGCTGTGCAGACAAGTGTCCAATTGGGAATGTAGTGGATGTTGGGTGTGGGATTGGAGGGAGCTCCAGATATCTGGCTAGCAAATACGGGGCCAATTGCAAAGGGAATAGACTCAGAGGGCCAATGGTCTTGCTGCTGCTCAAGGCCTAGCCAATAAGGTATTGATATTTGTTTTGCATGGGACCTACTACTCACTAGAAATGTGATCAGTCTATATAAGATGAGCATGTGTGATCAGTCTAGTCCATACGTCTTTTACACGGATCATTACTCCATTCCATTTTCCAAAGTGTACACTCTTAGTGTGTTCTATACTGCTAACTGCTGAGTCAAAATTAATTCACTACATGCGATACACTGTAAATAGCGACTTATTTACCAACTCACGATTTTAAAATTTCATTTTTTCAGAATACTGTAAATTTTTTGGTAAGTTTCTTCTTTTACATTAGTAGATTAATCACATTCTAGAGGCTTCAAGATTCATTATGTGTTTCTAAAGAGTCAACTTCATTTTTGTTTTTCATTCTCCTATATTATGGCTTGTATTTCAAACTAATAGTTTATGGTGTGTATATGGAATGATGTCATACATATCAAATTTGGTCTACCGCATCTACTGATGACATATCTAATAGAGAAAAAATATCTCCATGTGAGTGTACTTGCGAAAAAGAAAGAAAATGTATGTTTTACTGTGTGAATCTGATCTCTATTGTTAGTGTACTTGTCAGTAAAATTATTAGCTGACAATTTCGGGTTGCCACAGAAAATCCAGAAACCCGTCAGACAGGAAAACCGGCTAAAAGGTACTTCTGAGAATCTGATTTGTAGTTCTCTTCTCTATTGTTTTAAGCCTTTTTTTTTTTTTGGGTTCTTTCTTCTTTTGAGTGGATGATGGTAAGATTTCCTTTATGGAATGTAGTTTTCATGTCAGAGAATTGATTTCTATGGTTTTGGCTTTAGATTGATTGTGAATGATTTGTATGGTTTGGTGTTTTGATAACTATCCATTAATTTTTCCAATGATAACTGTCCAATTGAGAGTTAATGCGTGCCTCTGGAGAGCAGGATCTATTGTCATGGTTCTATTGGTTTCTTTAGAAGTTGGATTTATTGTATTTGAAGCTGAAATCTTTTTTATAGTTATATCCAAAATGTTCTACTGCATCTGTGAGTACATCCAAGGGACCCAAGTTTGAGTGTTTTTATAAAGTTAGATTTTGAAGCTGATACAAAATCTGGTATAAATTTCATAAAATAAGGAATTGATTCTTTTCTCTGGTAAGCCAAGTTTGGTTAACAATTACATAATATAATTAATTTTTTGTTGTATTTATTTATTTTTTCTTATGATAAAATTTGCTAGATCTTCTTTAGCTTTATGTTTCTTTGCTAAACCTTTGATTCTGTTTTGACAGCTGGATGATTTGCATTTGAAGAAGTTGAAAGTCACTGAAGGTAAAGTTGGAAGAGGAAGAAGAAGAGAGAAATGGCAAGCCAGGCAGCTAGGTCTTTTAACGGTAACATGAAGGTGATATTGCCTTGTTGATATACTGACTAATCTTATTTTCATGGTTTTAGTGGTTGATTGTCTGGTCCAAACCAGTGCTCATAGAAATTACCGAGTATTGTAAAAAGTCTAATCTTTGTGGTGTGTGAATGGACAATTTGTGTTTAACTTGCATGCTTAATATTTAACAAAGCTGTGGATGATTGTATGTTTGTGTACGCATCTGTGTATAGTTAGCTATATACACTCACTCGCACTCAATGAAACTCTGTAAGGTAAGGGTGATGCCCATTACTTATAAAGATTAGATACAGAAAGCCAGAACTGTTACTATCTCTAAACTGTTGGTACTCTTTTGAATCTTTCTAGAACTGCATTTCTCATTGTAGTCACTGAAGTGTTATACTCTTGCATGCTTATTGAATGTAATGCTTGTTGCAAGAGTTGCTTCAATTGTAAATCAATGTTTGACGCCGAATTCCAGATGAGGATGAGCATGGAGAGACACTATGTGGGTCTTGTGGAGAGAACTATGCATCTGATGAATTTTGGATTTGCTGCGATGTCTGTGAGAAGTGGTTCCATGGCAAGTGTGTGAAGAATGAAAGGGTATGACCAACCCCTGTTAGGCTATTTAGAATGTATTAATGTTATAGATTTTGGCTTGGTTGGTATCACTTGGTAAGGTTAGTTACTCTAACAAAATTCAAAGAAGACCAAAATATGTTTGATAAATGTTGTGAGTTGTGCAAGTTGAGTAGTGAGATTGTTGATCGCCTATTTTTTCTATTCCTCTGGCTTTAAGCTTATTGCACGGAAGTAGTAGCTGGTAATTCTGGAGGATTGTGCAGCCTTGTTAATGAGGCTAGAGTTGGCTGGGGTTGGTCAAAAATTTTGGTTGGTTTCTTCTTGGCTGTTCTATGGATGCTGTAGTGGCAGAGAGCAGAACGGCTTTAGAGGGATTGGAAGGGACAGTGTGGGGAGATGGGAAATGATTAGATTCTGGTCTTTTGTTTGATTTTGTAAGGGTTCGAGCTATGTTAGACTTTCTTGGTTTTAGTTCAACTGGCAAATGGCTGGTCCTTTTATTGTGCTCAGTATGTTTTTTTTTTCTTTATTTATCTATTTATTTTTCTAATCTTTCTTGTTAGAAGTTAGAACATCCAAACCAATTTTTTTCTGCTGTCCTGGTTATACTTGGGTTATTTTATCTATAACTGGATATGGTATTATAACTGGTTGTTTATATAATTATTTGCTTTATTTATTTATGTTGTGGATCTTGCTTGAAGTCTTGATACTTGCAATTTTAATCATTTCCTCTTTCCTCAGTCACATAAATATATGTACACACACACACACACACAACACACATTTCTTGTATCAGAATACTTGGGAGCTTTATGATAATGGTTACTGTATATCATTTTTCTTTGCAGGTGTTTGAGATTGCAAAGGCTATGGCTTGGGTTCCAGTTGGAGCAGACAGGAATAAGACATATCTTCATCTTAACCAATGGATACCAGATGAACTTAAATTTGATCTGAACTGCCTTCTGTATACACATGGTAAGCTCTGCCGCAAGTGCATCAAGAAAGGAGGTAGCACTGGTAAGCAGCAAGAAAAGGAATACGAGGATATCAATTCCAACTTCATGTATGCAATCTGCAATGAAGTCGTGTAATCAACACTAGTACATAATGGACTAGTTATTAGCCATGATGCAGTTTTCTCTGCGTCTACAACTTTGATTTCCATTTGAATGGGTAGAATTAGAAACAGTTCTGTTATCTCAGTGAATTACGGAGGCCAATCGACTTTTATATATGTTAATATTTGCTTACAGCATCAATTATTGAATTGTATTTGCATTGTGTTTAAAAGTAATGCTCAGATATCTAACAACCAACAACATAAACCAATGCTAGCTGTTGTGTGAACTAACAACCAACAACAAAAGAAAACAAAATTATGTTGTGTGAGATTCATAACACACAACAGAAATAACATTATCTCTGTTGTCTGAATAATCAACAGACAAGGGTGATAATTTCACTTCAGTTGTGTGAGATTCATAACACACAACAGAAATAACATTATCTCTGTTGTCTGAATAATCAACAGACAAGGGTGATAATTTCACTTCAGTTGTGTGAGATTCATAACACACAACAGAAATAACATTATCTCTGTTGTCTGAATAATCAACAGACAAGGGTGATAATTTCACTTCAGTTGTGTGTTACTTACCTCAGACAACAAATATTAAGTTATATCCGTTGTCTGTTAGTAGTCTCAGACAACAAATAATGAGTTATATCCGTTGTGTGTTATGAATCTCAGACAACAAAGAATAAGTCATACCTGTTGTGTGTTATGAATCTCAGACAACGGCAAAATTTCATCTTCTGTTGTCTGAATGTGCCGAGGCATCGCCGCGCATGCCATGCCAGGCACATGCTGCGCAGAACTCACACAACGGAAATAGGTATTTCTGTTGAGCAAACTATTATCACACAACGGTGAAATCACCGTTGTCTGATTTTTCAATCACACAACACTCACTTAGACCACAGTGAGCTTGGTCATCACACAACACAAATTCACCGTCGTCTGATGACCTTTTTGTAGTAGTGGCAATGAACAAATACTAGTAAGAACATATAAATACATTAGTCTATAACAAAAACTATTACATTCATAGATTACCTTATATAGAACATGGGTTAATCAAGAGCTGTGGATCATGATAGTCAAAGTTTCTATTGGAATCAACATCCATATTGAGTCGTACATTAAACATAACAGATAAAGGGATTTAACTGAATTCCAACTTCTTCCTTACCTAAATAAAATTATCATTAATGTTGCCATCGAAGATTGAAGAACCAAAATCTAGAGGAAATGCTAATTGCTTATAATTGAGAATCACTAGGAGTTGTAACTATAAATAGACATGAGAGTTCATTATTAAAGGAATAAGAATGGTACCCCTTCCAATATCCACCATCAGTGCCCATCCTGGGTCCCTGAAGACTTGATTCCAATAAGGTACTTCTACCGGCACCTACCCCATTGAAAAAATAAAACAGATTATTAAGCATCAGGATGTAACACTTGTGATGATAACTTTCATCATGTGCAGCAAATAAACTCTATTGTAAATCTAAGAGTGAAAAAGAAGAACACCCTTAGAGTCACAAAAGAGAGCCTCATTGACCAGTTCGCATTACAATTAATGTACTTCAATTACATTGCTCATGTCCCCGGCAAAGTGTTGGTGAGTAATTAAATTCATTATGACAGACACAAACATTAACTATCTAATAAAATTAGTACATCTAGCACAACTTCAAGGCAAGACACCAACATTCTTTTGGTGAATTAATGATGAAAGGCTCAAAATTTTTAGAACCTAGATTCCTTTCATTCCACATGATTAAGAATATCTAAATTTTTATACATGAATTCGTGAAATTCAAGAACAATTCCTGCATATTATAACACCTGCTCAGATGCAATTAATCTAATAGCCAAAAGAACTTGGTGGGCACATTAGCAGACTTAGCATCTAATTCTCCATTGTCGTATCACGTTCTTCTATCTACAACTATGCTCCATATGTGTCTATGTGTGTTGTGTCAAATATATATGTAATACTAGTACTGATGCATTTTGAATATTCCACTAAATAAAGATCGTACCTGTAAAGACAACTACATAAGTTTGAGAAACACATCAATTGCAACACCATACAGTAATAAAAAAATAAAAGAGAAACGAAAGACGACAACTTGTTATGATCAATCAAGCAGTAAGCAATTGCAAATAGCCAAGACAATAAAGAAATGAAACTAAACGTGATACTTGCATATATAGTGACATGAGAATGAAACTCTGAGAGGAGAAAAAAAACAAAGGTATGTTAAAAGTAATCCTGTTTTGAGAACTAGACTTGTTAGCAAGTGATCTATACCTTGTTTCATCATTAGCTTGTGCTATTTGATCTAGTTTTCAATTGGACGGTCACCTATGCAAAAAATCACATGCTTGGAAAAGAAAAATCTGATCTATAATTCATAATCTTAAACTATAATCTGAAACTTGAAAAAGATAAAGAGATAAAGTTTAAGATATGCATGAGGCATGTTTATAGGTTTATGAGCATGTACACTAAAAAATAAAAGATAGAAAGATAAAATTATAGTAAGAATTGTAGAAATGGGTTCTGAAATTAGGCCCACATCATTATCAAAAATAACTTTAAGATGACTATTGACCACAAACTTCTTGCTGATTCATCAACGAAGTGCACAAATAGCATGATTTGTGCCAATAATGGATTTAAAAGTAAAAGCTGTAAAGTGGAAAGAGCTTAAGAACAGCTGAGATTAACCAACTGTAAACGGTAAAACAGAGGTTGAACTTCTTGACAAAAGTTAGCATAGTGTAGAGAAATTTTACCTAGCTTGGATCAGGACGAGGACTCCCTGGATCAAAGTTAAAAGAAAAAGAACAAAAAAATCAGTTTTCCCTCGTCCATTAAGTAACCCCATGCTAAATAAAGCAAATTTCCAAAACTAACCAGATGATTACCCTCCAGTTGATACATTTTTGGTCTTATCTATTGTTCCAGATATCACCTATAGAAAGGTTACAATGAGCAAATGAAGAGATAATAAGTACTTAACTAGAAAATAACTAATTTACATGCCTTTCTATTTAGACTATAGGTTTGGAGCTGCAGCTAATAACCCAATTGGTGATGGTTTATTAAAAGCATATTTGGAAGGGTCTCATGATTGTGGATTTAGTTGAGAGGGAATGACATTTCTTTTAGCTTTAGCTGCTGAATCCTGTTGGTAGAATTTCCTTAGTTTTCCTTGATCTGGTTGATAAGTTTCCCCCTTGAAGCTCTGATGCTTCACAATAATTCCAGCTTATTTTTCTTAACAAGCCAACTGTCTTCCTAAATTTTAAAAACTTCCTACAAGACCCTAAGCATATCCTAGTGAGTGCGATGTCTCAAAAGTATACTAAATCAAAAATGGGGTTTGTATTTACTAAATATAACACAAGTTCAAGTACTTACAGGAGCTCCTGAGCTGGATGCTCCCTGCAAGTTAAACAATTTGGTTTTGTTAATCATACACAAAGCAACAAAACGTTCAAATTTAGAACAAAGTTAGCACCAAGTCATCACTAACCTTCCAAACAAGCATGGCGTCTTGATTAGTTCCCTTCTTGCCCTACTAAGTATACTGATCAACCTGCCAGGAATCTCAACTGATGACCTACATCTCTATCACCCACCTTTTCACCTCTGGTTTTCTTCCTCGTAATCCATCTCTTTGAGCTCTTTGGAGGAGAAGAAGTACCAACATCCTCCATAGTACTCAGCTCCAGAGTATCAATCCTCTTCCCTAAATCAACAATTACAAATTCTGGGTAACCTGGAAATCACCAAGAACTTAAATCAAACCTTAAAAATCTATACTTTCCATCGATTCAATAAATTTCAAACAATACCCCCAAATTTTCCAATCTAACCCATCAACCTGGTATTGCATTTATCCCCAAATTTCAACATTTTCCCTTTCAATCCCAAATCCACAGCACTAATATCTAACTCCGATACTCAAAACCACAAAAAATCCAAATCCCAACCCCAATAGCTGATTTCCGCAATCAAAATTACTTACCAGAATGTTGTCTTGCCCTGAATCGTGATCAAAATCAGGAAGCCTTGGAAAAACCGAAGCGAATCCCAAAAGCTTATTTTATCCGACTCCGATTACAGACCCCATGCAATCGATTGAGAGCAATTTCAATGAAGGAAAATGAATGCGAAGTGATGAGAATCGAGAGAAGAGTCGAGTCTGCCAGCCCTAATCATAAAAACTCAGTTGGGGGTTTCCATAGAGCTCTTTTGATTTAGGGATCCTTCGCGTTAACACGTTCCAATAGAGAATCCCGACCGAATCACCAGACCAACGAATTGAAATGGAGTTTTTAGAGAAAAACTATCAAACTAGAAGAGTGAGAAGATGGTGATGGCCGAGTGTTTTAACTTTTGAGAAGATGGTGTTTTCAGAATTATAGTGTTTTGCTAGAAGAAAAGGCCAGGTGTTTTGTTCAAGTGTTTGGAAATAAATCAAGTGGGAGACAAAAGTCACACAACTCTCTAAGCCTAGCCTAGATAAGTTGTCAAAGGCGCGAGCAGCTGACTCCTTTTATTTTGTATTCATGAATCAAACAACACATGAATGAAGTTATGTTGTCTGATTCTGAACACATTAAATTTGAGCTGAGGCAGTAAGGAGGGAACATTGTTGCCTATGTGCAATCAAAGTATCAATTTTGGTGCTAGCGATAAACATTTCTCATTCAGACAACACAAATAAGTAATTACGTACGTTGTAGGAGTACATATATGTAACTTACATTTCAATCAAAATTTGCTCATTTTGGAGGGAAATGAATGACAATTTAGATGCACCTTCCTCACTTGGACAACAGAAAGAAAAAAACGGTTGTGTGACATTTTACAAACTACATTCATACAACATATATAACTATTATGTTGTACTATGTAGCAAAAAATCAGTGCATGTGAGGTAGAATTTGGAGCCAAATTTGAGTGAAGGTAGGAGGGAAATGTGCTGCTCCTTTTTTTTTCATTCACACAACGAACCATCCTTATAAGTGTTGTACAATGCTCTTCTATCTAAAAAATTATGAATTGTAACATCTTTGCACAACGAAAGTTCCTTAAACGTGTTGTCTGAAGCAATTTCCATCAACACGACGGAATTTTTTTTTTTCGTTGTGTGAAAAGTGTAGTCTATTGAGGTTTTTGTCATAGTGCAACACCATACTTTATAGTTATCCTTGTTGCCAACTGGGCTAGCTCGTTTGCGGCAAAATTTCGCTCGTGAGAGATGTGTTCAAGGTCCACGTCATCGAACTGGTTCAATAACTCCAGTGCTCTATCCAAATATGGGGCCAGCGAGAAACTAGTGCATCTGAACTTCTCGCACAACTGATTGATGACAAGGAGAGAATCTCCAAGTATATGTACATCTTTGACTCCTAGTTCCAACAGCACCCCAAGGCCTATGATTAGGGCCTCATATTCTGCTTGGTTATTGGTGCATCGAAATTCCAGCTGGAAAGAGTATGAAAAGTGATCTCCGACTGGATTCTCTAAAGTAATGCAAGCGCTAGCCATCGCCTTCGTTCTGGAGCCATCGAAGTACAACACCCAAAGCTATAGCATGATAGTTTCCTGATGGACTGTCGCGAACTCGGGAATAGATGTCTGGTAAAGCCTTTCCAGTGAGCTTGCTGCGACCACCAATTCGCAAACCTTTAGGGTATCCAACATTAGATGATGGGCTAGGAAGTCTGCGATGGCTTGCCCCTTAACAGCTTTTTGAGGAACATACTGTAAAGATAACTCTGAAAGGGCCAAGACCCATTTTCCTATTCGTCCCCTAAGGATGGGTTGCGATAACATATATTTGACCAGATCGATCTGAGCAATTATACATGTAGTGAAAGATAGCATGTAGTGGGGAAGCTTACATGCAGAGAAGTATAACGTCAGACAAAGCTTTTCCATTGGTGTGTACCTGGTTTCGCAATCTGTTAGCGTTCTATTGAGATAGAAAATTGCGTGCTCCACTCCTTCTTCATCATTCTGCGCTAATCAACTGCCAATCGAGGCTTCCACAGCTGAGATGTAGAGTTTTAGTGGGGAACCTGGTGTTAGAGGAACGAGAACTGGTGGATTTTTCAAATAGGTTTTTATGCCGTCGAAGGCCTCCTGATGCTTTGTTTCCCACACAAATTATGTCTGCCCTTACAGCTTCAAAAAGGCAGAGAAAGGCTGGATCTTGCCAACGGAATTGGAGATAAACCGCCATAAGAAATTGATCTTTCCCAACAGCCTTTGTAGCTCCTTCGTTATTCGTGGGGGAGAGGCATTGATAACTACTTTAGATTTATCCTCAGACACTTCAATGCCACTTTGATGTACGATGAATCCTAAAAAGTCACCTACTTGAACTCCAAACACGCACTTCGCTGGGTTCATTTTCAACTTGTGTACTTGCATGCGCTCAAAGGCCTTTTTCAGGTCCCCGATGTGATCCTCCCGCTGTTTGGATTTGACGACCACATCATCAATATAAACCTCTAAAATCTTCCCCAAGATATCATAGAAGATTAGGTTAATTGCTCGTTGGTACTTGGCTCTTGCGTTCTTCAAGCCAAAGAGCATGACCACATACTCGAAAACTCCCGCGAAACTTGGGCATCAAAAAGCATTCTTGTGCCTGTCTTCTTCTACCACTAGGATCTGATGATAGCAGGTGGTCCCATCCATAAAGGACAAGAGTTTGTGACCAGCTACTGCGTCTACCAACATATCCGCAACCGGCATGGGGTACACATCTTCTGGAATAGCGCTGTTGAGATCCCGAAAATCAACGCACACTCTCATTTTGCCGTTCTTCTTTCGAACAGGTATGACGTTGGATAGCCACTGATTATACTTGGCAACCCTAATGATTCCTGACTTGTGCATTTTCTCAACTTCTTCCTTAACAAGACCTGGGTCTCCGCATTCATTCTCCTGGGTTCCTGCTTCACCCATCTTTGGTCCGAGAGGGTTGGCAGCTTGTGGCAGACCAAGTTAGGAGCTAGGCCCGGCATGTCTTCATACTTTCTCAGCCAAACAATCCTTGTACTCCTGCAACAAGTCGGTAAGCCACTGTCTTTCATCAGGCTCCAGATTTTCCTTGATTGCCACCTCCATTGGCTCAGCTTCAGTTCCCAAGTTTACCCTTTCTGTAAGATCTCTGACTTTTGGTGGAGTATCATCCAATGCTGCCGGGGCTAATTGAATTGGTTCTTCCTCTTCCTCATGATCAAAGAATTCTTTATCAATGTATTCCAGGGTGGCAAATTGCTTATAGGCCTTATTTTCAATTAAATATGAAGACAGTCTAGTATATAAAGAATGAAAGGCCTCTACCTCTTCTTCAAGAAGGTTGTGATCCATCAGTTAGCGTCTGGAGATGGCACAGTATGGCCAGGCCTGTCGAGGCAGCCTTTCTCGAGCATCAGCCCCCACTGTGCTAGTTCAGATGCCGTCACCCCTGTGGGGCGGCCCTTATTGTCGATGCCGTAGACCTGTAGCGGAGTGATTGACTCCAGGTAATACCTTGCATCTACGTAGTTCGACAAGACGGGGAAAGGCTGCGGGTCTGCTTTGATCACTTCCACCTTGTCTACGACTTTGTCCTACAAGATCAACTCCTGATGAAGGGTGGAAGGAACACAA
Source organism: Rosa lucieae (assembly GCA_024704745.1). NCBI lineage: Eukaryota > Viridiplantae > Streptophyta > Magnoliopsida > Rosales > Rosaceae > Rosa > Rosa lucieae. The sequence continues at coordinate 45,840,669 of CM045492.1, forward strand.
TAGCTTCTATGAATCCAATCGTGACCTAGAATCGCGCTGTAGGCAGCGTAGCTATCTGTAATGAAGAAAGCGTAGACACCTTCTACTGGACCTACTTTGATTCGTAAGAAGAGTAAGCCTAGAGTCTTGGTCACTATCCCCGCGAAGTTCTTGAGTGTAAGGGATGTGGACTGGATCTTTTCCTTCTTGATTCCCAGCAAGTGCATGGTTCTGGTAGTCATTACATTAACAGCTGCACTTGTATCTACCACAATCTTGCTGACCTTGATGCCATTGATGTCAGCTATGACATACAAGGGCCTCATGTGTTGCACCATCGCTGACGTTCGCTTGTCAAAACTCATGGAGAAGCTTCTTCTTCCGACGTCCTCCGTCTCTTAGACTATAGTCTCCTTGTCTGGCGTCATGATTACTGATGTGATCTCTACTGCTTATTCGTCTGATTCTTTTGGGTCTGCGGCCTGGCATTCTTGAGCTGCCACTGGTAATGCGTATTTTGCTAGCAGAACGTACACTATGTTACATGTAGTATCTACCATTTCTAGTTCCTCTGCTTCTTTTACTGGGAAATTCAGGTCGACTTCTTCAGCAAACTTTCCTGCGACATGGGCGACCAGTACCCTTCTTCCAGAGTCATAATCTGATCATACCCATCCATTATGAAAGGAGATCCCTTCTTTAGTAGGTCCTGCCTCTGCTCCACTGCTGAAGCGTCTTCTGAGGTCGCAACCACTATACTCTAAATCTTCTTAAGCCTCAAATGTTTGATCACGGAAGAATTCTCTTTGCCCCCCAGTCTCTCCAAAATTGAAGGTTTATCATCTCGTTCGTTACGGGAAATCCTGCGCCAAACACTGGTTTTCTGTAGTGGCGAAGATTCCTGCTTTGCGGATTGCTGATAGTTTTCCTTAGTGATTCTAATGTCGATGCTGGGCTTTGGTACCCTAGGTGCTACCTTAGGGCGTCTCTGGAAAGCTTGCGGGATAACTAGAGGTTTGGCGGCTAGTGCCTCAATCTGTCTCTAGTACTGCCCTGGAGATTTCACCAACTACGATGGTTTGATCAGTCTTGGAGCTTTCGTTTTCTTGAAGAGCTAATCTCTACAGCCTTGCCCTTTTCCTTTGTATACCATTTCCCTTCCCTGACGATGGATGTTGGCACCGGAGGGGTATAAGACTTGGTCAGGATATTTTGTTGCTTGTCTGCCTCTCGGGAGCTCTTCCTCCCTTCTTCTTTTGCAGCTTTTAGCTTCTTGAATAGGTTAGAATCCTTTGAGAGTAAACTTCTGATCCGCTGTGTACTTTTGGGCTACATGGTTGGAAGTTTCTAGAAGGTGATACTAACCTCATTGATGGAAAAGAACCGAAGTGAAAAGTTTGGCCAACCTCCTCTTGCAGCGCCTGGGTATAGCATTCCTCCTTGCATCGCGAGAACAAGAACATAGGTGAAGTCGATTTGGGCCTCCGCTCCGCGAGTTGTTCTTGTACTGCGCGCCTCTCCCAAACCCTTAGTAGTACAGTCTGGAATCCGATTCTGCTAGTCCTTCGTGTTCCAAGCCACATCAACCATCTTAACCCCGGTGTCCGGAAAAGGATCTAGATCCACAAGCGCTGCTACTGTTGTCGGCGACTCTACCTACAGGATATCATTATTTAACCAGAGATCTAGATCTGGTTCTTCAACTTGACACAGTTAGCTGTATTGTGGTTCCACAAATTGTGGAGCTTACAGTACTTCTTCCGTCTCAACTTCTCTGGTCTGGGGAATAGGCCGAAGTCAGTCTTCACCATCTTCGCAGCAATCATTTCATCTAGTATTTAGTGCTCTTTGTTCGCGTCGTAGGTGTAACTCGCGAATTCTAGTTTGGTGAAGACTACCGGCTTAAGCTTAACTGGCTCTTTGCATAGTCTTAGCTGCTTAAGCGTGGTTCTCTTCTTCCCCGTGAGCTCCAATGCGGCTACCTCGTTTTCCTCAGAGTCTTATTCCTCTGCTGTGCCTGTTTTTTCACTCCGGTAGTAAGGATCATAAGAGCTTGGGTGATAGTTTAACGCGGCAACCGTCCTATGTTTTCTTGGGATGTACGTCCCTTTCGAGGAGTTCTTTCTAGCATCGGTCTCCCTGAGCAAGTGCTCGAAAATGCCAACTTCCGTTATTAGCTCCCCAATAGAGTTGAACAGGCTCCAATGCTGCTTTTTACGTTGGCGAGGCTCGAGGCCTTTGATTGCCAACTTGACCAGCTCCTTTTCCGGCAAGACCACATTCAGCTTTCCTTTCTGGATCTGGAATCACTGGAGATATGCAATGGCAGATTCGGTGGGTTGTTGAGCCATCTGAGTGAGTGAGGCTAGGTCAACTTCGAGTTCCACAGTACCGTAAGTTTCTCTGAAAAGCTTCTCCATTGCAGGCCAATCCTCGACTGACCCCTGCCTTAGCTTCGCGAACCAGGTGAACGCGGCTCTTGATAAAGAAGTGGCGAAGATCTTGCATTTCAGGCTATCATCGTTATGATATTGGCCGCATTCCACCCTGAACCTCGCCAAATGAGTTGCGGTAGTCTCGACATCTTCCCCTGAGAAAGTTGTGAATATAATATTCTTACATCCCCTGGGGTAGGGCGTGCGCATAATATGTGGAGGGAAAGACCCCTGATATACCTCATCGAGGTTAGGCCTTTGGTTTGCGGCCCTGATCATCTCCTCAACCTCTTCCCTTCTCATATATTCTGAGCCAGGAGGATTGGGTGGAGGCGTCGTTTGGTGTTCAGGCAACACCCTGGTGGTGGTTGGCTTTTCCCTGAGCTGAACCAAGTGGGGTCTGGGTGATACTCTCAGAGTAGTAGCTGGCGCCTACTGATCCTTTGCGACCGCTACTATTTTGACTGGGTTCCCCGCTTGGTCAATCCCCTAGTATTTGTCTGCCAACTCCTAAAAAACATTCTCGGCTCCGTCACTGTCATATTGGGCGAATATAACAGGGCTAATGGAAGTGCCCTTTCCGATCCTTTGCGCTTTGCTCCTCTGTTCGCCAGCTAGCGCCGCCTTGGATTTTTCACTGGAAAGGGTTCTGTCTTTGCCCTTTGTTAGCCAAATAGCCACTCTCAAGTATAAGGGGTACAAGTAATAGTATAGGGATTTAAGAAAGGTTGTCGAACCCACGAGGCTAGGGTGTTAACCTAAAGAGAGCTAGAATATGCAAATGTACAATCACAAACCTAAATTCACAAGGAAATCTAGGCTCATGGTGAGTATGTGCATTGTGGTGATAGTGAAATTGTTTGTTGGATAGAGTAGTGAACCAAATTAAATTAAATGCTCAAATGTAAACTAAACTAGTAATATAATGGATGAAGTTAGGGGTTGGATTGTCTACCACTAACCTCCCTTGCAAGTATTGAAATTCAAATACAAGTGATGATATTATGGAATGGTGATGAAGATATGATGCTCATTTGGCTAACTTTGAGTGGTAGTGATGGAGTAGTAGTGGTGGTGGAAGATTGGGTATTGTGGTGGTGATGATGGAGGAAATGGAGTAGATTGGGTATAGTGGGTTTGGATTTTGGGAGGTGGATATGGAGGTTTAGTGAAGGAGATGAAGAGAGAAAGCAGATGTAATGGGGTGGAATTGGTGATTGAGAGTGAGAGAAGAAGGTGTTTATATAGGGAAGAAAAAGAAGAGTGAAATGATGAGTTAAAGAAAAATAATGAAAGTGGAGTATGGAAGTGGTTTGTAAAATATGGAAAAGATGGAGTAATGATGAAATGAAAGCAAAGCATGAAGGTGCAGAAATATGGAAGTGATGATGATAAATTAAAGAGAATGGAGTAGAAAAATATATCCAAGGAAAAAGAGAAAAACATCTAGCTTTCTTTATGTGGGTGGGAAACATGAACATGATGAATGTTGAGCTGGATTTAGGTCACTTTCTGCCCCTTTATTCCTTCAATTAATTCTCCACCAAGACTTCAAAATGGGCCTCCGATTTCTTCATATCAAATGTTCCTCTATGAGTGTAGATCATCCTGGTAAAATTTCAGATTTAAATTCACTGTGGTTGGCCCGTAAATACTTCTGAATTACGTACAGGTCAGGTTTTCCCTTTTTCATATTTCAGAACATTGGACTGACTGTTTGAAGGCTTTTCACTCAAGAATGTCCCCTAAACTTCGTAACCAAGAAGCTCCCAAAATAACTTCACAACCCAAGACTTGCAGGACATAAAACTCAGCTTGAAAAGTGTACCCCTGCAATGTCATTTGGAAGCTAGGGAGGTGTCCCATAGTGTAATAACCTGTTTGACAACTTTTAGTGGAATTACTATTAATAAAAGAAAAAGGGTGGCAGACAACTTTCTGATTTTAGGGAGTAAAGCTCGGAGACTTGTTTATTTTCCTGTTTATGCATAATTGATGAAAGCTAGCAAGCAGACTAGCATCTCTCTCTCACTCACTCTGTTTCACTTCAAAAAAAAACAGAGCATTAGTTCTCTAACTCTGTTCTTCCTCCATCAACCACCTCCAGACGTCGGATCACTCCCTTGGGCTTCGCCTGAGGCTGCTCTACCTACTGGACGTCGTCTTTTTCCCCGGCACGGCCTCAAGGTTCGGCAAACCAGCTCGAACCCGGTTGCACCCGAAACCGAACTAACTCATCCTCCTCGTGTTTCCGACCACCAATCCTCACCAAACTTCATCCTTGAGCTCACCTCAACCTCCAGAAGCTCTCAGCAGTGTCCCTTCACGGCGGCGCTGTGCGTGGTGGCAGTTGGAAGCCAAACCCGATCAAAAAAAATCAAAACCGAGCTTTCAACCCGGATACCCCAAGCTATAGACCACCAATTCTTATGATTCGTGACATGAAAGGATCACCTTGAGTTACTGAACAAATCTACAGAAGTAATCGAAGCCATTGGTGGAAGTTTTTACGTCGAAATCACAGCTCACCGGATTCTGGAAAATTTCCGGCCACCGAGGCTTTCAATCAAGATATCTCGACCTGTACAGCTTCGTTTTGAGTGATTATTGAACCAGTGACTTCACCTTAATCTTATTAACAACTCTACAGAAGGAATCGAGGCCTGAAATTAAATTTTTTACGTCGAAATCAAGCTCGACGTTTTCTGCAATTCTCGCCGGTTTCTGGAAAAATTCCGGCCACCTAGACTGTTTTAGGTAATTTCGACCACTTCCGATCATTTTCAGACTTCATGCTAGTTAGGAAAATGGTTAAGCTTGATGAGATGAAGAGGAACAGCCTGGCCCCGACACCATTGGAGGTGGTCGGCGGCGGCTCGGCCCCTAACTCCGGCGGGACTTTCCGGCCACCTCCGGGGGTCAAAAATGTGATTTCTTTACATTTTTAGATTCTACATTTCAATACGATCATTTCGATATATTATACGCAATTTTTGGATATCATATGATTTAGTTATGAATTTTACGATTTCGATCGTTCGATTTATGATCTGTGAAGATCAGACCGTCGGATGGACCTGTAATTTTAATATGTTGATCGTATGACTGTCCCGATGACTTTGTATGGTCACGGGCAAAGATCCGACCGTTGGATCTTCGTATAATTGTGAAATGGTGTTTTGGAAGGCGATTCGTGAGAATCCGACCGTCGGATTTTCATATAAATCTGTGGAGACGTTAATAAAGGCGATTCAGGAAGATCCGACCGTTGGATCTTCGTGATAATTTCGGGAGGATGATCCAAAGGGCGATCCGTGAGGATCCAACCGTTGGATCGTCGTATAAATCCGATCCGACTGTTGGATCGTCATATAAATCCGATCTGACCGTTGGATCGTCGTATAAATTCGATTAGACCATCAGATAGTCATTTATTTTATTTTATGAGTTGTTGGCTAAATTCAAGTCACTTATGATTAGGTGTTTGACGATTTGATTTGGCGGACGAATTCTGATTCTTATTTGAGTTGTAAGAAGACGCAGCGGGATTAGAGATGAGTAAATCTCACGTGGTTCATATTACGAACCGAGTACCTTTAATTACTTTATTTTTTGTGGTAATTGTGTGAAAATATTTATGGAATAAATATTTGTTTTAAATCATATGGACTAGATCAACTACGGTCCATAGGTAAGTAAAATGATTTAATTATACAAAATGAATTTCTTGATTTTCTTTTGTGAACTATAGTTGGTATTAGTGGTCACTCCTGAGTGGGTGATTACGTATATATATATTTACGTGATTATATACGATTTGGTGTGACATTGAAGAGTATGAAATGGTGATGATTTATTTATTTTGGATTGAGATGTGACGTACCATATTTATATGTGATGAACATGATTGATGAGTTCTTGTTGATATTCATGATTTATATTGGAGGAGATATAGAGTAGAGAATATAGGGTTCTGAGGACAAATGTCCGAAGTTCAACGGTTAAGGATAACCGGAGTGTTTGTGTTCTGAGGACGGGGATGTCCGAAGTTCGACGGTTTATTATTAACCGGAGTATATTGCTCTGAGGACGGGGGTGTCCGAAGTTCATGGGTTATTAAACCTGGCGATATGTCGTTTACTTGCACCTAGGCCAAGGTGACTGTAGCGATGTGGTTAGAGCTCTAACGTGTGGTCAAGATGGACCAAAGGGGTGATATGTGGGGTTGAGTGTTTGTAGGACCAATTAGTGGGTCGTGATTTGTGGATTGTGAGAATGTATCCCTTGTGGAGTTCCGTGATTGATTGATGTCTCTTTACAGACGTGTTATAGTTGGTTGATTTCGTGAGTTAAATGATTCGTAATTAAATAAATCAACAGTTCTTTCCTGTTTACTCACATGAGCTGTCAAAAGCATCCCGGGTTTGGTGTTGTTGCAATCCCGGTACACTATTCAAATTGTGTAGCGGGAAATCCTGCAGGTCAGGAGAATCAGGGAGGTGATCGTGCGGGATAGAGTATTGTTTTGGCTTTACAGTGTTTTTGTAAATTGTGAGTTTCGTTATATTCGTTTCGAACCTTATAATTTGGATTTTGTGAGAGTGTGTTGTAATAAGAATTGTGGAGTTGGGTTTTGTAATATTGAGTGGAGTGTGGTGTGTTACTCTGAAGAAAAAAAAAATAGACTGGAATTTGTATTGTAATTATTCATGTTTCGGATTTGAATTGGTTATTCTAAATCCGGGGCGTGACACATAGTTTGCATGATAGCACCACTAGCCACTTTCACATTCAACGGAGACTTTGAACCATAAAGCAACTTACATTTTTTTAAAACTAAAGGGTGAATGAAGTTATGACTTGCTCCCGAATCTATCAGAACATGTACTTGCCTCTTGTGACCAACTTCTCCCTTTAGCTGCATTGTTTCAGAATGTTCACCTAACACAGCATGCAATTGAATCAAGGGCTCATCCAATTTGTCAAGATCAGAGGCTAACTCTTCTGTAACATCAATTGCATTATTATCCTTATGTCCATCATCTCCTGAACATACTTCAATGAGAAATGCTCTTCCCTTCCAACAATTATGTCCAGGCTTAAAAGGTTCTTCACAAAAGAAACATAAGTTCTTAGCTCTTCTTTCTTGATACTCAGCCTGAGTTAATTTCTTATGTCCCATCTCATTGTTGTTGACCACCAAGGGGGTTCGTGTACTCGACTTAGGAGTAAGAGAAGTGCTATTGGCAGGTCTGCTGATAGTTGGTATCAATTTTGCAGCAGCTGACCTGAACTGATGCTTGTGACCAACATACTTTTCTTCGTAGATTTTTGCCAATTCATAAGCTTCCAACAATGTTTTGGGATTCAAAGCTTGCACATCCACCCTTATATCCTGTTTGAGACCACCAATGAAACAAGCTACCAAAGTTCCTGGGGAAAATCCGGGTGCCTTGCAAGAAAGTTTAGTGAGCTGTGCCTTATAATCAGCTACGTACGCTACCCACTTGTTGGAGCTTAGCTAGTGCCGCTTGATAATCCACACTGTTGTAAGAACCAAATTGCCTCATCATCAAGTCAGCAAACCCGCCCAATTCTTAGGATAATCATCCTTAAATAGATGCCACATATCCGCCGCATCTCCAATAAGATGCATCGCTGCAATCGTCACCTTCCTATCATCTGGAATCTGATAAAGAGAAAAATACTGCTCTGCCTTATTCAGCCACTCCACAAGATCACCCCCTTCAAACGTAGCAAAATCAAGTCGCATTTGCTTCATAGTAGGGAGCTGAGGATCCTGTAAATTAGGGACATCCGGTGAATTGAGAGCATTTGGGCATATTGGGGACTGTGAGTCATGTTAGGTGACAGATTGTAAAACTAAGGGTATGGGGTTGCAGTAACAGCATATGTTGGGAGAGACGACAATGGATTGATAGACGGTTTGGATCGAAGGTGGCTCACATTAGGGAAGTAGGGTGGAGCTTGCTGTGAGCACAGTTGTGATGACTTAGGTGGAAAATCAATATAAGACACAGGGTAAGGTCCAGAATATGTCATATTGAAGGAGCTCTGATGACCCTGTGGTTGTGATAATGGCATATTGTGAGAAACATATTGTGGCTGTAAACTTATACTAGGCATGTGTTAGTATTGTGGTGCTAAATAATATTGGGAAACAGGTTCCATCATTGTAGCTCCACTACTTAAAGCCATGCTATTCGAATAGCCCATCGGCAAAGAGACCATAGAACCCAGAAAATTAGGCAATTCCATACTCATCATATGTGTATTTGGGACACTAGTCATCGCACCAGTCATAAACGAACTATATAAAGGTAGTACTGATAGATCTAGAATTGCAGTATGAAAGTTACCCAAAGCTGAGCTCCCGAGGGAAGCTGGGGGGTGTACCGATGCTGGTGGTTACGACAACAATGACTTCGGTGACGACGAAAATCTGGGTGACGGCGAGCCCCCAGCTTGAGAAGTACCAGCACCCTCTAGTGGGTTCTTAGGACCCATCCACAGCTGAAGAATTTCGTCGAGCAATTCCGAGCGTAAAGTAGAATTCTGAGAGCGCATATACTCCAAGGACTCCCTGATGTCTTGGAAATTTGCCGACTTTTGATCGAGATGTAGCTGAAGATCCAACTCCAGTGGGTTAGGATCCTGATGGCGCAACGAAGATGAAGAATTGGGATGTGACGGCAGCGGAGGAAACTGTGAACTACTTGACGGCGGTGGTGGAGGTGGCGGCAGACCACGCTTCCGCGGTCCCATGAGAGGGAGCTGATACCACTTAATAGGAGTCTGGGTTTAAAAAAAAAATAGAAATTGCAGAAGACTAGAGAAAGAAGAAAACGAAGAAGGCAAATTCTCATTGATTGTAAACAGCAGGGAATACATGACTTATATAGTTCAAGAGGTCACGAGCCAGTCATGCTCAAAAGGGACAGTTGTCACCATCTACATCCAACATCAGTAACTAATTAAACGCAAAGTATTATGAATGAAACGGTACACCATCTAGAAGAACAATTCTTAGGTTCACCCCTGGGTGAACAAGCATATTCACCCCTATTATCGATTAACTCACTTTTACTTAATAAATTTATAATCCAACGGTCCATATCTTAAATTAGCATTTAAAGATCATCTCTGTAAAAAATCAATCGAATCGGAAATCATTTAATTATCTAATTGAATCAAATAAATGGACGGTTCTAACAACACTTACTGCTATTATGATGAACCGTCCATGTATTTCATATAAATGAATAATTAAAAGGTCTTCAATTTGATTGATTTTTTACAGAACTAATCTTTGTATTACATTATACAACTTGAATGGTTGGATTAGAAAATTAAAAAGTTATTATGCGTTAATCATAAGAGAGGGTGAATATGCTGCTTCACCCCAAGGGGTGAACCTGAGAATTGTTCCATCTAGAATGGCCTCGCTGGACAAGTTAGTCCTTTAATTGGTGGGAGGCCCATCACTACTGCATTCCCATCGCCATGAAATCTGCCGAGCTCGAGGTTCGTTCACCTCACCTCAACTCCACTCCTTTCTTTCGGTTTCGGCTTTGGATTTCTGTTCTACAAATGTAGGAACCCAAGAGATGGTGAAGTTTCGATCTTGGGTTGTAGGGTTAGGACCGGGAGGTGAAGATTGGGTTTTGGATTGTGAAGTTTGGACCGAGATGAGCTCTAAGCTTGACTGAAACTGGGGCTGTTAGATATTGTTTTGCTTTAGTTGAGGTTTAGGTTTTTGATTTGTGGAAATGAGTACATAACTGATTAAGTATATGTATCGACAATTGTTTCGTGGTTTCTAAGTAGTATTTACTATTTAGTGTACGTGATAGTCTGTTTCCGCGTGATTTGTGGGGAATGGGGTGCTCATCTGGGGTTGTCAGTACGTATTTTATCATTGGGTGATCAGGGTCAAAGATCATGTTCTTGGGATTTTAGACTTGTCCACTTGTGACTGACGATGTCCTGCCCTACAATGTAGAGGGGAAGGTTGTGCAAACGGATGAATTTAGGATAATGTGGTGACTGAAAATCTTGGGTTAGATGGATAACTAAAATGTAATGGTAACAGACGATCAAAAATTGAATTTTTGAAAGAGAAACCTCAACAATTTAGAAGATGCTGGTATGGAGAATTCTCACAAAGTGATGATGCTCTAAGCTGGAGGAAGTATCCATTAAACCCAGCATTTAAGATCATCCAGAGGATGAACTTGGTATTGTAATTAATGAACTCCCTAGTTATCTTCACTTTAGTAGGCTTCAGTTGACATGCTTTTTGAACTTACTTTGCATTTGAAGATTAAATCTTTTGCTGTCGCGAATGCTTTGAATATCTATGACAAGCTACTAGTGTTGGAAACCTTAAGACTAGAAATGGTTTTACTCCTCACACTCCCTTTCTTTTTTACTACTTTTCAATGTATGTATCTTTTTCTTTCTTTTCATTTCAAAACTACCCCGGACCCCGTACTATCATCACCACTACTTTCCTAAGGTTTGAAGTCCAGAACCATCTAACCTCTCCACCTAAGCTGGTGTACTCCACAACACCCTATTACCCAAACCCTCAAAGCACCAGTCTTCTCCTACCTACCCCGAACACAGACCCCAGCACCCATAACGACTAATGTTGACAGTTACGGTGCTCTTGCAGCTCCTTAGCGGCCATCTGTCCGACCTGAATCGGGTGGCTCACGCATAACCCCATTCAGTGGCCGCAGGTGCATAAAAGGAACCGTGCCAGGCACTGTGATGGAATGCCATGGATGAATGGGCAACTTTGAAAAACATTATCGACTATTGAAATATCGATTAGGCAAGTGGTCTGTGTCCATGATTACTAGAAAGACTTTGAATTGGGTTTTGTTGGGACCTTATCTGTTTGAAAAGTTGCTTTTGCTTTCGCAAGTTTGGTGTAGGATGAGTGATTTTTAAGGATTGGAGTGGGACTGTTTTGGGCTGGTAATGCTGTATAATCAGATTGAGAATTTTGGATGTCAAAAGATGAAACACTTTGGAGCTGAAACTGAGTATGTGCAAATCACAATTATATGTTGCGCTGCAAGTGAATTTCTTAGAAGGGTTAGTTGAATTTCAGATCGAAGCTCATTGAGGGGTGAGGTGTCAAGTGATATTTTAAGGACGAGTTTTAGAAACCCATGCATATGATCGAATTAGAAACCATTTATCAATTCATGTTGAGTTTTGATGCCCTGTGTATGTAAAGGACGTCGTACCAATCATACTTGCTTTCTCCAAGACATGGATATCAGGTATGAAGTTTCTATACTCATACCTGCAATATGTTTCTTTTTGGTTGAATGTGTTTTTCGTTGACTATCACAAGACTACTGTTATTTTCTACTTCCTATTGAGAAGTACTTGTGTCTTCATAGTACTGATATTCATGGAAATTTTTGCAGAGACTAAGCAGAGAAAATTGCTACTGAATATTGGTGGACCAGACAGGGTATCCCGTGTTCGAATGGCTGAGACGGTTGCTGATTTAAGGGTATACAACCTCTCATTAATTAAATCTGTATTCTGCATCATCGGTATGTATACTTTGCTACATTTTCTAGTGTTCTATTATGTTTGAGATACTGGCGTTCAACTTCAACACCTTTTTATCAGAATTACTAATACATGACCCATCAGCTTCAAGTTGCATTCTGACTTGGTTTTCACTTTGCCTTTGTCTGGACATCTCCTGTATGATTGAAACATGCAACTACAATGTCCAGCCATATGCTTTCTCCTCTTTCTACCATTTAATAGGATAATGATCTGTTGTGTAAACCCGCCAACGAAAGCCTATCATTTTTTAAGCTCCTTGTTTGTTCTGTTTGGGTTGGGTTGGGTTGGGGGGGGGGGGGGGGGGGGGGGGGGGGATGGGGGGGAGATGATTAGGATAGTCATGGCTCAATATCATTGAATGTTCCAAAAATGTAAATAAATATAATAAGGTTTTGGGTTTTGTCGATTAAAAAACCTTGTTCTTTATGTTGCCTTAGTAGCCAATTTATATATTTATACTGTATTTCTCTTCCTGACAATATTTCACTGTCATGTTCATCTTCAGGTTCATCCTGGAGTTATGTCTCCTGCTGACATATCCATGGATATAACTAAGCTAGTTCAGACGCTTGGTATTTCTCCTATTTCATTTTGAGATGGTATCAGATTGACGCTTGAACTGTGACCAGTGACCAAGTTTGATGCCATGAAGGTCTTGTAAATTGTTTCCTTATCGTCATACTGAGGAGTACTCATCAATTTCGCCCATACTTATTGATTGGGGTAAACATGTTGTTAAAAGTGTTCTAGAGAGTATATTTTATCCCAAGAAGCTTCAAATGTATTACTATGAATTATTCATTTCTACTTGTTTGAGAATGAAATGCTCGTGACCCAAATCTTAGACAATTAGTGATTGTCTCAGTAGCCTCATGTCTGTCAAGGACTCCAGGCCAATTATAAGGATAAACAAGTTTAAACAATAATTTGAAGCAAAACGATGATTTGCTTGTTTCTAATCTAGAGGGGCGGATTCTTTGGTAATTGTTCTGACGCAGACGGATTGATAACTAGGTTTACCAGCAATAAACCTAAGCAAAGGATTCTGGAGTCCACCAGAGATAAAAGAGAATAATCTCAATTTTATTGATAAAAGATGATAAGATACCTCCTGCAGCCTTTAGGCGGCTTATTTATAAGAAAATAAACCCTAGGGCGACTAACATTGAAACCCTAAAGCCCATGGGTAAAAACGAAAACAATCCGAAAACAATTAGAAAAACCAAAACGTCAGAAAATAGAAAAATGCAATTTTGAGGCCGTAAACGACCCCGAAAGCCCGAAAAAGGTCACAAGTCTTGGCATAGCGACGAGTTTGATTTCTGGCGTGATTCCCTTTCTGGAAAGGTAAGGTGCGTTCCAATCGGACTTCGGAAGCCCATTTCACGTCTACTAGTCACTTTTCGTTTTCCACCTTTAGCACGATCCAATTGTTCTTCAAATTGGACTGCCATCTGTTCTGCATCATGTTCAAAAGTAATTGACTAGATAATGTGTTGGGAACGAGGAATAGACCTATTGTTGGATTCATTTTTCATTTTTCTGTAGACTTGAGAAAAAAAAGTTACTATTGTTGAAGGAAAATCAAGTTTAGTGTGCCTTATCAAACTAGGAATAGGAATAGGAGAGAAGGTTCTAGATTTCCCAATCCTACACGGATTGGTATTCCTTGTAACATTAGATTATGCACTTTGTAATCCCTATATATAGGGCTCCTATTCTCTATAATGAAACACACTTCTCTCATCAATCTCTCTCAATACCAATATACTTAAACATGTTATCAGCACGAGCCCTAAACCAAAAAAAAGCCAAAAACCCGAAGAATTTCATATCGCCAAAACTGCCGCAGCCCCTAGCCCGTGCTAGCATCGCTGCAGCCTGCCCCGCGTGCGCCCCTGCGCACACTGCTGCCACCGAAGCATCCCTGCACCTAGCCCCTTGCTAGCCCGCTGCTCCTGCAGCCCTTTCGGCCTGCATACCTGCCAGCGCGCCCCCGCGCTCAATTCGCTGCCTTGCAGCCCCGCGCCCGTGCGTCCACCCCACGCTGCCCCTGCAGCGTCCCTGCTTCCCTGCGCACACCTGCGCACGCTGCTGCCCCGCCTACGCACCCGTGCACCTGCAGCCCTACACCACTGCTGCTGCCCCGCATTCGCTGCACGCTTCTACTCGGATTGCTTCGCTCCATCACGCCTGCATCGACACGCGCGTGATCCAAAACCAAAAAGTAAGTTTCCAAAAGCGTAAGTTTTAAAGTTCCTAAATTGAAATTCTTTCTTTTTCTCGGGGACTTAAAAACCTCCCTTCTTCTTCATCCCACCTTTCTTATAACGTGGGTTCGATCATTAAAAAGCGGAATCGTGGGGATTCACGCAATTAACGAACTAAGAGCGTTCGTAAGACTTCGGACTAAGAGCGTCCGCAAGCATCGATTTATGACCTTATAACATCATTGTTTCGGTCTAATCCAATTTTCTTGGAAATCGATTTCTTGGTAGCATAGCTCGGAAATCTTAATATTTAGTTGTCGTGGAAGTTTTAACTCCGAAACTAATATATTTCTTCTTCTTATTTCAGGATGTCGAAACTTGACTTTCCTGCACTTACCTCAACTGGCTCGGAATATCATAGTTGGGCCACGGATGTTGAGCACCATCTCACTTCAAAAGGGATCCTACCCTTAATTCAAGCTCCTAATCCTACTCTCATATTTGAGCGTACGGCTACGAACAATGCCACCGCCCTCATCTTGATGAGGCGCCACATGGATAAATCACTCCGACTGGAGTACATGGCAATCAAGGATGCTAGAGAATTATGGGTCGCGCTAGAAGAGCGATTTGGTAATATCAAGGATACCCTCCTCCCTGACTTGAAAGTTCAATGGGGCAATCTACGATTCGCCGACTTCAAGTCTGTAGCTGAATATAATTCAGAAGTTCTACGCCTCAAAACCATGTTGGGGTTCTGTGGACAACCCGTCACAGAGCAAGAACTAATTGAGAAAACTCTCTCCACCTTCCCCGTCTCAGCAATTTTGCTCTCAAAGCAATATCGAACGGAATTCGATACTAGACGGATCACGAGATTTCATCAGCTCATTACTATTATGTCTGTAGCTGAAAAGCATGATAATATCCTCGTGAAGAATTATAATTCAAGGCCTATCGGAACTAAGAGCGTTCATGAGGCGAATTATAATAATGCACCCAAAGGAGGGCGCAAGGAGCGGAACCCTAAGAATAAGGGACACAACGGACGTTCTGGTCCATATAACCGCCCTACAAAGGAAGGTACTCGTCAGAATGAAGGACGATCACGTGGCAATACATGGCAACGTGGGAGAGGAGGCCGTGGGGCTCCAGGACATGGAGGAACCACCCAGGGCCGTGGGAATGGCGCCAACTCCTATGGGGGACGCCACCCAAGTGCAAACAATGCACCTCAATTAAAGGGAGGAAATCACAATGACATGTGTCATCGATGTGGATCTAGTGAGCACTGGTTCAAACAATGCAACGCAAGCAAACAATTGGCTGCGCATTACAAGGCATTTAGAGACTTCAGAGAGCATGAAGCCAATTTTGCCGAAAATATAGAAGAAGATGGTGATGATGCCGACGTCAATCTCACCATAGCGGACTTCAAATCTGACAAAGAATTGCACAAGGATGCTGCAGATTTTGATTAGTATAGTCCTTTACTTTTCCAAGAATTATGTAATGGCAATTATGCCCTAAATCAATAAAATGACTTATTGTATTAACTCTTTCCCTCTAGGCGTACTCAAGAGTACTTGTGATGTCTAGGCAAGGTTTGATCTGAGAGAACGGTTTTAAAAGTGAGCAACGCTCCACCAAAATCTCGCCTTACCTTACCTGGTCACAACTAAATTGAAATTACCGAAGGATTGAGTGACTACGATTTGTCTACGGTTTGATTTTTATATTGGATTAGATTTTGGTCAAGAAATTTTGATGTAATCATTGGCTATTATTAATAAAGTATCGATTTATTTTATTCAAATGTCTTGGACATATTCTAAATTCGAACTTTATTATTTTTTCAGTATGTTTCCCGGAGAGCTCGAATGCCTCGTGGATAGTGCCACTACACATACTATCCTTCGAAACAGGCAGCTATTCCTATGGATGGCGCCTACTCGATCTTCTGTGACTACGATGGCTGGACCATCTCAATTGATTCATGGTCGAGGACCAGCTCAATTTATGTTGCCTAATGGCACTACTTTGAATGTCACCGAAGCTCTTTATGCTCCTAGGGCAGGAAGAACCCTATTGAGCTTCAAAGATATAAGAGCCAATGGTTTTCATGTGGAAACACATTGTGAGAATGGACAAGAGTTCCTTTGCATCACCTCTAATGACTACGGACATAAACGAGTCTTAGAGAAACTTATGTGTCGCTCTAGTGGGTTGTATGCAACCACTATTCGAGTCATTGAATCCAACCATGTCATGAGAGATGATTTATGGGATTCCGACACATATAGGCTTTGGCACGACCGTTTGGGACACCCAGGTCGTGACATGATGATCCGTATATTAAAGACTTCACACGGACATCCCTTTTTCAGAACGAAAGGAAGTAAAACTCGAAATTTGGATCAAGGAGGAGCACCTGCGCCTCACGGCGCCTTCCCCCTTCAAGTCCGGCCACCACTAGCCGGCGCCGCCATCCCCCTGCGGCTCCAGGGTGGCTTGACGCCACCCCTGCTCCCCTGACTCCAATTTCTGCTTCTAAAGTCAAAAGTGACTTCATGGCTCAACCAAAATCCTCATTGGTTATTTCTAAAGCCCATTATTCGTTCTGCAAAGCCTGCTCTTTAGCAAAGTTAGGATCGAGACCATCCTATGCAAAGGACACCAAAGAAAATATACCATTCTTGCAAAGAATCCAAGGTGATATTTGTGGACCTATTCAACCATCATGCGGACCATTTCGATATTTTATGGTATTGGTTGATGCATCGACACGCTGGTCACATGTCATGTTATTGTCCACAAGGAACGCTGCATTTGCTAAACTCCTAGCACAAATAATTAAGTTAAGGGCTCACCACCCTGATCATCCTATTAAGTCTATAAGATTAGACAATGCTGGAGAGTTTACATCAAAGACTTTTGATGATTATTGCATGTCCATTGGGATTGATGTTGAACATCCTGTTCCTCATGTTCACACCCAAAATGGTCTCGCAGAAGCCGCCATTAAACGACTACAAATGGTCGCTAGGGCATTGGTAATGCGCACCAATCTCCCTATTTCTGCTTGGGGCTATGCAATATTGCATGCAGCTGTGCTTATTCGTCTGAGGCCTACTGCCACTCAACCCTTTTCTGCGTCCCAGATGGTGACTGGGTATGAGCCCAATGTCTCACACTTACGCATATTTGGGTGCGCAGTTTATGTGCCAATTGCGCCTCCACAGCGCACCAAAATGGGTCCTCAACGACGATTAGGCGTTTACGTTGGTTATGATTCTCCAACGATTATCCGCTACATAGAACCCTTGACAGGCGATCTCTTTACCGCAAGATTTGCGGATTGTCACTTCGATGAGACAGTCTTCCCATCGTTAGGGGGAGATAAGAACATCAATGTTCAACAGGAACGACCGGAATTGTCGTGGTCTGTCCCCACTCTGTCTCATCTTGATCCCCGAACCGCACAGTCCGAAATTGAAGTGCGGAGAATTCTCGATCTTCAGAACGTAGCAGAATCGATGCCTGATGCGTTTTCTGATATCGCTAAAGTGACGAGATCACACATACCTGCTGCAAACGTGCCTGCAAGGATTGATGTCCCTAAAACTAGAGGACATGACGCTAACTCAAGAGGATTTGAGCATGGCGCCAACGTCCCCTCTCACAGTGATGGTGACGTTGTGGCTAGGCCCATGGCTCCTGCCAGGAAGCGCGGGAGGCCCATAGGTTCGATGGATTCTCGCCCAAGAAAGAAAGCGAGTTTGGCACAGAATAATCCATTAATCATCGATATAAATAATCCATCTCATGAGAATATTCCGGATTATGGTTATGTCCAAGAGACATCATTGGGGGACGCTCCAATGTCAGAACCAACTCCAGAGAATAGAGAGATCTCCATAAATTACACTAGTGTACATGAGATGATGGATAGAAATTCTATGGCATTGATGATGCATTTGCATATCATATTGCGAAAGGGATTATAGAATATGATGATATCGAACCTCGCTCTGTTGAAGAATGTCAACGAAGAGCAGATTGGCCTAAATGGAAAGATGCGATCCAGGTTGAATTGGATTCACTAACAAAGAGACAGGTATTTGGGCCTGTAACGCAGACACCCCCAAGTGTAAAGCCTGTTGGCCATAAATGGGTCTTTGTTAGAAAGCGTAATGAGAAAAATGAGGTGGTAAGATATAAAGCCCGCCTTGTGGCGCAAGGTTTCTCACAACGCCCTGGAATCGACTACGAGGAGACATATTCTCCCGTAATGGACGTTATAACGTTCCGCTACCTTGTCAGTTTGGTAGTTTCCGAAAAACTTGACATGCAGCTTATGGATGTGGTTACAGCATATCTCTATGGGGATCTAGATTCAGAGATATATATGAAGGTTCCAGATGGACTTCAATTACCCAAATCAAGTGGCTCTAAACCACGGAGCGCGTTTTCAATAAGATTAAAACGCTCACTATATGGATTAAAACAATCTGGACGGATGTGGTATAACCGTCTAAGTGACTACTTGATTGGGAAGGGATATATTAACAATGAAATATGCCCATGCGTGTTCATTAAAAGAACAAGTTCCGGATTTGCAATCGTAGCAGTTTATGTCGATGACATGAACCTAATTGGAACTCTAGATGAGTTAAAGGAAACTGCTAATTACTTGAAATCCGAATTTGAGATGAAAGATCTTGGGAAAACACGGTTTTGTCTCGGTTTAGAACTCGAGCACCGTAGTGATGGGATTTTGATCCATCAGTCTGCATATACTCAGAAAATTCTAAGGCGCTTTAATGAAGATAAAGCAAAGCCTGCGAGTACTCCCATGATCGGCCGTAGTCTTGAGCCCGGAAAAGATCCGTTTCGTCCAAGGGATGAGGACGAAGAACCCTAGAGGCCGAAGTGCCCTATTTAAGTGCAATAGGCGCATTATTGTACTTAGCTCAATGCACAAGACCGGATATCTCATTCGCAGTGAACTTGTTAGCTCGACATAGCTCTGCGCCAACACGCCGCCATTGGATTGGTGTAAAGACCATCTTTCGATACCTAAGAGGTACGATTGATATGGGCCTATTCTATCCCTACAGAGAGAAAAGGAATGACGGAAAATTGGGATCGGACCCCAAAAGGCAAAACGCCCCCGTCCATGGAATGGCCGCCGGCCATGTTGCCGGCGCCGGCACCGCCGCCTGTCATGGTGGCCGGCGTCCTCCTATCTCCCTCCATCAAAACGACAATGATGTCTTGATGGGTTTTGCTGATGCAGGGTACCTCTCTGACCCTCACAAAGGTCGCTCCCAAACAGGTTATGTCTTTACCATGGGAAGCACTGCGATATCTTGGAGGTCTACGAAACAGACCCTTGTTGCTACTTCCTCAAATCATGCAGAGATTATTGCTCTACATGAAGCGTACGTGAATGTGTATGGCTAAGGTCTGTAATTCGACACATTCAAGGAAGTTGTGGTTTGAAGTCTACCACAGATGAACCTACATGCATTTATGAGGATAATGCAGCTTGTATTGAACAAATGAAGTTAGGTTTCATCAAGGGCGACAACACCAAGCATATATCGCCTAAGTTCTTTTATAATCAGCAACAACAATCACTTCTAAAGATTGAAGTGAATCAAATCCGATCAGAGGATAATGTAGCGGACTTATTCACTAAGTCGTTACCTAAATCCACCTTTGAGAAACATGTGAAGAGCATCGGATTGAGAAAGTTATCCGAACTCCCACGATTATAGCAATCAGGGGGAGATATCGACATCAGGGGGAGTTATGATATCTACATGTTCGATCTCGAAGAGTGAAAGACGTGTTGTGCTCTTTTTGTCCTTCGACCAGGATTATTTTTGTCCCACAGGGTTTTTGTTACCTGGCAAGGTTTTTAACGAGGCAACGGATGAAGCGTCACCACCAAGTTTGAGCGGCACAAGGGGGAGTGTTGAAGGAAAATCAAGTTTAGTGTGCCTTATCAAACTAGGAATAGGAATAGGAGAGAAGGTTCTAGATTTCCCAATCCTACACGGATTGGTATTCCTTGTAACATTAGATTATGCACTTTGTAATCCCTATATATAGGGCTCCTATTCTCTATAATGAAACACACTTCTCTCATCAATCTCTCTCAATACCAATATACTTAAACAACTATGGTAATGGTAATGCAAATGCTCATGTTTGTCCAAAAATGTTGTGGTGACAAGGACTTGCTTCATAGATGGCCCCTCTTAGTTCATAAAACTCCCACCCCAAAACAACGATAACCTGCCGGTGCCAATTAGAACGATACTATTCTGATTGAACCTTTGGTGCGGAATAGATGCATGAGAAGTTCAATCTCTAGCTAAGCTTTTAATAATTTCTATCAATCCTTTTCCGACATTCACTACTTATTTAGTTCGACATGAAAGCTTGCTTTCTAAATCCGTTTATGCTAAATACAATTTTTCGCAGACTATAGTAAGAGAGCTTTGAATATTGTTAAATGAATATTGAATATCAGTTCATACAATCTTGACATCTGCAACAGCTCTCTTAGCCCATATCTCAATGTCATTCCGCCAGAATATCTATCAAGTCTGGAGTTCAGAGTAATTCCGTACAACTTCAAAAAACACATCAGAAAACAAGTTGCAACCATGACAATTCGAGCACATTCTTTTCACACATCACATGCAAATATTGAGCAAGTTTGCCACAAATTTATTTATTATATGTTACAAATTGAAAGAGTGAGTCCAACTTACAGGAAAATACACATAAACAAAGCACAGATCTTAATCCTAATTAGCAAATCGAGGCCAACAACAAGTCAGGTGCATTGCTCTTCACAACCATTTCAACGTCTCCAGAATCTTTGATGTGCATAAACATGTCTCCTGTGATGACCAAATCTTTGTTCCAGCTGAGGGGATATCTTTAGAAGCATGTTATACATAGCTCTGTAATACCATTTCCTCCATCTCTTGCAAAACAAAAGTGACCCGATGACAATGCCAAACCCACATGTAAATCCAATTTCTGGACAGATAATATCCCAATCAATCTCATGTCCAGGATTTGAATGGTTGCCTTCCTGCTTTGGTGGTGAGAACCCTGTGTTATTATCTGTTGTTAAAGGAGGCCCCCATAATCCTTTGTTACCTTCGAAGGAGGCTGCATCAAATGTTGAAAATTGAGCACCGCTTGGTATCCTCCCTACCAATTGATTATATGAGAGATTCAAGAATGCAAGGAAAGTGAGTTTTGTAAGCTCCAGTGGGATTTGACCGCTCAGTTTGTTTCTCGAGAGGTCCAAGGACTCTAGCTGACTCAAGTTACTTAATGATGATGGAACTGCACCTGTGAAAGCATTGTTGGACAAGTTGAGGGCATACAATGATTTGAGTTCTCCAATTTCCTCGGGTATTGATCCGTTGAACTTGTTGCACGAGAAGTCAATCGAGGTGAAGATAGTTAAAACATTCACCAGCTCCATCTCTACACCTTTGTTGGTAACCGTGATTGTATCTTCTTGATAATAAGCTCCATTGTCCTTATATTGAAAGTTATTAATCTTCCTTGTGGCATTATCTTTGCTAGCCCTCATCACCTGCCAAGTTGTCAAAGTTGTTCCAGGTACTTCTCCGCTAAAATTGTTGTGAGCTAGGTCTATGATTTGAAGTAGTGGCCAAGTGCCATTAGTCTTGTGACATCCGATGCCCCCATAGAATTTGTTGGATCGCAAGACAAGGACACGCAAGGTGGATATGTTCCTCAAAAAGCATGGAAATGGTTGTGTTATCAAATTGTTTCCAAGATTTAAAACCTCTAATCGGGTGCAATTGACAAGAGATTTTAATAACTGGCCTTGAATATGATTTCCACTGATGTCTAGCGTTTCGAAACTGCAAGTATGAGAGAATTCATCAACATTTGTAAGATTGTTTCTCCTTACGTTGAGTACTGCAAGACTCCTCATTGTAGTGAAGCATTGGGGAACCGTGCCACTCAAAGAATTATTGGACAGATCAAGAACCTCAAGACTATGTGAATTGCATAATGATTCTGGAATGATCCCACTGAGGTTATTGCTCGAAAGCGACAAGAATCCAGTGTTAAGAAACACATCTCCAATGGTACTCGGTATGAGAGAGCTGAAATAATTCCTCGAGAAATCTAGATAATAGACATGACAAGGTGATTTAAGAATTGGGATTTGCCCGTGAAACTGGTTGGAATGAAGGTCAAGGTAAAGTAGATAAGTAAGATTGAATGAAGGAAATTCTAGAGAATCTAGGGAGTTGCAAGAGAGATTTAGCATAATGAGATTACTACTCCAGACCCAGTTCGGTATCTTGCCATTTATCTGGTTATCCGAAAGGTCCAAACGATACAAGTTGGGTTGATTTCTCAAGAAATTAGGGATTGTTCTCAACTTCAATGACACTAACCTCACAATATGTAGTTGAGAAAATGAGGAATAAGAGAAATTGGCATAATCATGGTTAAGAAATAAGTTGTTGTGTGAAAGATCAAGTTTAGAAAGACCGGTCAGCTGGTATAGACAGTTCAGAGGAAACGAACCACTTAAATTATTTGAAGAAAGATCTAGAGTGTTAAGACCTTGCAAGCTAAAGATAGACATAGGTAGTGGCCCTTCGAGATTGTTGCTACTCAAATCAAGTTTATACAGCAAGGAGGAAGATAAATCAGGAATTTCAAGGAAGAATGGATCACCCAGCAAGGAGGAGGACACATTAGAAATTTCAGGGAATGGACCAGAGAATTGATTGCTGGAAAGATCTAGACTATCCAACAGGGGAACAGAAAACAGAGATGCTGAGATATTCCCATTGAGATTATTGGATCTCAAATTGAGAAAGGATAGCTTAGTAAGGTTTCTCCAATGTGTGGAATTAATAGTACCTGTTAGACCATTGGAGGAAAGGTCTATGCCGACAACATTCTTGGCCCAATTGAATGACGGAATTGAACCATTCAACATGTTATTGGGCATCAACAAAGAAACCAATTTTGTAAGGTTTGCCATTGACTTGGGGATCGGTCCGGTGAACTTGCAATCATCAATATCTATGATGGACAACATTTTGAGGTTGCCAATAGAATTTGGCAATAACCCTGAAAAATTTGTCGACCTTAGATGCAGGTACTGAAGAGATCCATTCCTTGTGAATTCTGGCAAGGAACCATCAAGTTGGTGATTACTTGAAAGGTCAATACTTTGTAGAGAAGGTAACTGAAAGATCTCTTTGGGAAATGTTCCATTCAATGAGCAATCGTAGAGACTCAAGACAGTCAAGTTTGAAAAGTTGGCAAAGAATCTTGGAACTGGTGCAGAGATATTGTTCCATCCCAACCTAATCACAGATAGAGACTGAAGCTTAGCAAGGGATTCGAGAAGAGGGCCTGAAAGATTACAAAAGGACAAGCTCAAGACCCTGAGGTTAGGAAGAGAAGATGATATGGCTCGGCACCACTCACTCCCCTGTTCTGATATTTGGACACCATCGAGATATAACTCTCTAAGCTCTGTGAAGTTGTGAACCAACATGTGTAAATTTGGACTTCCAAGTTTTAAGGAGGCACGGGCATCATAATGACTAGAGAAATCAAGAACTAGCAACCTCCTCAAGCGTGAAATCTCAAAGGGAATTTTCCCTGAATAAACATTAAGAGATAAATTTAGATACCTCAAGTTCAGGAGATTTCCGATCGCAGATGGAATTGATTGATCAGAGTAAATGCCAAGGTGGTTGTCCGCCAGATTGAGGCTTTGAAGATAATGAAGATGGAAGAGACTGCTGGAATTGTCAATTCCAGCTGAGATACCTTCGCTGCTTAAGTCAAGACCCAGAACACGCCCATTAAGGCTGCAAGTGACGCCGACCCAAGAACAACAATCAGTACTTGCATTCCAAGTAATAAGCTTGGTGGAATAATAGAACACGAGGCTTTTCTTGAATTGGAGCAATGAGAGTTGCTGGTCTTTAATACACTGGCTATGAACTCCTGGGATGATGATACTGACCCAGAGTGTGATTAAGAAAAGGAAGAAATGTAGGAAAGTTTTCATTTTGGCTGAGGTCAAGTGAACAACTCTTAATGGTTATGTTGGCTTTTATAAGGTGGAATTGGCCGACTCCTCCCTGAGATTTGCGGTCTTTTTAAAGTGTTCTGTACTGTGGTCAAAGTCGACAAATACCTGGGCCGACAATGACCCTGAGAGTTAATCTCGCAGTGAAGCATGCTTCGGGCAAAATCGACGAAGACCTGGGCTGACGAAGACCCGGCCCCTGAGAATCAAATTCACGCTGAGGTGTGCTTTGAACCAAATTCACACTGACGAAGACCCTGACGCTTCTCTGGGTGCCAACTTGAAATGCAATATCTAATTGAAGTCGAAAATTTTTAAATCACACAATTAATTAAGGAAAATTCTGGAATACGTCCTGGGTAGCGTGCGCCCTTGACGGGCGTTAACGGAAGGGTAAAATTTCCTTATACGAGGGACAACGTGTAGTGGGTAAAACAATTTAACTGCGACGACCTCCTTCGCACATGCCTATCAAAAATGGTGCAGAAACAGACCGACAAAACTCATTTGAAGGAAGTCTCATTTGAGGTTGAAAGAGTGAACTCGGAGCAAATGGAAGGTTGTTGATCGGAAATTCCAGATCCGCAACATATCCATGTCCCTCGCAGTCCGCCATCTCCCGGTCGCCGTCCCTCCGGCCAGCCCAGTAGAACGTCCTCCCCATCCTCCTCCAAGGTTACTGCTCCGGCTACAATGGCGTCATCGTCAACGCCTTCGACGAAGGCACGCGCGACTACTCGTACGGCTACTGCCTCGTCACCAGAATCAAGAACCACTCGAACCAAGAAGTCAAGGGTCAAGCTTGTGTTTGATTAAGAATCTATGGGTTTAGGAATTAAATGTTGAATCGAATCGTATGGGTGAACCGTGAAGGATTAATATTGTGAAATCTCCAGAAAGAGGTCGAAGGAGAATCAACTCCTAAGAAAGTAAGAAGAAACCAAATTTCTTTAATACAAAACTGAAGACAAGGATAATAAAACCACAAACGGGGCACAAGGAATTGATGGTGGCAACCGGGGATCGAACCACCTCTCATTCCCTTTCCTATTTTTTTTATTTTTTTTATTTTCTGATGTGACAGAGAAAGACTACGGGAGGAGGCGAACATGCGCACGGCGAGGGGGCCCACGGCGGAGACTTCAGGGCGAAGGTGTGGAGCATGAGCGGTGGGCCCTACTGCAGGCCCAAGCACTGGAAGCGCAACACGGCGTTCGCCATGTTTGGAGTCTTCCTCATCTGCATTCCCATCGCCATGAAATCCGCCGAGCTCGAGGTTTGTTCACCTCACCGAAACTCAACTCCTTTCTCTTTTGGTTTCCCCTTTGGATTTCTGTTTTTCAAATGTAGGAAGAAGCTAAGAGATGGTAAAGTTTCGATCTTGGGTTGTAGGTGAAGATTGGGTTCTGGATTGTGAAATTAGGACCCACATGAGCTTTCCGCCTTTTCATATTCTGTTTTGCTTTAGTTTGTGGAAATTAGGTTTTTGATTTGTGGAAATGAGTACATAACTAATTGAGTATATGTATCGAGAATTGTTTCATGGTTTTCTAAATGGTATGTAGTGTGATAGTCTGTTTCCGCGTGATTTGTGGGGATTGGGGGTACTGTTCTGGGGTTGTCAGTATTTTATCATTTGGTGATCCGGGTCAAAGATCATGTTCTTGGGATTTTAGACTTGTTGACTTGTGACTGATGATGTCTTGCCCTACAAGGTAGAGGGAAATGTTGTGCAAATGGATGGATTTAGGATAATCTATTGACTGAAAATCTTGGGTTAGATGAATAACTAAAATATAGTGGTAACAGCCTATCAAAAATTGTATTTTTGAAAGAGAAACCTCAACAATTTAGAAGATGCTCACAAAGTGGTGATGCTCTAACCTTAAGGATGTATCCATTAAACCCAGCATTTAAGATCATCCAGAGGATGCAGTTGGTATTGTAATGAACTCCCTAGTTATCTTCACTTTAGTAGGCTTCAGTTGACTTGCTTTTTTTAACTTACTTTGCTTTTGAAGATTGAATCTTTTGCTTTCTCTAACGCTTTGGTTGAATGTGTTAATTAACTGCAATATTTTTCTTTTTGGTTGAATGTGTTTTTCGTGGGTTATCAGGAGACTGCTGTTATTTTCTGCTTCCTATTGAGAAGTACTTTCACTTGTATTCATGGAAATTTTTGCGGAGGCTAAGCATAGAAAATTGCTACTGAATGTTGCTGGACCTGACGGGGTATCCCGTGTTCAAATGGCTGAGACGGTTGCTGGTATAAGGGGATACAACCTCTCATTAATTAAATCTGTATCTGCATCATCGGTATGTATACTTTGCTACATTTTCTAGTGTTCTATTATGTTTGAGATACCAGCATTCAACTTCGACACCTTTATATCAGAGTTACTAGTACATGACCTGTTACTAGTACATGACCCATCAGTTTCAAGTTGCATTCTGACTTGGTTTTCACTTTGCCCTTGTCTGGACATCTCCTATATGATCGAAACATGAAACTACAATGTCCAGCCATATGCTTTCTCCTCGTTCTACGAATTAATAGGATAATGATCTATTGTGTATGCTCGCCAACGAAAGCGTATCATTTTTTAAGCTCCTTGGCGGAGAGTTGGGATAAGGGTTAGGATTAGGATAGTCATTGAATGTTCCAAAAATGTAAATAAATAAAATAAGGTTTTGGGTTTTGTCAATTAAAAAACCTTGTTCTTTCTGTTGCCTTGGTAGCCAATTTATATATTTATACAGTATTTATCTACCTGACAATTTTTCACTGTCATGTTCATCTTCAGGTTGATCATGGAGTTATGTCTCCTGCTGACATATCCATGGATATAACTAAGCTAGTTCAGACGCTTGGTATTTCTCCTATTTCATTTCGAGTTGGTGTCAGATTGACGCTTGAATTGTGACCAGTGACCAAGTCTTGATGCCATGAAGGTCTTGTAAATTGCTTCCTTATTGTAATACTGAGAGTACTCATCAATTTCACCCATACTTGATTGGGGTAAAAGTGTTGTTAAAGTCTTCTAGAGAGACTATCTTTTATCCCAAGAAGCTTCAAATGTATTACTATGAATTTCATTTCTACTTGTTTGAGACCCAAGTAGAAATGAACCTCATGACCCAAACCTTGGACAATTACTGATTGTCTCATTAACCTCATGTCTGTCTCTACGGCTCCAGGCCAATTATAAGGATAAACAACTTTAAACATTAATTTGAAGCAAAACGATATTTGCTTGTTGGGGGGGTGGTATTACTAAAATTCTCTAGTAATTTTTCAAAAGTAAGTAACTGGATAATATGGTGGGAGCGAGAAATAGGCATTCAATACTTATATAGTTCGACATTAAAGCTTGCTCTCTAAATCTGTTTATGCTAGATACAATTTTTCAGAGACTATAATAAGAGAGCTTTGTATATTGTTACATAAATGATTCAATTTTGACACCTGCAACAGCTCTCTTAGCCCCAGATCTCAATGTCATTCCGCCAGTTCTTCTTCACCAGCTTTTTTAGAATTAGAATATCTATTAAATCTGGAGTCTACTGTAATTCAGGACAACATCAAAACACACATAGGAAAACAAGTTACAAATATGACAGTTCGAGCACATACTTTTCACACATTACAGGCAAATATTGAGCAAGTTTGCTACAAATTTATTTATTATGTGTTAACAAATTGAAAGAGTGAGTCCAACTTACAGGAAAATACACAGAAACAAAGCACAAATTTTAGTCCTTATTACAACAAGTCAGGTGCATTTCTCTTCGTAGCCTTTTCAACGTCTCCAGTATCTTTGATGTACGTAAACATGTCTCCTGTGATGACCAAATCTCTGTTCCAGCTGAGGGAATATCTTTAGAAGCATGTTATACATAGCACTGTAATACCATTTCCTCCATCTCTTGCAAAACAAAAGTGACCCGATGACAATGCCAAACCCACATGTAAATCCAATTTCAGGACAGATAATATCCCAATCAATCTCATGTCCAGGATTTGAATGGTTGCCTTCCTGCTTTGGTGGTGAGAACCCTGTGTTTTTATCTGCTGTTAAAGGAGGCCCCCATAATCCTTTGTTACCTTCGAAGGAAGCTGCATCAAATGTTGAAAATTGAGCAGCACTTGGTATCCTCCCGACCAATTGATTATATGAGAGATTCAAGAATGCAAGGAAAGTGAGTTTTGTAAGCTCCGGTGGGATTTGACCGCTCAGTTTGTTTTTCGATAGGTCCAGAGACTCTAGCTGACTCAAGTTACTTAGTGATGATGGAACTGAACCTGTGAAAGCATTGTTGGACAAGTTGAGGGCATACAATAATTTGAGTTCTCCAATTTCCTCCGGTATTGATCCGTTGAACTTGTTGCACGAGAAGTCAATGGAGGTGAAGATAGTTAAAACAGTCACCAGCTCCATCTCATGACCCTTGTTGGTAACCGTGATTGTATCTACTTGAGAATAAGCTCCATTAGGCGTCCCGAATTGAAGGTTACTAATCTTCGATGGGGCATCATCATCGCTAGTCGTCATGGCCGATGGGCATCATCTTGGGATTCTTGGCTAGTCGTCATGGCCTGCCAAGTTGTCAAAGCTTTTCCAGGTACTTCACCACTAAAAGTGTTGTGAGCTAGATCTATGATCTGAAGTACAGGCCAAGTGCCATTTGTCTTGTGACATCCAATGCGCCCATAAAATTTATTGGATCGCAAGACTAGAACTCGCAAGGTGGATATATTCCTCAAAAAGCATGGAAATGGTTCTGTTATCAGATTGTTTCCAAGGTTTAAAACCTCTAACTGGGTGCAGTTGACAAGAGATTTTAGAAACTGGCCTCGAATCTGATTTCCACTGATGTCTAGCGTTTTTAAATTGCAATTATCAGAGAATTCATCAACATATGTAAGATTGTTCCTCCTTAAATTTAGTCCTGTGCCCATTGAAGCCAAGCACCGGGGAACCGTGCCACTCAAAGAATTATTGGATAGATCGAGAAACAGACTTTGTGAATTGCATAATGACTCTGGTATGATCCCTTTGAGGTTATTGCTCGAAAGCAACAAGACTCCAATGTTAGAAAATACATCTCCAAAGGTATTCGGTATGATAGAGCTGTAATAATTCCTTGAGAAATCTAGATAATAGACATGAGAAGATGATGAAAAAATTGGGACTTGCCCATGAAACTGATTGGAATGAAGGTCAAGGTACTCCAGATTAGTGAGATTGATTGAATGAACTCCTAGAGAATCTAGGGAGTTGCAAGAAAGATTTAGGAAGTTAAGATTTAAACTCCAAATCCAGTTGGGTACCTTGCCATTTAACTGGTTATCTGAAAGGTCCAATCTTTGCAAGTTAGATTGATTTCTCAAGAAATTAGGAAATGAGGAATGTGAGAAATTGGTATAATCATGGGTAAGAAACAAGTTATTGTGTGAAAGATCAAGTTCAGAAAGATATCTCAGCTGGAGACAGTCAAGAGGAAAGGAACCACTTAAATTATTTGAAGAAAGATCTAGAGTGGTAAGACCTTGCAAGCTAAAGAAAGACATCGGTAGTGGCCCTTCGAGATTGTTGCTACTCAAATCAAGTTCAAGAATATTAAGACCTCGCAAACTAGAGATTGACGCAGGTAGCAGCCCTTCTAGATTGTTGCCACTGAAATCAACATGAAGATAAGGACCATTCAACAAGTAGGAAGACACATTTGAAATTTCAGGGAATGTACCAGAGAATTGATTGCTGAAAACATCTAGAAAACTCAACAGGGGAAGAGAGAACAGAGATGCTGGGATATTCCCATTGAGCTTATTGGATTCCAAAATGAGAGAAGATAGCTTCGTCAAGTTTCTCCAGTGGGCGGAATTAATAGTACCTGTTAGACCATTGTTGGAAAGGTCTATGTCGACAACATTCTTGGCCCCACTGAATGACGGAATTGAACCTTCCAACTTGTTACCAGACATAAACAAAGAAACCAATTGTGTAAGGTTTGTCATTGACTTGGGGATCGGTCCAATGAACTTGCAATCTTGAATATCTATGAAGGACAACATTTTGAGGTTGCCAATAGAATTTGGCAATAACCCTGAAAATTTTGTCCGGCTTAGACCCAGGTACTGAAGAGATCCATTTCTTGGGAATTCTGGCAAGGAACCATTAAGTTGGTCATTAGCTGAAAGGTCAATACTTTGTAGAGAAGGTAACTGAAAGATCTCTTTGGGAAATGTTCCATGCAATGAGCAACTCTGGAGATTCAAGACGGTTAAGTTTGAAAAGTTGGCAAAGAATCCTGGAACTGGCGCAGAGATATCGTTCCATTTCAACCTAATTACAGATAGAGACTGAACCTTAGCAAGGGACTCGTGAAGAGGGCCTGAAAGATCACAATAAGACATGCTCAAGACCCTGAGGTTGGGAAGGGAAGATGATATGGCTCGGCACCACTCACTCCCCTGTTCTGATATTTGGACAGCATCAAGATATAACTCTCTAAGCTCTGTGAAGTTGTGAACCAACAAGTGTAAATTTGGACTTCTGAGTTTTAAGTACTCATAATCACTGGAAAGATCAAGAACTAACAACCTCCTTAAGAGAGAAATCTCCATGGGAATTTGCCCTGAATAATAATTTAGAGATAAATTCAGATACCTCAAGTTCAGGAGATTTCCAATGGCGGATGGAATTGATTGCCCGTCACTGCCAAGTGGGTTGTCCGCCAGATTGAGGCTTTGAAGGTAATGAAGATGGAAGAGACTGCTGGAATTGTCAATTCCAGCAGAGATCTGTTCATTGCTTATATCAAGACCCAGAACACGCCCATTACGGCTGCAAGTGACGCCGACCCAAGAACAACAATCAGTACTTGCATTCCAAGTAATAAGTTTGGTGGAATAATCGAACACGAGGCTTTTCTTGAATTGGAGCAATGACAGTTGCTGGTCTTTAATACACTGGCAGTGAACTGCTGGGATGATGATACTGACCCAGTGTGTGATTAAGAAAAGGAAGAAATGTAGGAGAGTTTTCATTTTGGCTGAGGTTAAGTGAACAACTCTTAATGGTTATGGTGGCTTTCATTTTGTGGTCGATTTGAAGTGTTCTGTACTGTGGCCTAAGTCGACATATGCCTGGGCCCGTGGGCCGTCAATGACCCTCAGGGTCAATCTCGCAGCGAAGCATGCTTCGGGCAAAGTGGACGAAGACTGGGCTGACGAATACCCGGCCCTGAGAATCAAATTCACGCTGAGGTGTGCTTTGAACCAAATTCCCACTGACGAAGACACTCACACTTGCGTCTCTGGGTGCCCACTTGAAATGCAATATCTAATTGAAGTCGAGATTTTTTAAATCACACAATTAAAAGATAAAATTGCACTATGAGAGCAAACCTACTGAAGAATCTATAAGATAAATAGTTTTTAATCATTCGATCTGATGCAAAAATACATATATAATTATAATTCTTTCTTTTTCGGGTACATTCGTTTCTCGGATAAGTTTAGCAGAACTGCAAGCGACCCTGCAAGGCTTCATAGGTATAGCCAATTGTACTCGACTGTGGGAAAGTTTTAGCATTAAAATGTGTGACATCTTGAAAATGGTTCCGAGTTTGTTTTCGGAAAACTGCTATATATGTTACGTTAATTGCCTGAACTTAATCTTGCAGTCTATGAACAAATATGAGTAAATGGGGGATACTTTTGTCACTAAAAAATTTCCATACAAAGTATGAGGGATGTTGAGGACATATTCAACCTTATGAATATGATACAGCAGCCCAACTATCCAATACAAATGACAAGTAGTCATTAGGCATCATGAAGGATAATGTATTTGTTCCATTGAGAATATTATAATATCAGATGTTATAATCTGAAGTTCTGAACTTACAGGAGTATAGGGATAAGTAAAGATTCAAACCAAATTAGGGTCATGCCAAGTTTAAAGTAACGAAAGGCCTTAGGATTTGCCATCATGCAAGACATCATGCATCTACATGCACCTATAATCAGCATACCAATGCGCAACATGCTTAAGTGAAAGCTGAAAATTCATAGTGATGCAGCATCAGAAGGAATTATGAGAAAAATTGAACAAAGGAGAAAGGAGAAGATTAACGGGAAGAGGCGTCCAATAGAACTAGATCAAACATTTGTAACTAGTTTGACATAACTATGCCATAAAACCAAAGATAACAGCTACATATTTAGGGGAGACAGATATATATATATATATATATATATATATACACCACATAAGAGATGAAAGCTGGAGGGGCACTCATAACAATGGCTTTAAGGCCAAACTCTACAGTAGCAAAAATCTGTTATTAAAGTCACATCAGTCGCAAGAAATTTGTAGAGATGAGATGTGAACTCCATGAGCTGCTCGAGGGCATTGTTCTGCAACCATTCAGTAATGTTTCTTGAAGAAACAACGTCGTTGACCACCTAAATCCAAGAATACAGGAAATTAAGCATCCAGGAGAAACACAAGATACATTTTTATTCTTTCAGAAACCCTTTCCGGGATTAAGAGAAGTAATCCAGGAGCCAAGTTCAGATTGTAACAAATAAGTTCATCCATATGCTAACCACCATGCAATTAAGAGGTTGTCCTGCACTATGAAATCAATGTAATTCCAAAATGCATATTCAGTTTGATGTCATTTGAGTTCTCTTTGCCATCGATAAGCTACTAGTGAAATGTGAAGCCTGGGTTGACTTCATGCGATTCCAAGACACCTTTGGTGTGATGCCAAAGGCCAACCTGAAGCCAGAATTTTTCTAAGTTCTCTCTACGAATGATTCTCTAGGTTTGAGGAAAGGTAGTCTCTATCCCTATTACATTAATACTGTTTTTGTTCTACATCAGGTATCAAGTATACTGAGCTATTGAAAATGCCACATTCTCATTGCTAATTATATGACAGTTTAAAGGAGGTATCTCAACATGAGGTATGATTATATGAACGGTGATCTTATTTTGTAGGATCATACTTCACTGAACAAGAGAAAAAAGGATGCTTCTAGTTACAAACTTTGTTGGTACAGCTAACAATTACAGATTTCTAGGTGAAACCCAGATGTAGAACAAAAAGAAATTAACCCCAGATTCAGCTAAAAGAAAAAACAATATGAAACCCAAAATGCAGAAAGAGGGAGAATACGTAGTACCTGAGAGAGCGCAGAAGTGAAATTAGTATACAAAACTTGCGAATTTCAGAAGAAATTGAACATTTCAAAAATCCTTAACAATACTAAAATAGAAAACGTGAGAAACAGAGATGTATTACAAGAGGAAGAGTAGCCCAAAACTGATGGAACTGAAATTGCTTCGAGTTTTCCTAGAAAAATGGTTCCTCTTCTCTCGGTCAGATAAGATGCTATACGAAAACGCAACTCCTTAAAGCTTCCCAAAGCGTAATACTAGCCTCATATACTAACTAGCAGCAAAACCCAACAAGAAATTACACAAAGCAAACAAGATAATTACCTAGAAGCTAGAACAATGAAATGGGTGAATTTCGAAGACGAAAATAAGAGACGAAATTGAACTTACTTAGAGCGAGTTTCCAGTTCGCCGTTTTAATTTCCTAATCAGTTGAATGACTTGAATCCCTAGAAACACACAAGACTTCGTACGGGTCTTGCCGGATCGGCAGAGCTGATGTGCCTTCCAATTTCGAACCCGAACCCATCTATCTTGAATTTTTTAAGTTACGAGAAAGTCGAAAAAATTAGACCAGTATGGATTTTAATACTATTAAGACAACTTGAATAAAGTTATATGTTGTTGTCTGAACTCTGAAAGACGTTGAAAAAGTTCAGACAAAAGAAAATAAGAATTTTGTTGTCTGAAATTTGCCGACTGAAGCATTTTTTTGGTATAGTGAAAATTATAGAATTTTATCTAAATTGTGTATTCATGTAAGTTTTGGTTGTGACGACGTATTAGTTTGTCATATGATTTTTCAAGTATCAACAAACATGTGGTTAGCTAGTGGTTGCACTGTTGCTCTGGTGGGTCGTTCAGTTTTGTCTCATGATCAGCCGTTGGTTGCATCCTTGCTTTGTCCCTTATAATCGGGGCCTCTTTTTATTCAATCTCCTTCCTCTTGCATGAATTTCTATTTTGACAAGAAAATAAATTAATGGTAGACAATTTTGAATAACGACAAACTAAATTGTAAGTTTTAGGGTATGGTTTCTAAACCAAACTAGTATGTCGGTTTAATTGAATTTTCGTTGCACTTTTTTGAATGGAAAATCAAAATTATTGGTTCAGTTTGTGGTTAGTACTTAAAAATTGAATGGATAAAATCTATGTAGAGAGACTACTATCAGACTAGTAATTTTTAAACCACAGTGAAAATCAATGCATCAAAAGATTGGGCATACCGGATAAATTAAATTGAATCAGAGTAAGTATACCAAATTCTAAATAAAGTGTTTATATTCCAAACACTCAAAAATTCTAAAACGGAGCTCTTTAGCATACACATGATTTTTTGTTATCTTTGGCTCTAAAATCAAACGCCGGAAAGTCGGAAACTAAGTGACACTGACAACAGAAATTTCCTCATTTCCTCATAACCCCTAAACCCATTCGATCTGAACCTCTCCCAACCACACCAAACAAAACCCAGATCAGATTCACTCCCGAATCTCCTACACTTCCACAAGCAGAGCAAATAGGATGAGTAGGAAGAGAGTTCTGATGGTTGGAGGCACAGGTTACTTGGGACAGCATGTATTGCAAGGCTTTGCAGAGATTCAAGAAACCACTCCTTGTGATCTGGCATTTACCCACCACTCAATTCCTCCTCCCCAAGCTTTGCTCAATGCATTTCCTAGTGTGCTGCCTTTCTCTGTGGATTTGAAGTCTGGCAATGGATTTGAAGTCATTTCTCATCTGTTTGGTCCGGTCAGTTCTCACCCCATTATGCAATTTCTTGTATATGTTGATTGTGATTAGTGATTTTGTATTGTTGGTGCTATGATTTGGAGTAATGGGTTTTGTGGAAAGATCAATTTTGTTTACTGGGTTTGAATTTTTTTCGAATGCCATACTGCCCTGTTCTGCTGTTGGGTTTGTACCTTAACTGCTATGTACTAGCTTTATGGGTTTTGTTTTGTTGTTGTATTACATAATTGCTATTATTTGGTCTTTTTCGGAGTTGAGACCTGGGCATTAGTATGGTTCTGTAATGTGCTTAGGGGAACTTAAAATCTCTGAACATGCTAAAACAATCAAGCAAGCAACTTTTAAGTGCTGAGAGGTGTATTCAGTTGAATTCCCTACCTGGTTTATGTACCTAACTGCAATGATCTAGCTTGAATGGGTTTGTTTTCTTTTTATATGGACGATTGCTATCCTTTTGTTCAATTTTGAGTTGACATGTGTACAAATGCCATTAGTTGTTTAGGGGAAACCTACACTATCTTAAGTGCTAAAAGAACTTACCTTCTGGTATGCGATTTGATATTGTTGTTCAAGTAAACAACTTTAAGCGGTGAGAGGTGTGATTTGAATTCCTAGCCTGATGTGGTAGTAAACTGTGCTGCACTTTCGGTTCCTCGTGCCTGTGAAATGGATCCTGCTGCAGCTATGTCAGTTAATGTGCCATCTTCTCTTGTTAATTGGTTATCGAGCTTAGAAGAGAGTAATTATCTTCTGATCCATTTGTCAACTGATCAAGGTAAGTGACTCTTAATTGTTTCGTATACTGTAATTTGTTCATATTCCTAGTTCAGTAACTCGGTAAAGATGGATCAATAAAAGCAAACAAGTGAAAGTGGTAAGAACTACAATGGCACATAGTTATTACTTAGCATTTTCCATCAAATAAACTTTCTCAAATACTTGAGATAGATATTTAGACTTTTAATTACATTATTTAATATTTACTTTTTATTGTTAACGACCCCTGTTGGTCTACAGTTGAGGTAAATAAGATAAAGGAAAGGACGATACAAATTGTTGTATGAATTAACTTGAGCGTACAAATTGTTGGATACAAATTGCTAAATAGCTATTTGTAGATGGGGACTGATGTGAATTCCCATCAGTTTATGAAGGGGTGAAGTCTTTTTACAAGGAAGATGATGAAGTTGTTCCAGTAAATGTTTATGGGAAATCAAAAGTGGCAGCTGAGCAGTTCATTACTGAGAAATGCTCAAACTTTGCAATTTTGAGAAGCAGTATCATCTTTGGGCCACAGACAATCTCACCGGTTTCAAAATCTCTTCCGATTCAGGTTTGCAAAAGAGAAAGCAGACATTAAAATTGTACTATTGCCACTTTGTTGGCAGATTAGTTTGGAGGCCATTTGAAAGATTGAACTTGGATCTAGGCTACTTTACTTTGTTCAAATTAGTGATACCTGCAATTGATGTAGTGGGTTGATGGTGTCCTCTCCAAAGGGAATACGATGGAATTCTTTCATGATGAGTTTCGATGCCCTGTGTATGTAAAGGATGTAGTAGCAATCATACTTGCTTTGTCCAAGACATGGATATCAGGTATGAAGCTTGTAAACTCATGCCTGCAATATGTTTCTTTTTGGTTAAATGTGTTTTTCGTGGGCTATCACTAGACTACTGTTATTTCCTACTTCCTATAGAGAAGTACTTTCACTTGTGTCTTCATTGTACTGATATTCATGGAAATTTTTTGCAGATGCTAAGCAAAGAAAATTGCTACTGAATGTTGGTGGACCGGACAGGGTATCCCATGTACAAATGGCTGAGACGGTTGCTGATATAAGGGGATACAACCTGTTATTAATTAAATCTGTATCTGCATCATCGGTATGATACTTTGCTACATTTTCTAGTGTTCTATTATGTTTGAGATACTGGCATTCAACTTCAACACCTTTATATCAGAATTACTAATACATGACCCATCAGTTTCAAGTTGCATTCTGACTTGTTTTCACTTTGCCCTTGTCTGGACACTCCTATATGATCAAAACATGCGACTACAATGTCCAGCCATATGCTTTCTCCTCTTTCTACCAATTAATAGGATAATGATCTGTTGTGTATGCTCGCTAACGAAAGCCTATCATTTTTTCCTGGGGAGGGGGTTGGAATAAAGGTTAGGGTTATGATTGGTTTGGTTCAATATCATTGAATGTTCCAGAAATGTAAATAAATAAAGCTTTTGTCGATTAAAAAACGTTGTTCTTTATGTTGCCTTAGTAGTCAATTTATTTATTTATGCAGTATTTCTGTACCTGACAATATTTCACTGTCATGTTCATCTTCAGGTTGATCGTGGAGTTATGTCTCCTGCTGACATATCCATGGATATAACTAAGCTAGTTCAGACGCTTGGTATTTCTCCTATTTCATTTCGAGATGGTGTCAGATTGACGCTTGAACTGTGACCAGTGACCAAGTCTTTGATGCCATGAAGGTCTTGTAAATTGCTTCCTTATTGTAATACTGAGGAGTACTCATCAATTTCACCCATACTTGATTGGGGTAAAAGTGTTGTTAAAGTGTTCTAGAGAGACTATCTTTTATCCCAAGAAGCTTCAATTGTATTACTATGAATTTCGTTTCTACTTGTTTGAGAATGAAAATGCTCATGACCCAAATCTTGACAATTACTGTTTCTACTGAAGAATACGGTACGGGAACTAAGTGTGGATCATGATGGGGAGAGAGAGAGAAAGGGACACAAGCATGTATAGTGGTTCACCTTGCCCTTGAGGCAAGGCTACGTCCACTTAGAGATTCTACTCTGAGTGAGGTCAAGTGGCCTTTGTAGTGATACAAGTATAGGGATCATGGATCCATCATTTCTAAGAAGGGGAGGACTTCCCTTTATAGCTAAGGGAAGTCCCACTCTATTCTATATTTCCAATGTGGGATACAATGCACATATTTACTTCTCTTGAAGCCCCTTGAAGATCATGGGAGGGTGGCCTCCCTATGAGGTACCGGCCGACCTCTACCATAACGAGGTAGCTCGGGTGTCGGACTACAGGATGTATGTTATAGGTGGGACCTACCATGTCGTAGGGACCACGTACGATATCGTTGCTTATGCTTGGCGGTATGTGATATAGGTGGTATGTACAAGTCCCCGAGTAAGAGGCGCTTCTTGGTTGGGGAGTTTAAATGTGATGCCGCCAAGTATGAGTGATGACCT
The DNA here is from genome assembly GCA_024704745.1 of Rosa lucieae. NCBI lineage: Eukaryota > Viridiplantae > Streptophyta > Magnoliopsida > Rosales > Rosaceae > Rosa > Rosa lucieae. The sequence continues at coordinate 45,879,241 of CM045492.1, forward strand.
TGTTGAACGCCATACCCATACTAGTCCCCAACTCCGTAAGTAAGAAGGGACTCTACGGGTATGTTGGTGCCCCGGGGTCCTCATGAAGGTAGTACCTGCAAATAAGATGAGTGCACACAAAGCATATTGATTGCGCTAGGGCAATCTAAGTGACATTTGAGTGAAATGCATCGAGGTGCATGAATGTTTATGTGAGATGCATGTTACACATGGTGTGGATGCTCATATTATGTAGTGTTGACATACGACGTATAAGTCAAAAATGTATGTGGTTGTGATAGCATACAAAGTGCATATGATGCAAAGATGTGTGATGAACACGATGACACATAATGATATGTAATGTTGTATGCACGTGATACATATGTGTTGGGATCGGGAGTGTTTATTACTCGCCGAGTCCCCCAAGTCATGTAGTTAGTAAAACGGGAATTTTGGACGTAGATAATGTTCGACGATACCGGTGAGGCTGAGAATGAAGCTTCGGTATCGAAGTAACTACTGGTCATACTAGCGAGACTATGGCAAGACCATGATAGTCCCCCGAGTATGAGTGTGTAAGAATTGTGCTCGCTCATATTGAGCGAGTGATAGGTTGTGTGAGTTCTGTCCTATGGTCTTATTGATGAGATGTAAAAGAAATTTAATTGTTGCGATCAACAATAGGTGAAAATTTTCAATATTTCCATTAATAGACCATAGCACGAGAAGTATGAGCGTGAAGCCCGATGATAGTCCCGGTCGGGTGCTATCTCCACTTGTGATAAGTGGTATGAATAAGTCCCCCAAGTGTACAGAACGCTCGAGAGGTGAGATGACTCAAAAGCAAGGGACTGGACCTTGGCTTACCTCGCCTCCGATACCAAGTGGGGTTTTCTGAGGGCTTGAGCCTATGGTTGCCGATGGGGTAGAATGAGGATTTGGGTCTCTGATACCCGGAAGGGTAAATGAGGACCTGAGCCTCTGATACCCGAAAGGGTATATTGAAGACTTGAGCCTCTGATACCCGGAAGGGTAGAATGAGGACTTGAGCCTCTAATACCCGAACGGGTAGATTGAGGGCTTGGTGCCTCTAGTACCCGATGGGGTGGAGTGAGGGCTTGTACAGTGTGGCCACGTGGGGTCACGTGAGGGCTTGAGCCTCCTTAACCCAATGGGGTTGAATGAGGGCCTGTAGGCCTCCTTAACCCGGTGGCATGGCCCCAGGTGGAATGATGTAACCCCCTTGGGGTAATCGGTGGCCTCGGGCCCCGGGGAGAATGATGGCTTTGAGCATCGTAACCCCGTTGGGGTGCCTCGCCTGATTAGAGAGGATTTATAAGGGCCTGTAGGCCTCGCGTACCCGGTGAGGTGAATGAGGGTTATGGCCTCTGGTACCCGATGGGGTTGGGCTGAATCTCGTATACCTGGTGGAGTAGATAGGCTCATGGCCTTATGTACTCGATGAGGTGAGTGAGCCCGTGATCCCAGTGGGATAGATGAGGGCTTGAGCCTCCTTAACCCAATGGGGTTGAATGAGGGCCGGTAGGCCTCCTTTACCCGGTGGCGTGGCCCCGGGTAGAATGATGTACGCTCGTTGGGGTGTTCGGTGGCTCTGGCCTCCGGTACCCGGTGGTGTGGCCCCGGGTAGAGTGATGGCATTTGCCTTGTAACCCCGTTGGGGTACCTCGCCGATTGGAGAGGATTTATGTAATGATATGACCTTGACTTACCCCTTGGGGGTATCGCGCTCGGGGAGAGGATTTATGAGGTGCATGTTGCATTTATTTTAGTGAGTGTCACATGTGTATATGTAGCAATTTAATTGGATTGCAATTAAATTAAAGCTTGACATTAATACATAGTCGTAATAGATATGATATCGAGACTATCACATATCGTAGGCATGCTTAGATTATAGAAACCGTTATTTGAAGCATGTAAATAATTGCATCAGCTCAAATTTAAAAGTGTAAATGAGAACTTATCTTTTGGTGATTGGAGAAGTTGAAATTAGGATTGATCTGAATACCAAATCATGTTGGAGTTGTCCAAACATAACGCTCCATGTAATCGACTAGTGGTTGATAGTTTGCTCAGTTGTAAAGTAACCCCCCGTGGCCTTGTAGCACATGGCATGGGTCAAGTGGTTATAAAACTTTTACCGTGACAGCAAGCTTTTTTTTAAAAAAGTAGTAACTTGACATATGGTCTATTATAGAGTCAAGGTTACGTTAATAAGCAACGCATATGAATTTGATAAATTGAACACCCAAACAAGCTAAACACATGTTAATGTTGTGACATTATAGTTAATAATGCTCAGCTAATATATGTCCGTACTTGCAATGTGCACGGGTGTATGCACATAACAGTTACTGTGAGAAAGTAGCAGATGTTTCTAGTAAAGTATTCTGTCGGTGGGCACATGGGGTGAAAAGACTTGACAGACTCAGGGAGTGTGCACGGCAACAATTTAATCAATTATGCCTTTTGTCAATGATACATGCAGACATATGCATGAATGTCCAATGGCATGGTGAGTACTCATTTTTGATACGGTCATGGATATATGGTACATATGTTTAGCCATAATTGACGCATGGCCTTGCATGGCCCTGTGACATGCGAAGTTTATATGAGTAATCAATTTATCGAAGAGCAGTAAAGCAAGTTCATATATATCAATGCATATGTGGGCATTAGTACCAATATCAATGTAGTGACTGTAAGAGGTACATACTATGACTTGGTCACGGTGAACATTTATCCAATATTGATGGAATGTGCAGGATGTGTGTTTGATTGCCACCACCGTATGCATGATAGTATGATTGTGGCAAGTACACATGATGTCACATGCTAAAGATAAGGCATCAATTATGATGCAAGGATAAACCTGGGCATAGAAAAGTCAAAAGTCTATCGTGCAAGTGAATTTAGCCCTTAAAACAAGCAAGTGGCGATGCATGAAAGAGTATGTGTCAGCTATAAATCATGCGGTCAATAGTAATGACCATAGTTTGTTTGCGTGTAAGCATATTGTTGGGCATAGCATATGTGCGCCGGTGATGCTCATTTAATAAGATAAAGAGAGATACGCAGAAGTGCTCATTCAATAAGAGAGAGAAGACATAACTTGCGGTAGCGAGACCGCGACTGGCATGAGTTTGTGCTAAGATGAGCGCAAGCTGGAAAACCTCGATGGAACACTGGGCTTGATTCACTGGTGGTGAAGGAGTTGCAGCGGTCTTGTGCGAGAGGTTTAGCTCTTGGGTGTATTGAGAAATTTCTTCCTTTTTGATTTTTTTGATTTTTTTTTTTTTGAATCCCGGAGAGTCTCTAATTCCCGGAGAATAGTGGGTTGGTGGAGGCTAGCGGGTGCCGGAACTTAGCCCCAGATTGGGTCACCGAGAGGCCTTGGAATGAGTCACCTTGACTTGACCGGGATGTGAAGGTGGTACCGGTGAGAGTCACTGAGATGTCGGCCTGAGAAGAGTACCGGCCGGAATGAGCCTCCACTGACTCGAAGCCGGATTTGAAGTGGTGGACTAAGGTCATCGGTACCGATTCCCGGATTGAGGGGGTTGACATGGCAAGTGGAATTCGGACGCGACCAGTGGGTACCGGTTAGTCTTGTTGTGGTAAGTTCCCGGAGGAATAGAGTGGTACCGGTAAGTGCTGCTGGTACCATGAGGCAGACCAGAGTAATTATACCGTACGAGAATCAGATTGAGTCTAGAGGTAGTCACCGGGAGGTTGTGTTGGTCACCGGATGAAGTATTTTTCCTCCGGGGTCTGAAGGTGTCACCGAGAGATGAATGGTGATACCGGTGAAGAGTCAAACCCAGCGGGTCCAAGTAAAGGTCGGGGTCTCTGGGGTGGGTTGACATACGGGACTATATGCAGCTGGACCTTGACTCCTTGATCGGTGGTGGTGTGGCAGCGTGATCATGAGTGGTACCGGAGTCTTAGGGGTGGAGGTACCCGCTGACTTGTGAAAGTACCGGAGGCTTAGGGGATGGAGGTACCCGCTGACTTGTGAAAGTACCGGAGGCTTAGGGGTGGAGGCACCCGCTGACTCAAGTACCCGCATGTACTCATGTACCCGGACGGCTCATGGTACCCGGATGGCTCCTCGGAGGCTTGGGTGAGGAAGGTGAGGGGGTGTCCTGCGTGTACCCATGTACCCGGAAGCTTATGTACCCGTACATAACCCTTACTCAAGGTCGGCAGCTCGTACCCTAACTCCTAGGGACCCTCCTTCTAGCGCCAATGTTTCTACTGAAGAATACGGTACGGGAACTAAGTGTGGATCATGATGGGGAGAGAGAGAGAAATGGACACAAGCATGTATAGTGGTTCACCTTGCCCTTGAGGCAAGGCTACGTCCACTTAGAGATTCTACTCTGAGTGAGGTCAAGTGACCTTTGTAGTGATATAAGTATAGGGATCATGGATCCATCCTTTCTAAGAGGGGGAGGACTTCCCTTTATAGCTAAGGCAAGTCCCACTCTATTCTATATTTCCAATGTGGGATACAATGCACATATTTACTTCTCTTGAAGCCCCTTGAAGATCATGGGAGGGTGGCCTCCCTATGAGGTACCGGCCGACCTCCACCATAACGAGGTAGCTCGGGTGTCGGACTACATGATGTATGTTATAGGCGGGACCTACCATGTCGTGGGGATCACGTACGATGTCGTTGCTTATGCTTGGCGGTATGTGATATAGGTGGTATGTACAATTACTGATTGTCTCATTAGCCTCATGTCTCTACGACTCCAGGCCAATTATAAGGATAAACAATTTTAAAACAATAATTTGAAGCAAAACGATATTTGCTTGTTTCTAATCGAGAGGGGCGTATTACTAAAATTCTTTAGTAATTTTTCAAAAGTAATTAACTGGATAATGTGGTGGGAACGAGAAATAGACATTCAATTTTATAGTTCGACATTAAAGCTTGCCTTCTAAATCTGTTTATGCTAGACGCAATTTTTCGGAGACTATAATAAGAGAGCTATGTATATTGTTAAATGGATGATTGAATATCAGTTCATACAATTTTGACATCTGCAACAGCTCTCTTAGCCCCAGATCTCAACGCCAGTTCTTCACCAGCTTTTTTAGAATTAGAATATCTATTAAGTCTGGAATCCAATTTCAGGACAAATAATATCCCAATCAATCTCATGTCCAGGATTTGAATGGCTGCCTTCCAGCTTTGGTGGTGAGAGCCCTGTGTTGTTATCTGCAGTTAAAATAGGCCCCCATAATCCTTTATTACCTTCGAAGGAAGCTGCATCAAATGTTGAAAATTGACCACCGCTTGGTATCCTCCCGACCAATTGATTATATGAAAGATTCAAGAATGCAAGGAAAGTGAGTTTTGTAAGCTCTGGTGGGATTTGACCGCTCAGTTTGTTTTTCGAGAGGTCCAAAGACTCTAGCTCACTCAAGTTACTTAATGATGATGGAACTGCACCTGTGAAAGCATTGTTGGACAAGTTGAGGGCATACATTGATTTGAGTTCTCCAATTTCCTCCGGTATTGATCCGTTTAACTTGTTGCATGAGAAATCAATCGAGGTGAAGAGTGTTAAAAGATTCTCCAGCTCCATATCAGAACCTTTGTTGGTAACCATGATTGTATCTTCTTGAAAAGAAGCTCCCGCATAGAACCATTGAAGGTGACTGATATTCAATGGGGTATCACCTTTACTAGTCCTCATGGCCTGCCAAGTTGTCAAAGCTCTTCCAGGTATTTCTCCACTAAAATTGTTGTGAGCTAGGTCTATCATTCGAAGTACTGGCCAAGTGCCATTAGTCTTGGGACAACCAATGTGCCCAAAAAATTTATTGGACCGCAAGACAAGAACACTCAAGGTGGATATGTTCCTCAAAAAGCATGGAAATGGTTCTGTTATCAGATTGTTTCCAAGGTTTAAAATCTCTAACTGGGTGCAGTTGACAAGAGATTTTAGAAACTGGCCTTGAATATGATTTCCATTGATGTTTAGTTTCTTTAAACTGCAATTATGAGAGAATTCATGAACATTTGTAAGATTGTTTCTCCTTAAACTGAGTACTCCAAGCGTGCTCATTGTAGTCAAGCACCGGGGAACTGTGCCACTCAAAGAATTATTGGACAGATCAAGAATGGTAAGATACGGTGAATTGCATAATGATTCTGGAATAATCCCATTGAGGTTATTGCTAGAAAGCGAAAAGATTTCAATACTAGGAAGCACATCTCCAATGGTACTCGGTATGATAGAGCTGAAATAATTCTTTGAGAAATCTAGATAATTGAGATAGCAAGGTGGCTGAAAATTTGGGATTTGCCCATGAAACTGATTGGAATGAAGGTCAAGGTTAGCTAGATTAGTGATATTGATTGAATGAACATTTAGAGAATCTAGGGAATTGCAAGAAAGGTTCAGGGACTCAAGATTACTTAAACTCCAAATCCAGTTGGGTATCTTGCCATTTATCTGGTTATCTGAAAGGTCCAATCCTATCAAGTTAGATTGATTCCTCAAGAAATTAGGAAATGTTCTCAATTTCAATGACGCCAAGCTCAGCTTAGATAGTTGAGAAAATGAGGAATATGAGAAATTGGTATAATCATGGGTAAGAAACAAGTTATTGTGTGAAAGATCAAGTTCAGAAAGATTGATCAGCTGGTGTAGACTATCAAGAGGAAACGAGCCACTTAAATGATTTGAAGAAAGATCTAGAGTTTTAAGACCTCGCAAGCTAAAGATAGACATAGGTATCGGCCCTTCTAGATTATTGCTACTGAAATCAACTCTAAGATTAAGACCATTCGGCAAGTAGGAAGACACATTTGAAGTTGCAGGGAATGGACCAGAGAATTGATTGCCAGAAAGATCTAGAAGACCCGTTGGGCTTAGGTTTAGGGAAAACAGAGATGCTGGGATATTCCCGTTGAGCTTATTAGAGCTCAAAATGAGAGAGGATAGCTTAGTAAGGTTTCTCCAGTGAGTGGAATTAATAGTACCTGTTAGACCATTGTAGGAAAGGTCTATGTCGCCCACATTATTGGCCCCACTGAATGACGGAATTGAACCTTCCAACTTGTTAAAAGACATCGACAAAGAAACCAATTGTGTAAGGTTTGTCATTGACTTGGGCATCGGTCCGGTGAACTCGCAAGCGTCAATATCTATGGTGGACAACATTTTGAGGTTGCCAATAGAATTTGGCAATAACCCTGAAAATTTTGTCCAGCTTAGATGCAGGTTCCGAAGAGATCCATTGCTTGGGAATTCTGGCAAGGAACCATCAAGTTGCTGATTATATGAAAGGTCAATACTTTGTAGAGAAGGTAACTGAAAGATCTCTTTGGGAAATGTTCCATGCAAGTTGCATCCCTGGAGACTCAAGATAGTCAAGTTTGAAAAGTTGGCAAAGAATCCTGGAACTGGCGCAGAGATATTGTTCCCGTCCAACTTAATTACGGATAAAGATTGAAGATAATGAAGATGGAAGAGACTGCTGGAATTAACTGAGATATATTCGAAGCTTATGTCAAGACCCAGAACATGCCCATTACGGCTGCAAGTGATGCCGACCCAAGAACAACAATCAGTACTTGCATTCCAAGAAATAAGCTTGGTGGAATGATTGAACACGAGGCCTTTCTTGAATTGGAGTAGTGATAGTTGCTGGTCTTTAATACACTGGCTATGAACTGCTGGGATGATGATACTGACCCAGAGTGTGATCAAGAAAAGGAAGAAATGTAGCAAAGTTTTCATTTTGGCTGAGGTTAAGTGAACAACTCTTAATGGTTATGGTGGCTTTTATAGAGTGGAATTGGCAAACTCCTCCATGAGATTTGTGGTCGTTTTGAAGTGTTCTGTACTGTGGCCTAAGTCGACGAAGACTTGGGCCGACAATGACCCTGAGAGTCTATCTTGCAGTGAAGCATGCTTCGGGCAAAGTGAACGAAGACCTGGGCTGACGAAGACCCGGCCCCGAGAATCAAATTCACACTGAGGTATGCTTTGAACCAAATTCACACTGGCGAAGACGCTGACACTCGCTTCTCTGGGCGCCAACTTGAACTGCACTGTCTAATTGAAGTCGAAAATTTTTAAATCACACAATTAAAAGATAAAATTCCACTATCAGAGGAACCTACAGAAGAATCTATAAGAAACATAGTTTTTAATCATTCGATCTAATGCAAAGAAACGTATAAAGGTATAGCCAATTGCAATTGTACCCAACCGTGGGAAAGCTTTAGCATTAAATTGTGTAACATCTTGAAATTGGTTAAGAGGTTGTTTTCGGAAAACTGCTATATATGTCAAGTCAATTGCCCGGACTTTGTGTTTGAAGTGAATATTATGTGACAGTTTTGGGGGATTCTCATACATTAATTTCTTAAAATAGTTGATTACTTCCAAAAGTGTTACTCTTTGTGGAAAAGCTAATGCCTTTATGATTGTAGTGTATGCTCCTTGAATTTGATTTTAGGTGATTCTGCAATTAATATTGCTTGCTTCATGTTATCATGTAAAATTTTGAATGTGTTGTAGAGAAACTGAATTTGAGAGGAATTTTCTGTGTATTCTCATTGATAATAGGGGCCTCTTTATATAGAGGATTACAATGCATAGAATCTCAATCATACAAGGAAAGTAATTCTACATTGATTAGGATTCTAGATCCTTCTAATTAAATCCTATTACCACTAGGTCAAGTAACCTAGAGTTTGGGCTAAACACAAATTAGGTTTTCCTTCAACACTCCCCCTTGTGTTGCCCAAACGCGGTGCTTCTCTCGTTGCCTCGTTAAAAACCTTGCCGAGTAACAAAAACCCAGTGGGACAAAAATAACCTCGGTCGAAGGGGAAAAAGAGCACAACACACCCTTCACGATTCGAGACGAACATGTAGACATCTCCCCCTGATGTCTGCACCTCCCCCTGATGACTACGATCATGGGAGTTCAGATAATTTCCGCAAGTCAATTCTTGCCACATGTTTCTCGAACGTGGTATTGGGCAATGACTTAGTAAACAAGTCTGCCTCACTGTCCTCAGATCGAACCTAGTTCACTTTGATCTCGAGGAGTGTCTGTTGTTGCTGATTATGCTTGGTGTTGTCGCTTTTGATGTAGCCTTGCCTCATTTGTTCAAAACAAGTAGCATTATCCTAAATGCTCGTAGGCTCATCTGTGGTAGACTTCAAACCACAATTTTCGAACATGCGTAATTATGGATCCAATCCATATACATTCACGAACCACTTCGTGAAGAGCAATGATCTCTGCATTGTTCGAAGATATAGCGACTAGGTCTGTTCTGTAGACCTCCAAGATATCACGGTCTTTTCCCATGGTGAACACTTAACCAGTTGGGAGCGACCATTGTGTGGGTCAGAGATACCCAACATCAGCAAAACCTTCCAAAACACATGTCGTTTTGGGATGGGGATAGAGAACGCAGGCCAGCGTTGGCGGCGTACCTGGTGTGTGATGGGTCCGAATCCATCATCTCTTTGTAGGGATAGAACAAGCCCATATCATCGTACATCTCAAGTATCGAAAGATATCTTTACACCAATCCAATGGCGTCGCGTTGGCGCAGAGCTATATCTAGCTAACAAGTTCACAACATACGAGATGTCCGATCTTGTGCATTGAGATAAGTACAATAATGCGCCTATTGTACTAAGTAAGGCACTTTTGCCTCTAGCACATCTTCGTCATCATCCTTTGACGAAGAGGATCCTTTTCAGGATCAAGACTACGGACGATCATGGGGGTGCTTGAAGGTTGACCTTGTCAAAATGCCTAAGCATCTATCGACACGATGCTCAAGTTCCAAACTGAGACATAATCGTGTTCTCCCAAAATCCTTCATCTCAAACTCGGATTTCAAGTGTTCAGCGGTTTCCCTTAACTCTTTAAGGGCTTCTAATGAAGATCATGTCCAACATGAACCGCGATAGAATCCGAAACTTGTTATAGAAACGCGTGGGCATATCCCTTCCCAATCAAGTAGTCACTTTAGTGAGCGTTTCAACCTCTTTGTAAACGCGCTCCATGGTCTAGAGCCACTTGACTTGGGTAAATGAAGTTCGCCATGAACCTTCATGTATATTCCGTATCTAGATCCCTATAGAGATACGTAGTGACCATATTTGTAAGCTGCATGTTCAGTTATTCGGAAACTACCAAACTGACAGGGTAGTGGAGTGCAATGACATCCATTACGAGAGAATATGTCTCATCGTAGTCGATTCCAGGGCGTTTTGTGAGAAGCCTTGCGCCATAAGGCGAGATTACCATCTCTTTTTCTCATCACGCTTTCTAACGAAGACCCATTAGTCAACAGGTTTTATGTTAGGAGGTGTTGGCATCTCTAGCTCGAAAACCTTCCTCTTCGTTAGAGAATCCATCTTAACCTGGATCGCATCTTTCCATTTAGGCCAAAAACTCTCTACGTTGGCATTCATTCATCAACGGAGCGTGGTTCGATATCATCGGACTCAGCAAACTCATGCGCAACAAAATGCGTAACTACATCATCAATTATGATGGAGTTTCTATCCCACGTCTCATGTACACTAGTGTAAGTTTCATAGAGCTCTATATTCTCAGGAATAGGGTTTGACGTTGAGGCGTCCCCCAACGATAACCATAACCCGGAAGATACTCATGAGACGGATTTTGAGTCATGATGATTAAAGGATTGGAATGTGCCAAAGTATCCTTCGAACCCACGGGCCTCCCACGCATCCTAGCTGGGGCCATGGCCTGTAACGCCAGAGTGCCACTCTCTTTGGCATTGGCGCCATGCCTACCTCCGTGTAGGGTGGCGCTACGTCCTCTCGTAGGGACGTCTTCCTTGCAGGCATGTTTGCAGCATATTGTGTGATCTCGTCACTTTAACAGGGATCAGATGAGACATAGTGGGGACAGACCACGACAATTCCTGTCGTTCCTGTTGAACATCTTGTTCTTATCTCCCCCTAACGACGGGAAGACTGTCTCATCAAAGTGACATCCGCAAATCTAGCGGTAAGGAGATCGCCTAGCAAGGGCATTTAAGTGGCGGACGATTGTTGGAAGCTCAAATCCAACGTAGTTGCCCATTCGTCTGTAAGGACCCATCATAGAGCGCTGTGGCTGCGCAATTGGCACATAAATGGCTCACTCAAATGTGCGTAAGTACAAAAGACGTGTACCCAGTCACTAGCTGTAACGCAGAGGTACATTGAGTGGCGATAGGTCGTAGACGAATTAGCATAGCTGCATGCGATATGCATCACCCCAAGCGGATGTAAGAAGATTGGTGCGCATTACCAATGTTCGGACTACCATCGTAGTCGTTTCCGCGAGACCAATTGGGTGTGTACATGGGAATGTGATGTCCAACATCAAACCCATTGCAATATCCATCGAAAGTCTTCGATGTAAACTCTCTAGCATAGTCAAATCCAATTGACTGAATAGGATGATTCGGGGAGTGAGCCCGTTGTCACATGATATGTGCTAGGAGTGTAGCATAAGTAGCATTTATAGGTGGACAATGGCACAACACGTGACCGGCGTGTTTGCGTGTCAACCAACATCATGAAATATTTAAGCGTCCGCAAGTTGGTTGAATCAATCCACAAAATCCCTACGGATTCTTTGTAAGAACAGAATGAGTATTGTCATATCCTTTGCATAGGACGGTCTCAGTCCTAATTTCCCTAAGGAATGGGCTTTGTAAAACGAGCGAGAGGCCTTAGAAGCAACCAATGAGGAGTTTGGTTAGGCCTAAGCGTCTGTAGCGCTATTAGAAGCAAAATATGTGACTACATCTCCCATCATGGCGTGGGGCCATGGAAATTAGCATGTATGGCGTCATGGCCACAAGGAGGAACAACCATGGCGTTATGCCCATGGTTGGCGCCTTTTATGGCGGCATCTTGCTTCATTTTGCTCAAAAAAATGATGTCCATGTGAAGTCTTTTGTAGACGGATCATCATATCATGACTAGGATGATCTATCCTGTCGTGACAAAGCCAATATGTGTCTAAATCCAAGAGATCTTCTCTCAAACTTTATTGGATTTAATAGCTCGAATAGTGACATAAAGTCCACTAGAGAGACACATAAACGTCTCTAAGATGCGTCTTTGTTCGCAATCATTAGAGGTAATGCAAAGGAACTCATTTCCGTTCTCTACATGCATTTTCGCATGGAATTCGTTGGCTATTCATAGGGTACTATTTGCCCTAAGAGCGTAGAGAGCTTCTGTGACAACTGTAATCAAGGTGCCATTTGGCAAGTGGAACTTGGGCTATTCCATGTCCTTAAATTAATACTGATGGTCTAGCCATCGTAGTCACAAAGTCATATGCTCAGAATCAAAATTGAGTCATAATGAAAAGAACTCGAAATTTTATTCATAAGCCAACGAAATACATCATTGTTTCTATGATCAAAGAAAATCTAATCCAATAAAAAGGAATATGGCAATCGCCTACATCTCTTGGAAAATAAAAAGACTTAATCAAAATCGCCAATTTCTGGGTCTTGATCCTTGTAGTCTTCCACCCTTAGATCTAGATCACCATCTTGATCTTCTTGTGCCATGTAATTTGCTTCCCTTGCTTCACGATACGTCTTGTATGCGTTTGCAACATTCTGGGGTGCGGTACATGTTTTAGCCCAATGTTCAGTTGATCCACATCGAAAACAAACATCATCATGGTCAGGCTCCCTTGATCGAGGCGCCATTGGGGCGCGATTTGAACGACCTATCCTTTGGTGGCGTTACCACCATGGTCGGAGGCTCCGCCTCTCTCTCTCTTCACACGTTGACCTCCACGGTTCCGTGCACGCCTCTCTTGGCGATTTCCTTCCTCTTTAGGGCGAATATATGGACCAGAACGTCCAGAATTGTCCCTATCCTTAGGGTTTCGCTCCTTGCGTCCTCCATTGGGGGCGCGACTATAGTTAGACTCCGGAATAGGCTTAGTTCCCACGGGTCTAGCATTATAGTTCTTCACAAGGATATTATCGTGCTTTTCAGCTACGTTCATGGCGCCAATGAGCTCATGAAACCTTGTGATACGTCCTGCATTTACATCAATCCGATAATTCTTTGAAATCATCAATGCAGAGACGGGGAAGGTAGAGAGAGTCTTCTCGATCAACATCGTATCAGTTATGGCTTGGCCACAATACTCCATCAGAGACTTGATACGAAGAGCTTCCGAGTTATAATCAAGCACAGACTTGAAATCACAAAAGCGGAGGCTATGCCATCGCACTTCTAAATCAGGAAGCAGGGAGTCACGAACGTTGCCAAATCGCTGCTCTAGTTCTACCCATAGCTTTCTTGGGTCTTCCTCATTGAGGTATTCATTTTGGAGCGCGTCATTCATGTGCCTTGTCATGAGAATTATGGCCTTAGCTTGTTTTGCTTCAAAAGCAGTAGCTTGCTCAATTGAGAGCACGTTCTGACCAGGCTCTTGGATGGTTTCCAGAATTCCATCAGCCTTAAGATGTTGGCGCACATCTCGGACCCACCTATGGTATCCTGCGCCAGTTGTCTCGAGTGGGACAAAGCTCAACTTGTTCAGGTAACTCATCCTGAAAAACAACACAAGATTAGGGTTAGTTTCGGAGCGAAAAAGGCTACCACGAAAAACTATTAAATTTCTGAGCGTAGTCGCTTCCAAGAAATTAGGAATTTTCTGAGCGTAGTCGCTTCCAAGAAAATCCAATTCCAAGAGGGGTTTTGGATTAGATAGAAACGACGATGTATATGGTCGATCGTTTTCTTCTCAACAAACTCTAAGTTTGGAGGACTCTACAAGCTCCAAGCTTGGAGTGAGCGCGAACCCCCACAGTTCGGCTTTTGGTCTCCCCTATGTAGAGAAAGGGGGGTAGAAGAAGGGATTTTGGAAGTCCCCGAGAAAAGAAGAAAAGAAATTGAAAAACTTCACAAAAACGGGAACTTTTAGAAAAATTTACCTTAAAAGATGGTCGGAAAAACCGTCGCCGGAAGTACTGTAGCAGCCGGGGGGTACTGTAGCTGCCGGAAGTACTGTAGCAGAGGCAATGTAGCTGCCGGAGTTACTGTAGCTGACCGAAAAGTTGTCCAGAAAAGTCGCCGGAAGTCAGCGGAAAGTTGCCGGAAGTACTGTAACAGAGGCACTGTAGCTGCCGGAGTTACTGTAGCTGTCCTAAAAGTTGTCCAGAAAAGTCGCCGGAAGTCAGCGGGAAAGTTGTCGGAAAAGTCGCCGGAGTACTGTAGCAGCGGGGCACTGTAGCAGTCGGAAGTACTGTAGCGATTACTGTAGCGGCGGATTTTTCTGGGATTTGAGGGCTACGATTATAGGGTTTCAGGGTTAGGGCTCGTGCTGATAACGTGTTGTAGAGAAACTGAATTTGAGAGGAATTTTCTGTGTATTCTCATTGATAATAGGGGCCTATTTATATAAAGGATTACAATGCATAGAATCTCAATCATACAAGGAAAGTAATTCTACATTGATTAGGATTCTAGATCCTTCTAATTAAATCCTATTACCACTAGGTCAAGTAACCTAGAGTTTGGGCTAAACACAAATTAGGTTTTCCTTCAACAGAATGGAATTTGTGCTTGATTTTATGATGTGAAGTTTTTTCGCATTATCATCTCTCATTTTCACTGATGATAGCATATGACCCAGTTGTTGAAATTCATAGAAACATAGCCAGTTCAATACGACCTCTTTACCTTCTATTACTGGATCCAGTTTGTCACGACTGTTTTATCTTCTAGTATATGTGTTCCACTGCTTAATTGTAACATACAGCTACAATTGTCAGCTACTTTAATAATTCTTGCTGAAGATATGGCTCAAGGGTCCGGATCATAGGACACTATATTTTACACAATTTTTGACACACCTTGTGAGCCATTAGATTTTAAAACGCTCCATAGTTTGGATTTGTTGTTTGAATGATGTCAACACAACACCAAGTGATGTGGAAAATGACATGGATATATTTAATCAAAAAACTATAATTAAATTAAACTTTTCTTTATTAAAAAAAACGAAAGCAGAATTTGGGGAAACACCATTCTGATAAGAACTACACACCATCAAAAGAAAAAAAAAAAAAAAGAACAGCAGAAGAAAATACGCCAAAAGCCATGAGATTTGGATGCTGAAATGATGGATATAGATGAAGGAGGAATTTGGGGTGCCGCTGCTTCATTCAAGCAATATGTCATGCACGAGCAATTTCTCAACACTCATGCTCACACTCTTTCAAACTTCAAAGTCACATTCACATTGACATGTGCCCTAAACGAATCTGGCAATTTGATCAGCTCCACTTTCACAAACCCTTCTCCTTTTCGAAACATTGATGTTCCATTTTTCTCCATTTTCCTTGTTCCAGTCAGTTGGTGACTTGGATTCAAACCCGGCTAGGCATATGCAATCGATCTTACTCATGCTGCTGTACGGATTGCAGTTGCCATTTGGACCACATGTTCCATATTATCACAAAGCTCTTCTAGGACAGACTGATATGTTGTCCATCCATATGCTCGATACCTCAATCATTCCATGTACTCTGGAGTTGAGAGGATGAAGATGAGAGTTGGAGTTGGAGAAGACAATTTTCTTTTTGGCGTTGGAGTCCTTATTCTTCTGCTATCCTTCTTTTTTTGTTTGATCGTGTACAGTTCTAATCAGAACAGATTCTCCAAATTCTGATTTCATTTTTTTTTAATAAAGAAAAGTTTAATTTAATTATAATTTTTTGATTAAATATATCCATGTCATTTTCCACATCACTTGGTGTTGTGTTGACATCATTCAAACAACAAATCCAAACCATCGAGCGTTTTTAAATCTAATGGCTCACAAGGTGTGTAAAAAATTGTGTAAAATATAGTGTCCCATGATCCGGACCCATGACTCAAATAGTCAAATTGTTTGTGATGCCTGTGATGATATCATGATCTTTTCTGCTGATCGAAAATCACCGAGAAATATCCTGGGTCATTTCGAATTCTCTCACCCTTGACTTCTATTAAAAATGTCCCATTGTCATACATTCATACACCTGCTTTCCACTTTCCTTCTCATCCTTTTCTTTAGTAGTTTCTATCGATCATTTGCTTTTGACTAATGTAGAAGGATATCATCTAGGCGCTGTATTTCTTTTGAATTTTACACCTCGTCAATAATTTAAGAGCTCCATAATACATCATTCCAATTTTGATATTTCATTCTGCCATATATTTGTAGAAATGCCGAGGAATCAGTTAAGTACTACTGCTGTTGCTGAAACTGATATTGCTGCAAATGTTAATGTTGTTCCACATATGTGAGACATGAAAACAGAAAGGTTTCAAAAGCGATAGCTAAATTAAAAGCTATTGATTTTTCTTATTCTCTTGCAAATATGTTAATTGTAGTGTAGGAAAATAAGGGTCTTCCGCAGAGGATTAAGTTAAACTAAAGGCTTCAACAAAAGTCACAAAAAGTGACTACAACTCCTACAGAACAGTAGTCGAAAAATAAAATAAAAAACTTACCAAAACAAATCAGAAAATATATGAAAATTTAAAGAGATGTACTAGACACACAGAGCATCCGGCACACAAAATTTGGTGATTTTTAGCATTCGTTTGATGGAATTAAAATGCGTAAAAACAAAGGACATTAAGTAAAGAAAGTTGCAACCAGATTTTAGATTGGTTGAAATCAAGATAATGAAACTAGCTAGAAAGGAAGTATCCGCCCCCAACAATCACACACTACACACTTTGTCCAATTTATCACCAATTAACTTAGTTGAAGATGCTCAGATTGGCTCGGTATGCTTGAACACAACCTATTCCTGTTTCTTACTTTGTACGCTAGGTAGGAACTGCTCTACACCTAGACTATTATCTAACAATGTAACCGAAAGGTACGTTTATTAGATTTAACATGTAGAGATGGTTAAGTTTGAAAAGAGTTTAGGCAATCACTAGGCATCACAAATAACTTAGCGCATTGCTAAACCTAGGGTTTTGTTCATTGCTAGTCAAAACTACCGATTACTTCTCTAGATAATTTGAGGAATCCAACTATTGATTCAGGCATCAAACAATCATAGTATTAGAACCCTAGCATGCATACTAAGTAGGCCTCCAAAGCGCACACATAGAATTCATCACTGAGAAACATAGTAAACTAAACCTCAACTTTATTAATTAAAAAACAAATTGACTGTCAAAACATGTTACGAAGCTTTGAACATAAATTCATACACTTTAAACTTCAAAGGTTCTCTAGGACAAGCTACGATTTGAAATAGTAACATGAGTTTTTAAAATGATAGTAATACATAAAATAGAAATTGTTGTAAATATTATTTCTTATGTGGCTGTCCACGTTATTAGTTAGGGACCTACATGTAATATATCAATAGTTTAAACACTTATCATGTAAACCCTACCTCTATATAAGGGTGGCCTCTAAGACTGAATAACACACTTCTCTATTTTCCCCTCATCTCTCTTTATACGTTTCTTACTCTCTACAAAGTAAGTCAATACTTTTTAACACGTTATCAGCACGCTCTGCTATTTTTTCTTAAAACTCTATGATGATCTACGAGTTTATGGTGCAACGTTGTTGCTCTTAACTATAACTCATGATCTATGAGTTTATTTATAATCTATATCAATTATGCATATTAGGGTTTATGGAGATATCGGCATCATATCAATGTTTTGTTAATTAATAGCACGGGAACTGTCCCCTGTATGTTGGGGTTTTGTTTATTTTTTTTCCATTCTTCATCTGACATGTGCTTCTGCAATCCTATATATATATATATATATATATATATAGTTTAATATGGTTATTGGCTTGTTGCGATATGGTTGTTCACACTTTATCAAGTACACTATATATATATAGTTTAATATATCCTGCTTCACAAACACGTTCCTTTGTACTTATATGGTTTACTAGCTATGATTCTCTAATCGCACTTATCTAGATATATATATATATATGGTTTCATAATTCATATGATTCTCTAATCGCATGTTCCTGTATACATATACATATACATATACATATACATATACATATATATATATATATATATGAGATACATGTTGTTAACATAATGGATATATTTTTGCTGTATCATTCTTTATAGCATATCTGATATTTATTTAATTAAATTTATCTTATATGTTTTATCAATTAAGCATATTTAATATTCATAATACAAGTGAACCTGAAGTTTCACTACTGCTACTCGAGCCAGAAGTTTCGAGTACATATCCGTTTGAACCCGAAGTTCAAAAATACGGAATTTTAGAACCTGAAGTTCTAATCATAAGAACACGAACCTGAAGCTTCGTGTATATAATTGCGATCCAATGTTCATTTTTTTTCGAACCTGAAGTTTCGATATTGATTACTTATTTGTTAAGAACCTGTAGTTCTAACACTATACATGGATCCTAACATACCTCATCTTCATTGTGGCAGGAAGATGACGAATTTGGCAAAATTGGATTTTGTCGCCCTTGACATCTCTGGCAAGAACTACCTGTCTTGGGCCCTTGATGCAGAGATTCATCTCGAAGCCCAAAACCTTGGGCCTACAATCAAGGAAGGAAACTCAGCGTCCCTGCAGAATAAAGCTAAGGCTATGATTTTTCTGCGCCACCATCTCCATCAGGGATTGAAGGACGAGTACTTAACTGTCAAAGACCCACTTGAGCTATGGACAGGTTTGGCAGATAGGTTCGCTCACCAAAAGACTGTTGTGCTCCCTAGAGCACGTTATGAATGGACGCATCTGCGCCTTCAAGATTACAGTTCTGTGATAGATTATAATTCTGCCATGT
This sequence comes from Rosa lucieae, assembly GCA_024704745.1. Taxonomy (NCBI): domain Eukaryota; kingdom Viridiplantae; phylum Streptophyta; class Magnoliopsida; order Rosales; family Rosaceae; genus Rosa; species Rosa lucieae. The sequence goes on from CM045492.1 coordinate 45,898,125, forward strand.
TCAGGATCACCTCCCAAATGAATCTTTGTGGAGAAACTGTAACTCAGGCCATGATGCTTGAAAAGACCTTCTCCACTTTTCATGCCTCCAACATGGTCTTACAGCAGCAATATAGAGAAAGAGGACTCACCAAATATTCTGATCTCATCTCTTGTCTTCTGGTGGCTGAGCAAAACAATGAGCTCTTAATGAAGAACCATCAGTCTCGCCCTACAGGATCACAACCATTCCCTGAAGCGAATGCTATTTTTACTAGTGGTTATGGCAATAGACGTGGTGGAAGGCATGGCAAAGCCCGTAACCGTGGTCATAGACGTGGTCAGGGTCGACAAAATGGCCAAGCTCGTGGGGGCTACAACCAGCAGTTGGGCCCAAGGAACAATGCCAAGATTACTAAAGGGAATGGTCAGATGATCAAACCTCATAAAAATGAAGACAGTATTTGTCTTAGATGTGGTGGTAAAGGCCATTGGGCTCGCACCTGTCGTGCAGAAGACCATTTGGTGGCCCTCTACAAAGCTTCCTTGAAAAAGAAACATGTGGAGACAAACTACATTGACCACTCTGACCCTTGGGATTCATCTGAGCCTATAGACATTACTCCGCTCGATGTCTCAGATTTTTTTGCGAACAATGGAAGCAATTTTGATGATATGACCAGTGGTGGAATTCTTGACGACTACTAGTTGTCAGCCTATGTTTAGGCATTTTTTTAAATTCTCTTCCTACATTAGTCACCTTTTGTTTAGGCCCCTGATTTTTTTAGTCTGGTTTGTTCCTAGCTATTTTGCAAGGCAATAAAAGAAGTTTTTTTTTTTCTGGATATTTTTGCTCTATCATGTGGTTTATGATGCATCTATTTTTTTTACGTCAAGGAATTATGATGGGTATATATATATATATATATATATATATATATATATTTTTTTTTTTTCTTTTCTCTCGTACCCAAATGAATGACTAAATTGTTTTTATCTATAAATGATCTATAATATCATGTTTTTATTGCCTTAGTCAGACTAATTAATTAATTATTATTATTATTTCTTTTATGAAGGCATGAACATGGATTTTGGATGCTCTCAACTTATGAAGGATGGAGAAGAAATATGTCTTGCTGACAGTGCCACCACACATACGATCCTTCGCGATCGGGTTTATTTCTCCACTTTAACACCTTCTAAAGCCAATGTGACTACTATCTCAGGTCCTGCAGACCTGATTGAAGGCTCCGGAAGAGCCCACATTAGGCTACCCAATGGAACTCAATTGTCCATTCAAGAGGCTTTATACTCTTCGAGATCCAGAAGAAATCTCCTCAGTTTTAGAGATATCCGTTTAAATGGATACCACATTGAGACCACAAATGATAATCATGTGGAATATCTTTGCATTACATCCAATAAAAACTGCCAAAAGCATATATTGGAAAAATTGGTTGCCCTATCATCTGGGTTGTATTACACAACCATTCAACCAATTGAGGCATACCATGTTGTGAACCAGCAGTTCAAAAATCAACATACATTTATGCTTTGACATGACCGTTTGGGTCACCCTGGATCCACCATGATGCGTAGGATCATTACAAATTCCAATGGACATCCATTGATGACTAAACATATTGTTTTGCCAAGCAACCCTTGCAAAGCCTGCTCACAAGGGAAATTGGTGGTTAAACCATCTTATGCAAAGATAGATATCGAATCCCCATCTTTTCTACAAAGAATTCAAGGGGACATTTGTGGACCTATTGACCCATCTTGTGGACCATTTCGATATTTTATGGTCCTAGTTGATGCCTCTACAAGATGGTCACATGTTTGCCTCTTGTCTACCCGTAATGTGGCATTTGCCAAACTACTTGCTCAGATTATTAAATTACGAGCTCAATTCCCGGACTACTCTATCAAGTCCATTCGTTTAGACAATGCTGGTGAATTTACATCTCAAACGTTTGATGATTATTGCATGTCTATGGGAATTGAAATTGAACATTCAGTTCCTCATGTTCATACACAAAATGGTTTGGCAGAAGCTCTTATTAAGAGACTTCAAATAATAGCTTGCACTTTGCTAATGAAAACAAAGATGCCAGTTTCTGCATGGGGACATGCAATTTTGCATGCAGCAGCTTTAATTCGGTTGAGGCCCATAGCCAACCATCAATATTCCCCATTACAACTTGTTTCTGGGAGCCAGCCCAATATCTCCCATCTTCGAACATTTGGTTGTGCTGTTTATGTGCCTATTGCACCGCCACAACGAACAAAAATGGGCCCTCAACGTCGATTGGGAATCTACATTGGTTTTGATTCACCATCCATTATTCGGTAGTTAGAACCCATGACGGGTGATACCTTCACCGCACGGTTTGCAGATTGCCATTTTGATGAGACAATATTCCCGCCGTTAGGGGGAGATAAGACTGTTCTAAATGAACGTCGTGAATTAATGTGGACTGTACCCACTATATCTCATTTTGACCCTCGTACTAAAGAAAGTGAAATTGAAGTACGAAGGATTCTGCACCTTCAAAGTATTGCTAACACAATGCCTGATGCATTCACTGACACAGCAAAAGTGACAAGATCACATATCCCAGCAATAAATGCACCGGCAAGAATTAATGTCCAAATTGGACAAAATAATGTGGCGGCCAATGAGCCATCTACTGCACGCCTGAAGCGTGGCAGACCTGTAGGTTCAAAAGATTCAGTTCCTAGAAAGAGGAAAACAAAGGCACATCTGAATCCTAATGAAATCGCCCCTGAAGAGAATATTGGGCAAGACATTAATGTCCGATCCACAATTCATGATTCTGTGACTACAGAAGAGGAAAATGACATCGGTGAGACACCAGCCCATGAAGAGGCTCAGGTACCTGAAAATAAGGAAATTTCCGTAAACTACGTGTACACCAATGAGTTGTGGGATCGTAGAGATATGATCATAGACAATATATTCTCATTCGCAGTAGCTACTGAAATAATAAAAGGCGATGACACTGAACCTCGCTCTGTTAATGAATGTAGACAGAGACATGACTGGCTCAAATGGAAAGATGCAATCCAAACTGAACTAAATTCTCTAGAAAAACGCAGTGTTTTCGGACCTGTTGTCCAAACACCACCCAATGTCAAACCGGTTGGATATAAATGGGTATTTGTGAGAAAGCGTAATGAGAAAAATGAGATTGCAAGATATAAGGCGCGACTTGTTGCGCAAGGTTTTTCACAAAGGCCTGGGATAGATTATGAGGAAACATATTCTCCCGTAATGGATGCTATCACATTCCGCTATCTAATAAGTTTAGTAGTTTCGGAAAAACTTGATATGCAACTTATGGATGTTGTTACTGCATACCTATACGGTGAGTTAGATACTGATATCTACATGAAAGTCCCAGAAGGACTTAGGTTGCCTGAAGCAACTACAAAACCACGCAGTATGTACTCAATCAAACTGAGACGATCCTTATATGGATTGAAGCAATCTGGACGAATGTGGTACAACCGCCTCAGTGAGTATCTACTTAAGGAAGGATATGTCAATGATCCTATATGTCCTTGCGTGTTTATTAAGAAATCAAATTCTGGTTTTGCAATAGTCGCAGTTTATGTCGATGACATGAATCTGATTGGAAGTTCTTCAGAACTTGAAAAAACTGCTGAATATTTAAAGAAAGAATTTGAAATGAAAGACCTTGGAAAAACAAGGTATTGCCTTGGGCTGCAAATTGAGCATTTGGATAGTGGGATTCTTGTCCATCAATCTGCTTATACAGAAAAAATTCTGAAGAGATTTGGTATGGAAAAGGCTCACCCACTGAGTACCCCAATGGTTGTTCGGAGTCTTGACACTATGAAAGATCCATTTCGTCCAAGACAAGATGAGAAATTATCCTTGGTCCAGAAGTACCATATCTTAGTGCTATTGGTGCCCTACTTTATTTGGCACAATGTACAAGACCAGACATTGCATTTGCAGTTAGTGTATTGGCAAGATATAGCTCTGCTCCAACATCACGCCATTGGAAAGGCGTAAAAGACATTTTACGCTACCTTCGTGGTACAACAGATATGGGTTTATTCTACACAAATAAATCTGTTGATAATCCCACATTGTTGGATATGCTGATGCAGGATATCTCTCTGATCCGCATAGAGGTCGCTCTCAAACAGGATATGTTTTTACTTGTGGAGACACAGCAATTTCATGGCGATCATCTAAGCAAACACTCGTGGCAACTTCCTCTAATCATTCAGAAATAATTGCTTTATATGAGGCTGGCCGAGAATGTTTTTGGTTAAGATCCATGATTCGCCACATTCGAAGCACCTGTGATTTACCTTCAGTAACTGACAAACCAACAGTCATGTATGAAGACAATACTGCTTGTATTGCTCAGATTAAAGAAGGATTCATCAAAGGTGACAAGACTAAGCATATCGCGCCAAAGTTCTTTCACACTCATGAGCTTCAAAAGAATCAAGAAATTGCAGTGAAGCAAATTCGATCCGACGAAAACTTGGCTGATTTATTCACCAAATCTCTACCTAAGTGTACTTTCCAGAAGTTGGTGGAAGGGATCGGATTGAGACGACTCTCGAAGCTATCAAGTGACGCATGCAAAGATCAGGGGGAGATTGCAATCAGGGGGAGCATCAAGAAACATGCTACCTAGGACATATGCGCGTTGTGCTCTTTTTGTCCTTCGACCAGGGTTATTTTTATCCCACTGGGTTTTTGTTACCTGGTAAGGTTTTTAACGAGGCAACAATAAGCGCGTCCAATGCCATCATCAATTGGTGGACATCCAAGAGGGAGTGTTGTAAATATTATTTCTTATGTGGCTGTCCACGTTATTAGTTAGGGACCTACATGTAATATATCAATAGTTTAAACACTTATCATGTAAACCCTACCTCTATATAAGGGTGGCCTCTAAGACTGAATAACACACTTCTCTATTTTCCCCTCATCTCTCTTTATACGTTTCTTACTCTCTATAAAGTAAGTCAATACTTTTTAACAGAAATATGTATGAGAAATTTTATCGTAACATTAGTCCTTCCTATAGCACGATAAGAGTTTTTGCTAAACCATAAAAAACTACGTGGATAAAATTGAAAAATTTTGGACAAACAAACACTTGGGCCGTTAAAACTCCACCGGCCTAACTGAAACTCCATACCCGACCCGAATAGACAAACAGTACCCAGAGTGAACTAAATCCAAAGCAAAAGCCCCAAAGCAAAGCTCATTGTCATCTTCAGCTCTACAATCCCCTCAGGCCTCAGTCAGGTTGAGCTCACCTCCACCCCAAACCTCCACTCCTTCAATTCCCCAATCCCAATTTACGATTCCACTGCTTCTATTACCCAATTAGGGTTTCACTGTTTTTGATTTTTGATTTTCCGACGTGACAGAGAAAGAGAGTCGGTGATCGGAGCAATGGGAGGAGGCGAACATGCACACGGCGAGGGGGCCCACGGCGGAGACTTCAGGGCGAAGGTGTGGAGCATGAGCGGTGGGCCCTACTGCAGGCCCAAGCACTGGAAGCGCAACACGGCGTTCGCCATGTTCGGAGTCTTCCTCATCTGCATTCCCATCGCCATGAAATCCGCCGAGCTCGAGGTTTGTTCACCTCTCCGAAACTCAACTCCTTTCTTTTGGTTTCGACTTTGGATTTCTGTTTTACAAATGTTGGAACCTAAGAGATGGTAAAGTTTCGATCTTGGGTTGTAGGTGAAGATTGGGTTTTGGATTGTGAAATTAGGACCCAGATGAGCTCTAAGCTTGACTGAAACTGAGGCTGTTAGATATTGTTTTCCTTTAGTTCAGGTTTAGGTTTTTGATTCCTGGAAATGAGTGCATAACTAGTTAAGTATATGTATCGAGAATTGTTTCGTGGTTTCTAAATAGAACTTAGTGTGATAGTCAGTTTCCGTGGTGATTTGTGGTGAATTGGGTGCTGATCTGGGGTTGTCAGTTGTTTATCATTGTCATCTTGTCACTTAGTGACTGAAATCTTGAAGTAGATGAACAACTAAAATTTGGTGGTAGCAGCCAATCAAAAATTGGAATTTGAATAATGTTTTGAAGGAGAATTTAGAAGATGCTGGTATATAGAATTCTCAGAAAGCGATGATGCTCTAACCTGGAGGACGTACCCATTATACCCTGCGGTTAAGATCAATCCTCCAGATGTCACTCCCTAGTTCTTGTCTTCACTTTAGTAGGCTTCAGTTGACACGCTTTTTGAACTTACTTTGCATTTGAAGATTAAATCTTTTGCTGTCTTGAATGCTTTGAATATCTACGAAAAGCTACTAGTGTCAGAAACCTTAACACAAGAAATGGTTTTACTTTTGGTTGGTGCTTTTCGCATTCTGTATTACTCCTCACACTCCCTTTCATTTTTACTAATTTTCACTGTTGTGTATGTTTTTCTTTCTTTTTATTTCAAAACTACACGGACCCCTTACTATCATCACTACTGCTTTCCCAAGGTTTGAAGTCCAGAACCATCTAACCTCTCCACCTAAGCTGGTGTACTCCAGAACACCCTATTACCCAAACCGTCAAAGCACCAGAGTCTTCTCCTACCAACCCCGATCACAGACCCCTGCACCCATAACGACTAATGTTGACAGTTACAGTACTCTTGCAGCTCCTTAGTGGCCATCTGTCCGACCTGAATCGGGTGGCTCACGCATAACCCCATTCAGCAGCCGCAGGTGTATAGAAGGAACCATGCCAGGCATTGTGATGGAATGCCATGGATGAATGGGCAACTTTAAAAAACATTATCAACAATTGAAATATCGATTAGGCAACTAGTCTGTGTCTATAATTACCAGAAAGGCTTTGAATTGGGTTTTGTTGTTAGCTTATCTTTTGAAAAGTTGCTTTTGGTTTGTGAGTTTGGTGTAGGATGAGTGATTTTTAAGGATTAGAGTGAGACTGTTTTGGGCTGCTAATGCTGTATGACTGATCCGATTGAGAATTTTGGATGTCAAAAGATGAAACACTTTGGAGCTAAAACTTAGCGTGTGCAAATCAAAATTATAGGTTGCTCTGCAATTGAATTTCAGATCGAAACCCATGGGGGGGGGGGGGGGGGGGGGGGGGGGGGGGTGGTGAGGTGTGAAGAGATAGTTTAAGGATGAGTTTTAGAAACCCATATGATCGAATTAGAAACCATTTATCAATTCATGATGCGTTTTGATGCCTGTGTATATAAAGGATATCGTAGCATTCATACTTGCTTTGTCTATCTGGTATGAAGTTTCTATACCCATACCTGCACTATGTTTCTTTTTGGTTGAATGTGTTTTTCGTGGGCTATCACGAAACTACTGTTATTTTCTACTTCCTATTGAGAAGTACTAGGGAGACAAAACATGGTGTCATTTTTTCAATGATGTGATAAGTGACAAACTTTCCAGTATACGATCACGTACGTACGTCTGGCTTTGTCTCTTATATATTGTGGCCCGAAAAAGTGTGAAAATTTGTCAAATTAAGTTAGTGGTGGTGGTAGGGTTTGTTAGGAAGGTGCAAAGCAGCTCTCTCTTGGGCTCTTTATAGCTAGCTGTAAAAGTTAAAGGTTAAAGTTGTTTGAAGTTTTGAACACTAACCCCGTGGCAAACGTAAAGGTTAAAATTATGAAGGAATGGAGGACATACCAACATGGCCTGTCACCACTTTCTCTATGATGATAATTACACTACCCATGATGAAAGAATAAAGCATTCTCCGTTGGAAAATTTTGTTTCTAAAAATGGGTTGGTTTTTTTGCCTCACTAGCTAGTGGTGCATCGCAAATAGGTTCATGGATACAATGATCGTCGATCATAAACGCATGTGATGGTGGATCTATAAATCCTTCTTTTGTTATTCTGACATGAAGTTCTTAACAATAAATTATATTTGTCAAAATATTTTTTTAAGACATTTCAACAAACATGTTTTATGAAAAAGGAAGTAAAAACTGAACTACTTAGCTTTTAATTAACAAAATATAAGAATGTTGTATTTTAGATATATGCAACGTAATAATGTTTAGATATTTTAGACATAATACAGTGAAAGTACTTTGCTACATGAAGTTCATAGTACTGATATTCATGGGAATTTTTGCAGAGGCTAAGCAAAGAAAATTGCTACTGAATGTTGGTGGATCTGACAGGTATCCCGTGTTCAAATGGCTGAGACGGTTGCTGATATAAGGGCATACAACCTCTCATTAATTAAATCTGTATCTGCATCATCGGTATGCATACTTTGCTTCATTTTCTAGTGTTCTATTATGTTTGAGATACTGGCGTTCAACTACAACACCTTTATATCAGAATTACTAATACATGACCCATCAGTTTCAAGTTGCATTCTGACATGGTTTTCACTTTGCCATTGTCTGGACATCTCCTATATGATCGACACATGCAACTACATTGTCCAGCCATATGCTTTCTCCTCTTCCTACCAATTAATAGGATAATGATCTGATGTGTATCCTCGCCAACGAAAGCCTATCCTTTTTTAAGCTCCTTGGTGGGGAGTTGGAATAAGCAAGGGTTAGGATTAGTATAGTCATGGCTCAATATGCTTGAATGTTCCAGAAATGTAAATAAATAAATAAGGTTTTGGCTTTTGTCGACTAAAAAACCTTTTTCTTTATGTTGGCTTAGTAGCCAATTTATTTATTTATTTATACTGTATTTCTTTACCTGACAATATTTCACTGTCATGTTCATCTTCAGGTTGATCGTGGAGTTATGACTCCTGCTGACATATCCATGGATATAACTAAGCTAGTTCAGACGCTTGGTATATCTCCTATTTCATTTCGAGATGGTGTCAGATTGACGCTTGAACTGTGACCAGTGACCAAGTCTTGATGCCATGAAGGTCTTGTAAATTGCTTCCTTATTGTAATACTGAGGAGTACTCATCAATTTCACCCATACTTGATTGGGGTAAAAGTGTTCTAGAGAAACCATCTTTTATCCCAAGAAGGTTCTATTGTATTCAATATGTGGATTTCATTTCCACTTGTTTGAGAATGAAAATGCTCTTGACCCGAGACAATTACTGATCGTCTCATTAGCCTCATGTCTGTCTCTACTACTCCAGGCCAATTATAAGGATAAACAATTTTAAACAATAATTTGAAGCAAAACGATATTTGCTTGTTTTGTAATTGAGAGGGGCGTATTACTAAAATTCTTTAGTAATTTTTGAAAAGTAATTAATTGGATAATGTGATGGGAACGGGAAAGACATTCAATATTATATAGTTCGACATTAAAGCTTGCTTTCTAAATCTGTTTATGCTAGATACAATTTTTCAGAGAGCTATGTATATTGTTAAATGAATGATTGAATATCAGTTCATACAATTTTGACATCTGCAGCAGCTCTCTTAGCCCCAGATCTCAATGTCATTCCGCCAGTTCTTCACCTGCTTTTTTAGAATTAGAATATCTATTAAGTCTGGAGTACGCTGTAATTCAGTACAACTTCAAAACACACATAGGAAAACAAGTTACAAATATGACAATTCGAGCACATTCTTTTCACACATCACGGGCAAATATTGAGCAAGTTTGCCACAAATTTATTTATTATGTATTACGAATTTAAAGAGTGAGTCCAACTTACAGGAAAATACACAGAAACAAAGCACAGATCTTAGTCCTTATTAACAAAATGAGGCCGACAACAAGTCAGGTGCATTGATCTTCACAACCATTTCAACGTCTCCAGAATCTTTGATGTACATAAACATGTCTCCTGTGATGACCAAATCTTTGTTCCAGCTGAGGGAATATCTTTAGAAGCATGTTATACATTGCTCTGTAATACCATTTCCTCCATCTCTTGCAAAACAAAAGTGACCCGATGACAATGCCAAACCCACATGTAAATCCAATTTCAGGACAGATAATATCCCAATCAATCTCATGTCCATGATTTGACCATGTCTTATCTGCTGGTAAAGGAGGTCCCCATAATCCTTTGTTACCTTCGAAAGAAGCTGCATCAAATGTTGAAAATCGAGCACCGTTTGGTATCCTCCCGACCAATCGATTATATGAGAGATTCAGGAATGCAAGGTAAGTGAGATTTGTAAGCTCCGGTGGGATTTGACCGCTCAGTTTGTTTCTCGAGAGGTCCAAAGAATGTAGCTGACTCAAGTAACTTAGTGATGATGGAACTGCACCTGTGAAAGCATTGTTGGACAAGTTGAGGGTCTCTAATGATATGAGTTCTCCAATTTCCTTTGGTATTGATCCTTTGAACTTGTTGCACGAGAAGTCTATCAAGATGATCACCAGAGTAGTGGGATTGACCGACTGAACTTCTAGATTATCTAGAGAGTTCCAAGAAAGATGTAGGGATTCGAGATTATTTAAACTCCAAATCCAGTTGGGTATGCTACTTATCTGGTTCTCTGAAAGGTCCAAATTAATCACTGATTGATTTCTCAAGAAATTAGGAATTGTTCTCAACTGCAATGACACCAACCTCAAATCAGATAGTTGAGAAGTTGAGGAATATGAGAAATTGGTATAATCATGGGTAAGAAACAAGTTATTATATGAAAGATCAAGTACAGAAAGATGTCTCAGTTGGTGTAGACAGTCAGGAGGAAACGAACCACTAAAATTATTTGAAGAAAGATCTAGATTGATAAGACCTTGCAAGCTAAAGATAGACATAGGTATTGGCCCTTCTAGATTGTTGCTACTCAAATCAAGACCATAAAGCAAGTTGGAAGACACATTTGAAATTTCAGCGAATGGACCAGAGAATTGATTGCTGGAAAGAACTAGACGACCCAACAGGGGAAGAGAAAACAGAGATGCTGGGATATTCCCATCGAGCTTGTTGGATCCCAAACTGAGATAAGATAGCTTAGTAAGGTTTCTCCAGTGGGTGGAATTAATAGTACCTGTTAGACCATTGTCGGAAAGGTCTATATCGACAACATTCTTGACCCCACTGAATGACGGAATTGAACCTTCCAACTTATTATGAGACATCGACAAAGAAACCAATTGCGTTAGGTTTGTTATTGACTTGGGGATCGGTCCGGTGAAATTGCAATATACAACATTTATGGTGGACAACATTTTGAGATTGCCAATAGAATTTGGCAATAACCCTGAAAATTTTGTCCAGCTTAGATGCAGGTTCCGAAGAGATCCATTCATTGGGAATTCTGGCAAGGAACCATCAAGTTGCTGATTATATGAAAGGTCAATACTTTGTAGAGAAGGTAACTGAAAGATCTCTTTGGGAAATGTTCCATGCAAGTTGCATCCCTGGAGACTCAAGATAGTCAAGTTTGAAAAGTTGGCAAAGAATCCTGGAACTGGCGCAGAGATATTGTTCCCGTCCAACTTAATTACGGATAAAGATTGAAGATAATGAAGACGGAAGAGACTGCTGGAGTTGTTAATTCCAGCTGAGATATGTTCGCTGCTTATGTCAAGACCCAGAACATGCCCACTACGGCTGCAAGTGACGCCAACCCAAGAACAACAATCAGTACTTGCATTCCAAGAACTAAGCTTGGTGGAATGATTGAACACGAGGCTTTTCTTGAATTGGAGTAGTGATCGTTGCTGGTTTTTAATACACCGGCTATGAACTGCTGGGATGATGATACTGACCCAGAGTGTGATCAAGAAAAGGAAGAAACATAGCAAAGTTTTCATTTTGGATAAACTCTTTAGAGACACTGAGGTTAAGTGAATGACTCTTAATGGTTCGTGGTGGCTTTAATAATTTGGAATTAGCAAACTCCTCCATGAGATTTGGGGTCACTTTTTAAGTCTTCTGTACTGTGGCCGAAGTCGACGAAGACTTGGGCTGACACAGAGTGAAACTCGCAGCCTAAGTGGACGAAGACTTGGACTGACAATGACCCTGAGAGTGAAACTCACCGAGGCATGCTATGAGAAGTTGAGGTCCCTGCAATATCTAATTGAAGTAAAAAAAAATTATCTCACACAATTAAAAAATAAATTCCAGCATGAGAAGAAGCCTGCAAAGGAATCTATAAGAAAAATAGTTTAAGAGCTCCATAATACATCATTCAAATTCTGATATTTCATTCTGCCATGCGAGGAATCAGTTACTACTGCTGTTGCTAAAGCTGAAATTACTGCAAATGTTGATGTTGTTCCACTTATGTGAGACATGAAAACTGAAAGGTTTATTCCAGAATATCGGAGATGTCAACATAGGAGAAGTTCAAATTGGTACCAAAAAACTCCCGGACCAAACAAAAATTGGCCAGAAGGGCCGTCCCCAGGAAGCAGTGGTAAAACAATTAAGAAGCAAATTAATTCAAAACGAATAAATAATAACAGAAAGAAAGGTCTAAGAAATGAAGATATGGATTGGTTAGGCAGGTTAGCTGTTTTCCTCTATGAAGAAAGGTCTAACAAAAGAATGGACCACTGCACTTTTGACTCCAATGAGTTCAAACCTTGAAAATCATACCCCAAATTAGAGAAAAGCTTGAACTTCAAATTTTCATGAGTAAGATGGTGGAATAGTTTGGAGTATGATCTATAAATGGCTATTCCAATCAATTTTTAAAACTTAACTTAGCCTAGAAGCTGTGAAGAATTCATATACTTTGTTTGGCTCCAGTTTTGTTGGGCTAGTTAACAGTCTCTTCTGAGTGAATGTGATTGTGCGGGCGTGCCAACACCGTGTGGTGTAGTCGTCGGGGGTGTCCCTTGACCTGATTTCTTTTCGAGCGGCTGTGGACGAGGAGAATACCAACCTCGTCACCAGGTTCTTATCTATGCCTCGTGAGTGAGGACTTTTGCTTTGTCTCTTCGCGACACCAAATCGATACTCAATGTTTTAGATTGAGCAGAGCAACCACTAGGAAGTTGGAGAGAAGCAGGGGTCTTGCTAAAGAGTGACTCTAGCTTCGCTAGTTTGCGAGGGCATTATCCTTACTTCGCTGGTTCAACTGACGTTGGTAGCAGTTCGCTCTGGGGAGGCTTGGACTGTAGTGTGGTCACCGGTGCTAAAGCGTGTCTTTAGCTTCACGAAGTTGAGGGATAAGTTGCTCTAGAGTGACTTTGATAATCTGTAGAGATTAATCGATTGATTGATCGTCCTTGTAACTTCGTTGTAGCCTCGTATATAGGCCATTCTTTGAATTCCCTCCTCCTAAAAGGTCAGAATGTTATAATCTAGGCCATAGGTATTGGCCTTGCAATAAACAACTGTGGGAATCTTAGCAGCCACTATAGATAGATAATTGTTAATTATCTGTCGATCTTGCTATGGCTAAATTATAGGTAAAGTCGACTGCTTATTGGATGCAAGTAGTTGGGATATGATACTTAAACATATATATCTTCTCGAGCGTTCCGTAATGGTGGCGCACTCATATAGTCATGATGATATATTCCTGTTTCTCTGCCATTAAAGGCAACTGTTCTCCTTGGCACTCCTGGCACCTCCCCTCCATTGCGGGAGAAACCTTCGCTGTATTCTCTGAACCCCATGTGGGAACGAAATCTTAATGATTACTCGGGTGGTCCGTATTGTCCCAGGCTCTCTTAGGCCTTAAGTGGGCCTCTTGCTGACACTTCGAAGATATGTAACTTGGGCCGCTGCTATTGGCCCACTATGCTTAATCCTTTACAGGATAAGTCCAAAAGTACTTGTGGGCTCAAACATTGCCCCCCAGGCCTCGAGATCAGGCTCGTGAATATTGTAACTGATCGAAGGGGGCTTGAAGCGACACGTCCGTTTGATAGAAATAAGACCATTAATGAAGGGTGGCGACCACTCGGCGAGAAACGCCTTTTGGTCGCGTCTTTTCCCTCACAAAATCCTTTATTTAAATTTGGACTCAAAAGTCCGAATCCATCATATCAACAGCCCTTGTCAGTTTCTTTCTCTAAACCCAGAAAACCATCCTTCTCCGAATTTCACCCTTCTCCTTTCAGAAACCCAGAAATGGCTCCTCAAAAGAAAATCGTCATCAATCAGGACGAGGAAATCAATGAGAATGCTGCCTTTACCTAGCGTGTCAATATGGGTGCCCGATGTCTGGCCCATACCTCGATCCAGAGGCCTTTTCTGTCTGGTTTTGACCAAAATCAGGCCGGATTGGGTCCCACCCCTCTAGATAACTTGCCGAAAGAGGCCATGGCCCTTTACGATCTTCCAATTCGCCGTCCTATTTCGGCTCTCCGATGGACTCCTGGTGATTTCAGCAGTTGGGGTCTAAGAAAGAAAGTAGGGTTCTGGCCCTCCGAACGCCGACGAAGTCGAGTGATACCACAATGTCAGAGAGAGGGACTTGGCTCGCTAGAATGCAGTGGGCATCACTGAGACTATTGATTTGTGCTTCCATCTTCCCGACGGCACCGCTTGCCGCTGCCTTCTACCTTTGGAACACTTCCAGCAACACTTTCGATTTCAGATTTAGGCAGATGAGAATAACACTGCTGGACATCCTTGCCATCATAGGGCTGCCCATTAATTACTAGCCTTATGGCATTTGATACCATGCAATTCCCTTCGCTAATGGTTTAAACCGGTTGCACTAACTTCAGCAAGTCCTATCCAATTTAGCGAAATCATTATCGCAAACAACGGGGGCATCACCTTCATGGGGTATTGACTCTGTAAGTTCATCTTCTGCACTTTTGCTAATAAGCCCACTGGTACTTGGGCCTCTCTGGCCTCCGCCCTCTATAATGGTCGCCGTGTCGACCTTAGGCAGCCCGTATTGGGTTCGCTATATCGAGCCCTTTACCAAGTTGTCATGCACCCCTTTGAGACCAAACATCTCCGGCCCTCTCTGAATTTTGGACTTTTGGCTGCAAATTTACTTCGGTCACTTCCTTTGAGAAAACATTCCAAAAAATCCTCCAGATGATTCCCTCTTGGGAAGATAGCTCTGTCGCGAAGATAGGTACAATTCTCCACCATGCTCTGAGTGCTTCACTTACATGTACGTACTGGATGAGATGCTAGACCTAGACCTAGTCCTTTCTAGGCGGTATCCCGTTCCCCTTCAGCGTGGCTTTTTGCCTAGCGGGCAGAACCATAGGGACAAAGCTCTCCTGGACTTCCGTCAAGCTATTTCCTGCTCAGAGATACCTCTCTCGGCCGATGATCTGAGTTATGAACTCTATGCTCCCAACCATTTTGCTCGCCAACTTGGGTTAGCCCAACTAGTACCTTTTTCTTTCTATGACTCTGTCAATTACTACACTTCCTGGCGAAGAGCCGCCCCGGTTGGGGCTGCTCTTTCCAAAGTTAGTTTACTTTGATAGACCTTCCTCCTTGGGTCAATGTATTGTATCCTGTCAATGGAATTGACGAGGATTATGACGATTGGTGGAAGAAAGTCTCTGTCAATTGCTGGGACCTGTCGGACGACGAGGTCTTTGTGCTGATTTTTCATAGTTGAGTAATCTCAGCGCCGTGGACCAGGAAATGCTTGATCGCTTCCCTACTCGGGAGGATCGGCCTCCAAGGCCTGAAAATAGGGTAGTGATTCACGACCCGCACCAATCAGTAAGTTTCCAGACCTTCCTTAGTTATTTCTTCACTCTTCGACACTCAATGTTCTGATTTTAATTGATATTTTTGCAGCTAATCAATACCGGATAAGGAGGAGTACTAGAAGGAACTGGTGGCCACTGGTCAAGCCGAGAAGCAAAAGGTCGTGGTGGTGGAGGAACCCATCACTATTGATTCTTTTGACGACGAAGACCTCGCAGAGGTATTCCTTTGTCATTGATTTGCTCACTTTTAAGAACTTGATATCTTCCTCTTCTAAACTTTGCTTTTCCCTTTTCTTAGGTTGCTGCTGCCCTTGCTCGTAAATGGGATCGCTCCAGCCTTATAGAGGAGTGCTTCGAAGATAACAAATTGTTGGCATCGCGACTAGTAACTTCTCAACTCGACTTGCTTGTTTGAAACTCTTGATTTTAGGTGGATGTTCCTTGAACAAGTATTTTCTCTTGACAGGTTTGCCAAATGACCACCGGCCTGTCTAGGAAAAGTGGGGTAGGCTATTCCGCTGTCGCGGGGGAAATGGCTTCTTCTCAAGTTCAGGCACATTCGAGTTTTGTGGTGTCTCTTCCTCAGCCCCGCTTGGCTGAGCATCCCCCTGAGGCTATAGTAATGGTGTCGATCTCAGACCGTACTTCTCCTGAGCATGAGAATGTGGTCCACATGCCCAAGATTTCTACTAATCCAATTGAGAACCTGGCGGATGCAGAGATTCCCGCGACAGTTGAAGCGGAAAATCCTCCCGATGTCCAAGATGTGGCAGTCGCGACTAGCAAACAACAGGCCAATGAAGTAAGTCATTGTCGCTACACATTTTCATTTTTCTCTCTTTAATTTTGTTCTCCCCCTTGACTTCTTTTTACATGCTTAGGGCTCTATTCGCACTGAGGAGGTAGTTATAGACGCTGAGGACCTTGCCGGGAACATTGCCTACCAGAATTTGGAGGATGAAGCGAACAGCGGTGATGCCCCCCAACCTTCGCAGGTGAATGAAGTTAAGGCTGAAGATGATGTTCTTGGAACTGTTCCTCCTCAACCTGCCATTGAGGAGCTGAGAGATGAGCCTTCAGGGACCACCGAGACCGAGGCAATGAATCAACCTCAAATGGTCGTTGGGGAAGAGGATGTAGAACCATTCAATCCCCTGGCGGTCGTAATATTTGACCTAGCTACTCATTCGCTGCCCCCTCTTGCAAAACCTACCAGACTTGAGAAGTTAGCTCGTGTTCTTGAAGTGTTGCCTCCTATGCTAGTGACGAGGTTAGGATGGTGCTTCGCGAGCTTCTGGGACCCAAGTTGCTAGAGCCTAGTGCATTATTGCTAGTCTGGGAGGCCATGATTTTACTTCGTCGGGATAAAGCGCTGACCGCCACCCAGCTTGGTGCCATAGAAAAAATGCTGAATATGACCTCGCTACTTTCTGCGAGATCAAATCTGCTGCAGAAGCTCGGGCCCACACTGCTCGCGAAGAGTAGAATGCTCTTACCCAACAGATGGATACGTTGCGTGGTTCTTTGGATAAGCGGCTGCTTGCCTGAGGGATATGGAGCTCGAAAAACGAAACCTGGAAGCCTAAATGCAGGATCTCCAAGCCCAGCTAGCACTTGTTGTTACGTCCTGGATCTCAAGTTACTGTTTTACAAGTCTTTCAGACAGTAAACGAGAGTTATTTTTGTTTTCGGCTTCGTTTCGACCTTTTAGGGAGCCCTAAAAGTTGACTTTTTCTTTCGGGTCAAAAATTTGATAAGAAAATTTTCTTCATGAAAGTCGTAGAGGACATTAAACCGAACTCGTGCGATATTGTATGTAAAAATCGGAATATGTATGCAAAAGTTATAAGCGAAAAAGTAAAGTTACTGTTCATAGTAAATTAGTATATATTAAAAAAGTTACTATGATAGATCAGAACCTACCACTCTCGCTCTCCTCTTCGTTTCTCTCTCCCCGACCCAGTCGGCTTTGGCCAGCGGTTTCTCCCTCGTCTAGCAACGGATTTGGACAAGGTCGGCGGCATGGAACCATCTCTCCTCTTCACGTCTGTAGGACTTTGGTGGCACGATTTGGGCCGTAGGAGGTGTAGCAAGGCGGTGAACGCGGTGGCCATTTCGGGTCTCCAGAGATTTCTTATTTTTCGACCACTTCTAGCCGCACCACCACCCATTTCTTGAAGTTCTCTTCATCCTGGGATGAATCATGACAGTGGGTTGCGGCAATTTTACCGGATTACGGCGAATCGACGACGAGAACCTCCACATAGATTTGAGGTAAATTCGAGTATCTAGACTTGAAATTGAGTTTAGCCACAGTTATGAAAGATGCTTAGAATGTTGAGTTGATGATGCTGGTCAAATGTGGTAGCCAGATATGGTGGTTGACCGGCGGCGCGTGGGGCTCAGGCGCAGCCGCCTGTGGAGGTGCGTCCGGTCGTGCCTGGTGGCTGGTGTTGGTCTGTTGGGTAGTATATGTTGTTATGAATATAAAGATAGGTGTTTGGTGGAAATTGGAGGAGGTTTGGATATTAATCGGAATTTTTGCAATTTTGGAAAGTTCGAATTTTGATTTGGAAAGATCCGACTGTTGGATTGATCCTATTTTCGATATGTTGTTATAATTATTGATTGGAGATAACGTATGAAGTTTGGGCTCGTTCCGTATTGGTTTCGAGCATCCAATGATTTATTGGTTTTACGGTATTGAATTTATTATCGTAAATTAAGTCTTGGTTCTTGAGAAACAATTATTTATTATATTGTTTGTTCAAGACGACGGATATGCCAATTTGAGGAAGGGATAGTTGGACGGCCGTCGTAGCCGCAAACTGTGAGTGGACATTTATTTTAAATTAATTATGCATGCAGTATATTATTATTTTCCGATTGAGATTTAATTTATGATTTGAATTATTAAGTTTTATGATTTTATGAGTTTGGGTTTCTTGAGATTTACTTAGTGAATTACGAGATTATTAGTGAAGGAAATTCACTAATAATCTCGTAATCTCGTACTAAAAGCCCTCGGGAAGGAAATTCACTACTAAAAGCTCTATGAATTACGAGATTATTAGTGAATTTCCTTCCCGAGGGCTTTTAGTAGATTTTTGAGCTATTTATTAATGGATTATTGAGTTGAGAAGTGATTTTCGGGAAGTGATTGATTAAGAAAATATTATGAGAATTATTGTTTTTGAATATCGATTTATATGATGATATACGAGTACGAATGATTTGGCAAACATTTGAGCATGATTGAATTATCGAGGTTTCTTGAGTTTTGAGCTCCCTACTTATCAGCTTTGAAGTTATATTGAGATTTCTTTCTAAAAGCATTTATTGATTTACCGAGTATTTGATTTATGCTTTCGATGATTTATTGAGAAATTGAGCCATGAGTTATCGAGATATTCTTAAGTTATGCTTTCGGTGAATTATTGATGATTTATTGACTTAATATCGGGTTTCTTTCCAAAAGCAATTATTTTAAAGAGATTGATTCCAGTTCATTGAGGAGGTAAATAAGTCAGCACATGGATGCATTACCTGGTTGGCAGTCCCCTCCAAGTAATAGTCTGGTCGGCAATCCCCTCCAAAATATTTTGGTCGGCAGTCCCCTCCGATGCTTCGTCTAGTCGGCATTCCCCTCCAGATGACATGAGGTAGATAGTCGGCAGTCTCCTCTAACCATCACCTCTTCGTCCGATCCGCAGTCCCCTCCGATGCGTCACTGGTTGGCAGTCCCATTTAGTCATCGTCTATTTTGAGATATAAGTAATTTAACGAGATGTTTGAAATATCATTATATATGTGAGAGATTAGAGATTTTAAAGAGATTCGAGATGTTCTATTTGGAGTGATTGAGATTTTTGTAAATATGATGATTAAGAGTATTTTCAAGATTTTTACTGCATGCTTGGTTTTTAAGAGAATAATTTGGGAAAGCACTAATTTTATAATTGTTTTCCTTCGAGATTAGTTTTTCGTCCACTCACTCTAACGGTTTTTAAATGTTTTTCCCCTGGGCCATTCGGTTTCAAATGTCCAGTTTGCAGGCAAGATTAGCTTGAGGTCGAGCATACATGAGTTTGAGGCGTAGCTGTCATAGCTTCCGCATTATAAAAAGTATCGATATTTTATCTTGTATTATATCCTCTTGTACGCCCTATGCATTAGATTGCTCTAATAACTCATGAAATTAATATCCTTAAGTTCATAATTGTTTTGTGAAATGGGAGATGTGGTGATTTGGGGAGCAGGGTGGCTCTAGAAGATTAAGGGTGGATTATTTTAGAAATGTAAATGTCTTTCTACAGGTTTTGGGTAGTCCACTTTTAGAGGAAGTTCCGCCAAATATTTGGTAGAATTTCTACTAAGGTGGGCCTCGTAGGGCCACTTCAGATTTCTAAGGTGAAATCCGGGTCGGTTCCTGTCACTTGTGAACAACAAGATCGAGGCAAAAGAAGCCCAATTGGATGATCCTCTGGCTGTTTCAGAAGCGCTGAGCCACAATTTGGCCCAAGCCCAAGAGCAGGTCGATTGGACTGAGAATGGTGCCCTGGTTGCTAGTTTCTGCATGGATGAACTCTGCCTAAAACTATTCTACGCAGGAAAGAAACTCTAGGCTTCTTAATATTTACGCCCATGGGACTCTTTTGTAATTTTCCTTTATTTTAGTCCAATAGTAATAAAATACCTATCTATTTCTATCTTATTTTGGTCCACTTGTTGGCCCAAGGGTGACTCTTTGTTTCCAGATTCATGATGAGTTGTAACCTTGCATTAACTACTCATTGAAAATGGTTGTGGAAAGATAATCTTGAATATAGAACAGTTACCTCATCAAAACTGTTCGGTTTCTCCACGCGCCATTAATCCGCCTTCATTTCCAAGATTAAGGCATTTAATAGGGTTAATGATGCTGATCTCAATTCTTCAACCGCCCATCCAAGGGTTGAAATTCACACGAGCTGTTCTTATAAATAAGTGTGTTTTGGGGGAGAGATGATCAAATCAAACCAAGCTCAAAAAATGGCATTCCAAGCTTTGCTTCTCTTTCTCCTTCTTCACAAATCCCCCCTCTCATGATCTCACTCTTTGCCTCTAGAACTTAGGCTTTATGGCGAAATCTCAAGCCTGAGCTAGGCCTTATGGCTTAATCTCAGGTAGCCTCTTTTCTTTGGCTTACGAAAGTCTGGATGGAATGTATCAGGCTTTGGTAAGTGCTGAAGAACATGAGGCTCTCCTGCTTGGGAAATCTACCCCTGAGGGCTCTTTTTCTTAAGGATTCCTCACGCGGAGAAAATAGGAGAAGGGTGGGAGGCCACCCAAGGTCAACCGCTCTTCTTCGGGGCCCTTCCTTTAGGGATCAAATTATCAAACTTTTGTTTTATCCCTGAAAGGAATGGGTAACTTGGCAGTCGCTCACTTCTGGAGTCTTCCCCTGCCGAAGTGCTTCTGACAGAATCTTGGAGGGATGATCGAGGATGGACTCGCAGAAGGAATGGGAGTGGTTAAAGCATGGCCGTTCCCACACTTCACGCCTGGAAGATGGCGACTGCTAAGGTGCAAGAGGGGGCAGAGGCTGAAGCTCCATATTCAGTTCTTTCGCTACATGCCCCTTGAAGAAGATTCAGAAGACTTCAAAGTTTGTATTTTAGCCACTTTTGGCTTTGTAATTTCGTGAATGTATTGAATGTACTGTTTTTGGCGCAAAGCCACTTTATGAATATAATAACATTTTCTTTTAGACTATTACTTGAATGTTCACGAAGCCTCAGATATAGGCCTCAAGTTGTTATTCAAAAATTTTCAAATAACCGGACTTAAATATCTCTCGAATAAATAAATCCTTAAAATTTACCAACTTTTGGCCCATTCGCTAGCCACTTGCTTGGTACATTCGCGAGCCAACTGTTGAAGGCCACCTTAGTGTATAGTGTTGCCCCCTAGTCTTGCTAAACGAGGTAAGGATAATGATGTTGGGCCTCAGAAACAGGCCTTTATGGATGGGGCTTCGTGAGTGTAAGAAGACTAAGGTTGCCCCCCCTAATTCTGGAAGAGATGTTGTTGGTGGATCCCCAGATTCCCAAATGCTAGGATAATACTTTTTCAAGTATCTGCCATTGATGAGATTGTGATGGATATCCCCGTCGAGATCTTTGAGATGAAAAGCTCATTTTCTCCAAGATCTTGTAAATGATGTATGAGCCTTCCTATCTAGGAGTCCATTTGCCGCGACTGTCTAATTTCTCGCCAAGCGGGAGGACCACTTTCCAGACCAACTCTCCTTCTTTATAACTGCGACCCCATGTCCGCTTGTTGTAGGCGCGAGCCACTCACTGTTTTTCCATGACTAAGCTATCTAGTGCTTCCAAATTCCAATCACTTTCTATTGAGGGCTCTGTGTTCTTGCCACATAGCTTGAACATAGTCTTCTCTGATTAGGTGATGTCGCCCTTGCACTCGCAACGAGTGAACATTGATTTCCATATGCAGGACTGCATCGTGACCAAACATCAAAGTTTAAGGTGTTGTAGCTGTTAGATTACGCTTAGACATGCGGTAAGCCCAGAGAGTCTCATAGAGCGTCTCGTGCCATTGTCGAGGATTCGCTTCTAACATCTCTTTCAGAAGGGTCATGATAATCTTGTTGCTAGCCTTTGCCAGATTGAGCGTAATAAGGGGTGAAATGAATGAACTGTATTCCCCATTCGTTTGCCAACTTTTTGACTTCGCCTCCCATGAAAGTCGTCCCCTTGTTCGAAAAGAAGACTTCTGGGATGTCAAACCTGCATATGATATTTTGGAATAGGAATTGTCGTAATGTGGTACCAGATGCTTCTTTTAGAGGCTCTGCCTCAACCCATTTCATAAAGAAATCAATAGCGACGATGATGAACTTATGTTGAAGTGACAAATATGGATGAATCATTCCGATCAAGTCTAGTGCCCACTCTCTTGCAGGCCAAGGCTTTATAACAGGCTGCAGGGGTATGTTGGGCATGTGCTGGACCGTTCTATGAGCTTGACAGTCCAAGCAACCTTTCGCGAACGTGATGCAATCCTTCAGAATACTTGGCCAGTAATATCCATGTCGTCTGAGTAGCCATCGCATCTTTGGACATGCTTGGTGGGTGCCGTAAATGCAAAAATGAGCTTCTCGCATGAGACATTTCGCCTCACCACCATAAACGCATATGAAATCTGTATTGTCTTTTCCTCGTCTACGAAGCTCTTCATTTCTGAGGAAGTATTTAAGAGCAAGATAGCGAATCCTCTTGTCAGCCATTTGATATGGGTGTTTGAGGTACTTGATCAACTGGACACGTCAGTCCACGTTAATGGATTCCATGATCGCCACCATGGTGTCTTCTGGAGGATCCTTCCTTGCTAACCAGGAAGGAAGCGTTCGCCGTTCTACCTTCAGGATTCGCTCGCAAACACCATACTTTATAGTTATCCATGTTGCCAACTAGGCTAGCTAGCTTCTTTGCCGAAAAATTTCGCTCACGAGGGATGTGTTCAAGGTCCACATCATCGAACTAGTTCAGTAACTCCAATGCTCTATCCAAATATGGGGCCAATAAGAAACTAGTGCATTTGAACTTCTCGAGCAACTGATTGATGACAAGGAGAGAATCTCCAATTATATGTACATCTCTGACTCCTAGTTCCAACAGCACCCCCATGCCTATGATTAGGGCCTCATATTCTACTTGGTTATTGGTGCACTGAAATTTCAACTGGAAAGAGTATGAAAAGTGATCTCTAGCTGGATTCTCCAAAGCAATGCAGGCGTTAACCATCATCTCCATTCTGGAGCCATCAAAGTACAACACCCAAAACTATAGATAATAGTTGCCTAATGGACTATCGCGAACTCAGGAATAGATGTGTGGTGAAGTCTTTCCAGTGAGCGTGTTGCAACCACCAATTTGCAAACCTCTAGGGTATCCAAAATTGGATGATGGGCTAGGAAGTCTGTGATGGCTTGCCCCTTAACAGCTTTTTGAGGAACATACTGTAAAGAGAACTCTGAAAGGGCCAAGACCTATTTTCCAATTTGGCCCCTAAGTATGGGACGCAATAACATATATTTGACCAGGTCGGTCTGAGCAATTATACATGTACTGAAAGATAGCATGTAGTGGAGAAGCTTACATGCAGAGAAGTATAACGTCAGACAAAGCTTTTCCACTAGTGTGTACCTTTTTTCATAATCTGTTAGCGTTCTACTGAGATAGAAAATTGCGTGCTCCACTCATTCTTCATCATTTTGCTCTAATAAACTGCCAATCGAGGCTTCCGCAACTGAGATGTAGAGTTTGAGGCCTCCTGATGCTTTGTTTCCCACACAAATTCTGTCTGCCCCTACAGCTTCAATAAGGCGGAGAAAGGCTGGATCTTGCCAGCTGAATTGGAGATAAACCGCCGTAAGAAATTGATCTTTCCCAACAGCCTTTGTAGCTCCTTCATTATTCGGGGGGGGGGGGGGGATTGATAATTGCTTTAGCTTTATCCTCAGACACTTCAATGCCACTTTGATGTACGATGAATCCCAAAAAGTCACCTACTTGAACTCGAAACATGCACTTCGCTGGGTTCATTTTCAACTTGTGTACTCACATGTGCTCAAAGACCTTTTTCATGTCCGCGATGTTGTCTTCCCGCTGTTTGGATTTGACGACCACATCATCAATATAAACCTCTAAAATATTCCCCAAGATTTTATGGAAGATTAGGTTCATTGCTTGCTGATACTTGGCTCCTGCGTCCTTCAAGCCAAAGGGCATGACCAGATACTCAAAAACTCCAACGAAACCTGGGCATCTAAAAGCAGTCTTGTGCCTGTCTTCTTCTGCCACTGGGATATGATGATAGCCGGCAGTCTCATCCATAAAGGACAAGAGTTTGTGACCAGCTATTGCGTCTACCAACATATCTGCGACTGGTATGGGTTACATATCTTTTGGAGTAGCACTGTTGAGATCTCGGTAATCAACGCACACTCTCATTTTGTCGTTCTTCTTTCGAACAAGTACGATGTTGGACAACAACTAATTATACATGGCGACCCAAATGGTTCCTGACTTGTGCATTTTCTCGACTTCTTCCTTAACCAAGACCTGGGTCTCTGCATTCATTCTCCTGGGTTCCTACTTCACCGGTCTTTGGTCCGAGAGGGTTGGCAGCTTATGGTAGACCAAGTCAGGAGCTAGTCCTGGCATGTCTTCATACTTTCTCAGCGAAACAATCCTTGTACTCCTGCAACAAGCCGGTAAGCCACTGTCTTTCATCGGGCTCCAGATTTGCCCTGATTGCCACCTCCATTGGCTCAGCTTCAATTTCCAAGTTTTCCTTTTCTGTAGGATCTCTGACTTTTGGCGGAGTATCATCCAGTGCTGCCGGGGCTAATTGAATTGGTTCCTCCTATTCCTCATGATCAGAGAATTCTTTATCTATGTATTCCAGGGTGGCAACTTGCTTATAGGCCTTCTTTTCAATTAAATATGAAGACAATCTATCGTATAAAGAATGAAAGGCCTCTACCTCTTCTTCTGGAAGGTCGTGATTGATCAGTTATCATCTGGAGAGTCACCTTTCTCCAGGCTTGTCAAGGCCGCCTTTCTTGAGCGCCAGCCCCCATTGTGCTAGTTCAGAGGCTGTCACCCCTGTGGAGCGGCCTTTATTGTTGATACTGCAGACCTGTAACGGAGTGATTGACTCTAGGTAATACCTTGCATCTACGTAGTTCGTGGAGATGGGGAAAGGTCGCGGAGCTGCTTTGATCACTTCCACCTTGTCTGTGATTTTGTCCCACATGATCAACTCTTGATGATGGGTGGAAGGAACACAATAGCTCCTATGAATCCAATCATGACCTAGAATCGCGTTGTAGGTAGCATAGCTATCCTTAATGAAGAAAAAGTAGACACCTTCTGCTGGACACACTTTGATTTGCAAGAAGAGTAAGCCTAGAATCTTGGTCACTATCCCCGCGAAGCTCTTGAGTGTAAGGGATGTGGACTGGATCTTTTCCTTATTGATTCGCAGCAAGTGGATGGTTCTGGTAGTGATTATCTTAACAACTGCACCTGTATCTACCATAATCTTGCTGACCTTAATGCCATTGATGTCAGCTGTGACATACAAGGGCCTTATGTATTGCACCATCGCCAATGTTGGCTTGTCGAAACTCATGGAGAAGCTTCTTCTTCTGACGTCCTCCGTCTCTCAGACGACAGTCTTCTTTTCTGGCTTCATGACTACTGATGTGATCTCTACCTCTTGTTCACCTGATTCTTTTGGGTCTATCGCCTGGAATTCTTGAGCTGCCATCGGTAATGCGTAATTTGCTGGCAGAACGTACACCATGTTGCATGTAGTATCTACCATTTCTAGTTCCTCTGCTTCTTTTGCTAGGAAATTTAGGTTGACTTCTTCAGCAAACTTTCCTACAACATAGGCGACCAACGACCCTTCTTCCAGAGTCATAATCTGAACTTGCCCGTCCGCTATGAGAGGAGGTCCCTTCTTTAGTAGGTCCTGCCTCTGCCCCACTGCTGAAGCGTCTTCTGAGGTTGCAACCACTATACTCTAAATCTTCTTAGGCCTTCAATGTTCTATCGCGGACGGATTCTCTTTGCCCCTAGTCTCTCCAAAATTGAAGGTTTATCATCTCGTTCGTTGAGGGAAATCCTGTACCAAACACTGGGTTTTCTGTAGTGGTGAAGATTCCTGCTTCGCGAATGGCTGATAGCTTTCCTTAATGATTCTACTATCGATGTTGGGCTTTGGTACCCTAGGTGTTGCCTTAGGGCGTCTTTGGAAAGCTTGCAGGATAACTAAAGGTTTGGCGGCTAGTGCCTCCATCTGTCTCTGGTACTGCCCTAGAGATTTCACCAACTGCGATGGTTTGATCAGTGCTTGGTCCAAGGCTTCCAGAGTCCGCTTCTCTTCTTCGAATCTCCGCTGGAGCTTTCATTTTCTTCAAGAGTTAATCTCTACAACCTTGCCCTTTTCCTTTATATACCATTTTGCTTCTGGATGATGGATGTTGGCACCGGAGGGATATAAGGCTTGATCAGGATATTCTGCTGCTTGTTTGCCTCTATGGAGCTCTTCCTCCCTTATTCTTTTACAACTTTTAACTTCTTGAATAGGTTAGAATCCTTTAGAGAGTAAACTTATGGTCTGCTGTGTACTTTTGGGCTACAGGGCTGGAAGTTTCTAGAAGGTGATACTAACCTCATTGGTGGAAAAGAACCGAAGCGAAAAGTCTGGCCAACCTCCTTTTGTAGTGCCTGGGTATAGCATTCCTCCTTGCATCGCGAGCACAAGAACACGAGTGAAACTGTTTTGGGTCTCCGCTCCGCAAGTTGTTCTTGTACTTCCTCTCTCAAACCCTTAGTAGTACAGTCTGGAATCCGATTCTGCTGGTCCTTCGTGTTCTAAGCCACATCAACCATGTTGACCCCGGTGTCCGGAAAGGGATCTAAATCCACAAGCGCTGCTACTGTTGCCGGCGCCTCTACCTTTAGGCTACCATTATTTAACCAGATCTGGATCTGGTTTTTCAACTTGACACAGTTAGCTGTATTGTGGTTCCACAAATTGTGGAGCTAACAGTACTTCTTCCTTCTCAACTACTCTGGTCTAGGGAATGGGCCTAAGTCAGTCTTCACCATATTCGCTGCAATCATTTCATCTAGTATTTCGTGCACTTTGTTCGCGTCGTAGGTGTAACTCGCGGATTCTGGTTTGGCGAATACTACCCACTTAAGCTTAACTGGCTCTTTGCACAGTCTTAGCTGCTTAAGCGTGGATCCCTTCTTCCCCGTGAGCTCTAATGCGGCTACCTCATCTTCCTCAGAGTCTTTTTCCTCTGCTGTGCCTATTTCTTCACTCCGGTTGTAAGGATCATAGGAGCTTGGGTGATAGTTTAACGTGGCCACCATCCTACGTTTTCTTGGGATGTACTTCCCTTTTGAAGAGTTCTTTTTGGCATTGGTCTCCCTAAGCAAGTGCTCGAAACTGCCAACTTCCGTTATCAGCTCCCATGCTGCTTTTTACGTCAGCTAGGCTCGAGACCTTTGATTGCCAACTTGACTAGCTCTTTCTCCGACAAGACCACGTTCAGCTTTCCTTTCTGGATCTAGAATCGCTGGAGATATGCAACGGTAAATTCAGTGGGTTTTTGAGCCATCTGAGTGAGTGAAGCTAGGTCAACTTCGAGTTCCACAATACTGTAAGTTTCTCTAAAAAACTTCTCCATTGCAGGCCAATCCTTGACTAACCCAGGCCTTAGCTTCGCAAACCAAGTGAACGCGGCTCCTGATAAAGAAGTGGCGAAGATCTTGCATTTCAGGCTATCATTGTTATGATATTGGCCGCATTGCACCTTGAACCTCGCCAAATGAGTTGCGGTAGTCTTGACATATTCCCCCGAGAAGGTTGTGAATATAATATTCTTATATACCCTGGGGTAGAGCGTGAGCATAATATGTGGAGGGAAAGGCCCCTGATATACCTCATCGAGGTTAGGCTTTTGGTTCGCTGCCCTGATCATCTCCTCAATCTCCTCCCTTCTCATATATTATGAGCTAGGAGGATTGGGTGGAGGGGCCGTTTGGCGTTCAGGCAACATCCTGCTGGTGCCTGGCTCTTCCATGAGCTGAACCAAGTGGGGTCTAGGTGATACTATCAGAGTAGTAGCCGGCGCCTACTGATCCTTTGCGACCACTACTATTTTGACTGGGTTCCCCGCTTGATCAATCCCCTGGTATTCGTCTGCCAACTCCTGAAAAACATTCTCGGATCCGTCACTGTCATATTGGGCGAATATAACAGGGCTAATGGAAGTGCCTTCTCCGATCCTTGGCACTTTGCTCCTCTGTTCGTAAACTGGCGCCACCTTGGATTTTTCGCTGGAGAGGGTTCTATCTTTGCCCGTAGCAGATAACAAGGCTACCTCTACTACTGACATAGTGGTACTGTTCGTGTTCCCCTTCTCTCTCACATTAGGAGGAACACACTTAACTGACCCCACCTACTGCGTACCAGTACTAAGGATCGTGCCAGGCTTGACTGTCGACTTTTTCAGTACTTCTTTGACCTCATCTAGCTCACCCCTGTGCATGCTAACTTGTATGGCCAGGGTCGCCTTATCCTCGCATAGGGCTGTGAATTCTGAATTGATCTTCTTGCTTTGCATCGCGCCATAACATTTAGAATTTGTTGTTACTTTTCCTGCAGGTCGCGAGTGTTGTGACTTGATCGGGTTTTTGCTCTAGAGTTTCCTTCGCATGTCACTCATTATATCTTTTAACTTCTTGAGTGTTTCGTTCAGCCTCTTGAGAGTTTTGCTCCATGCGGTGGTTAAACTCATGAAGCTCTCTCTGCGAATCTTCCAGTGTTTTATTCACTTTCTTCCAATACAGATCGCTATTTAACTGCATAATCGTTAGCTGATCCTCCAGGCTAGCATTCTTTGGGATGGGGTAAGGTGCATATTCGTAGCTCGCGATGGCATTGGAAGAGTCCAACAAGTCCGAAAGGAAGACTTTCATCCTTAACGACGGGTTGTGGATTCTCATTTAGTTTAGAATCCGTCATTTCTGATGACAGTGGATAGTTGATGTAAACCTTCTGGTAAGGATTATTGCTTGACTTCCCAATTGTGATAATCGTTGAAGAGACTCTATTGTAGGTCCCATTAGGTGTGCCAAAATGTTTGGCTCCAGTTTTTTTGGGCTGGTCAACAGTCTATTTTGAGTGAATGTGATTGTGTGAGCGTACCAACATCGTGGGGTGTAGTTGTTGAGGGTGCCCTTGACCTGACTTTTTTTTCTAGTGGTTGTCGACGAGGAGAGTACCAACCTCGTCACTGAGTTCTTCTCTATGCCTCGTGAGCAAGGTTCTAAAAAACGCTAGGCGCTAGTCTGGCGGAAGCTCGGGGACTAGGCGGTTTTTTTTAAAATTTTATTTTTATTTTTATAACATATAATTTATGAATAAAACTATAAAAGATATTATAATGTTTGAAATACAATATATAATAGATAAAACGCATAGACCCTTGGCCCAATGCCTTCACTTCCTTATTCACATTACCAAGACAAAGGCCTACAGTTTAGCATAGTTTTACAGGTTAAATCCAAAAAGCATACCAGAAAACTATTTATATACTGTAGCCTAATTATAGACCTTGATATTTATTCAAAGCCAACAAGCCACGCAGGGGCCAGCCCCCTTCTACTCATTCTGGTGATTCTGTCAATCTATCATTCATGAGGCAAATTCCTGATAGAATCGAACAAGCACATAAAATGAACAGAAATCTTAACTAAATGCACTTGTCCAGTTGTCCATTAGTCCATATCACGTAGCTATCAATATATCTATCATTATTGGATACAATTTCAAAACTGGCAAAACAGATGCCAAATATCAAAAATTCAAAAGTCCAATAGTTTCTGGCAAAAAGAAATCGAAGCCAGACATGACCAATACAATAGATACAACTCAATTGAAAATTCTCAAATTTGAAATAACTCAAATCAGTAAGACAATAACAGGAAGACAGTAAGCAAATATTCATAAAACTCAAATCAGTTACCAATCATTCATTATTCATAGTATCATACACAAGAACTGAATACCCAGAAAGGCAGCAACTTACCAAGCTTGAAGAATTCGAAATCGAACCAGAAATCGAACCAAACTTGAGGACGTCTATGCTTTGTTGCAAATTGAACGCTGAAATTGAAAACCCAGAAAGCAAGAGACTGATTGATTGAAGAATAAAGGCTTGAAGAGTGAAAAAAAGAAACCGAGAAACCCATACTTGAAGATTGAAGACTTACCAATGCGGCCATGCCTAAGAGAGAGAGAGAAGACGGCGACTGCAGTCGCCCTTTATGTTTCGAGGAGTTTAGGTTGATTTGAGTCCAGAATTCGAGTGCTTATAGTGACGAGGAGTTTAGGGAAAAAAAAAAAATTAGAACAGAGCGCTTAATCGCGACTGCCCAGCGCCCAGCATACCCGCCTAGCGCTTCCCAGGAACCTCCTAGACCAACTAGGCGGCCGATTTTCAGCCCAACGCATAGCTTGATCGATTAGGCCAAAATTGGAATGGCTTAGAGGCGCCCAGCGCCTAGGCGACTGCCTAGCCCGTTTTTTAGAACCTTGCTCGTGAGTGAGGACTTTTGCTTTGTCTCTTCGCAACACCAAATCGACACTCAATGTTGTAGATTGAGCATCGCAATCACAGGGAAGTAGGAGAGAAGCTGGGGTCTTGCTAAAGCGTGACTCTAGCTTCGCTGGTTTGTGAGGGCCTTACCCTTGCTTCGCTGGTTCAACTGACGTTGGTGGCAGTTGGCTTTGGGGAGGCTTGGACTGGAGTGTGGTCACTGATGCTAAAGCGTGTCTTTAGCTTCGCGAGGTTGCAAGGGCTCGACCCAAGCTTGACTGCCCAATCGAAGTTGGGGGATAAGTTGCTCCGGAGGGACTTTGATAATCTGTAGAGATTAATTGATTGATTGGTCGTCCTTGTAACTTTGTTGTAGCCTCGTATATTGGCCATTATTTGAATTCCTGCTCCTCCTAAAATGTCAGAATATTATAATTTGGGCCATAGGTATTGGCCCTGGAATAAACAACTATGGGAATCTTAGCAGCCGCTGTAGACAGGTAATTGTTAATTATCTGTCGATCTGACTATGGCTAAAATATAGGTAAAGTCGACTGCTTATTAGATGCGAGTAGTCGGGATATGTTACTTAAACATATCTTCGCGAGCGTTACGCAATGGTGGCGCACTCATATAGTCATGATGATATATTCCTGTTTCTCTGCCATTAAAGGCAACTGTTCTCCTTGGCACACCTAGGACCTCCCCTCTATTGCGGGAGAAACTTTCGTTGTATTCTCTGAACCCCACGTGGGCACGAAATGTTAATGATTACTAGGGGTGGTCCGCATTGTACCAGGCTCGCTTAGGCCTTAAGTGGGCCTCTTACCGATATTTTGAAGATATGTAACTTGGGCCGCTATTATTGGCCTGCTATGCTTAATCATTTACAGGATAAGCCCAAAAGTACTTTTGGGCTCAAAAATACTACTTTTGGGTTTAAACATACTTCAAATTCGAAAGGTTCTTTAGGACAAGTTACTTTAAAAGTGGTAGTAACATATAAACAATCGGGCCATTAAAACTCCACCGGCCAGCCCCAAACTCATTACCCGACCCGAAAAGACAAACAGTAACTGTAAGGGGAACTAAATCCAAAGCGGAGTTCAGTGTCGTCTTCAGCTCTACAATCCCCTCAGTCAGGTTGGGCTCACCTCCTCTCCTTCAATTCCCACTCCCAATTTTCGATTCCACTACTTCCATTCACGACCCAATTAGGGTTTCACTGTTTTTAATTTTTGATTTTCTGGTGTGACAGAGAAAGAGAGTTGGTGATCGGAGCAAATGGGAGGAGGCGAGCATGCTCACGGCGAGGGCGCCCACGGCGGAGACTTCAGGGCGAAGGTGTGGAGCATGAGCGGTGGGCCCTACTGCAGGCCCAAGCACTGGAAGCGCAACACGGCTTTCGCCATGTTCGGAGTCTTCCTCATCTGCATTCCCATCGCCATGAAATCTGCCGAGCTCGAGGTTCGTTCACCTCACCTCATCTCAACTCCTTTCTTTTGGTTTCCACTTTGGATTTCTGTTTTACAAATGTAGGAAGAAGCTAAGAGATGGTCAAGTTTGGATCTTGGGTTGTAGGGTTAGGACCCGGGAGGTGAAGATTGGGTTTTGGATTGTGAAGTTAGGACCCAGATGAGCTCTAAGCTTGACTGAAACTGAGGCTGTTAGATATTGTTTTGCTTTAGTTGGGGTTTAGGTTTTTGATTTGTGGAAATGAGTACATATCTAATTAAGTATATGTATCGAGAATTGTTTCGTGGTTTCTAAATAGTATTTAGTGTGATAGTCTGTTTCCGCGTGATTTGTGGGGAATGGAGTGCTAATCTGGGGTTGTCAGTGTTTTATCATTGTCATCTTGTTCTGGGGCTTTAGGCTTGTCAACTTGTTACTGACAGGGTCTTGCTGTACAATATAGTGTAGCATCGAGCAAACAGATAAGTTTAGGTTAATGTAGTGACTGAAATCTTGAAGTAGACGAACAACTAAAATATGGTGGTAGCAGCCAATCAAAAATTGGAATTTGAATAATGTTTTGAAAGAGAATTTAGAAGATGCTGGTATATAGAATTCTCAGAAAGCGATGATGCTTTAACCTGGAGGACGTACCCATTATACTCTGCGGTTAAGATCAATCCCCCAGATGTCACTCCCTAGTTGTCGTCTTCACTTTAGTAGGCTTCCGTTGACATACTTTTTGAACTTAATTTGCATTTGAAGATTAAATCTTTTGCTTTCTTGAATGCTTTGAATATCTACAATAAGCTACTAGTGTCAGAAACCTTAAGACTAGAAATGGTTTACTTTTGGGTAGTGCTTTTCGCATTATCTATTACTCCTCACGCTCCCTTTCACTTTTACTAATTTGCAATGTTGTGTATGTTTTTCTTTCTTTTTATTTCAAAACTACACGGACCCTTTACTATCATCACTACTGCACTCCCAAGGTTTGAAGTCCAGAACCATCTAACCTCTCTACCTAAGCTGGTGTACTCCAGAACACCCTATTACCCAAACCGTCAAAGCACCAGAGTCTTCTCCTACCTACCCCGATCACAGACCCCTGCACCCATAACGACTAATGTTGACAGTTACAGTACTCTTGCAGCTCCTTAGTGGCCATCTGTCTGACGTGAATCAGGTGGCTCACACATAACCTCATTCAGCAGCCGCAGGTGTATAGAAGGAACCATGCCAGGCATTGTGATGGAATGCCATGGATGAATGGGCAACTTTAAAAAACATTATCAACAATTGAAATATCGATTAGGCAACTAGTCTGTGTCCATAATTACCAGAAAGGCTTTGAATTGGGTTTTGTTGTTAACTTATCTTTTGAAAAGTTGCTTTTGGTTTTGTGAGTTTGGTATAGGATGAGTGATTTTTAAGGATTAGAGTGGGACTGTTTTGGGCTGCTAATGCTGTATGACTGATCAGATTGAGAATTTTGGATGTCAAAAGAGGAAACACTTTGGAGCTAAAACTGAGTATGTGCAAATCAAAGATATAGGTTGGGCTACAAGTGAATTTCTTTGAAGTTATTTCAGATCAAAACTCATCGAGGGTGATTTATGAAGATATTTTGAGGATTGAATGTGAGGCATTTGAATTTGAAAAGGTGAGGTGGTAATGGGACTAGAGTGGAGATGAATTTAGATTTCAGCATTCAGTTTTAACTTTCCAGTCAGCATGTTTTATGACTTATCAAACACAGCACATTAAAGAGGGTTAAGCAGCTGACTAACATCTGCAAGTTCATCAAGGTGGTTTTTTGAAAGTGTCATGAGTCAGGGATATTTTGGAAAAGAGGTAAGATGTATATATATATGAATTAAAAACAAAAGGGGAGTATAGGGATTAATAGGGAGTGTGAGAATTACCACCCTTCGTTTTCAATGAACTGCAAGATGTTTAAGCCTGGAGTTTCTTTTTCAAATAATATAAGCGTTGAGCTTCATTAAGCCACACAATTTGTAGGTGATACAGAATATCGGACCTTTACTATCTGTTAAATTGCTTTGTTACTAACGGTTTGCGTATAATAACTTTGTACATGGTTTGGTTATTGGCTTTTATGTGCTTTCACTTGGTGCACATGGTGGTACATTTTATAATTTGTTTTTTATTGAATATATATCGGCTTGTGCATGCCTTTTGAATTAAGTAACTGCCATAACAAAAAAGAGGTCATTTACAGCGGTGTAATATCGATTTTGGTGCTATTCGTACTATTTGGCATAGCTAAGGTTTTATATCACTTTATCGATGTATAATATGAAAACATGAGTGTAAAGTTTATCTACCTTGCTCAGCTGCTAAACACAAACACTTGTTGATTTACTATTCATGTTTTGTAATTTGTATAACTCAAAGCTGTTGAAGATTAGAGCTAGGACTGCCCTGCAGTAAACCCTATGCATGAATCTAAACAGCCCACTCAGTAATAAAACGGTACTTAGATCTGCAAGCCATTAAGAAACAACTCAATTATAAACTGGGTAAGGCAATGCTATTAGCTGGCCAGGATTATTGGCCCATGGCCTTGTTGAAGTATGGCACGGTGCAGGATGCATCAATGTTTGTGTTCTATTTTTGATGCCTCAGAAGTAATGGCATTGAAGAAATTTTAGTTAGTTAGACTTACCATGCTTTTAAAGTATTATTAAAAAAAATTAAAAAAAGGTCATACAACTAAAAGACATTATTTGGTTTCATATTACTGCCTTGAGTTCATGGCTGAAAGAGGTTTCTTAAATATCTGGTCAGCCATCTTTTTGGCTTCTTTGTATCGACATCTTGTCTTTTGGATGCTTCATGTGCTTCAGAGAAATATTCCTTAGTGCATGTAAATTAGCTGAAAAATTATTATTACTTGTCAAAAAGAGAAAGATATCCAGTGGGAATAGATGCTGTTCCTCTTTAATTGTTTTGAGCCACACCCTTTCTGGGACCGAAATTTTTATACACTGTTGATATTCATTTTTAAATATGGGTATGTGTTGTTGCAGCAACGGCCACATCAACCAGTTCGCCCCATTCCTTCACAAATGTGGTGCAAGAACTTTGGAAAGAAAGACTACTGAGTTTGTTTTTGGAGCATCCAGTGAAAGAAGTACAGTTGGAGGTTTTGTAACTAAAGCTTCCAGAATGCAAATTACTCCTTGTGGTAGATGTTTGCTGAGATTATGAGCGAGCAGCCTTTTAAAACATTTTTGTGATCAGACTTTAACAGTACTGAATTGATGACTCATTATGTGAGTTTTTGACTTGCTATACCATCAATTACCAAAATAAATTGTGGACTCTCTATTTAGCTTAAATAATAAGATATTTGAATTGGTCATATTGTCTCAGTATGTTCTTGTTGATATCATTCAGTATGTTCTTTAAGCATTGAGAATAATTGGCTGAGTGGGTATCACTTGGTAACACTCTTTATAATGTGCATATAATGAATTTTAAAGCCAACATATTCCAAGAATTGTATGCTGTGCCTCTGTTGGCCTCCTCGTGCATGACCATCTCAAGGATAGGAATAACTTGAAAAACTTACGAGCAGCCCCCCTAAAGCCTAAACCAATTTTTCAAGACAAATGGAAAAGGAGAGGAGAGGAATAGACATTCCCAGTTTGCCTCAGCAGTCCGAGATACGTTATAAGATTTTGTTCCTAGATGTAGAAAGGGGGGAGGCGGAACTCCATGAATCCTTCCGTTGCAGCACTCATATGGAATCAGATTCCAGATACTTGACTTTCCATTCATGGGAACTGGCCTTTCAATTTTTCATTTGGCAGTTATGTATTCCGTTTTTGGCCATCTGAACTCTGAAGCTTCTGATTGACAACAGGTGGGGTTCTTCCACATTTGTTCTTTATTCTTGCTGCCTCCATATTCATCTATTACGATCTATCTGGGCGGGTGACTGTTGCTAGTCAAAAGATTATCTTCTCACCAGTCAACAGTAAAAGTAGAGGGTAAAAATCAAATAATTCTATGCTGGGAAAGTTTTTCCTGTGGGCGTATTCTTGAGTACATGAAGTTGTCATGAACTTTCTTTCGAGTGGGGTTCACACCAACGGACCTTCACCATCTGGGTCTTTGGCCTTTGGCCTTTTGCCAATTTGAGCTCTACTACCTATCTACTATTTTCATTATTAGAGATTGTCATGACTCATGACTGATCACCATAGCAAGAAAGCCCCTGATCTGACAGTCCATAATTGTTATGAAGAGGTGAAATTGCTTGTCTCTAATTTTTTTATTTTTTTTTTATTTTTTTATTTTTTTATAAAAGAGGATCAAAGGGTTTCACTCCTGCCCCCATGGTGACTCGAACCCATGACTTCGTACATAGGTAGTGGGTGCTCTAACCACTGAGCTAACACCACTTCGTCTGCTTGTCTATCTCTTTTTTCGTGAACATTTCATATCTAAAATTTCACCTTCCTTGCACAATTTTCACCTTTTTTTTTTTGGTAATCCACTTGATAACATTTACCTTTACACACAAGACATAGGTTCGAATTTGAATCTGTAGCTACTTTAATCTATAGTTTAACTTAGAGTCGTGTTTGAGATTTTGAAAAATTTTAAAGACTAATGAAAAATTGAAATAAGTTAGCTCTTCATATTACTTGAAGAGTCGTGTTAAATATTATTGTTTATTTATCGTGTCTTATCAGTTTAGGGCCTTTTAGCTAATCATTAATAATTAGTTCATTACAGTTTAGAAACACGTTGGTAATCATCTTTACGTGAATAATCCAACATAATCATTATGCTGGATCACTCATTGCCTAGACTAGTATGATCCGAAAACACCTTTTGCATTTTCAACTTTTGTATTTTCTCTTAAAAAATAAAAGCAAAAGTTACCATCCCAATCCCAAAGAAGTAAAACAAAAATGATCACATGGCAAAATCCAAGTAAAGAATGCAGATAGTGGTCCCGAAACAGTGGAACTCTAACCCAACCCTAGTTCAGACTTCAGATCCTTTCTCTTCTAGTCAATTTCCTCCACTTGCCTCCCTCCAACTCGTATTTAATAATAATAATAAATATCATTAAACCGTCCAATCATAAACCCCCACCTTTCCAAAAAAAATTAAAAAAATAATAATAAACGTCCACATTCTGCATTTATAGTTTTATACTCTTCCTGCCCGATGTTCCTCCGGTCAGCTTTCCCTCGACCACTCCCCATCGCACTTCCCCGTATTCCTTCCCCCCTGCCCCTGCCCGAATATTTCGGGCAGCTCTCCCTCTCCGCGTAGCTTCGAGTCTTCGTTCAACTCCTTCAGTCTCTGCCTCTATTTTCACAGACACACACTTTGAAAAATAAAAAGCTTTTAGAAAGTGGAATATATTTTAATTTTTGGTAACAAAGAAAAATTGCATTGCTATAAATAGGTGGGCACATAGTCACAGTCAGTGAAAAAGAATTGGTCTGTTTCGTTTTGGTACAGTTCTGTGATCTCTGAGCTTCAGTGCGTATATGGATTCGGAGCTTGTGCTCTGAGAGAGACTCTGCGTTTTCTTGTTTCCGCGTAAATTCTAGGGTTTGCAGAATGTGGTGGAAGGTGTCGCGATTCGCCGCCGCGTCGCGGCTGAGCCGATCGACCAGGCCGTTGTCGACGGCGATCCCCGGTCCTTGTATCGTTCACAAACGCGGCGCTGATATTCTCCACGATCCCTGGTTCAATAAGGTTCGCTCAACATCTCAATCCTTTCGTTTGTGATTTTTGTAGTAGTCTTCTTTGATCGTGGAACTAGGCATTATGGTGATGGTTGTGAATTTTTGATGATTTTAGTTTTATGATGATGCATGGTTTGGTGAATTAGAAGAAGTGTCTCTTTGGTTTTGGTTTTGAGTGTGTGAGTGAGTGCAATTTGTGAGGTGGAGAATTGGATGATATACAGTGAATTTGGAGTTTTTTTTTTTTTTTGCTTAGTTTTGATTCTCTGTTCTGGATGTTTGTTGTTCTCAAGAGCAGGACACTGGATTTCCTCTCACTGAAAGAGATCGATTAGGACTTCGCGGTTTACTCCCACCGCGTGTCATATCTTTCGAGCAGCAGTATGCTCGTTTCAGTAAGTAATCTATCCAACTGTAACTTATTGTTTGAGTAATGCGGTGCTTACCAGTTTTCAAGAAATGTAGTAGGAATTGCTTGCCGCTGTACTTGACATGACTCCAAGGAGATTTCAAAAAATTGGCTAATTAGTTTACTAATGGCATAGAGGGCTTACTATCTAATGATGTTACGATTTAAACTGTCAGTGGAGTCGTATCGGTCGCTAGAGAAAAATACTGTGGGACAACCAGAAGGTGTTGTTGCCTTGGCAAAGTGGAGGATCTTAAATAGACTGCATGACAGGAATGAGACTTTGTACTACCGAGTAAGTTTGGTTTCGCCTCCAGCTTGTAGATACTGAAGATCATTGTATAATATTAGGATCTAATGGGGTTTTCTATTGCTTTTTGTTCCAGGTTCTTATAGATAACATACAGGACTTTGCTCCTATCATATACACTCCCACAGTAGGATTAGTATGCCAAAATTATTCAGGGTTATTTAGACGCCCGCGCGGAATGTATTTCAGTGCAAAGGACAAAGGGGAGATGATGTCTATGATCTACAATTGGCCTGCTGATCAGGTATGTGCTATGCTCTTTGTTTCTCTTCTCTTCTTGAAAAACACAGAACATGTCTTCTAGGCCATATGCAATGGCCTAAAACCTTTAATAATTTATAGTATTTACTCCTTAACCTTATTGTTCCCATAGAGGACCAAAAACTCTCTGTTTAACAAAAGATGTTTCCTCAGCATATCATATCCGTGATGTATCTTTGTTGGGAAATTCTTGATATTTATGATTTCAGCATGCTGCTATGAGCATATTATTACATTCCCTATTTTCTTGATATTTATGATTTCAGCATACGACTGCCACTCTATGTTACAGGTAGAAATGATAGTCATTACAGATGGCAGTCGTATTCTTGGCCTAGGTGACCTTGGAGTTCAGGGAATTGGAATACCAATAGGAAAACTTGATATGTATGTTGCTGCAGCTGGTATTAATCCACAGAAAGTATGTTCTCTCTCTCTCTCTCTCTCTCTATACCTCTACACATTTGTGTCTGTGGGTCTGTAATATACAACCATTCTATATATGTTTCTGTCCATGCATATTTGTGTGTGTATACGCCAGCATTAAATTAGCTAATTCTTACTTGTATGTAGGTTGTACATGCTGATGCGCATTGAAATTCTAATGATTTTGATTGCCTAATAGTTTTGGAGTGTACTTTTTACACATCTTTTGGTAATAAACATCTGGTACTTTATATCACCTGACCTGTTAACCTCATCCAACAGATACTGCCGGTTATGCTTGATGTTGGTACTAACAATGAAAAGCTACTGAAAGACCGTCTTTGTAAGTAAATAGGAGCTCTAAGATCTATCCTTTTTCTGCATGATTCCTTCTATGTTTCTTTCTTTTTCTTTTTTCTTTTTTCTTTTCTTTAATTTTTGTTGATATTGTACTTCCTGATCAATATATCTGATCCCATACAACTGTAGTCTATGCGGATTACAGAATAATGATACTGAATATCCATCCCGTCTTTTCTTCAAGAATGTTTTGGTGATGTACCCTATTTTAAGTCATAATTTGCATGAAATATGAATCATCACGATCATGCTAGTTCATTTCTTTTTTTATCTTTCTAAATTTTGCATAACTCTTGTTAATTATATTAGGTTATATTTTATGTCAATATATTCTTGAATTGTTTTTTTCGCTTTCCGCACTGTATAACTGGACTTAATAGCTTAAAAAATGTCTAGCTTATATCATGAGGATACATTTTTCTCATGATTTTAGTTTGATAGATTTAGGACTTCGACAACCTAGGTTGGAAGGAGAAGAGTACATATCAATTGTTGATGAGTTCATGGAAGCCGTTCATAGACGTTGGCCCAAGGCCATTGTGCAGGTCTATGTTTTTGAGAAGTATTGCCTTTTCATATTATTTAGGTTTCTACTGTCTAGTAACTTATG
This sequence comes from Rosa lucieae, assembly GCA_024704745.1. Classification (NCBI taxonomy): domain Eukaryota; kingdom Viridiplantae; phylum Streptophyta; class Magnoliopsida; order Rosales; family Rosaceae; genus Rosa; species Rosa lucieae. Next base: position 45,938,462 of record CM045492.1, read on the forward strand.
GGTTTAATATTATCAGTTTGAGGATTTTCAAATGAAGTGGGCTTTTGAAACGCTGCAACGTTACCGTAAAAGGTTTTGCACATTCAATGATGATATACAGGTAATCACAAGTTGTGATATCTTTCTATCTTTTATGAATTTAAAAGATATATATTTCAGAATGCTGGTAAATTGCAGTCAGTACCTCTGATAGTTGCACTTCATTCCTTGTAGGGAACTGCTGGTGTTGCACTTGCAGGACTACTAGGAACTGTAAGAGCCCAAGGTCGACCACTGGCAGACATTGTGAACCAAAAGATAGTTGTTGTGGGAGCTGGAAGGTAATTGATATTTTTTTTGTATTGAACCATATATTGAGCTGTGATATTAGTTGGCTTTACCTATCATTTGGAGCCATGTTGATTCTTTTTTTGTCTTTTACATCTTTCAGTGCTGGACTTGGTGTTCTTAGCATGGCTGTACAGGCTGTTTTAAGAATAGCAGAAAACAGTGGAGCTGCTGCCAAAAATCCTTTTTTTCTTCTTGATAAAGATGTATGGTCATATCCTTTATCTTCAAGTTCTTGCAGTTCTTTTGTGATGATTGATAGCCGTAATGCACTATGTTAGCAGGATCATGCACATGTTTAACAAATTACTGAAAAATGACATGACCATCTTGTCATCTATTTACTCATTGCTTATTGAAGTAAACATGCTGTTTTAAGAATAGCAGAAAACTGTGGAGCTGCGAAAAATCCTTTTTTTCTTCTTGATAAAGATGTATGGTCATATCCTTTTTCTCCAAGTTCTTGCAGTCCTTTTGTGATGATTGATAGCCGTAATGCACTATGTTAGCAGGATCATGCACATGTTTAGCAAATTACTGAAAAATGACATGACCATCTTGTCATCTATTTACTTATTGCTTATTGGAGTAAACATTCGCTCACATTTTCATGATATTGCGTTCTCTTCGTGTGAAAAAAGGGATGTATAATTAACTGCATTCTCAACACCTTTTGGCCTCTTACTTGCTTACTTTTCTATATGTTGTATTCTATATAATTAACTGATATATATTCTTTTATTTTCTTTTTCTATTTGAGTGTAGGGTCTAGTCACAAAAGAGAGGAAAAATCTTGATCCAATGGCTGCACCCTTTGCTAGAGATCCTGCAGAGATTGAAGGGCTTAGGGAGGGAGCTAGTCTACTTGAAGTGGTAAACCTCAAAGCACTTCATTTAAACTCCCTACCAGAGAAAGCAGAAAGATTTTATGGAGAATCAAACCATTTTGCTAGTGCTAATTATCTTCTAGATTTATACACCACCATTAATAAGATTTAACTGTTTCAGAGCTTGATTTTCTTCAGGTTAAAAAGCTCAAGCCCCATGTGCTTCTTGGTTTGTCAGGAGTCGGTGGCGTCTTCAGTGAGGAGGTTAGCATTTCATTATATCTTACAATATCCTTATCACTTAAATTATATGAAGATGGTTTGATTCTGGTTGGATGTGTGCTGTTTGAAAACCTATGTCCGTCCACTAAATGCCACTTTTACTGAACTATTGGTTCTTGTGTCAGCAACTGATATTCGTGCATCATGTCTATGTCTGGCCTAAACTCTGGAAAATATGTTTGTTTCTTTTGTTCGAGTTAGTTCCTCATAGCTATCATATTCCGTGGCATTACATTTTAGGTGCTTAAAGCAATGCGAGAATCTGATTCAATCAAACCTGCCATTTTTGCGATGTCAAATCCAACCATGAATGGTTTGTTCCTCTGAGCCTTGTCAAATCTCAGTTTCCTCAAGTCATATAGATTTTGGTGTTGATCACGCGTTTGTCTTTATGAATGGAATAGCTGAATGCACTGCTGAAGATGCCTTTAAGCATGCTGGTGAAAACATAGTCTTTGGAAGTGGAAGCCCCTTTAAGAATGTTGATCTGGGTAGGTTCCTTCTTACAGTGTCTTTCTGGTATGGATAATTTTGGCAACATGCAATTCAAGCAATGTTGCAGGCAAATATATTATGCTTATTACCTTCTTGTCTGTTTAGTTAGTTTGACCATAGCTATTGTTTCATGTTGGCAGGCAATGGAAAAGTAGGCCATGTAAATCAAGCAAATAACATGTACCTGTTTCCAGGGTTAGTTCCCACATTTTGTTTTTGTGTTTAATTAATTATTTTCTTTACCTTGACAATTAGCATTTTGGTTGCGTTCAATTCAGGATTGGTTTAGGAGCACTTCTTTCAGGTGCTCGTTTGATATCTGATGGCATGTTGCAAGCAGCATCTGAATGGTAAGAACATATGATTTTATAATTGTGGAATAAATATGCTTGTTTAATTTGTCTGAGGAATAACTATACATTTAAAACATAATCACACCTCTCTGAAAAACCAGAAACAAAAAGGTACAGTTTGTACTCAAAAGTGAGTAGGAATTTTTCATGACTTTGGTAAGCTTACATATTCAATCATGTTTTCATGCTAATTGTTCTTCTGGGAAGTAGTTTACTACTCCTTTCGTCCTTTCTACTATGGGATGTGCATAATTTCTCTTCTTCTCATGTTCACAAAGTCTTCATATGTAATAATGATCTTGAAGATTCCAAATGCTAGCTCTGGTCTTGTTAAGTTCCTTTTCTATTCTCAATCTTGTTGCACAAACTGATGCACATCACATCATTAATTTGATGCATCATACATCACATCAATGATCTTGAAGATTCCAAATGCTAGCTCTGGTCTTGTTAAGTTCCTTTTCTATTCCCAATCTTGTTGCACAAACTGATGCACATTGTAGGAATTAATTTGATGCATCATACATCACATCAATAAGAAATAAGAACGCTATGAATATTGCTTGAACTCTTTTTTTTGCAATTAATTGCTGACACAATGATTCTCTCATGTCCAGCCTTGCTTCATATATGACAGATGAAGATATCCGAAAGGGCATCTTATATCCATCTATTGATTGGTAATATTCCCAGCTCCTTGTGGTATCACTTCATCAAAATAGCACGTCAAATTACTGTATTATGTCCATGGAAATTATTAGCCAGCTAGAGTCTATTGTTAAGTTATTCTAATCATTTAACAGACCATATGGTTCAAACTAAATAAAAAATCTAAATTGAGAGCAGGATCGTGCAATTGGTTGATAGTTTTACCTCCGACTGTTGTATTGTATATGGTGCAGTATTCGAGATATTACAGCTGAGGTGGGAGCTGCTGTTGTGCGTGCCGCTGTTGCAGAAGAACTGGCTGAAGGACATTGTGAAGTGGGGCCCAGAGAGCTGTTGCACATGTCAAAAGTACGAATTAATACTCGATCTTCATTAGTTTGTTTATTAAAACAGGAAGCTTTCTTTAAATCAGTCTGCAAAAATTGTGTAGCAAAATCAGATTTAACTCCCTATGCAAGAAAAATGATGTAGAACAACCATTGATAGTTACTTTACTGAAATCAAGTGAATGAGGGGATCATAGGAGGGGAAAGTTCAAGGGACAGATGATGGGATGCTAGTATAATTGTAGTCTGTTTTATCAGAAAAAAAGAAAAGACTCACTGCAGATGTGGAACCGATTCTAATACTCTTGAATTTGTTTGGATTTTTTCTATTGGTTGCAGGAGGAGACTGTGGAATATGTGACTCGCAATATGTGGTTCCCTATTTACAGCCCTCTTGTTCATGAAAAATGAGGCTTGGTATCACATGCAGTACCTGACTCCTCACTTACTTCGTGGCTATCTATTTGGAACTTAGATTTCTACTATTTTTGCAGCCAAGCAACTTATTCTTGGTACCACTTCCTCAATTCATAATTTACGAGATCAGAGAAGTAGAAGGAAAGGAGTGAAACAGGAATAATGCCCTCTGACTCATCTGATAAGAAACCCATTTGTTTGAACGATAGATGGCTGATATATAATTTTACCGCCTAAATATTATTAGTGCAATGTATTTGTTCTATTCTGGATAATATGTTGGCATTGATATTTATGGTCGACAAACATATTACCGAGAACTTAGTATTCAAATCGTAGCTTGCTCCTTTGAACCTTTTGATGCCTGTATGAGATATAGAGTTCATGTTCAAAGCTTCACGGGTAATGCTACCAAGCTTTGTAAGTGAACAAGGATAGCCATCTATAGTTTATAGCAAATGACCATTTTATTCATCAAAAATTTGAAGCTCAAGCTTTTCTCAAATTTGGATTATGATTTTCAAGTCAACATTTTTCACCACAGAAAGTTTCAGATTAGCGTGGGCATTTGCGTCACCACAATAAACTTCTCATTGATTATTCTGTCCAACAAAATGTTTATTTTTGTGGTAATTATTCAGTCCAAGAAAGTATTTTGATTCCTCGTTTCCATATCCACGTACTACAACAACAAATAGTAGAATATAACTGGAAGAATCGGGGAGAGAGTACAAACAAGCATTTTCTTAGCCTTTACTGGACTACCGGTATTATAAAGAAAGAGTGGCCTTCAGTTATCTCAAATCTCAAAGTCAACAGAAGTCCCTCCCATCTATTCATCAATGGCAGAATCAACTAAGAGGTACTACTACTACTACTACTACTACACCTGTAACACAGTTTCTTCTTTTTCTCCTCTCTTTCTGAACTTGCTTCTCGTGTTTTCCAGGTATGCAGTTGTGACAGGATCAAACAAAGGAATCGGATTCGAAACTGTAAGGCAGTTGGCCTCAAAGGGAATCACAGTGGTGTTAACTGCTAGAGATGAGAAGAGGGGCCTTGAAGCTGTTGAGAAACTGAAAGATTCTGGCCTCTCAGGCCAGGTAGTCTTTCACCAACTTGATGTGGCTGACCTTGCTAGTATTGCTTCTCTGGCACAATTCATCAAAACCCAGATCGGGAAACTCGATATTTTGGTACGATCAAAGCTCATTTCTTGAAAAGTTTCTGTCCTTTGGAATCAAGCTCATCAATACTGCCTATCTCAGTAGCACATTGATGAAAACGTTATTAGATACTGTTAGATTGAGTGGTTGACATGTACCATGCTTTGTTTTTCTTTTTTGGTAAAATAGCACAGATATTAAGATTGTTGAACTTTGACAGGTGAACAATGCAGGAATTGGTGGAGTTATAGTTGATGCTGATGGTTTTAAAGCTGCAATTGAATCTCGTGCTGTGAGTCTTTAACTTATTTCTTTGTTATTCCATTACTGCACGCTAAAAGGTGCACCATTGATAAAGCAAAACCTTGGTTAGTCATGTTGCTTTTAGCTTCTCTTTGGCTTCATCTGTTTCGTTTATCAGCATATAACACAATTCCATTGAATAGCTAGCTATTTACAACTAAATGCTTCATTAGTTCAATGTACTATTGTGACAATTGTAGTTTGATCTTTGGTTTGGCCTAGGGTCTATTCGGGTTGATTCCATTCCTTTTTCTAAAGGAAAAACTATGTGGGCAAAGTATATCATCTGAGAATTCAAGGGACTGTAAAAGATAATGTTTTTTTCTTACCGATCCATGCAGGAAGGAGGACAGATTGATTGGAAAAAGTTGATGACTGAAACTTACGAGTCAACAGAAGAATGCTTTCAAATCAATTATTATGGTGCTAAAAGAACAGCTGAAGCACTAATTCCACTCCTCCAGCTATCTGATTCACCAAGAATTGTTAATGTTTCATCCTCTATGGGGAAGTTAAAGAACATACCAAGTGATCGAGTGAAAGGAGTTCTTAGTACTGATGTGGAGAACCTAAGCGAAGAGAGTGTAGATGAAGTACTGACAGAGTTTCTAAACGATTTCAAAGAGAATTTACTTGAAAGCAAGGGTTGGCCTTCTATGATGCCAGGCTATTCAGTCTCAAAAGCAGCAATGAATGCACATACAAGGATTCTAGCCAAGAAGTACCCCGATTTTCGCATCAACTCTGTCTGCCCTGGCTATGTCAAAACAGATATAAACTTCAATACCGGCGTCTTGCCTGTTGAAGAAGGTGCTGCAAGTGTCGTGAATTTAGCATTGCTGCCTAATGATGGCCCCACAGGCCAATTCTTTGTTCAGTCTGAAGTACAAAGTCTTTAAACGAAGATTGATTTATGCAAATATATGTCAGTTGTAACTGATTAAATTTGGAACTGCTGTTTCTTAATAAAATTCAGTGAGTCAGTTATCTAGTGTGTTCGAAGATATATAACCCCTTGGAGATTGCTGTCCTAATTCTGCAGATATTTCCTTCTTGAATACATAAATGATGCAAGTATTGGGAGCAGAATAGAATAAGTTGATGAACAAAAATGGTATCATATATTGCTGGATTTCTCAAACAAGAGTGAGTGATCTTATGCCTGCAAAAAGCTATTGGAATACTGAGCGAATTTGAGACACTTATCCAGAACATGAAATGTCCTCAATCCTCTCTATTCCACTGTCTCATGGAGAAGGAGATGATAGTGGTCTGGCATTTTGACAAGAATGGTAAATTCTTTGTTAAAGCAGTCTCTTGGGTTCCTTGTTGAACATTAATAAAGAATCATGTATTCACTAATTACTAGCAAGGACAGCCAAGTGTTGGGAATCAGCTATCTGATCTGAAAACTCCTGACAAGATGAAAATCTTCATTTGGTAAGCCTGCCATGTTTTTTTCTTCCTTGTGCATCAAACCTGTATCTTTAGTTGCACATAGTATCCATTAGTTGACTCATTAGCATACGATAAGCTCTTGAACTAACTTAACAGAAGTAGAAGTAAACTTACTACAAATCTAGTTGCCTTACTATGTAAAGTGGTATGTTTAAGAATCCATAGATTACTAAAACTAAGTAATATACCATCCATCACAAATATCTGTGAATACAATTGGAGTCACATCCATTCACATCTTAAATCCTTGAGATCAAACATTGATTCAATTTAATCATCTCAGATAATCAGATTGACAGCAGAGACTGTGGAACCAGTATCACTCAAGGGAAGACATATTGACAGATATCATAATGTTATTAATATGATTCTTTTCAAGATTAATTACATCCGCAAATGAAACAATCAGAATACATTTTACCTTTACGCTTTGCTCACCGAATTCCACGTGGTAACAGCCCCGAGTTTCGATTATTTTTTTAATTTTTAATTATTCTCATGAGGAGCTGCCGTGTTCTTTAGGCCATCTTCTTTTTCCTACAATAAAAAGATGTTGGTTCTTCTAGAAGATAAGCAGAAGACTATTACAAGTTTAATTATAGTCTTTTCATCAGAAAAAGAACTCGCTGCTGATTTGGATCGATTCTAATACTCTTGAATTTGTGTTGGATTTTATCTATTGGTTGCAGGAGGAGACGGTGGAATATGTGACTCGCCATATGTGGTTCCCAAATATGAGGCAGTACATGACTTGTTGTCACTTCCTTCCTGACTTGTAGTAGATTCTTTGGCAATCGGTCTATTGGCATTCGCTTCTCAGTTTTAATATCATCAGGTTGTTTATTGACGTTTCTGTAAAAAGTGAAAAGTCTGCTCATTGAGAACCTTTGAAGTCTGTACGAGAGAGATGGAGTTCATGTTCAAAGCTTCATTGAATCAGGGGTCATGCTTGAAGGAATTGTGTCCTAAAACAATCATTTTGATGTAATTATTATTGTAATTATTATTAATCAAAAGGGCAAGTTTATTGTTCATTGCTTATATTTGATATTTGATTGAACAAGGTCCAAGGAATATGAGTTAAAGAGAAAGTAATCTAAAGAGTTAGATTTACGAGACCTTTACTCTTTCACACTCTTATCCTAAAAGGTTCCTAGTCATAGGATTATCACTTGGACATTGATAATCCGGAAAGACTAGCACATACTATGTATGCTCAATATGGAGGATGATATGTCTCTTGTCATTTGTGTGGAGACACTAATACAAGTATGTGGGTGCTCTTAATTTAAAGAGTACACTGAACGCGATCATTAGAGTTCTTGTATGGAGTCTTACTTACATGTCAAACTTGAACTCTAAATTGCAATAATACAAATTAGTCCTTTGACCTGAGACACCATAGTTGTCTTATGAGTGAATTGATTATTTCTTGATGATGCAATAATATTGTGTCCCTTAATGGATATAATAGATGCATTCATTGGTATAATCAATTCGGTCATGGAGACATGTGAGTGTACAATAAGGAATCTCTATCCTTAAGTAAATAAGGTGTATGTTCAAAGATGTGATTCAATAAGTCTTTGGCCAAAGCATTGAATGAGATTAAAAAGGAGTTTCTAATCACATTCTAAGAATCACATAAGAATGAAAATCACATTAGGGGATTGACATATCAATTCCATACCCCGATGATGTGATTTAGAACATAGTGTTAGAGAAGGACCGTATTGTATTGTAATTCCAATTGAATAGGTTCTTTGTCATTCTACATTAACTAGGGTAGTCATGATATGTTGCAAGACGTCACTCATGACTTGTGAAGTCCCCGAGGATTAATAAACATTTATAATCCTAATAACAAGGGAGAATCAAAAATTGAGTTTTTGATTCGTAAACAAAATAGAATGGTTTCTATAAACTTCACTGCCTTGTTAATTAGAACCTAAGAGATCGCACACCATATAAGTGGATCATTGAGATTGTATATGAAGAAGATTAAACAAGAGTTGGTTATGACCAAATAATTAATTAGATTTATTATTTGGACATAATTAGAATTTTCGGGTAAAACCGAACCTATTGGGCCTAAACGATTGTCGGGTTTTGGTGTGGACTTGGGCTTCACTAAATGAGATTTAAATGAAAGCCCAAGACACATTTTTAGTGCCCAATGACAAGTATGGACCATCCAAAATATTGGCTTTATGAAAGTCAATATTTTCTTTTAGTAATTGGAGTTATTTCCTATTATATAAAAGTGAAAGCATGGACAAAGAGAATAAGAGTGTCTCCACACTATTATTTTCAGATTTGAGAGAGAGAGAGAAAGAGTTCTCTCTTGGTCCATTACCAAATTAAAGGAAAGAAGAACACTTGCATAATTTCTTCTTTTCTTTCATCTTTCTTCATCTCTTGATTCACTTGGTGAAGATCCTTAGAGGCCATATCCTTTTGTGGCTTTACTTGTTACATCAAAGAGAAGATTACAAGCACAAGAAGGAGTACAAGAAGGAGTTCATAATCCAAGGTGCTTCAAGGTGGAGGAAACACACACAAGGAGAGATCAAGGAGAGGAACTTTGGTGGTTCACTTGGATCGGATTGAGATCACGCTCCAAGGGTGAGTAGAACATAAACTACTTCTTTGTTCTTCCTTACTATGCATGCTATGTTTATATACATATCACAATAAGCCAAGATCATGGATTAAAGGAATGGATTTTATGTTTAGTTAGTAGTTTAATGGTTAAACTAATTCCGCACTAATTAAAAAGTTTTGAAATCCATCCATTCCTTCAATGCTGCCCAAGCCTTGGAAGGGAAACAAGGATAACCATTTATATAGTTCATAGCAATTAACCATTTTACTCACCAAAAATTTGAAGCTCGAGCTTTTGTCAAATTTGGTGTATGATTTTTAAGGTTTGAACTCATGGAGTCAAAGGCAATTGGATTTGTTATACGTCATTTCATAGAAACCTCACCCCAAAAAGTTTCAGATTAACGTGGCCAATTGTGTCACCACAATAATGACCCAATTTCAAAAAAAAAAAAAAATGTTTGTTTTTATGGTAAATAATGTCAAGAAAGTAATTGATTCCACGTTCCCATATCCACATACGAACTACAAGAATAATCTGTCCCTGATCGAGATCGAGTACAAACAAGCAAATCGTCATTTTCTTAATAGTCTTCACGGAAGAGTAGTCTTCAGTTCTCCCAAATCTCAAAGACAACAGAAGTCCCTCCCAAGTTAATCATCAATGGCAGAATCAATTATGAGGTACTACTACTACACATCTGTAACAATTTCCTCGTTTTCTTCTCTCTTTCTGAACTTGCTTCTTGTGTTTTCCAGGTATGCAGTTGTGACAGGATCAAACAAAGGAATCGGATTTGAAACTGTAAGGCAGTTGGCCTCGACTGGAATCACTGTGGTGTTAACTGCTAGAGATGAGAAGAGAGGGCTTGAAGCTGTTGAGAAGCTGAAAGAGTCTGGCCTCTCGGGCCAAGTAGTTTTTCACCAACTTGATGTGGCTGACCCTGCTAGTATTGATTCTCTAGCACAATTCATCAAAACTCAGTTTGGGAAGCTCGATATTTTGGTATGATCGAACCTCTTTTCTTGTAAAGTTTCTGTCCTTTGGAGTTGAGCTCATCAATATCACCTTTCTCCAATAGTAGCACATATATAGATGTATTAGATTGAGTGGTTGACATGTAGCATGCTTTGTTTTCCTTTATTGATAAAATAGCATAAAAAGTTTTGATTGTTGACCATTTACAGGTGAACAATGCTGGAATTTTTGGAGCTATAGTTGATGTTGATGGTTTTAAAGCTGCAATTGCCTCTGGTGCTGTAAGGGTTTTAACTTTTTTCTTTGTTGTTCCACACTTCCACTACAGAACACTAAAAGGCGCACCTTTGATGAAGCGATGCTTCTAGACCATGGTTAATTATGTTGCTCCCAGCTTCTCTTTGGGGTTCATCTGTTTCGTTTCCCAGAATATTACACTATTCTATTGATAGCTATAAACAACTTAATGCTTCATTAGTTCAATACTTCAATGTACTAATGTGAAAATTGTAGTTTGATATTTGGTTTGGCTAAACGTCGGTCTATTTGTGTTCCCTCATGCCTTTCGATCACTTACATCTATGCAAAGTACACATATGAGAGTTCAACAGAGAAGAGGCCATAAAAAATTAAGGTCTTTTTATTACTGGTTAATGCAGGAAGCAGGACAGATTGATTTCAAAAAGTTGTTGACTGAAACTTATGAGTTAACAGAAGAATGCTTGCAAATCAATTATTATGGTGCTAAAAGAACAACTGAAGCCCTGATTCCACTCCTTCAGCTATCTGATTCACCAAGAATCGTTAATGTTTCATCCTCTATGGGGAAATTAGAGAACATACCAAGTGATCGGGTGAAAGGACTTCTTAGTACTGATGTGGAGAACCTAAGCGAAGAGAGTGTAGATGAAGTATTGACAGAGTTTCTAAACGACCTCAAGGAGAGTTTACTTGAAAGCAAGGGTTGGCCTTCTGCGATGTCAGGCTATATACTCTCAAAAGCAGCAATGAATGCATATACGAGGATTCTAGCCAAGAAGTACCCCTGTTTTCGGGTCAACTCTGTTTGCCCTGGCTATGTCAAAACAGATATAAACTTCAATACTGGTGTCTTGCCTGTTGAAGAAGGTGCTGCAAGTGTCGTGAATTTAGCATTGCTGCCTAATGATGGCCTCACAGGCCAATTCTTTGTTCGGTCTGAAGTACAAAGTCTTTAAACTAAGATTGATTTATGCAAATATATGTCAGTTGTAACTGTTTAAACTTGGAACCGCTGTTTCTTAATAAAATTCAGTGAATCAGTTACGTGGTATGATTTATGATATATAGCCCCTTGGAGATTGCTGTCCTAATTCTGTACAAAGTTCCTTCTTGAATACATAGAATGGAATAGTTTATGCTTGCAAAAAGCTATTGGAATGCTGCGCTAATTCGAGACATTAGTTGAGTCATTAGCATCCGCTAGGCTCTTGAAGTGACCTCTAGCTCAGTTGTAAACTTACTACAAATCTGATTTCGGTGTTGTCTATTCTTGCCGAGATGTGGATGCCGGCTCCAAGAATTTTGTGGGATCCAGTGTGGTGCCGTGGAATCTGTTTGGCTTCTGGGTTGGAGAATTCATTGGCGCTTGCATATCTGTGACGACTTTGGACGATGCGGGTTTCTTTCTCCAGTGGCTCCGCTGGATCGATACGATTTTGATGCAGGCGGCCTCAATGTTGCTGGTTTGGCCGGTCAATTTCTGGGTTGATCTGCTATTCCAGGGAGGCAGTTGGCAGTAGATGTGTCGCGGGCAGACGACGCCTGTGTTGGGCAGCGGGCGACGGCAGCAACTGGGATTTGGGAGGAGGTGATTGGGTGAGTTAGGTGTCCAGATCAAATCTGGCTAAGGATTTGGGCTGCCCAATTCAGGAATCATATGTTTGGTTTAACTTCTCCAGGGGCTTGGATTTGGGAGGACAACAATTGCGTGTTTTAGAGAGCAGTGTGTTTTAGGCTACCGTCTAGATTTAATTGGCTTGCCGACATCATTCCTAGATTGTAGGTTTTGATAGTTTGTTCTAAAAATCTTACGGCCGCGACAATGGTTCTATTATTGATAATTATCTTAAGGAGGTTGAGGATTTACCTTCAGTTTTTGCAAGCTTTTCTATAAGTGTTTCAGAGTAGTATTTTATTGTACATGGACAAACTATTGGTGTAGTACACCTTTTAGTTTGTTCTATATTAGCTCTAGGGTCAAGCCACTTTTGGCCTTTGTATGCTCCCTATTGAGATGTTCTCTTAAGTGCTATCTATTGCTAATTCAATGCACTTCTCCTTTACAAAAAAAAATAAAAATAAAAATAATAAAAAAAAGTATGTATATGTTAAAGGAAAAACACATTGTGTACCTTCGTCAAAGTAATTATGGAATTAGTGATTACAGCTCAGTCAGTATTTACTATCATTTTGTAATTGATATTTCCGTTATAATTCTATCCCTGTATAAAGGGATTATGAAATGAAATGAGTAGACCAATTCCCATTTACTTTTACACCTAATCAGCATGAGTCTCTAGCCCTAGTTTCGAAAGAAAAAAACCCTAACGCTAGAAGAAATTTTTTTTCTTCTTCTTTCTGTTGCCACCCTAAAAAAAAAATGTCCTCGACTGCGAAGCCCTACAGCCTGCAAGCACACCCTTGTCCAGACCGGCCTCGCTCAGATCCTTCTTCCCTCCGGCCTTCGCCTCCCCCTATGGCTAGCCCAACACATCCCTCACAGTAGCCGCCCCGCATCGTTGCAGTAGCACCCAGCCTAGTCACCGCTTACTTGCACGCCATAAGCGAGAAAGCAGGCAAAGAAAAAAGAAGACGCAGAAGTAGAAGAAGGAAGAGAAAAGAAAAGAGAGTGGGCCCAGAGAAAAAAAAAGAAAAAGAAGGACGCGATCCATTTTTTTTTTTTGGAGTTGAAGGAGGTTAATCTTTATTGGTAATCAAGCAAAACTTAGGGTATAGGCATATCAGCCTCTATTACATCATAAAGAAATAAAGGAACATCAGACCAAATAAAACTTTGATCATTAGATGAAGCATAAGTTGCCACCATATGTGCATCTTTATTTGCTTCTCTTCTAGCGTGCACCACCTTGGAGTTAGGCAGAGAGGCCAAATCCACACTTATATCTTCATAAAGTCTCCCAAGAGCAAAGTTATTCTTAGTGGTAGTCTGACAAAGCTGTTGTTTCAAGACCAAACAGTCAGTTTCAAACACAGTCGGATGAAGAGCGTTAGTCAACACATAACTCACTGCTTCCTTATAGGCCATTAGTTTTGCATGTTCTGCAGATTGAACATTGGAAATGGCTTTGCCCATTGCCCCCAAGAAAGTACCACTAGCATCTTGAATAACAAAGCCTATTGCAGCCTTACCTAAGCCCCGATTATAAGCCCCATCGAAATTTACCTTTAGCCAACCTTGTTGAGGATCTTTCCACTTAAGAACTCTCCCCAGATTTTGGGGCATTTGTAGCTTCGAATTATGGAAGATAAAATTTCTTAACCATGCAGCTAACAAAAGAGCAATATCACTAGATGAAGTAGCTTTGTTCTCCCAGACCCTAGCATTCCTCTCCTTCCAAACACCCCAAATAAAAAACAACAATTGAGTGAAAACAGTTTTGGGAAGCTTCTCTGAACAGTAACAAAGCCAACTAAGGGCATCAAGCTGATCAGTCTCCATTCTAAAGCAGCCACTGTTTATTGCAGAATGTGAAACCATCACTTCCCTTGTAAAAGGATAATTACGGCATAGATGAATGATAGTTTCATCCTCTCCAGTACATAGTACACAAGTTTGTGAATCCAACACAACTTGCTTGGAAGCAAGTCGATCAAAAGTAGAAAGAATATTATGACATATCTTCCAAGCATTATCCTTAGCTGAATTCAGCATTTTAGCATTCCAAATCTTCTTCCACACTCCTCTATTAGAGGCAACATATGGAGGCAAAACATATGCAGTTTTAGAGAAAGCAAAAGGATAGGCAGACTTCACAGTAAACATACCTTTCTTCTCAAATTGCCATGTTAGTCTGTCATCAGGTCTTCTACTACTCAAAGGGATGGATAGAATTACCTCGGCTTCTCATGGAATAAAGGATGAAGGCACCTTTTGCTCATCCCAAAGGTTAGGGAGCACAATAAAATCGCTCATCAACGCCGAGTCATTCTACAGATCAATCGATTCCTGTGGTTTTAGAGCTGGCAAAAAAGGAATCCAAGCATCCTTCCATACTGGCACCTTTGTACCAGTCCCAATCTGCCACATCGAACCTGCTTGGAGCATCTCTCTTGTAGCAAAAATGCTACGCCAGGAACATGATGGGGTTATATGCTTACTTGCACTCCAAAAATTACCTTAAGGAAAATACTGAGCTTTATAAAATTTGGCAATCAAGGAATCTGGGTTGGAAGCCACTCTCCATGCTTGTTTAGCAAGCATTGACATGTTATACTTTGACAAGCTTCGAAATCCCAAGCCTCCTGCCTCCTTTGCATGACACAAGTCGTCCCACTTTTTCCAGTGGATCTTACGCTTATCAGAAGTGCTTCCCCACTAAAACCTTGCACACATCTGCTCCAAATCCTCACAAAAATTCTTGGTAAGCTGAAAAACACTCATAGCATGATTGGGCAATGCTTGTGCAACAACACGGATCAAAATATCTATCCCCGCTCCACTTAATAACTTGCCTTGCTAGTGCTTTAATTTCTCAGCAAGTCTATCCCAAATAAATTCAAAAGTAGCCGTTTTCTTTCTCCCTACGTAAGTAGGCAATCCTAGATACCTTTCATGGGACTCCACAATCTCTACTCCTAGCAAATTAGCCATAGATTCCTGGTCTACCTCCATCACATTTTTGCTAAAAATAACTGAACTTTTATGGAAATTAACTACCTAGCCAGAAGCTCTTCCATATGTCTCAATGACATCTTGAATTTGAAAGCAAGCCTCTGGAGTAGCTTGAGCATACAACATACTATCATATGAAAATAATAGAGGATTTATAGAAGGAGCATTCTGACAAATAGAAATCTCTGGCAGTAGTCCCAGACGTTGCTTATGTTGCAATAAAGTAGAAAAACCTTATGCTCCAATCAAGAAGAGGTAGGGTGAAAGGGGATCTCCCTGCCTTAACCCTTTGGAAGGAATCACCATTCCTCTAGGTTTACCTCGAACTAGAAAAGAGTATCTGACAGAACTCACACACTGCATGACTATTTCGATCCAATTATGATCAAATCCGAATCTTAGCATTACTTCACGTAAGAAAACCCATTCCATATGATTATAGGCCTTACTAAGGTCCAGTTTCAAAGCCATATAACCTTGCTATCCTTCTCTCTTATTGTGAACAAAGTGAGCTACTTCGTTAGCTACTAATATGTTGTCTGTGATCAATCATCCAGGCATAATGGCACTCTGGAAAGGTGATATAATCTCAGGTAAAAAAACTTTCAACCTATTTGTAATTACCTTAGAGCAGAGCTTATAAATCACATTGCATAGTGCGATAGGTCTTAAGTCCCCCATTGTCTCAAGCTGCTTGACTTTAAGAGTCAAACATATATGCGTAAAATTAATTTGCTTCAACAATGATCATGTATGCAAGAAGTTTTGAATAGCATCAGTAACATCTCTTCCAATAGACTCCCAATAATGTTGGAAGAATAACGGAGGCATTCCATTAGGACCAGGGGATTTTGTTGGATACATTTGGAACAAAGCCACTCTCACTTCCACCTCAGTGTACTGTGCACACAACTTTTGATTCATATCATTGGTAACACAAGGTTGAATTGCTTGCAATAGAATTGTCTTTTTGGTCGTTTGATTCATATCTTGCACCAAGAGCAGCAGCATCTTTGAAAAATAATCAGTCACCACCTTCTCCATGCCATCATCATCATCTCTCCAAGTTTCGTCAGAATCAAATAGCCCAATCAGATTATTCTTCCTCTTTCAGTTAGCAGCTTTTCTATGAAAGAAACTGGAGTTCCTATCCCCCTCTTGTAACCATGTCACCTCCTCTTGAGATAGCAAATCCTATAAAGAGGCCATCAAGGTACGCTTCTCATCATGGACTCCACTGTTAGAGTCTCATTCATCAAAACCTATAGTTTACTCCTTACATCCATCATCTGTTGTTGGCGAAATCTGAAAGTGTTTTACTGCCAACGCTCCAAAGCCTGTCTAGTGCTTATTATCTTCCTGGTTAGGGTATACATGGGTGCTCCCATGAATTCAGCCTGCCAATTGGCCAACACCAACGGGTCACATTCTTTATGTTGTAACCAAAAAGACTCAAACTTGAATCTATGTCTTTTTGGTCGTTTAGGCAAAGGCACACTACTTGCTTGCAATAGAATAGGAGAATGATTTGAGTCACTGGGAGGCAGATTCCTAACCCTAGAAAAACTGAAAATGTCAGTCTAGGTACCCGTGCCAACTGCTCTATCTAATCTCAGTTGAGTATCCGAATTCCACCATGTCATCTTTTTGCACCTTGAAAGCCCAAATCAACCAAATCACTATACCCCAGAGCATCTCTAAAACCTCTCATTTGACGCTCTGGACATATTAGTTTCTCACTACTGTTCAAAATCTCATTGAATTCTTTTATGATAACCCAAGGTAGAGAATCCAAATCACATAAATCCTGGATCAACTGCCATGATAAATCTTGCTCGCAGGTATGAGCATATCCATAGAAATCCGTTAGCCTCCAACATGGTTCCCCTGGTCTAGATCGTACCTTCATATCAATATGGTGAGCCGATGATGTTCAAACCAGAATCTCCACATCATCTGTCCAGAAGAGCCCTAACCCTCCTGATTGTCCTTCACTCAAAACTTCTTTTGAATGAGCAAACCCTAATTCCCTATGCAGTGTCTTAAACTCCTGCATCTGACTGATCTTTGTTTCCATGAGGAAACGATTTGTGACTGATTTTGAGCGACCAAATCCCTCAAAGCCCTAGTTGTTGTGGTATTGCAGATCCCCCTGCAATTCCAACTCAAAATATCCATGAAGGATGGATGGTAGATAATACTTCTCAAGAGAGAAGAAACCCTTGTCGCACGCAGCCAAGATTGACAATGGCTCGGGGATGCGACCCATCTGTTGGCACAGAAAAGATTTTTATTTTTATTTTTTAATTCCCAGTCCACCAAATCAGTAGGCCCAGCAAAAGCCCGAAAAAGAAAAAAGAAAAAAGAAAAGCATCGCTATGCACACTTGCATCAACACCCTCGTGTGCTAGGATCGTTTTGTTTTCTCGACACCAAGTATGCTCTCTTTTATTAATTTAATTTCATACTGCGGTAAATTATGGAATCAGCATGCCTTGTTTATATCCCATTTTTCACAAATCTTATTATATGTTTTATATAATTGTAGAATCTAGTGCACTTGGTTTGCGAATTTAATTTATGTTTTATATGATTATCTTTAAGCATGATTTATAATTATGTTTAAACATGCTTTAAATATTTTGTTGTTTATGTTTTTATTATGAAATTTTGAGCATGTTTTTATTTTATTTACACTTATATAATTATGCCTACAGATGTCTTTATATTATGCTATTATTTTGAGCATATGCCATATATATTTTGTCATATATTATTTGTGTAATTTTGAGCATTTCCTGTAATTTACGTTACTACCTTCTATCATTTTTTTATTTAGCATGTTATATAAATTACATTTTGCCATGATAATGAAAATTAGATCATGCGCATTATACATACACACTTACTGTGATAAAACATTTTCACATAGCATAAAAAAAAAGTGACCATTATGAATCTTGGTTTTGAAATCCAATTCATATTTTTGTAAAATAATTCACGTAGATGCATGTCTTTATGACTGCATAATTTATATATTCTCTCTTAGATGGCTGATCCAACATGACCTGAATTTGACATTTTGGACTCAGAATGACTTGAGTACCATCGTTGGTTTTCCAACGTAGAAACTGCCATTGTGGCAAAAGACTACACTGCCACCATCAAAACACCCACCGACCCCAAAGACGATGGACCGTCTGACAAGATGAAAGCAAATGCCTTAATGTTTCTAAGGCAACATATTGATCATAGCCTCTGCTGGGAGTACCTTCAGTTGAAGACACCCAAAAAACTGTGGGATGCCCTTAAGGGACGTTTTGGGAACATTCATGATATTTTGCTCCTAGAATTGATCGTTCAGTGAAATGAAATCCGCTTGCTTGACTACAAAAGGGTCAATGACTTCAATAAGGACATGTTGCGCTTAAAGACACATCTCAATTTATGTGGAAAGGAACTCATAGAAGATGATATGATCCAGAGGACTCTTTCCACCTTTCCTACTTCAGCACTTATACTAGCGAACCAGTATAGGCTAGAGTATGACAACAAAAGAATCACAACCTTCAATAAGTTGATCAACCAACTTCAAGTGGCTGAGAGGCATAATGAGGTTCTTTTGAACAACAGTGCCAGGCCTGTTTGGACAAAGAAACTTCTAGAGGCTAATTATGGCAAAATGAAAGGTGGAAAGAACCCCAATGCAAAGGGGGCTAGACGTGCTGATCCCTACCCACGTGGCAACAATCCACCACATGGAAAGGGACATGTGGGTCGTGGTATGGGCTGTGGAGGATCTCCCACTGTATGGCGCGGAGATGGTGGTGCTGACCCTGGTAGTCATGGAAACAAGGTGCAAAAGGCACCTAAGCACTCTTCAGTCAAAAAGGAAAGAGTTGGAAATGAACCATGCTATAGGTGTGGAATTATTGGGCATTGGTACAAGAACTGCCAAGCAAGCAGCAGAGTAGTAGCCACTTATAAGATATATAGGGAGTCTAAAAAACAAGAGGCTCACTATATGGAAGAAGGAGGCCATGAAACAGACATCAACCTCACAATTGCAGACTTCAATGGTAAAAAGAATTTGCTCAGTCAATGGATGCTCCAAATTTTGACTGATCTGTTTATTTGTTCATTTTATTTTTCAAAAATAGTTGTGAAGGCATAATGCCTTATTTTCAGTTAGACTATTGCTAGCTTGGTCTTAAAGTTTATTTCAATAATTGTTTGATGAATTAGATTTTTGAACAAGACCTTGATTTAATTATCGTTGGCTTATTAATAAATTTCGGATTTTATTCTGAAGCATTGAATTTATTCGATTTTATTTACTACACATATTTACATGGTTCGAAATAGCACTATAAAGATGTAAAGCATTACATCTAGAAAAAAAATTAGTAGAATGAAAAGATTATCATTCTACCTAAAATAGAAATACTCTAAAGGATATGAGATGTATTTTTTGAATTAATTAATAATACCTCCCATTTATTTGTAGGAATGAATCGAGGAGAACTTGAGTGCTTAGTTGATAGTGGAACTTCCCACACCATATTAAGGAATAGACAATTATTTATTGAATTAATAGCCTATAATTCCTCTGTGACTACGATGATTGGATCATCACAAATAATAAAAGGGCGAGGAACTACCAAATTTTTGTTGTCTAACGACACAATGTTTAAAGTCACAGATACTCTGTATGCACCAAGAGCTAATCAAACCTTCTTAAGTTTCAAAGATATTCGTGCCGACGGTTATCATGTAGAAACACATTGTGAGAATGAAACTGAATACCTTTACATTACCGCTAATGAATGTGGAAGGAAACGCATTTTAGAGAAACTAATTAGTCAATCTAGTGGATTGTACCTCACTACTATTCGGATTATTGAATCATATGCTGTCACCAACAATGAAATGTGGGACACTGACTCATACAGGCTTTGGCATGACCGCCTAGGGCACCCTAGTCGTGACATGATGATCCGTATTTTAAACAATTCACATGGACATCTCTTTTTTCGAGTGAAAAATAAAATGGGAAAAAAACCGGCCACACTGCAAGGTGTCGATCCTAACATTGCTCAAATGCAGGCATTGCCTTCTGAAGTACCAGAAGCACTACCTTCCTCCCATTATGCCTCATTCACTATTTCAAAGGCACATCATTCGTTTTGCAAAGCCTGCTCCTTAGCAAAAATAGGATCGAGACCTTCCTATGCTAAAGATACAAAACAAAACATTTCATTCTTACAAATGATACAAGGAGATATCTGTGGACCTATGATTACACGTATTTCTATGTATGTAATTGTATCTGAAACACTAGAAATAAGTTAATCCTCAAGTCAATTATTATGTAATTAATTCATTTATATTTATCTTATAGGAAATAAGTGAAGTTGCGGAAACCGATTCACAATGTGCAAAATTGGAGCAAATTAAAGTTTCTGACAAAATGACAAAAAGTCAACGCCAAGGTCAACCGTGGTTGATACCATAAAAGAAGTAGAATCCCATTTGTCTCCGAAAAATTTATGCGAAAGTGCATTGAGAAAAGAAAAAGAAGGGGAAAAAAAGAAGAAAAAGAAGTGGCTGTTTAATTAATGGGTTATTATCACAAATGGTACATGAACTATACCTCAATCTTATCGATGATACCTGAACTTCAATTTTGATCACAACCAGTACCCGAACTTTTCGATTTCATTTTAAATGGTACCTAGAGCCACATCCGGTCACTATTCCGACTAAAAACGACATGGGAGGCGATCATAGTGATGATTTTTGATGATTTCGAGGGTTGCGATCATACATAGTGATGCTTTTTTGGTAATAGACTTGCCTTGAACTTGTTTTTTTTTGTTTTTTGTTTTCTTAGATTTGGCTTTTTTGGTCGGAATAGTGAACGAAGATGGCCTTAGCTACCATTTAAAATGAAATCGAAAAGTTCAGGTACTGATTGTGATCAAAATTGAAGTTCAGGTACCATCGATAAAATAGAAGATAAGTTCAGGTACTATTTGTGATAATAACCCTTAATTAATTAATTAATCATGGTTTGGCATGATTAATTAATTAAGCAAATGGGTAAGTGGTTTGGTTTAAGGCTGCAACACGTGGGCTCTGAAGCAATTAGGAAGAAGAGAAGGCAAGGCACCTCCATTCACCATGTGACACATGACATTTGTCCTTTTCAATTCCAATCATTCACATGAGCCATTCCCTTACTTCTTCAATCCCAGCGGTCAATTCCTCATCTCTCTCCACTACCTTAATTATCCTTCCTCCACACGAAAGCAACCATACATATTGATTCCTTCCCTTCAACCTGGGGAGAACCTGGAGCGCCGCAACACAAACCGTGTTTGGTTTGCGGAAAGGAAATGAAATCAATTCATTGCTCTTTCCATAGGCATGGGAAATTGTAATTCCCAGCAATTTTCCTTTTCAGTATTTGGAAAGAATATGAATGTAGTCAGAATACACATTTTAGTTTTCACTGCAGGGGTAGTGCAAAAATCATGCAAACAACAAATATAGTTGGTTATATTAGCAAATAATGATTTTAAGCATGGACAATTTAGTCATATAAGTCTGCAAGTGGGTGGGGCCGTGGGGGGGGGGGGGGGGGGGGGGGGAATCAGTTTCCTTAGGTGGGTGAGGGGGAACAAGTTTCCTCCTCTTTTTCCTTTCCTTTGGGAATCATTTTCCCTTCCTTGGCCATCCCAAAAGCAGGAAAATACAGGAAAGGAAAGAGTTTCCTTTCCCAATGCCCAAATTCTGTGAAACAAACATGGCTAAAAGGGAAGGACTTTGCCCTTTCCCATCAGATCCATTCCTTCCCTTGTTCTCACAACAGATCGCCACCACCATTCTTTCTCTCCTCCTATACCCACCGAGACCACAACTTCACACCTAATCAATTTTCATCATCTTCTCCAAGGATTTGGGTTAGGTATTGAGAAAGAATAATTCCAAGCTAGTCATGCTCACTCTCTAGTGTTGTTGTGACTAGTATTGGTTTCTCTCTCTTTTCTCAACTCTATACTCTCTTAATTTATTGCAATTTGATAAATTTTGTTGTGGGTTTGTTGATGGGTTGTGAGTAGTCTATTAGGAAACTAGGGTTTGAGCCCTAGCATGGATTTAATGTAATAAATATGTTTTGATTTAATGGTTTTCAATTTCGTGTTTGGCATATGTTCTATTCTATAATCCTTGGCTTAGATGCATGATTAGGAGCTTGATTAACTCTTGAATGTATAGATGAGCATGTCTAGAAGAAATTAGGGAGCCTAATCACCTTTCTAATTTATGGCTAGGACACTTGTTTAGAACATGGTTAGTTACAATACCAATTTCGATTGCCGTATTGGCTAGCTTGGGATCCTTGATTCTAGGACTCTTTGCCTTTTCGTGCAACTAGAGGCCCTAACAAGGCTCTAAATTGTCCCAATTGAGTTTTTATGGCCCTTGATCCGGAGTAGGAATACCATTTAAGAAATCTAATGACTCATGAGCCTTGAAAAGCCTTGGGTAGGGTTCTTGATGCCATTATAAATTGTTTGACCATTGTCGGAATATATTTGTGCATTAAATTTGGCTATGAGGATACCCTAGTGACCTAATTTTCATTTCTTATTTTTTTTCCATTATTTAATTTAGTTGTTAATTAAAGTTTTCATTTAAATTCTTACAATTTAGTTATTAGAAAATTACAATCACAATTTCGAATGACAATTTCTACCTCATTGTAAATAGCCATCATTAGGCTCTTAGTTTTGATTAGGCTTTTGATGCAAACCAAAGCCAAGCATTGCTAGGGCTTGGTGCTTTAGATTAGCATTTTTATTTATTTTCTTTTCCTTTTGCTTTTGTTTGCTTAGTGACTTTAGTTCCGACCATCAAAGGATTGTGGGTTAGCCACTAATCCCCGTAGTACGATAATCTTGGGTACAATACTTCCCTATCTTGACAATGATACGTACGCTTGCTTAAATGTGTATCAAGTCAATCTATTCATCCAGAATGCGGACCATTCAAGTAATTTATGGTTCTGATGGATGCTTCAACACACTGATCATATGTCACATTATTGTCCACAAGGATTGCTGCATTTGCAAAACTCCTAACACAGATTATACGTTTAAGGGCTCACTACCCTTATCACCTTATCAAGTCTATAAGGCTTGATAACGTTGGTGTACATACCTCCATTAGTATGGAGAAATAACTATGGCACCAAGCATATGTAACACCCTCTTTGGGGGACCCACAAGCCATGGTGGAACCCAACCGCGGTATGCATTCCGTAGCCTGATATCCAAGCTACGCCGTGATAGTCGGAAGTGCTCAAGAGCTTGTCGGGAAGCCAAATTGCCAACCTTGCCAAGTTTCCTTCACAACAAGCTTTCTAGACTAGAATAGTTGTTTTTGCATCCCAAACAAGTGAAGGAAGGAGCCTCCCTTCCCTATAAAAGGGGACTCCTTTCTAGTTACTCATCATCCCATTACAACTTGCCTTTGTAATCAACTTGGGCCGAAAGGCCCAAACACATATAGTGCAATATTCAAGTGGACCTAGTCTCCCACTAAGGTGGGAGACGAACCACTGTACTTCTCGTGTCTCACTCTCTCTCTCTCTCTTCTCTCTAACGTTAATTAGAGCCTTCAGTTTCTAACATTAACAGGTGGAGAGCTTACATCAAAAGCATTTGATGATTATTGCATGTCTATTGGGATCGATGTAGAGCATCTTATACCCCATGTGCATACACAAAATGGTCTCGCAGAAGCTACCATCAAAAGGCTACAAATGGTGGCTAGGGCACTGGTTATGTGCACCAACCTGCCTGGGGTTATGCAATATTGCACACAGCTTTACTTATTCGTTTCAGACCTACTGCAAGCCATCCATTTTCTGCGCACCAGTTGGTAACTGGATATGAACCTGACATTTCACACTTACACATATTGGGTTGGGCAGTATATGTGCCTATTACGCCCCCACAATGCACCAAAATGGGTCCTTAGAGAATATTAGGTATTTATGTCTGATACAAATCTCCAACAATTATCCACTACTTGGAACCCTTGACAGGGGATCTCTTTACCGCTAGATTTGTGGATTGTCACTTTGATAAGATAGTCTTCCCATTGTTAGGGGGAGATAGGAAAAAGGATTTTCCAGGGGAACGAAAAGAATTGTCGTGGTTTGTCCTCACTCTGTCTCATTTTGATCCTTGTACTTCACAATGTGAAAATGAAGTGAAAAGAATAATCGATCTTCATAATGTAGCAGATTCAATGTCTGATGCATTTACTAATATCACAAAAGTAACGAGATCACATATACATGCTGCAAATGTGCCTGCAAGTTAGAAGTCCCTAACAAGGGGCACGGCGCTGCAGATAGAGGTGCTGTAACCACACTTAGTGGAGGTGTGGTTAAGGCAGTGGCTCCCCAAAGAAAGAGGGGGACACCACTTGGTTTAACTAACACTTACCCAAGGAAGAAAAGGGCGAGTAAGGCACAAACTGATCCATTAATCATGTAGAAAATCTCTCTCATGAGATTGTCTTTGATTATAGTTATGTCCATGAATCAATATTGGAGGATGCTCTAATGATTGAAATGATTCCAGAGAATAAAGAAATCTTAATGGATTATGAGAGTGCATACGAGTTGATGGAAAGATCTTCCATACACAATGATGATTATGTATTCGCATACACTGTTGCTCAAGAAATCATAGAGCACGATGATATCAAACCACACTCTATTGTAGAATGTCAACAAAGAGCAGATTGACCTAAATGGAAAGAAGCAATCCAAGCAGAACTAGATTCTCTGGCAAAGAGACAGGTATTTGGTTCGGTAGTGCTAACTCCACTAAGTGTAAAGCCTGTAGGACATAAATGGGTCTTTGTCAGAAACCGTAATGAGATGAATGAAGTCCTAAGGTACAAGGCTTACCTTGCGGCGCAAGGTTTCTCACAACGCCCTGGAATTGACTACGAGGAGACATACTTTCCCATAATAGACTTTATAACATTCCGCTACTTAGTTAACTTGGTAGTTTCCGAAAGACTGGAAATGCAGCTCATGGATGTGGTTACTACATATATCTATGGGGATCATGATTCAGAGATATATATGAAAGTGCCTGATGGCCTTACATTGCCCAAATCAAGTGACTCTAAACCACGGAGTGCGTTTGTAATTAGGTTGAAACACTCACTTTACAAATTGAAACAATTCGGGCTGATGTGGTATACCCGTCTAAGTGACTACTTGATTGGGATGAGATATAAGAATGATGAATTATGCTCCTGCGTATTCATAAAGAAAACGAGTTTTGGATTTGCAATTGTAGCTATATATGTCGATGATATGAACATAATAGGTACTCTTGATTAAATAAGAGAAACCGCAAGCTACTTGAAATCTGAATTTGAGATGAAGGATCTTGGGAAAACTCGATTCTATCTAGGCCTTGAACTAGAACACAGAGTTTGTGGAATACTAATCCACCAGTCAGCGTATGTCCAAAAGATGCTCAGCAATTTAACATGGACAAAGCACATCCTGCTAGCTCTCCCATGATCGGTCGAAGTTTCAATGCAAGGAAAGATCCATTTTGTCTAAAGGAATATGATGAAGAGCTGTTGGGAGCTAAAATTCCCTATCTAAGTACAATAGGCGCATTATTGAACTTAGCCTAGTACACTTGACCAGACATTGCATTCTCAGTGAACTTATTAGCTAGATTTAGCTCAGCGCCAATGCAACATCACTGGAATGGTATCAAGAATATTTTCTGATACCTAAAAGGAAACATTTACTTGGGACTGTTCTTTCCCTATAGAGAGACAAGAGGGACTGCAGATGGAATTACAATCCCCCAAGGAAATGTTGATGGAGGAAGCGCCACTCATTACACGGAAACCCCAAATAATGTTTTGGTTGGTTTTGTTGATGCTGGCTACCTCTCTGACCTACATAAAGGTCGTTCCCAAACTGGTTATGTATTTACCATTGGCAGTACGACGATATCTTGGAGATCAACCAAGGAAACCCTTGTAGCTACCTTCTCGAACCACTTTGAGATCATTGTTCTACATGAGGTGGTTCATGAGTGTGTATGGTTAAGATATATCATTATACATATTCGAGGGACTATTGGTTTGAGTTCTACCACTGAAGAGCCTACTTGCATTGATGAAGCTAGGTTATATCAAGGGTGATAATACAAAACACATATCGCCAAAGTTTTTCTATAATCAGCAACAACAGCCTCTCCTCAAGATTCAAGTGAATCAAGTAAGATCTAAGGAGAATGTGGCCGGCAGATTATTGTTTAAGGCCATATTTGAGAGACATGTGAAAAACATATGAATACGAAGACTTTCCAAGCTCCCTTGACTAATGTAAGGATCAGGGGGAGGTGTAGACGTTAGGGGGAGTATAACACACACATGTCATCATCAAATGTAATAGGTGTGTTGTGCTCTTTCCTTCGACCAAGGTGTTTTTTTTTTTTTTCCTCTTTCCCATAGGGTTTTTGTTTTTACTTGGCAAGGTTTTTAATGAGGCAAAAATTCATGCACCATTTCATCTTTGACCTGGCACAAGGGGGTGTGTTAAAGGAAAAACACATTATGTGCCTTCGTCAAAGTAACTGACAAAGAGTGAATTAAGGACTTAGTGATTACAGCTCAATCAGCATTTTCTATCATTATTGTAATTGATATTTCCATTGTAATTCGATATATCCCTATATAAAGGGACTATGAAATGAAATGAGTAGACCAATTCTCATTTACTTTTACAGTATATGATATATTGAAAGTTTTTTTTTGTTTTTTTTTCTTGACACCTCTATATTAAAATCTTTTTTTTTTTTTGATATCATACTCTTGTTTCTATCATACTATACCTATGATTGTAGAAGATACGACTTTTTTTTAGCTTGAAGATTTATATCATTCAAACCTCACTTACATATACTTATTTAGTAGGTAAATTAGAAATGTAGTAGTTGAGAGTGAAAATTCATCATATGATTAATATGACAATATACCTAAAAAGAAAAAGAAAGTAATCCAAGAACAAGATACATACCTTACAATCAGACATTTTCGCGTATGTAGAGAGGCACAAAATGTGAGCCTAGGAGTGAAAATGCAATAACAAGAGCAATATTTATCCATTTCCTAACCCCAAACAGGTAACATCATCTAGGTTCGTCTTTCTAATGCACGAATCTTTGGTACACTTTCAATGTTAATAGGAAGTCTTTTGCATATGGAGACCTTGATCCACCAATTCGTTCTCCGGTCCACTTCCAACATCGATTAGAAATCTTTTGAGTTGCAAAACTTGGATCTTTCTTCAAATTCCATCTTTGGTTCACTTTCAACATTGATTGGAAATCTATCAAATTTGTAGAACTTGGACCTTTCTTCAAAGGAGAATTTTAATATGCACCCAATTTATATAAGATGTAATGCATAAAACCCAACAAATATTCTTTTTCAAAATTTACACAAATTGCCACAACTCAAATATAACATCAACATAATAAGTGAGTATAATTAACATATGCTTTAAATATCTTGATTATGTCTATTATTGTGTGTGTGTATTTTTTTTTTTTTTTTAAAGTCCAATATCTTACAACTAGACATTTTTCGAGTATGCAGAGAGGCATCGAATATGAGTCTAGATATATAGTATAGAAAACACAATAACAAAAGATTTTTGCCCATTTCCAACCCTTTTCTTTTATTTCAGAACATTTCTTTAGTCATCCCTCTGAGACACAAGAGAAAATTACCATGCTTGCTTGCCCACCGCCCTTTCTTTTTGAAGCAAGAAAAATATGTTCTCTCAGTGTTTGAATCAAAGTCTCTTTCAATCTTTTGAAATAATAATTGATTCTATCAAGGAAAAGAAAATTGAAATTCTACTCGGAAAGAAAATACTTACATACAAGGAAAAAAAAGAGTAAAGTTTGTGTTGCAAATGAAATACTTTTGTAACAAGCATATATAGAAATATATACTCAAATCAGTAATCACAATATAAAGCAAGGAAGAAATCAAGGATGTAATTGATTATGATAAAATCAAAGGGAATTGATTTTTTTGCTTAATATTTCAAAATCAAATGGATGCGAAGATTAAGAAAGACACTTAATTTAACTCTCTACAATCATCAGAAGGGCAAATTAGATATATCACATATGAGAAAAACTATTAATATAGAGACATATAGATCTTATCCAGAGCGAGGCCTCGCTCTGAAATTAAAGTGCGAGGTTGGAGTTTAAGGTCCACTTTCGGTCTCATATCCACATCTCGACCGTTCAGCTTTTAGGTATTAATGTATAGATCATCACTGCAAAATTTCGGCCAAATTAATGATCTTTAAGTTATCTAACTCGCTTAAACCAATGGACGAACTAAATCTTAGCCCACCCTACCCTTACATATATCAATGAGAATCGAACTCATGACCTTTACAATGTTAGAATTATAATTTACCAACAGGTCATAGCTCACCGACAAACAACTTATTGTTGGTACAACTTCCTCAATTCATAATTTAAGAGCTCAGAGAAGTAGAAGGAAAGGAGTGAAACAGTAATAATGTCGTCTGACTCATCTAATAGGAAACCCATTTGTTTGAACAATACGTTGCTGATATATAATTTTACACACTAAATACGTAAATAATACTATTAGTGCAATGTATTTGTTCTATTCTGGATATACGTTGGCATTATTTATGGTAGACAAACATATTTTCGTGAACTTACCATTCAAGTCGTACTTCGCTCTGCCTAGTACTATTTGGTTTAATGATATTTATTTTTTGTGGCAATCAATCCAGTAAAGATGGCTTATGAGTTGTAATATTATCAATTATTTATTGATCTTTTTACTCCAAAAAAAAAAATGCATAGTTTGATCATTGAGAACCTTTTGAAGTGTGTATCACTCTCATAGAGTTCAAGTTCAAAGCTTCATGCGTAACCATTTATATTTCATAACAAGCAACCATTTTTATTCATCAAAAACTCGAAGCTCAAGTTTTTTTTGTTAAAGTAAAATGACAATTGGAATTGGTCTACTCATTTAATTTCATAGTCCCTTTATATAGAGATAGAATTACAACGGAAATATTAATTACATTAAATACATTGAATGCTGATTGATCTATAATTGTGTTGATTGATGGTAATCGTTGATTCCTTGATTCCCTTTCCGTCAGTCGCTTTGACGAAGGCACATAATATGTTTTTCCTTTAACACTCCCCCTTGTGCCAAGTCAAAGACGAAATGGTGCAAAAGTTGTTGCCTCACTAAAAACCTTACCAAGTAACAATAAAAACCCTGCGGGACAAAAAATAAAACTTGGTCGAAGGAAAAGAGCACAACGCACCTTCTACATTTGAGAATGACATGTGTGTGTTAGACTCCCCTTGACGTCTACACCTCCCCCTGATCTTTACATTAATCAAGTGAGCTTGGAAAGTTTTCGCATTCCTATGCTTTTCACATGTTTCTCAAATGTGGCCTTAGGCAGTGATTTGGTGAACAAATCTGCCACATTCTCCTCAGACCTTACTTGGTTCACTTGAATCTTGAGGAGGGCCTGTTGTTGTTGATTGTAGAAAAACTTTGGCGATATGTGTTTTGTATTATCACCCTTGATATATCCTAGCTTCATCTGTTCGATGCAAGCTGCATTATCTTCATAAATGCAAGAAGGCTATTCAGTGGTAGAACTCAAACCACTAGTCCCTCGAATATGTGTGATGATAGCTTTCAACCATACACACTCACGAACCTCCTCATGTAGAGCGATGATCTCTGAGTGGTTCGAGGAGGTAGCCACAAGGGTTTGCTTGGTTGATCTCCAAGATATCGTTGTGTTCCCACTGGTAAATACATAACCAGTTTGGGAACGACCTTTATGTGGGTCAGAGAGATACCCAGTATCAGCAAAACCAACCAAAAATTCATTTGGCATTTAGGTGTAGTGAGTGGCGTTTTCGCCATCAACATTTCCTTTAGGGATTGCAGTTCCATCTGCGGTCCCTCTTGTCTCTTTATAGGGAAAGAACAGTCTCAAGTCAATGGTTCCTTTTAGGTATCGAAAATGTTTTTGATACCATTCCAGTGATGCTGCGTTGGTGCTTAGCTAAATCTAGCTAACAAGTTCACTGAGAATGCAATGTCTGATCGAGTACATTGGGCTAAGTATAATAATGTGCATATTGCACTTAGATAGGGAATTTCAGCTCCCAACACCTCTTCGTCATCTTCCTTTGGACGAAATAGATCTTTCCTTGCATCCAATCTTCGACCGATCATGGGAGTGCTAGCAGGATGCGCTTTGTCCATGTTAAATTGCCTGACTTCTGGACATATGCAGACTGGTGGATTAGTATTCCACAAACTTGGTGTTCTAGTTCAAGGTCCAGACAGAATCGAGTTTTCCCAAGATCCTTCATCTCAAATTTGGATTTCAAGTAGCTCGCGGTTTCTCTTATTTCATTAAGAGTTCCTATTACGTTCATAGCATCAACATATACAGCTACGATTGCAAATCCGGAACTTGTTTTCTTTATGAATACGCAGGGGCATACTTCATCGTTCTTATATCCCTTCCCAATCAAGTAGTCACTTAGACGGGTATACCACATCAGCCCGGATTGTTTCAATCCGTAAAGTGAGCTTTTCAACCTAATTGCAAACGCACTCCGTGGTTTAGAGTCACTTGACTTGGGTAATGTAAGGCCAACAGGCACTTTTCATATATATCTCTGAATCTAGATCCCCATAGAGACATGCAGTAACCACATCCATGAGCTGCATTTCCAGTCCTTCGGAAATTACTAAGCTAACTAAGTAGCGGAACGTTATAACGTCCATTACGAGAGAGTATGTCTCCTCGTAGATAATTCCAGGGCGTTGTGAGAAATCTTGCGCCACAAGGCGAGCCTTGTACCTCAAGACTTCATTCTTCTCATTAGGCTTTCTGACAAAGACTCATTTATGTCCTACAGGCTTTACACTTGGTGGGATTAGCACTACCAGACCAAATACCTGTCTCTTTGTCAGAGAATCTAATTCTGCCTGGATTGTTTCATTCCATTTAGGCCAATCTGCTCTTTGTTGACATTTTGCAACAGAGCGTGGTTCGATATCATTGTACTCTATGATTCCTTGAGCAACAGTATATATCATCAATGTGTATGGAAGATCTTTCTATCAACTCATACGCACTCTCATAATCCTCTTAGATTTCTTTGTTCTTTGGAATCATTTTTGACATCGGCGCGTCCTCCAGTATTGATTCATGGACATAACTATAATAAGAGACAATCTCATGAGAGGGATTCTATACATTGATGATTGGTTTGTGCCTTACTCGCCCTCTTCTTCCTTGGGTGAGTGTCAATCGAACCAAGTGGCCTCCCCCTCTTCCTTGGGGAGCCACGGCCTCAACCACACCTCCACTAAGTGCGGTTGCAGTGCCTCTATTTGCGACACCGTGCCCCTTGTTGGGGACTTCTAACCTTGCAGGCACATTTGCAGCTGGTATATGTGATCTTGTCACTTTTGCGATATCAGTAAACGCATCAGGCATCGAATCTGCTACGTTTTGAAGATCGATTATTATTTTCACTTCACTTTCACTTTGTAAAGTGCGGGGATCAAAATGAGACAGAGTGGGGAAAAATCACGACAATTCCTGTCGTTCCCTTGGAAAATCCTTTTTCCTATCTCCCCCTAACGACGGGAAGACTGTCTCATCAAAGTGACAGTCTGCAAATTTAGCGGTAAAGAGATCGCCTGTCGAGGGTTCCAAATAGCGGATAATTGTTGGGGATTCGTATCCAACATAAATACTTAATCGTCTCTGAGGACCCATTATGGTGTGCTGTGGGGGCGCAATAGGCACATATACTGCGCAACCAAATATGCGTAAGTGTGAAATGTCAGGCTCATATCCAGTTACCAACTGGTACGCAGAAAATGGTTGGCCAGCAGTGGGTCTGAAACGAATAAGTAAAGTTGCGTGCAATATTGTATAACCCTATGCAGATATAGGCAGGTTGGTACGCATAACCAATGCCCTAGCCACCATCAGTAGCCTTTCGATGGTGGCTTCTGCAAGACCGTTTTGTGTATGCACATGGGGCATAGGATGCTCTACATCGATCCCAATAGGCATGCAATATTCATTAAATGCTTTTGATGTAAACTGTCCAGCGTCATCAAGCCTTATAGACTTGATAGGGTTATCAGGGTGGTGAGCCCTTAAACGTATAATCTGTCCTAGGAGTTTTGCAGCATTCTTGTGAACAATAAAGCGACATGTGACCAATGTATCGAAGTATCCACCAGAACCAAAAAGTACTTTAATGGTCCACATTCTGGATGGATAGGTCCATAGATATCTCCTTGTATCCTTTGTAAGAATGGAATGTTTTGTTTTATATCTTTAGCATAGGAAGGTCTCAATCCTGTTTTTGCTAAAGAGCAGGCTTTGCAAAATGAGCGTTGTGCCTTTGAAATAGTCAATGAGGCATAATGGGAAGGAGGTAGTGCTTCTGGTACTTCAGAAGGCAATGACTGCATTTGAGCAATACTAGAATCGACACCTTGCAGTGTGACGAATTTTTGTCCCATTTTATGTTTCACTCGAAAGAAGGGAAGTCCATATGAGTTTTTTAAAATACGGATCATCATGTCACGACCAGGGTGCCCTAAGCGGTCATGCCAAAGCCTAAATGAGTCAGTGTCCCACATTTCACTGTTGGTGATAGTATAGGATTCAATGATCCAAATCGTATTGAGGTACAGTCCACTAGATTGACTCATAAGTTTCTCTAAAATGCATTTCCTTCCACATTCATTAGATGTAATATAAATGTATTCAGTTCCATTCTCACAGTGGGTTTTTACATGATAACCGTTGGCACGAATATCTTTGAAACTTAACAAGGTTCGATTAGCTCTTGGTGCATACAGAGCGTCTTTGACTTTAAATATATCTCAGATTCTTTAGAGTATTTCCATTTTAGTCAAGGTTCTAAAAAACGCTAGGCGCTAGTCGGGCGGTAACCCGAGGCCTAGCGCCCAGGGGCCTAGGCGGGAGCCTAGGCGGGGACTAGGCGGTTTTTATTTTATTATAATAATAAATACAAATGAATTAAATTTTTCACATAACTCTTGATAATTAATTGAATAATTATATTCAAATATTAAAATCACTTAATAATTTGATTGAGTAATTCACGTGCCCTTATCTCAATTCCAATTAACCTTATACGTGGCCAAACCATATGACAACAAAAAGTGAAAAAAGTCAAAAAGCTGCTCACTTCCTCTCTCTCTCTCTCTCCCCTGCTTCTTCTTCCCGAACTCTCTGTCTCTCTCTTCACTCTACCAGAAAATGGAGAACAAGAAAGAAAGCCACCTCTTCTTTTCCCTGACCTTCACTTTCCTCCTTCCTCTCTCAAGTCCCAGCCCTCCTCCTCTTCCCCACCTCCGTCCCCTTCCTCTCTCAAGTCCCAACCCTCCTCCTCTTCCCCACCTCCGTCCCCTTCCTCTCTCAAGTCCCAACCCGAATCCATCTCTTAAACCTCCGAACCCGACCTGGACTCTCTCTCACTTCAACTCCACCTCCGTCTTTACCGCGACGCCCTCTGCTTCAAAACCCTCACCTCTCTCGCTGTCGCCATCACCTGCAACTTGAGGAATTGAAAAAAATTTCTGGTATTATTCCAGCGCCCAGCGCCGAGCAACTCCGCCTAGACCGCCTAAACTCCGCCTAGACCGCCTAGGCGGCCGCCAAGGAGCCAAACGCCTACAGCCATCGCCTAGCCTATAATCGGAACGGTGACTCGACGCCCAGCGCCTAGGCGCCGCCTAGGCGGCCGCCTAGGCCGATTTTTAGAACCTTGATTTTAGTAGAATGATAATCTTTTCATTCTAATAATAATTTTTTTCTCTAGATGTATTGCTTTACATCTTTATATTGCAATTTCGAACCTTGTAAATATGTGTAGTAAATAACTTTGAATAAATTCAGTGCTTGAGAATAAAATTTGAAATTTATTAATAAGCCAATGATAAGCAAATCAAGATCTTTGTTCAGAAATCTAATTCATCAAACCATTCTTTAAGACCAAATAATAGTCTAATTAAAAATGAGGCATTATTATGCCTTCACAACTATCTTTGGAAAATAAAATGAATAAAGCAGATCAGTCAAGATTGAGAGCATCCATTGACTTAGCAAGTTCCTCTTTGCCATTGAAGTCTGCAATTGTAAGGTTGACGTTTAGGTCATGACCTCCTTCTTCCATATAGTTAGCCTCTTGTTCTTTAGACTCTCTATACCTCTTGTAATTGGCTGCTACTCTGTTGTTTGTGTGGAGACCTGAGAGAGGGGTCCTACAGCGCCGCGACCCCGAGCCAATGAGAAACCGACATGTCTCGAATGACATCCCGATAACTCATTTACCCGAAATCGCAAGGCCTTTATGGTTCAAACTGTTGATTTATAAAACACTTTCTTGGACAAAAGTCACAAAACATTCTAGCAACCGAACAACATATTTTCACAAGCGGAATTTAAAGTGAGCTAAAAGATTTGGGCTTACAATAGGAGTCCAATTTGGAAAATAACAAATCACAAAGTGAAAACAAGTAGGAGAGACGCGCCCCAGGGTTACGGGTTTCTCGAAATTTTGTAAATGAGCGAATAGAAAACAAATAAACAAATAAATTAGTGAGAAAATAAATAACCAAGTTACTTCAAAATCCGATAAGGGGTCAAAACCTTCCTTTTGATAAAACTAAAGAGAAATGTGCCAAGCCAGGCCATGTGCCTCCCCTGTACGCTTCCCGACCACATGCTCGAAACCTGCACACTATAGTAGGGGTGAGCTTTCGTCCTCGCATGCCTAATAGGGGCCGACCCAACCATGCTAGGTTTGAAAATAATATACTTGAAAATATTTACTACATAATATTGTGCACGTTTATCGAAAATACTTTAAAAATAGGCAACCACAAACATTTATTTCTTTTATAAAGCATATGCAGTATGCTTCACACAATTTGGAGCTCCGAGATACTTACCTTTCCGGCTAATATAAAACAAATCGGTGACCGACCTGGTTCGTCCTGAATTCGAGAACCGGCCAACTACTCTGTAGTACATCTGACTACAAGTAGCGAAAGTGTCCATTTCCTGGCCCTGAGTCTCCTATGACTGGTTCACTGTCTATACTTATCTTTCCTCGACAAACATAGGAGCACAGCCCCCTCCGGAGGTTCACGGTTATCGACACCGTGGGATCCCTAGGAATCTAAGCATCTAGGTCCCATTCACTTTCAGGTCACAAGTATAAACATACAAGGGTACAGTATCTCAACATGCAAGTCTAGCCTCGGTTTTCGTAATTAGCAATCATCAGTTCCGAAAACATATGTATCACGAGGCATCGACTAATGAACAACCAAAAACGTTCTTGCAGGCAACATACTATCTTAGTATAGCATTCTACATATACTGAAAAGTCTCTAACAAGGAAGGAACAGCTCACCCTACCTAGAAATGCCGGCGTATTCCACACGTATTCCACACTCTGACGCTTTCCGCTTAAGCTTCCTTAACGATCGTGTTTCCTAAACCATTACTTAGTTTGTAAGTAATTATCTAGGTAAACGTCATGATCAACTTTAAGTAATCGCGCACACTAAATCCTTTTTATTTCAATGAGGCCATTAATTATTTCTTTCAACCTTTACCAATTTGGGAAACTAACTTCTTTCTAAAAAAGGAAAACGTCCTTATCACTCCGCCAAACTTTCGCCAATCCGAGCGACCAAAGTCGAGTCGATCCTCACGTTTTACGAGGTCGGTCAACCTTGGTCAACTCTCGGAGTTGACTTTTGACTTTTGACCAAATAATTCCTTTATTCACCATTATCTCTTATTTATTAAAAATAAATAAGTAAATAATTATAAATAAAGTTTTACTTTCACTTTTACCAATTTACTTCTCCTTTTTCACCTTTTCACTTTTACCTTTTACCTCCTTTTTACCGAATTTACCTTTCCTTTCACCTTCTTCACTTTTTTACCAATTTACCAAGGTAAAACTCATTTAATCAAACTTTTACCATTTTCTTCATTTTCTTTTTCTTCCAAAAACAAACACATTTCTTTTCTTCTTCCTTTTCTTTTTCTTTTGGCCAAAACTACACAACAATAATCACCAAAATCTTCAACACCAATTTCCAATCCTTTGAAAATTAGATCAATAAAATCCTACTAATTAAACTCTCTTCAAATATCTAATTTTCACAATTTTTCCAACAACAACAATATCTCAACAAAATCAAAATCAACCAAATAAATTCCAAAAATTCTAGGGTTTGTCCAAAACCCATTCCTTACCCTTTCTTCTTCAAAACTCATGGCCTAATCCTCCTCATTGGCCTTCTTCACCTACAAATTCGTCCAACATCAATACCACAACCAAAAATCTCAAAACAAGGTTGCATGGATAGATCCTTACCACAAATCTATCCTTGCCAAACCCATAGCCTAGCCTCTTGATTTAGGGAAAATCGGGTTCATGCACCAAAAATCAAAAATGGAAATCAAAAACACGAATTTGATAAGAAAGATGTATAGATCGAAGGAATAGAGGCTAGATTAGGATCGATAATACCTTGATTTGAACTTGGAAAGAAGAAATCACAAAAAGCCCCTATTTAGCTTCGGGTTCTAAGGTTTTTGGAGGGTTGGATGGCCAAATTTCTTGATTTTGGTTGGAGAAATGGAAAGAGGGGATGAAGAGAAGAAAATCTGGAAATTTTGGTGAGGATTGGGATTCCGGCGACGGCGATTTCCGGCGAGAGGTAGAGAGAGAAGCTCTCGGGTAGTGAGAGAGAGAGGAAAGGGAGAAAATGAGGAAGAGGCTAGGGTTTTGAGAGAAGGTTTTCCTTTTATATCTCTCCCTAAATTTAATTGTGAAATGTCTAAGTTGCCCCTCCTGTTGGGCCAATGGGCTTGGGCTGCACCATTTTCATTTTCCTTTTAATTTCCTCAAGCCCAATTCAAAAATACATCTTCAAACATCCTTATTTCTCCGACACTTCACCGAATCCATTCGGGAAATTTTTCCGGGCTTGTCTTAAGCCTCGATACTTTAAAAATAGTTTCCTAGACCCAAATTGGATTTTCTCTAATTTCTTAATCCTTTTAATGGCCTCAAAATATTAATCTAATCTCGAATACATTCGTACCTTACGAATACGTAATTTCATACGTTATGCGACAAATTAAAATAACAAGAAAAAGTACGGGGTCTACAGAGCTCGTAACTTTTCTTTTATTCATTTTTTTGTCGGAAATTTCCTAGATCAATTCTTGACCTCGTCTTAGGCTCAAATGAAAGAACATTGGCCCAAACTTAAATTGTCGGCCCAATAGGCGGTCTCGACACCAAAACAATTTCCAAAATCGTTTTATTCACTTAAATCACCTTGCGAAAATCTTATTGGCGAAAATTACATTCTAAAAATTAAACAAAATTTTCGGGGGCTCACAGTTTGCTTGGTAGTTCTTATACCAATGCCCAATGAATCCACACCTATAGCATGGTTCATTGTCAACTTTTTTCTTTTGTATCTTGTTTCCATTATCCCCATGTCCCTTTCCACGTGGTGCATGGTTGCCACGTGGGTAGGAATCAACACGTCTAAACCCCTTTGCATTGGAGGTCTTTCCACCTTCCATTTTTCCATAATGAGCCTAGGGAATTTTCTTTGTCCTAGTGGGCCTGGCATTGTTGTTCAAGAGAATCTCATTATGTCTCTCAGCCACTTGCAGTAGGCTTATCAACTTATTAAAGGTTGTGATTCTTTTGTTGTCATACTCCAACTGATACTGGTTCGCTAGTATAAAAGCTGAATTAGGAAAGGTGGTAAGAGTCTTGTAGATCATATCATCTTCTGTGATTTCCCTTCCACAAAAATTGAGACGTGCTTTTAAGCGCAACATGTCCTTGTTGAAGTCATTGACCTTTTTATAGTCAAGCAAGCGGATTCCATTCCACTGAATAGCTAGTTTTGGAAGTAAAGTGTCATGAATGTTCCCAAAACGTCCTTTAAGGGCATCCCACAATTCTTTGGGTGTCTTCAACTGAAGGTACTCCTAGCGTAGGCTAGGATCAATATGTCTCCTCAGAAACATTAAGGCATCTGCTTTCACCTTATTAGATAGTTCATCATCTTTGGGGTCAGTAATGGTGGTAGTGTAGTCTTTTGCCACAAAGGCAGTTTCCATATCGGAAACCCAATGATGGTACTCAAGTTCTTCTGAGTCCAAAATGTCAAACTCAGGTCGAGTTGGATCAGCCATCTACATAAAACAAGAGGGAAGATATAAATTACGCAGTCATAAAGACATCCACGTGAATTATTTTCCAAAAATATGAATTAGATTTCAAGACCAAGATTCGTAATGGTCACATTTTTTCGATGCTATGTGACAATACTTTATCACAGTAAGTGTGTATTTATAATGCGCATGAACTTTCATTATCATGGCAAAATGCAATTCTTTTTGTATAGCATTCTAAACAAGTAATAATCATAGCACGAAATAAATAATAAAAACATAGCATATATTAAAATAAATTACATGGCATGCTCAAATTTCACAAATGTATACCAAAATATATGTTATACATAATAATAGCAATAATATATCATGCGTAAAATAAAATATAAATAATAGCATAATATAAAGGCATGCTTAGGAATAACTATATAAGCGTAAATAAAATTCACAAAACATGCTCAGAATTGCATAAATAATATATAACAAAATATATAGGGTTTTTGTCCATTTACCCCATTTCTAGGGATTTTTTTCCCATTTACCCCATTAAGTTTTTTTAATTATCTCTTACCCAATACACTCTAAGGAAGTCTTCCCTAATACCCCATTAAGATTTTTTTAAGATTTTTTTTTTAATACCATTTTACCCCTCACCCCTTTGTTACTTAGAGAGAGAGATAGAGAAAATGGAAGAGAGAGAAACCATAGGAGACTTCGCTGGAGCCCGTCACCGGCCGCTAGAATCCGATCACCGGCCGCCGGAATCCGGTCACCGGCTGCCGGAATCCGGCCAACTTTTGTCGGATTCCGGTCACCGGCTGCCACCCACCGGAATTTGCTGAAAATCTCACCGGAAAGTTTTTTTGCCCCCAATAGACATCTATTGCCCCCTAATAGAGGGGCAATAGACGTCTATTGCCCCCTAATAGACGTCTGTTGGCCCCCAATAAACGACTATCAGCCATGTATTACCCCCCAGTAGACGTCTATTGCCCCTCAATAGACGTTTAGATTACCGAAATGGTAATTAATCTTCCTAAAACTACACAAATAAAACTTTGATTAAAGAAAAAAAAACGAATAGATTACATCAATTCAAAATGTCTATTGCCCTGCAATAGACGGCTATTGTCCCCCCAATAGCCATCTATTGCCACCCGATAATTTTTTTTTTCTCTTTTTTTTCTTTCATTCTCATTAGTCAACCTGAAGTAATTATCATTAAATAACAAATAAAGGTAGAAAATGCTAAACCATCATGACCATAGATGCTAAATTTCTGCTTACATTAATTCAAAACGTCTATTGCCCCCCAATAGACGTCTATTGGGAGGCAATAGACCAACAACTCAGCCATTTTTGTTAAATTTGCATTATCATCATCAATGTACCATTCGTGCAAAACAGACCTCCATGTACCATTAACTCTTTCTAATTATGACAAGAAACACTCAGTTTAGTTCTAGATTATATCACCAATGTCAACATATCAATCAAAAGTAAAGAATGGATTTAACTTTTGGGCAGGTGGATTTAACTGCAGGAACAAAATCAACCATGGCTGTTAAGTCTCCTCTCAGTATCGACCTGGGCATGTCTGCTTCGTTCATCGCGCAGGGACTAGTTCTGAACGGTGAGATTCTTTGACTTGGCCATTTCTGCGATTCAAAAATCAAAGAGGAAAAAGAAACAATTAGAAGAGGAAATGAAACAGAGAGTAAGAACAAGCAGATATAAGCATAAGAGGAAATGCTCACTCGCTGGGGCCAAACTCGGTGCCATCTCGTCCCAGGCAGCGATCGTCTCTGGCAGCAACTCGAATTCATCCACGACAGCATCGCGGCGAGGTGATGTAGA
Organism: Rosa lucieae; assembly: GCA_024704745.1. NCBI lineage: Eukaryota > Viridiplantae > Streptophyta > Magnoliopsida > Rosales > Rosaceae > Rosa > Rosa lucieae. Next base: position 45,978,880 of record CM045492.1, read on the forward strand.
GCACCGTGTAGATCTCCGAGTTAACCCGATCCAGAATCCTTCTGCATCGTCAACATCACTGCTTGCCGCGACGTCGTCGGAGCTCCGATCTATGACCACAACTCACTTGATCTGCCCGTTAACAGCAGCCTCATTCCAATCAAGGGAGAAGACGACAATAGAGCAGAGGAAAACAGAGGAGCCATGCTCTCTCTCTGCGAGTCAGCAACTGAGACAACGCCAGAGTAGCTTTGAAAAGCCCGGTGACGATTAGCAAATTAGGGTTTGATGAGGGATTCAGAGGTTGAAGAGGAGGGAATTTGAGAGAGAGATGAGAGAGAGAGAGAGAGAGAGAGAGAAACGGCAAGAGAGTGGGGTGATAGGGTTGAGTGGCAATATGTAATTCGTTAATTAGGTTCAGGGCAGAATAGTTATTTTACTTTAAATTGGGTTAGTGAGAATAAAAATCTCTTGCTGGGGTAAGTGGGATAATTTTCCCTCATTTTGGGGCTTTGGGTCAAGGATCCAAATATATATGGCATGTTCAAAATAAAGTATAAACTATAGCATAATTAAAACATGCTTAAACATAATTATTTAAAACATAAATAACAAGGCATGCTGTAAGAGGATTAATATTATCGAACAAAACATGCTCAATAACAAAATATAATAAAAGTATAAACAATAAAGTATAAAACATGCTTAAAAATAGAAAAGATAAATAAAATTCACATGCTTGATTAAAATCATAAAAACAAAATAAAGAAAACATACTTGATGTCTAGAAAATAAAACGATCCTAGCGCACACGCGTGTTGATGCTGGCGTGCGTAGCGATATTTTTGGACTTGAGAAAACTGGGCCGCTTCCTCTTTTTCCAGCAGCAGGCCTTGGTTTTCTTTTTCGTTTCTTTGTTTAATTTTTTTTTTTGTTTACTGGGCCGGGTCTTTTCTTTGGGCCTTATATTATTTTTTCTATTTTTTTCTTTCTGGGTCGAGGGGCCTGTTTCCTTTTTTCTTTTTTTTTTCTTTTTTTTTTGTTTGGGCCGCAGGGCCTTTTTTTCTTTGGGCCGGCTCTTTACTTTGGGTCGGGTCCCCCTCTATTTTTTTCTTTTTGCTTTTCTGCGTCTTCTTCTTCGGGTCTGCAGCAGATGGGTGGTTTGCAGGCGTGAAAGCGTGCGCGGGGCCGGGCGTAGCTGGACTGCAGGGATGCCAGGGCGGACTCGGCTGGGCTGCAGGGAGGTAAGGCCGGGCGCTACTGGGCCGATGCCACTGGATCGCTATGATCTGCAGGTGTTGCAGGCGGCGAGGTTGGGAAGGCGGGGTGAGGTTGAGGCTGCTCTGGGGCCGTTGAGGTTTGGTGGCAGCAATTGCAGGGCTGGGCTGGGCTGCGCAGGTGAGGCCTGTGTAGGCTAGGGTATTGCAGGCAGGGAGGGTACTACAACTGCTGGGAGGGCTGCTACAGGGATCGGTGCTGGGATGGGCTGCAGGGATCGGACGTGAAGGTGATTAAGGCCGATCTGGTCTGCCGGAAGGAAGCGCTGTGGCGCTGGGGCTCTAGGCCAAGTCGAAGGCGCTGGTGCTTGGCCGGAGAAGAAAATAGATTTTTTTTTTTTTGGGTTGAGGCAGAAAGAAAAGTAAGAGAGATTTTTTTTTCTCTTCTAGGGTTTTTGGGTTTCTAGGGTTTTTTTCTCTTGGCTTATTTGCTCTAAGCGTGCTGATAACGTGTTAAAGTAAAATGACAATTGGAATTGTTCTACTCATTTCATTTCATAATCCTTTTATATAGGGATAGAATTACAACGGAAATATTAATTACATTAAATACATTGAATGCTGATTGATCTATAATTGTGCTGATTGATGGTAATCGCTGATTCATTGATTTCCTCTCCGTCAGTCGCTTTGACGAAGACACATAATATGTTTTTTCTTTAACATTTTTCAAATTTTTATGATTTGAACTCGTGGAGTCAAAAGTACAATTCATTTATTATCTTTCTTAATTCATAGACTTAAAGTCGGAAAGGTATTCCATATTTTCACCACAAGAGGTTTCAGATTAACGTAGGCAGTTGCGTCACCACAATAATGAATTAAGTTTAGCCTAACAAAATGTTTTTTTTTTTTTGTTTAATGGTAAATAAGTCCAAGAAGATATTTGATTCCTTGTTTCCTTATATATCACCTACTACAAGAATAGTAGAATAAATCTGTTGGTATAATAAAGGGAAAGTGGCCTTCAGTTCTCCTAAATCTCAAACTCAACAGAAGTCTCTCCCAGCTATTCATAAATGGCGGAATCAACTAAGAGGTACTACTACTACACATCTGTAACACAGTTTCTTCTTTTTCTCCTCTCTTTCTGAACTTGCTTCTCGTGTTTTCCAGGTATGCAGTTGTGACAGGATCAAACAAAGGAATCGGATTTGAAACTGTAAGGCAGTTGGCCTCAAAGGGAATCACAGTGGTGTTAACTGCTAGAGACGAGAAGAGGGGCCTTGAAGCTGTTGAGAAACTGGAAGAATCTGGCCTCTCAGGCCAAGTAGTTTTTCACCAACTTGATGTGGCTAACCCTGCTAGTATTGCTTCTCTGGCACAATTCATCAAAACACAGTATGGAAAACTCGATATTTTGGTATGTTCCAACCTCTCTCCTTGAAAGTTCTGTCCTTTGGAGTTGAGCTCATCAATACTACCTTTCTCAATTGTAGCACATAGATGTATTAGATTGAGTGGTTGACGTGTACCCCATGCGTTGTCTTCCTTTGTTGGTAAAATAGTTTTAAAATTTTGATTGTTGAACTTTGACAGGTGAACAATGCTGCGATTTTCGGAGCTATAATTGATAATACTGATGGTTTTAAAGCTGCAATTGAATCTGGTGCTGTAAGTCTTATAATTTATTTCTCTGTTGTTCCACCACCGGACGCGAAAATATGCATTTTTGATGAATTGATGCTTCTAAACCATGGTTAATTATGTTGCTCTTAGTTTCTCTTTGGGGTTCTTCTGTTTCATTTCTCAGCATATAACACGCCATTGAGAACTAGATGCTTTCATTAGTTCAATGTACTAATGAAGTTTGATATTTGGTTTTGGCAAAAGATTGGTCTATTTGAATTGATCCTATGCCTTTTTCCTTTATCTTTGCAAAGTAAGTCATCTGAGAGTTCAAGAGACCGTAAAAAAATAAATTCTTTTTCTTACCGGTTCATGCAGGGACCAGGACAGATTGATTATACAAAGTTGCTGACTGAAACTTATGAGTTAACAGAAGAATGCTTGCAAATCAATTATTATGGTGCTAAAAGAACAGCTGAAACACTAATTCCACTCCTCCAGCTATCTGATTCACCAAGGATTGTTAATGTTTCATCCTCCGCGGGGAAGTTAAAGAACATACCAAGTGATCGAGTGAAAGGAGTTCTTAGTACTGATGTCGAGAACCTGAGCGAAGAGAGTGTAGATGAAATATTAACAGAGTTTCTAAACGACCTCAAGGAGAATTTACTTGAAAGCAAGGGTTGGCCTCCTGCGATGTCAGGCTATACAGTCTCAAAAGCAGCAATGAATGCATATACAAGGATTCTAGCCAAGAAGTACCCTGGTTTTCGCGTCAACTCGGTCTGCCCTGGCTTTGCCAAAACAGATATAAACTTAAATACCGGTGGCTTGCCTGTTGAAGAAGGTGCTTTAAGTGTCGTGAATTTAGCATTGCTGCCTAATGATGGCCCCACAGGCCAATTCTTTTTTCGGTCTGAAGTACAGAGTCTTTAAACGAAGATTGATTTATGCAAAATATATGTCAGTTGTAGCTGATTAAATTTAGAACCGCTGTTCCTTAATAAAATTCAGTGAATCCGTTATGTAGTATGTTTCATGATATATAGCACCTTGGAGATTACAGTCCTAATTCTGCAATAATTTGTACATGATGCGTGTATTAGGAGAAAAAATATTCTTTTATCCTTGCAAATTGCTATTGGAATGCTGTGTTAATTCGAGACACTTTATATCCAGACCATGAAGTATCCTCATCAATCCTCTCTATTCCACTATCTCAAGATGGAGGTGCATGATAAAGTGGTCTGCCACTTTAACAAGAATGCTAATTTCTCTTTTAAAAGCAAACTCTTGGGGTTTTAAGCAAGAACGAACAAGTTTTTTGAACAGTAATAAGGAATCACCTGATCACTAACCGGTAGAAAGGGCAGCAAAGTGTTTGGAATCAGCTATCAGATTTGGAAACTTCTAACACGGCGAAAATCTTATTAGAGGGCCTTCCATAATTTTCTTCCTTATGCGTCAAACTTGTATCTTTATTTGCACATAGTATCCATTAGTTGAGTCATTAGCATCCGATAGGCTGTTGAAGTTATTTCTATTCAGTTGTAAACTTACTAAAAATCTAGTTGCACCCTTGTGATCGAAAAGAGAAATGTTTAAAATTCCATAGTTACTAAAACTAAGTGATATGCCATCCATCAAAAATATCTGTGAATCGAATTGGGGACAAATCCATTCACATCTTAAATCCTTCAGATGAAACATTGATTCAGTTCAAGCATCTCGGATAAACTTGACCGCACAGACTGCATACAAGTCAACTCAAACGCTAGCTCCCAATGGCCCACAAATTTGAAACCACTAAATGTAATCTGAAATCTCAAAAGACACGCGCTTCCAATGGTTACTTTACTGAAATCAAGGGAATGAGGGGATCATAGGAGAGAAAAGTTCAAGGGAGCTAGTGTAATTGTAGTCTCTGTTATCAGAAAAAGATCTAGCTGCAGATTTGGAACCGATTCTAATACTCTTGAATTGTTTGGATTTTATGTATTGGTTGCAGGAGGAGACGGTGGAATATGTGACTCACAACATGTGGTTCCCTATTTACAGCCCTCTTATTCATGAAAAATGAGGACTGGTATCACATGCAGTGCATGACTTGTGGTCACTTTCCTTCCTGGCTATCTTTTTGAAGCATATATAGATGTCTACAATTTTTGCAGCCAAGAAACTTATTCTTGATACAACTTCCTCAATTCATAATTTACGAGCTCAGAGAACGAGAAGGAAAGTAGTGAAACAGTGATTATGCCCTCTAATTCATCTGATTGGAAAATCCATTTGTTTGAACAATCCATTGCTGATATTGTTGCAGTTAACCTAGTATTAGGTGTGACTAGTCCAAACGTGAACATGTTTTCTTATGTAATAGAGAGAATAGTTTCAATCATAGATTTCAAACATCTTTCAAGAATATGATTCCGTGTAATATTATGTAATCTTTGTATTCTTACCCCTCTATATAAAGGGCCATATTATCAATGAATAAATACACAGTTCTCTCAAATTCTTTTATTCTTCAACACATTATCAGCAATTTAGCACAAGTCCTAACCCGAACACCAAAAGCCAGAAAATCTCTAAAACCTTAAATCCCAAAATCACCACTCCGCACATCCTCTTCCTTGCTACCTAGCATCCGTCACACGCCCCTGCGCCTATTGCGCCTCCGCACATCTAGAAACAAGCTTCTCCGAATTATTTTTAGCAAGAAATTAATCAAGCTTCGAAAAACCAAGTAAGTATTTATAAAAGTTATTGGTTTCTTAATTTTCCCATTTTTGTATCCGGGGATTCTAATATCCTTGCGTACACCCAGCTTTCTCTCATGTTGGATTCAAGTCGAACTACGGGGGTTCACGCTGCTCCGAACTTCGGTGCATTAAAGCCTTGAATCATTTTTCTTTCTCAACCATTTAGAAATGTCAAAAGTTTCGGTCTAATCCAACTTTTTGAAATTTGTGTTTCTTTGTAGCATTCTTTGCTCAAAAACGTATTTTATTAGTTAGGGGCCGTGGCCACTTCCCCAATTTCAGCTTAAAAATTGTCTACTTACTCCACTAAGAGTTTTTTAACCTCACTTACCCAATCTAACATCTTTTGACAATTTTTCCCCTATTATTAAATTGAAATTTATCAATCTCTCTCTCTCTCTCTCCCCTCCTCCCATCTTCGATCTATTTTCTCTCTCCTCCCTTCCCAACGTGGCCCGCTCTCTCACTAAGCTCAATCTCCTGACGGCGTCGTTTACCGAGGGTTTCAGAGCCGACGAGATCCGATCCATCACCGAGGCTTGCCCCAAGCTTCAGCAGCTCTTCGTCACTTGTATGTTCTATCCCAGATGTCGAGGAGAAGGCTCTCTTGGCCATATTGACCAATTGCCTGGAGCTCAGAGTCGTTCATCTCATCGATATGTCGTCGTTGGCCAACGCGCGTGGGGATGCAAACGACGACGGTTTCACATCTCAGGACCCTCAGATTGGGCAGGCGACTTTGATCGACTTCTTCTCCGGGCTTCCTTTTCTAGAAGAGCTGGTACTAGATGTGTGTAAGAACGTGAGGAACAGTGGACTAGCCTTGGAGGTTCTTGCTTCCAAGTGTCCCAGACTGAGAGCTCTCAAGCTTGGCCAGCTCCATGGGCTGTGCTCGGCGGTTGGGTCCCAGCTCGATGGCATTGCTCTGTGTCAGGAGCTGGAGTCACTGTCGATTAAGAACTTTGCGAATTTGACAGATATGGGATTGATCGAACTCTGCACTACCTCTCTCCTCTTCAATCTATTTTCAGTCCTAGGGGGCCACGTTGGTGAAAGTTTATTGAGTAGTTATACATGTCTATCGCGAGACAATAATATGATTATTGGGAGGCAATAATATAAGTATTAGGGGGTAATAATATGCATATAAATTGATCAATTGTGCCTGTAGTGTATTCATTTTGGTTTTGGGAGTTTATGCAATTCACTAGAGGGCAATAATATGATTATTGGAGGCAATAATATGAGTATTGGGGGGCAATAATATGATTACAAGGGGGCAATAATATGGTTACTCGGTATTATTAGGGGGCAATAAATTAAGACGCCAGAATCCGGTCACCAGTTAGGTAGCCGGATTCACATCACCCGTCGCCGGAGTCCGCCACAGGAGTCAAGCAAGGTCTCCAATGACTTATTTCTCAAAGTGACAAAGAATGAGAGGGCCAAATTGTCCCAAAAATAAATAAAAATGAATTAAAAAAATACTTAATTGAGTTTTAGGGAAATAATCTCTTAGAGTGTTTGGATAAATGGGCAATCTCTTAGAATGTTTGGGTAAGTGGACAATATTGGATAAATGATCATTTCCCCTATTAAGTTATTCTCATTGAAGCCTCTTCAGCCAGCTCCAACTTTGATGTGTTTATTGGAGATAATGCTAATTTGAAAGGGTATCTATCGGCTAATTTTGACATAAAAATTTAAGTTGGTAGGCGTACTTAATGGCCGAAGCACAAATTACTTTTAATAAGTACGTGGCCTCAAACCAAATGAAATTGAGGCAGCAAATTTAGAAATTTCAAGTTTATAATAAAGCCTCGTTGAGCAGCTCTTCCTTGACTGTAATTGTTGTGTTTTATTTTCTTGTTTCAGTTTCTTAAACAAATAAAAGAAAAGAAAGTGTGCTCTAACCTACGTGGCCCCATTTTGGCCGAATGGTTTTTGACTTCAATGTAAGTATTGTTGCATATGGTTTGAAAGTAAGATGACATCTATTTTTATTTTTTAAAGGAGAATCGGCTAGATAGTAGAAAGTATAGCCGTGTGGTGCAATTGGAAAGCAGTTTCATAGTGGCTTTTAACAACAGTCACTACTCTTGGATGGACGTGAGCGAGGTGAAAGAAAGAAATTAATGGGGATAATGACCACTTACCCATAGAATACCAAATACAACCCCGTACACTCCAGCAACTTATTTTCAACCCCACTCACACAAAAGTTTTCTCTTTTTCTCCCAACTATTCCTTTCACTTAATGTTTATCCCATTAATACCCCTTTCTTTAATTTTTACTATTCTTTTGTTTCCTTTTATTTTCTTTTGATGAAACGTGGTGGGCTCATCTTGAATTTATTTATCTAAATATAATTACAGTAGAATTGTATCCTCCATTCGACGGTAAATAGTAGATTTTACTATTCATAATTTCGATCGTTGATAGACTTGAACTAGTGGCAATCTGTAAAAATACTAGCAAAGAATTGAAAAAAGAAAGAGAAAAATTGAAAAAGCTGAAAGACTATAGAGATAGTCTTAACAGGGAAACTCCCAACTATTGGGATATCGTTTATAGACTCCAAACTAGGATCTATAAATTAGAAGAAGATATTGATAATCTTTTATATGTTCTAGAAATAGAACAAAAACCACTTGATTATTTGAGCATTGGTTAGATCCGCCCTCGTTGGTATCAGAGCTTGTAAAATAGCTCAAAGGAGAACCCCTCCTTAATGAGGACAATGTCAGAATTGTTATTAGAGAAAATAAATTCTCTACTGAAATCTTCTGATGAGAAATATCAGAAGCTGTTACTAGAATTATCTAGATGCCAGTCTCATCTAGAAAAATTACCTACTATAATCCACCAATTGGCATGGAAAGATTGGAAAACAAACTAGATTATATCAAGGAACTTCCAAAAACGGAAGAAGAAAAGCTGACAGTCGTCAGTAGAAAAATCAATGAACAGCAAAAAACGCTGGATTCCATGAAAAATATACTGAAGGACAAGAAAGTGCCTACAGTAAAAAAGAAAGTTAATGGATTCAAACCATTAGAAAGGCCAGACAAGAATCATGTTCCAAACATGATTTTTCTAGATCCTTCAACTAGTTCTACTAGTATCCGGTATGAAAACCCGGAAAAAAGAGAAATGAAGATGTTAAGCATCTTTGGAAAAAAGAAAGGAGTACAACTCCTAAATGCTAAAGAATTTGAGTTCAATGAGATTGAACAAGAAGTAAAAAATTCCTCAATTCCAAAACTAGATATTAAACAGATCTACAAAAGAGGAAAATTTGATTTAATGGATAGCCATTATTTCAAACTACTGGAGATTACAACCCCAGCAACAGCAGGTGGAGAGACTGATCTTCTACTGATCACTCCAACAGAAGTTGCCAGAGCACAAGCAAAAAAATATCAATTTATGCATATTGGAGCAGTCCAAGTAGGCATAAATCTGCTTGCTCGTGAAGGTATAAACTGTTCAGTCCTATGTGTTCTACAGGACAACAGGTTAACAGACTTCCAAGCTAGTCTGTTGGGAACACTCGAAAGCATCCTTATGCGATCAAGTAGTGTACGTATTTCAACTGCTTCCCCAAATTCACCACCAGCTTGAAAGATGCAGCTCACTGTCTTAGACTAAGAGTCAAGACAGATGGCATATCCATGAAAGAAGATATGCAAGAACTCGCAATAGTATACAGAATATACTATAAATTGATGAGTACCACAGTAGCCCCTAAGACAAGGATTACAAATATCCCAGGTCTTACTACTGGATTCCTCACCAATCAGAAGAACCATTCACAGGAAATCCACAAAGTTACTTGGAATGAAGTAACATTTCCTCTTGAATGGAAATTATCCGGTCCAAAAAAGCAATCGGAAAGAGCAAAAGCAAAAATCTACGAGAGTAGAAGAACTGGAGAAATCAGCCTCAACTTCGACAATCACAGGAAAAGTGATGTCTGTCCTGAGAACCTCAGGATAAACAGCAACCTTTTGAGAAGAAGCTACAGCACTAAATAAGCTAGTGTCAGTGGTACAAAACCCACTATTGAAGAGCCAATATCAGAAGAAGATCTAGAAGCTGATCTAATCAGACCAGTCCATATGCTCAGAGCTGAGCGGCTCTATGATCTTTACAAAGAAGCTGAGAATTGTGAAAATCCTGAACGATTAGAAAAACTAATCAAAGAGATGAAAGAATACAAATTCAGAAAGACAAGAAAAGTCTTTCCTTATCAAGATATTGAAATGGAAGAAGGAGAGAGCTCCAAGACTTCCATCGTTCGAGAAAAAGGAAAAGTCAAACTCCCTATACAGAAGGCCCCCACGGGCAGAAATGGAGAAAGAAATTCTCAAAGATTTGTCCCAGAGGACAAGATACCCAGAGTACCAATTTCCAACTATGGAATTTGGCTAGACCTGGATAAAGCTCTTGACAAGAGAAAAACTCTTGACCAATGGGTAGATAGCTTAATGATGGCCTCTGCTCTTACCCTTGGAAAATTTGAAGCTCCTGATCTTCAGATGTACTTTGAAACTACTCTCACCGGGGTAGCAAAAAAGTATTACTTATCTTTCAAGGAAACAGCCAGAGGAAGAGAGTGGCTGGAAGAAATCAAGACTTCAAAGTCTCCGTATGATTTTGCAGTACCCCTGTATGATCAGTTCTGTGGAGATCTCTCAAATTTGAGTGAAAAAGCCAAAGAAATGGCAAAGTCGAATATCTATGCTCTTAAAATATGTGACATGAGATATTTCGAAGAATACTTGAATGAATTTCAAGAATACTACTGTACAATTGGCGAACTAGAGAATACTGATCTAGTTAATCTGTTGCACAGAAAACTCCCTGAACCATGGAGAACAGCTGTGAGAGAAAGCATAGTTGAAAAACCAATTGAAAGATTTTCAGTTGGAGGGATTGCCGACAGAATCTGGCAATTACTGAAAGAACAATGCAAAGCCAATCTTAGAGCTAAGATGGCCAAGAAGCAACTCAGAGGAGTTGAAAATTTTTGCTATGGAATATTGGATATGCCCATAAACTGGGGATGTCATGAATCCAAAGTCCATAGAAAAAGAAAAGAAAAATATTACTCTAAAAAATTCAAAAAGAGTAATCAAAAGAAGAATTGGAAATTCAAGAGAAGTTCCAATTACAAGAAACAGAAGGATGAAGATCCTAAAAAGAAATTCCTCAAGAAAAAGAAGAATACTAATCAGCATAAACAACCAAGCAAGAAAGCTTGCAGATGTTGGTTGTGCAAAGCTGAAGGGCACTATGCCAATGAATGCCCAGAAAAGGGTAAAAGATCTACTAAAGCTCTCTTTGAAGAATATGAGCAAATAGTAGAAGTAGCAAACATGAAAGGCTACGAAATAGCCTATTCTGATGACGAAGATGACGAGTCAGTTTATTCTGCCTGGTCTGAAGAAGAAGAAACTTCATCAGAAGAGTCTGAGATAGATTCTGAAGTAGAGTACTTCGAATCCAGACAAATGAATGTTTTGAAAATCAAAAACTGGGAAGAAAGCAAGACAGAATCATTCATGTCTTCTTATCAAGTGAACCCTGGTACATTTGTTTGTGACTACTGCTTTTGTCACGAAAAGAATGGTCTCCCTATGTTCTGTGAAGAGTCAAAAAAGACTTATCACAAAGAATGCTTCATAGCTGAAGCTAGAAGAAAAACCAAGAATGGTCTTGTCAGCCAATTGGTTGAACAAGAGTATGAAGAATACTTCTCTGAACAAAAAGAGAAAGAAGAAGAAAAAGAGGTAGAAACTCTGTTCCAAAAAATTATGGAACCTTCTCCTCCATCTTCCTCAAGAAAAAAAGAAGAAATCATCGGTGAAGAAAACATCGATGAAGATATTGAACTGGTTGAAATACCAGAAAATGTAGAACTGGTGAAACCACCAGAAACTGTTCATCTCTTAGAACGACAAGAGGTTACTGAAACATGGGGTCTACTTGGCCAACCATCTGGCAAGTTTGATTATAAAATCAGATATGACCCTCCGTCATGGTTCAAAGATCTAGAGATCAACAAGATAATTCCTACAGATTGGGATGATACAAAACCTTCTAGTTTTGATAAATCACCCACTCAGGAAAATGTTCCAGAAGAATGTAAACCATTCATTCCAAAGGAACAAGCTCAAGAAAATGAGCTTTATCAGTCAAAAGTCGTCTCTACCAGTAGATACAGCAACTACATAGAGATTGGACTGAAATTCCCTGATCACAGTAAATATCATCTACATGCCTTTGTAGATAATGGATCAGGATTTACTGTTGCAAAGATATTTGCAATTCCAGATGAACTCTGGAAAGAAGATAAGAAAAAATCTGCTACTGGTGTTACATTTGATGGAAGTCATCTCACCATGAAAAAAGTAGCACAAAATGTTCATATCACCATTGGTGGAGGAACATTTATCATCCAGAATGTTTGGCAATCTGAAGGCCAAGGATCTGATTTCTTGTTGGGAAATGATTTTATTCTCCAACAACGGTTCATTCAGGATGAAGAAGCAATCAGCTTCAGAAAAGGAGAACGGGTGTTCTGGGCAGACCGACTCACACAGGCAAAAAGTGTGGCAGGTCCCGATTTTACTACTCAGTATCAGAGATCGCAACAGAATAGTAGTGATCTTACCCCCTACAAACCCAAATTTGAGCCCATACTCCAAATCAAGCAACAAAAAGAATTGCTTGTTGCAGATTCTTCTGAAGAAGAAGAAGAAGGAACTAGTGAAGATGAAGAAGCTAGTTTCATTCATGAGCACAACCTCAAGCACTTTCAGAACAAGCTTGAGTCTCAGAAAGTTCCCACTCTCGAAGGAATCAAGAAACTACTCGAACAGAATATCGATGTAGACCCTCAGAAGTTTTGGGAAAAAGACCCAGTGGTCTGTGAATTGAAATTGCATGACATGAATGCTATCTGCCATGTCAAAGCCATTCCTCAGTATAAAGAGGAAGATCAAAAAGAATTCAGAAAAGACATTGAAGATCTCCTGAAGAAGAGATTAATTCAACCCTCCACTAGCCCTCATCATGCTCCAGCATTCTATGTGAGAAACCATGCAGAGAATCTACGAGGAAAATCTAGAATGGTCATTGACTATAGAGATGTCAATAAGAAGACTGTCAAAGACGGCTATCAGATCGCTCAAGTCAGAGTGCTGATAAACCAGCTTAAAGGAGCCAAAGTATTTTCGAAGTTCGATGCAAAGTCGGGTTTCTGGCAGGTCAAGATGCATCTTGAGAGCATCCCTCTCACTGCATTTGGAACACCACAAGGTCATTACGAGTGGCTAGTAATGCCTTTTGGTCTAAAGCAAGCTCCCTCAATCTTCCAAAGAAAGATGGACAACATCTTCAAGCATGTAGCGGAGTTCTGCGTCGTCTACATAGATGACATCCTGGTCTTCTCCAAAAACAGAGAAGAACACATGAAACACCTTCATGAGGTAGTAAAGCTGATAGTTCAGCATGGAATTATCCTAGGAGAGAAGAAAATCTTCTTTATCCTCGATGAAGTTGATTTCCTAGGAATAAACATCAAGAATGGAGTCATAAAACTCCAACCTCATATCCTTGAGAAGATTTGGAAATTCCCAGATAAAATTCCTGATGCTAAGAGTCTAGAGAGATTCCTTGGTGTCATAAATTATGGGAGAGATTTCATTCCCAAAATCTCAGGGTTAACAGCAATGTTATCTCCTAAGACAAGTTCCAAAAGAAAATGGAACTTCACAGAAGATGATGAAAAAATTGTCAAGCAGATAAAAAATCTCTGCAAAAACCTCCCTCCTCTTCAACAACCAGAAGAGAATGATGAAATTATCCTCCAGACAGATGCGAGTGATAATTATTGGTCCGGTGTAGTCCTGGCAAAAACGCCTGGAACTAACATCGAAAAGATTTGCAAATTTTGTAGCGGCAAGTTCAGCCCTGCAGAACTGAATTATCCCACAGGGGAAAAATAAATTTTGGCTGTCAAGAAAACGATTTTAAATTCTCCAGCTTTTTTGGGAAAACCCTTTACTGTCCGCACTGATTGTGCTAGAGTAAAGAATTTCAAAAACTTTAAACTTGATAAAGCTGATGATAGAGGAAGATTAGCAAACTGGCAATTATTTCTTAACCAATATGATTATAATGTTGAATTAATTGCAGGAAACAAGAATTATCTTCCAGATGCATTGACCAGAGAACTGGCAATGTTTAGCCAAAGAGAAGACGACGAAGGTCGTAATCCCAGAAGCAGAAGAACTGGGAAAGAACATGAACTTGAAGAAGAGCCCATGGAAACTAAAGAAAAGGTTCTTAAAAGATTTCTGCTAAGTCCTAAAGGACTAGCCTCAACTGATCAATCCCAGGGTAAAGGATTGGCTAGCCCGTCTCAAACGGCAGACGGTAAAGGCTCATCAAGACCGTTGATGGCTACTGCTTTGCCAAAAAGCAGACCAACTCCAACTGGAGTCATAAATATTTTTAATTATGAATTAAGAACTTTTGATACTCCTGTGTTCAGAACTGGCAGAAGACTAGCTTATCACCAGAAGGCAATCCTGGATAATCTCTTATTTGCCTTTCAAGAAAGAAGCAGTGGTCTGATGTTCCCAGCTCTCTTTGCATTAGCTGAAGAACTCTACGAAAACGGAAGACCACAATTTGAAGAAAGTCATATACAGCAGAGTGCTGTAAGAAAAGAAAAAATTCTCTTCCTTGAAAGTCCAGAAAGTGCTAGGGTTGCAATCATTGCACTTAATGAATCAGACTGGCATAAATTCCACAGTCTGATAGGAAGACATAATCCAGAAGACCTAGTTCCTCCAACTCTCTTTATTGTTTCAGGTCCTTATGTTGGAAGATACCTGGTTAATGTTCAGAGTGAACATCCTCAAGAACACAAGCTCTGGCTTGTTGAAAATGGTTTTGTCCATAATCTATGGACCAAAACAAATGATGATCTAAAAGGTTTGCCGCCTATCATTGTCAACACAGTCAAAAATATAAGAAAGAATGACTGTATGCTTCGACTGAAGTTCAGATCCACTCCCCCAGAATGGATTCAGAAGGCAAACGGTGAAGTTGAATATATTCCTCCATATCACTATGTGAGAATCATTCAAAGGAAATATCTTCAACCAGCCTGTGTAGGGTACAATGGCCAGCCAAACTCAAGCATTCCTTGGATGAAGGCCATGACTCTAGAATATATCAAGAAGATCATCTCTGAAGATGTCCACAATACTTTCCTGGCAGCAGGAGAAAAAATTATTATCACTGCCTACGATCATCCTGATGTAGTCAGCTGTGACTTATTCCTATCTCTTACCAGAAAGGAGATAGATTCGACACTGGCATGCTTACGGTGGGTGGAGAAGCTTGAAACTGACAACTACTACAAGATGTATGTTGATACAGATGTCGAAGATAATGCAACAACAGTAAGGATGGCCCAGGCGGATAACGACTCGTTTGTCCTTGGTCACAATTCAGAAACCGACGAGAACATGTGAAGCAGCAGGTATAGAAAAACACCGAAAGTTCTTTTGGACTTTTTCCAAAAGCTACTTTTGCTTTTCAAAAAGCAGGTGAAAAACATTTCACCTAAAGGAATCTGCTTTTCCCCGGCCGACCTCCACCAGCAGGAGCACTAAGGAAAGCAGGAAATCACGGAGTCGTACTGTGCATTTTTTGTTTTTGAATTGTCATTTGAGTTCCGCTCCCTATATAAGGAGCTTTAGCTTCTCTTAGAAGGCATTCGAAAAAAGGAAAGCATCAGTTCATATTTAGTTTAAGAAGGAGCAGTGTAATTTCCTTTACTGTCGGTGTGAAGAAGTGTGCTTTCATTTCAAGTAAGTATTGTAATCATTCTTATGGATAGCTAAACAGCTTTAGCTGTTTACCTGAGAATGAGGCTCTGAATTCCTAGCTTGTAATTATGTTTATATGAATAATTTCAGTGTGTTCACCCACTTCATCAATTTTTAAGTTAAAAATTCTGTTATGTGTTTCTGTTATCTTAATCGTGTTCTGCCAAATATCTTATACTTTCTTTAAATTCAGAATCTTTGATTTTTAAGAAAAACTTGCCACAGCTTAGGATAGAAACAAACAGCAGTGATTCCGCCTGTTAAAGTAACCGTTAGGCAGGAGGCCGTTAGGTGAAAAACTTGGGCATGTTGAAGGCTAGTTTTGTTTTTCTCAGATGCTGGAACAGGGTTTTCAAGAAAAAATGAGTTTTTGGACCTAAAAGTCAGCATATGATACATTAGGCACTACTTTAGGAAGGACTACCCTTATGAGTCTTTTCACCTAAAAGTTGTGTAAATGGGCAATATACAAGGATGTTGGATTGATTGGGCAAAATACCATGAGTTTTTGGGCAAACGGGCACAACCCCAAATTAATGACTTGATGTACATATACAACTGCGTGTTGTCAGTACCTCAGCGTCCAATAGTCTATTATGGCTGCGAGTTATTGAGCCCAAAGAGAGAAGCGGATAGGGGATTAGTGGCCTAACAAGGAAGCAAAAATGGAATTCTTGCTGGAGGACAAAGGCGATAAAGTCCAGAAACATGAAAGAAAAATATGCTTAATCAAGAAGAAACCATGCAAGTATGAAGATAAGTAAAGAAAGCTATAATATTGATGATTGATCTGTGAGCCCATTTGAATTTTCATGAAATAAGAGTCGGATGACAATGAGCTACTCATTATTTTGGCTAGCTACGTACCCTTGGTTTTAGAAGTTCAATTGCTTCAAGCAAGCGCTTTCCTTTTATCATGGTGGCAAAATTAAAGCGGCCGTATATTGCTTCAAGCAAGCGCTTTCCTTTTATCATAGTGGCAAAATTAAAGCAGCAGTTATACGGCCGCAAGCTCAACATCTTAGAACAAAACCTTGCTAGGCAGCTCCCGGCTGCAACAAGGCCTGCCCGCGCATGCATCACCAAGCTAGAAGGACAGGTATAAACCAAGAAACCCTTGGCCAAGTGACACGTGGCCGAGACGATTTTTTTTTAGCTAACATTGAGTTCTCTAATATTCATGCTAACTATAGGTCTCTTCCAAGCTAAAAGATGGTGATTTATGGTTCCATTGAAGTGGCAATTTGCTGCTATATCACGTATTTACTATTAATGAGCTTGATGCTCATTTACTATCTTTTATGGCTATGGAGTAGGAGACGGAAATTCAGGTTTTCCATCTTCTTCTTTTTTTTTTCTCTACATTTTACTTCGGGGGTGAATTTTTGTCAATTTTTTTGTATGTTGTATTTTTTTTCATAAAATTTTCTGATAATGGGACGCGCAGTAGGTTCTCAGAATGTCGTACACTCTTCTCCTTTGAGATTGAAGGTGTGACTTGTTCCATACACCGTTTGCCACAATAAAGTTAATATCACATAATCCTTTATTGGTTTTTAAAAAAAAAAAGTCCTGGACCTAATAACCAAATTTAATTAAAAAAAAATACACCCATTTGCCCCACTAAGAGCAAGTTCACTTGTTGGGTCCCCAGGTCACTCACTATTCACTGCTTTTTAGTGTTAATTTCACCCTCTAGGTCACAAGCACAGTGTATTTCGTACCCTTGGTCACGGACACAGTGTATTTCGTGACTCAGAGAATGAAAATATACAATAAAACTTGAGAGGACCACAAGCTTTTTATTGGTAGTCAATAGAACTTTTATTAGGAAGAAATAATACTTTTATTGGCACAAGCTTTTTCCTTGAGAGGACCACAAGCTTTTTATTGGCAGTCAATAGAACTTTTATTAGGAAGCAATAATACTTTTATTGGAGGCAATAAAACTTTTATAAGGATAAACCTACTAAAACTTTCAAAATCAAAAACATCTTCATTTCTTACTTATTATTGATCATCAATAAAACTGTTATTGCCCCTAATAACAGTTTTTTATTGGGGGGCAATAAAATTTTTGTAAGTTTTTATTGAGATAAAAGTTTTATTAAGAGGCAATAACAGTTTTTATTAAGGGACAATAAAACTTTTATTAGTTTTTGCTAGAGGGGAATAAAAATTTATTGGGGGGTGAAAAAAGTTCTCGGTGACATCTTCTCTGACCTATGAGATTTTCGACGATCTCTTTAGATATCTCCGGTGAAGTTCGACAATCGGTGACCAGAATTTCGCGACCCGATGACTAAATTCTGTGATCTACGGCGAGATTTCCGACGAAATCTAGAGACCTTTGGGGATGTCTCTCATAATTTTTCTCTCTATGTGAGGTGTGAGGACAAAATTGTCCCTAAAAAAGAAAATTAATTGGGTATTGGGAAACAAAATTAATGAGGCATCTTAAGGGTGGTGGTGATCCATGCCTATACTGCTTTTCTATGCTGATTAATACTTACCTGTGTGTTGATCGATAAACACCAGTGGCGGAGCCACATTGGGGCACAATGGGTCCCGTGACCCAGTAAACTTTTAGGTATATAATTGATTAAGTTACCAAGAACAATAGGCTGCTAGCATAGTGTAGTGGTCTAGCCTGTTTTTGCTATATTGCAGGTCCAAGGTTCGATTTGTCTCCCTGCAGTACTGTTTGTTTTATTATTTTTTCCAAGGTTTAATTCTAGCTGCCTATTAATATTATTATTTTTTCATATGGCTTGCTATTATAAACTTGACATAATTTTAACAATATTCTTATCTTAAATAATCTTATTTATAATATTTCTATCAATAAAAATTTTTAAGTTTTGATATATAATTTGAGTTCAAAATTTGTTCTTTTTAATTTCGAAAGATCCTCACCTAGGATGGAGTTGTAGCTCCATCACTCATTGCTATTTTTTAGTGATTTAGAAAACTCTTGAAAATAAAATAAAAACATAGTTGCAAAATGTATCAACTCTCAACTCAGTCACAAATTTCTTGTTATTTTCTAGGATTTTTTATGTTTGGATATTATTATTTTATTTTTGTGCCCCAATAACACTAAATTTCTAGCTCCGCCACTGATAAACACCTTCTCATGTTAACATCCAGAGCAACATTTTTTCTATTAGCAATCTATGCAGAAATAAAAGTATATAGTCAGTCCAAGTTCAAGGACATATTGTCATTTTTAAGATGATAAATCCTCCTAGCTAATTAAGTCCTAGACTTCCTATTTCTCCTAATTGCATGAAAGATTGGATATAACTAATCTCAAACACTAGTTACAATTCTAATTACTTGAACTCATGATTTACCCACCATCTATTGGCCATCAAGTTGAAGTTGAATGCAGAGGCCGTATGTGCAATGACAAAAGCAGATTAGTTTTTGAAAGTAAATTATCTATCAGAGTTTTCTGACTTTTCTCTTGAGCATTATTAGTTACGACCAACCAAAGTCGGTATTTCTACCACAAGTTGAAATTAGTTTTGCTAACTAATGTTAATTATCATATCATTGTGTGTGTCATTAAGAATTGACTACTCATTTTCTAATTTAAGATAAGGAAACTTGAGTTTGTTTCATCTATATATAGGTCATATAACATCGCCATCAACATTCCCACCGTCAATTTTTAGTTTTTTACCTTGTAAATTACATGCATAAAGCAGCAAAATAACAAGAAAATTCTCTAATATAAAATAGGGGACACCTTCAGATGAAAAACAAAACATGAACAATGTATGTACATTTAGTATGTTTTTTAAGGATGTCCTGTTTAGATGCTTTTCAATGGAGAATCATTGGAGAGGAATTGTCAGAAAGGATCTATTTGCTGTGTTAAATAGTTAAATTAGTAGAACCCCAGAACTGTTATCATGGTCCCCAAGTTACTGAGTATGAATGCACCGAAGTAATTTTCATCATAGGGAAATGAATGTTGAAGAATTGATATATATATATATATATATATATATATATAGCCATGTAATTTAGTATTTATTCAATTTTTTTGGGGGGTCAGTTGATGAATTAAACCCTTCTTATTAGATGATCATGATACTTCCCAAAAATCAAAATTCTTGATACACACACAGTCCTTTTTGGCTAAGGACATCCTTACCTAAGCTTAAGTACGGATTTCTAGTTTTTGGTAACTTTTCGATCACATATTCACATCTTAACCATTCAATTTCGGCCATGGGATGTTGAGATGTGCCCCCTATTTTATTAGTATATATATTGTCTTGTTATTGTGCGGCATGCTTTACGTAATTACAAGGAAATAATTGGCCATGGGATGTTGATCGATGGCGATGTCCGGCAAGCCCCGCTGCCCCATCACCGCCTGAAAGCTGCTACAGCATCACCGTCCGCACTTTAGTGAAGGTGCGGACGTCCTCTTTGGAACCCGCCTGTATATATATATATATAGGGCCCTTCTAGTGAGGGATCCCTTTTTTTGATCTTTTATAGGGATAGACATTATACCAACTTTTCGATCATATTTTCACATCTCAACCGTTCAGTTTTTAGATCCTAATGTATAGATCACTTCTGCAAATTTTCATCCAATTTTATGATCGTTAAGGCATCCAAAACTGCAATTTACCATTATAAACACGAACGGTTCCCGTTCGACAGATTCGGTCCGTTCGTGTAAATTGCAGTTTTTGATGCCTTAACAATCACCAATTTGGCTGAAAATTTAGAGAAGTGATCTATACATTAGGACCTAAAAACAGAACGGTTAAGATGTGAAAATATAATCTAAAAGTTGGTATAATTCCTATCCCTATAAAAAACTAAAAAAAGGGATCCCTTAGTGGAAGCCCTATATATATATATATACAGATCCTATCCAGAGCGAGGCATCGCTTTGAAATTTCAGAGCGAGGTTAGGGTTTAGGGTCACTTTTCGGTCATATATCCACATCTCAACCGTTCAGTTTCTAGGTACTAATGTATAGATCATCTCTACAAAATTTCAGCCAAATTGATGGTCGTTAAGGCATTGATAACTGCCTTAAATCTAGTACGGTTCAGGTTGGACAGATTCAGTTCGTCCATTGGTTTAAGCAAGTTAGATACCTTAAAGACCATCAATTTCGTTGAAATTTTGCAGAGATGATCTATACATTAGTACCTAAAAACTGAACGGTTGAGATGTGGATATATGACCGAAAAGTGACCCTAAACCCTAACCTCGCTCTGAAATTTCAAAGCGATGCCTCGCTCTGGATAGGATCTGTATATATATATATATATATATATATATATATCAGGGCCCTTCCTCTAAGGGATCCCTTTTTTTGGTATTTTATAGGGATAGGCCTTATACCAACTTTTCGATCATATTTTCACATCTTAATCGTTAAGTTTTTAGGTTCTAATGTATAGATCACTTCTACAAATTTTCAGCCAATTTGATGATCTTTAAGGCATCCAAAACTGCAATTTACCATTATAAACACGAACGGTTCCGGTTCGACAGATTCGGTCCGTTCGTGTAAATTGCAGTTTTGGATGCCTTAACGATCACCAATTTGGCTGAAAATTTGTAGAAGTGATCTACACATTAGGACCTAAAAACTGAACGGTTGAGATGTGAAAATATGATCCAAAAGTTGGTATAAGGCCTATCCCTATAAAATACCAAAAAAAGGGATCCCTCATTGGAAGGCCTCTAATATAAAGTTTTTAGGTCCTAATGTGTAGATCACTTCTACAAATTTTCAGCCAAATTGGTGATCGTTAAGGCATCAAAAACTGCAATTTACACGAACGGACCGAATCTGTCGAACGGGAACCGTTCGTGTTTATAATGGTAAATTACAGTTTTGGATGCCTTAACGATCATAAAAACGATCATAAAATTGGATGAAAATTTGCAGAAGTGATCTATACATTAGGATCTAAAAACTGAACGGTTGAGATGTGAAAATATGATCGAAAAGTTGGTATAATGTCTATCCGTATAAAAGATCAAAAAAAGGGATCCCTCACTAGAAGGGCCCTATATATATATATATATATATATACAGGCGGGTTCCAAAGAGGACGTCCGCACCTTCACTAAAGTGCGGACGGTGATGCTGTAGCAGCTTTTAGGCGGTGATGGGGCAGTGGGGCTTGCCGGACATCGCGATCGATCAGCATCCCATGGCCAATTATTTCCTTGTAATTACGTAAAGCATGCCGCACAATAACAAGACAATATATATACTAATAAAATAGGGGGCACCTTCAGATGAAAAGCAAAACAAGAACATTTAGTATAATTTTAGAAGGATGTCTTGGTTAGATGTTTTTCAGTGGAGACAGTGCCGCAGAATTATCAGAAATGATATGTTTGCTGCATTAACTTTCACACTGATGTAGTAGAATCAGAACCACAGAGCCGTCATCATGGTCCTAAGTTGCTGACCATGTAATGAAGTAAGATTTCATATCATAGGGGAAAGGAATTTTGAAGAATTGTTATATATGTATTAGCACTCAGAATTTCCATGCAAAATATCATGTACTTTAAGCTTCAATTGGCTCATTACTTTGCATCTCTAATATCGGTTTAATTAAGGCCAATTTTAAGAATCTAAAGGATCTTTGAAGTAATCGATCATCGATGAATCTTTTGTATGTTAGTTTCTCTTTTATTAAGAAATCTTCTAGTCGTAATCAACCTGCAGGCCAAACTTATACAGCTGCAGTACAGAACCATCATTAAATACAAAATGGTTCCTTGTATATGGTGATAAAATGAGCTGTATGCAGAAAATCAGATTGTATATATGTATTTGGAATCTTACTACCCAGTTTGACAGTATACTTTAAGCAATATTACGGAGCGGTATCTTTAACGGATCTAATCATTCTACAGGGATTATATATTAAAAAAACCAGCTTGCTAGCCCTAGCTATTTCAAGCATTCATGATCTCTATATATAGCCTACTTAGGATCTAACTTCTTCAAACCAACCAAAACCAAACAATTAAGCAAGTGTTAGCAGAACATGAAGTACCGCTTTTGTTCTTCAGGTGCTTTTCTCTTCATCTTCATCATTCTTGTGACTATCTGTTTGTGCATTGAAGCTCGAACCTACAATCCAAGTGGCAAAATAGTTGGTAAAATGCCTCCGATGTCCGCGCATACAAAAGCAACCTTGACGATCAACAGCTTCGAGAAAGGTGGTGGGGGTGGTGGACCGTCCGAATGTGACGGTAAATATCACTCCGATAACACCCTGATCGTGGCATTGTCCACCAGGTGGTATAACAATGGGAAGAGGTGTTCAAACTACATTACCATATATGGTAAAGGAAAGAGCGTGAGAGCCAAGGTTGTTGATGAATGTGACTCAACAAGAGGATGTGATGATGACATCGTTGATGCCTCTAAAGCTGTTTGGAAGGCCTTGGGAGTTGCGGAAAGCAGCAGCGACTGGGGTGAAATGAAAATATTCTGGTCTGATGCCTGATCGAGTGACTGCCTCTATATTGTAATAGACTTCCTCCCTGTTATCGAATAAAGAGTGAAGATCGAAGGTTCATAGTAACAACTAATAAGTAATAAATAAGAGCAATCTTTAGTAGCTAGCTACTCATATGCTGAATTGCTGATATTGGAGGAGGTAATTTACTCAAAAGTATATGCATGTTAAAGGTCAGACTATCTTTTATTCTGATCTTCGGTTCTTTGTTCATGAATAGAAAACTGTTGTAATCAATGGACTAATGAAGATATATCCTCAAATATAAGGCAGAAATATCACTTTGGTGATCGAATTATGTTTCGCTAGACACTTTGGTCATCCAATTTTTAAAAACTTCACTTTGATCATCGAACTATATCACCGTATATCACTTTGATCATTCCATCTGTTTTCTCCGTTTAGATGGGGCAATTGAACCTCACACGTCTAATAGGAAGGGTTATATTTGTCAATTCAATTAGAAAATAGTTAGACTGTAGGAGAGACTATGGGTCAAACATATACTGTACTCTCTCTCTCCCTCTCTCAGCCAAAAGGTTTTCAAGCTCTCTCTCTGCCTCTCTCTCTCTCGGTCTCTATGTTTATTAGATTTCAAGCCACAAAGCAAAACCTTTGAATACGTGGAGGTATTTTCGAATTGATGGAGAGCTACCCATCTACAACGGTATGTAATTGATTCCTTATTCTTTTTATTGTTTGTGACTTTGTGGAGCCTTAATCTTTATGGGTTCTGTGTTGCTGTGCTCGTGGAGCAGTGTTTGGGAACTAGGGATTTGCTGATTTTTTCTTAAAAATTGGGGCAATTATGTTTTGTTTATGGCATTTGTTTGTAGAAATTGGGATTACTGCGGGCTCCTTTCTTCCACACCAATACATTCTAAAGGAAGGGAGGTGGCTTCATCGAGGAAAAAAGAAAAAGAAGAGAGGTGGAATGCAGACTTTGTTTGGCATTATTGGTTTGCAAGTGGCGTCCAGACTTTGTTTAATCAAAGTTGGATTGCTTTGTTTAGTCAAAGTTGGATTGCTTGCTTTGTTTTATCGAAGTTGGATTTGGAATTTGCTACTTTCACATGGATGAAGGTTTTTTTTTTTTTAAAAAAATAAAAATGATTGCCTAATAAAATTGAGATTGGAATTTTGAGGTTTTTGGTTGTCTTTGAGTTAAGAAGGTTTGGGATTTTGGCTGTGTGTGAGTTAATTGCTTTAGGGTACTACTATGCAGCAAGGCGATGCAAATGAAAAAGGTTCTCAAAATGTTCAGCAAGATGGCAATGCAAATGATGAACATAGAATGCAGAATGCTCAGCAATGTGGCATTTCGAATGGACATAGTTCTGAAAATGTTCATGATGAGGTAATCATTCATAAAATGAGAATGTCAAAGCTTAAATGTAAAATCAGGTTTTTGAGCCATTGCTCGGTTTTATTTGATATTTGCTGGGCCTATGTGCCTCTTTTGTTGGGGTCTTGTACCTCTTGTATTTGGTTTGATCCTTTGGATCTTCTTATACAATCAACCTTTGATAAAATAATAATAATAATAATAATAATAATAATAATAATAATAATAAATAAAATAAAAACTCGTGGAGTCAAAGTTAAATTCATTTGTTATACCTTTCTTCATAGACTAAAATTCTGAAAGGTATTCCATATTTTCACCACACTGACCACAGGAAGTTTCAGGGTTTCAGGTTAACGTAGGCACTTGCGCACCACAATAAGGAATTAAGTTTTGTCCAACAAAATGTGGCAAATAAGTCCAAGAAGATATTTGATTCCTTGTCTCCATATCACGTACTACAAGAATAGTACAATATAATCAACTTGAAGAATCTGTTCAACTGTTGGTATTATAAAGGGAGAGTGGCCTTCAGTTATCCCAAATCTCAAAGTGAATAGAAGTTCCTCCCAGCTAATTATCGATGGCAGAATCAACCAAAAGGTAATGCTACAACTACTACTACTACACATCTGCAACAGTTTCTTCTTTTTCTTCTCTCTTTCTGAACTTGCTTCTTGTCTTTTGCAGGTATGCAGTTGTGACAGGATCAAACAAAGGAATCGGATTCGAAACTGTAAGGCAGTTAGCCTCAAAGGGAATCACTGTGGTCTTAACTGCTAGAGATGAGAAGAGGGGCCTTGAAGCTGTTGAGAAACTTATGGAGTCTGGCCTCTCAGGCCAAGTTGTTTTTCACCAACTTGATGTGGCTGACCCTGCTAGTATTACTTCTCTGGCACAATTTATCAAAACTCAGTTTGGAAAACTCGATATTTTGGTATTGTCGAACTTCTTTCCTTGAAAAGTTTCTGTCCTTTGGAGTTGAGCTCATCAATACTACGTTTCTCAATAGTAGCACATAGATGTATTAGATTGAGGGATTGAGGACTTGACCGTGCTTTGTCTTCCTTTGGTAAAATAGTATAAAAATTTTGATTGTTGAACTTTGACAGGTTAACAATGCAGGGATTTTAGGGGCTATAGTTGATGCTGATGGTCTTAAAGATGCAATTGCATCTGGTGCTGTAAGTCTTTTAGCTTATTTCTTTGTTGTTCCACTACTGGACACTAAAAGGCGCACTTTTTGATGAAATGATGCTTCTAAACCATGGTTAATTATGTGGCTCTTAGCTTCTCTTTGGGGTTCATCTGTTTCGTTTCTCAGCATATAACACAATTCTATTCATAGCCATTGACAACTATATGCTTACATTAGTTCAGTGTACTAATGTGAAAATTGTAGTTTGATCTTCGGTTTACCCAAAGGTTGGTCTATTTGAGTTGATCCCATGCCTTTTTCATGTATCTGTGCAAAGTAAGTCATCTGAAGAGTTCAAGAGACTGTAAAAAAAAAAAAATTCTTTTTCTTACTGGTGCATGCAGGGACCAGGACAGATTGATTGGAAAAAGTTGTTGACTGAAACTTACGAGTTAACAGAAGAATGCTTGCAAATCAATTATTATGGAGCTAAAAGAACAGCTGAAGCACTAATTCCACTCCTCCAGCTATCTGATTCACCGAGGATTGTTAATGTTTCATCCGGTTCGGGGAAGTTAAAGAACATACCAAGTGATCGAGTGAAAGGAGTTCTTAGTACTGATGTCGAGAACCTAAGCCAAGAGAGTGTAGATGAAATAGTGACAGAGTTTTTAATCGATCTCAAGGAGAGTTTACTTGAAAGCAAGGGTTGGCCTTCTGTGATGTCAGGCTATACAGTCTCAAAAGCAGCAATGAATGCATATACAAGGATTCTAGCCAAGAAGTACCCCGCTTTTCGTGTCAACTCTGTCTGCCCTGGCTTTGTCAAAACAGATATTAACTTAAATAGCGGCTTCATACCTGTTGAAGAAGGTGCTGCAAGTGTCGTGAATTTAGCATTGCTGCCAAATGATGGCCACACAGGCCAATTCTTTTCTCTGTCTGAAGTACAAAGTCTTTAGACGAAGATTGATTTATACCAATATACGTCATTATGTCAGTTGTAATTGAATAAATTTTGAACCGCTGTTTCTGAATAAAATTCAGTGAATCTGTTATGTAGTACGTTTTAAGCTATATATCCCCTTGGAGATTGCAGTCCTAATTCTGCAGTTTTATCGTTCTTAAATACATAAATGATGCAAGTATTGGGAGCAAAATGGAATAAGTTGATGAACAATAAATGGTATCATATATTGCCGTGTTTCTCAAACAAGAGCGAGTGATCTTATGCTTGCAAAAAGCTATTAATATGCTCCTTTAATTTGAGACACTCATCGAGAACGCATGGTGTCCTCAATCCTTTGTATTCCACTGTCTCAAGGAGAAGGAGATAATGTAGTGGTCTGTCATGACTTTGACAATAATGCTAAATTATCTGTTAAAGCAGACCCTTGGTTTTCTATGCAAGAACGAACAACAGTAATGAAGAATCATATAATCACTAATCACTAACAAGGGCAGCAAGTTTTTGGAATCAGTAATAAAGAATCATTCAATCATTTCCTAAGACCAAATGATATGTCCTCCATTACTAATATCAGTGAATGCAATTGGAGAAATTATATTCTCCAACAAATCCATTCACGTCTTAAATCCTTGGGATTATACATTGATTAATTCAATTCAAGCATCTGAGATAATCGAATTGACTGCGCAGACTTCATAACCAGTAACACTCGATGGATGACATAATTATGTTGCAACACATATATCATGATGTGATTAATATGATTATCAAGATTAATCACATCCACAAATGAAACAATTAAAACTACAGTTTATCTTTTACCAACAGTGGTATAGGAGCCGAGTTTCGATTATAGTAATTGTTGTTATGTGTTTCAGTATCATCCTTGTAAACTGAAAAGCTGCATTAAAGCCACCGGGGTTAAGTCTTGTAGCGGGTTGTGGAGGGGCTACCGTGTTCTGGGAGTGGACCCTCTTACTCCTAAGCTCTTTTATTACCTGAGCTTCGCAGATGATGCCATGTGGCTCTCTAATGGTTTTGTACACGTGGCATCATCTGGTAAAAAGCTTAGGAAGCTCAAGACAAAAATGAGCTCAGGAGAGGGATCTGCTCCCGTTCTTTAGGCCATCTTCTTTTTGGCTTTTTGCTACAATAAGGAGATATTGACTCTTCCAGAAGCTAAGCAGAAGACCATTACAAGCAAATCGTCATTTTCTTCTTCTACAAGATATTTGTTTAAAATGTGTTGCCTTTATTTACTAGCGCGCCATTCAGGTCAACTCAAACAGTACCTCCCATGGCCTATAAATCTGAAATCCCAAAATGTAATCTCAAATCTCAAAACACACAAGCAGACTTCCGACTACATCTTGTAAAGAATGGCAGAAGCAACAAAGAGGTATCTACTCCATGTCCTTAATTTAAACACTTCAATACCAATTCTCTCACTTTTTGCTTTTCTTTCTTACTTATGTTCTGATTTTGCTTCTTTTCTTTTCCAGGTATGCAGTTGTTACAGGATCAAACAAAGGAATTGGATTCGAAACTGTGAGGCAGTTGGTCTTAAATGGAATCACTGTGGTCTTAACTGCTAGAGATGAGAAGAGGGGACTTGAAGCTGTTGAGAAACTGAAAAAGTCTGGCCTCTCAGGCCAAGTGATTTTCCACCAACTTGATGTGGCTGACCCTGCTAGTATTGCTGCTTTGGCACAATTCATCAAAACCCAGTTCGGGAAGCTCGATATCTTGGTATGTTTAAATTTCATTTCTTGAAAATCTTTTATCATTTTGAATCAAACTCATCAATAATAGTGCAATGCTCATTAGCATATAGATGAAAGTGATGTGAAAAAACTGTTAGATTGAGTGATTAGCATGTATATATCAAGCTTAGTTTTTGATGTTGTGGTAAACTAGCTAGAAGAGATTATAAGACAGTGGAATTCTGGCAATAGGTGAACAATGCAGGGATTGGTGGATCCATAATTGATGCTGATGGTGCTAAAGATGCAGTTGCAGCTGGAGGACAAATTGATTGGCAAAAACTGGTGACAGAAACTTATGAATTAACAGAAGAATGCTTGCAAATCAATTATTATGGAGCTAAAAGAACATCCGAAGCACTTATTCCACTCCTTGAGCTATCTGATTCACCAAGAATTGTTAATGTTTCATCCTCTATGGGAAAGTTAAAGAACATGCCAAGTGATAGGGTAAAAGAAATTTTTACTGATGTAGAGAACCTGAGGGAAGAGAGTGTAGATGAAGTATTGACAGAGTTTCTTAAGGACTACAAGGAGGGTTCACTTGAAAGCAAGGGCTGGCCTTCTTCTATGTCAGGCTATACAGTTTCCAAAACAGCACTAAATGCATATACAAGGATTCTAGCCAAGAAGTACCCCGGTTTTCGTGTCAACTGTGTCTGCCCCGGCTATGTCAAAACAGATTTGAACTTCAATGCCGGTGTCGTGCCTGTTGAAGAAGGTGCTGCAAATTCTGTGAGGTTAGCACTGCTGCCCAGTGATGGCCCTTCTGGCAAATTCTTTGTTCGGTCTGAAGTTAGCATCTACTGATGTCCTAGGAGAAGATTGATTCGAGCAAATGAATGTCACTTGTCACGAGCACCATTTATTTTAAATGCTAGTGAATCACTGATGTAATAAGTATGTTGTAACATACATTAGAGTACTATTGAGATCTCAAATATATATATATATATATATATATATATGAACAGAAGTCCAAATTAATACCTTTAAAGTTTGATTACTGTGAGTTCAAATTAATAACCGATGTATCTACTCACTATCTTAATTTCATTTTTTTCTGATCATAACTTCAATAATTGTGATGGAATCTCATAAACTGGCCACACCAACACCTAGAGTCAGTTGTATGTACCTAACTTATAACATCAATACAGAGCTGTCGTTTGG
This sequence comes from Rosa lucieae, assembly GCA_024704745.1. NCBI lineage: Eukaryota > Viridiplantae > Streptophyta > Magnoliopsida > Rosales > Rosaceae > Rosa > Rosa lucieae. Next base: position 46,008,301 of record CM045492.1, read on the forward strand.
ATCCCTTCAACCTTGTTTGGAAGTCCTATCAAACATCTGGGCTCTTTTCGGTAACAGGTACATAAGCATGTGTCAATTGCAATACGTTGCTATCGTTAACTAAATGTACTAATTACTTTGTCTGACATGGAAATGTACTTGTGATGTTCATTTTCTCATTTAGTGCATGCTTAATTGTGATGACATCCCCTAATTGTAGCATTTTGAGTTTGCAAACAGGTAACAGAGGAAATGAGAATCTAATGTGAAGGAAGGAAGGCAGCATCTTATATACCCTCATACCAAATGAAGGTTCAACTGACCTGAATACATCAGCTGCATTATATAGTGCGTCAAAGCTAGTATGTTCATGGGGCACTGGCTGTAGGACTTATGATTGACTAGCTTTACTCCATTTAAATTAAATGATCTGGTAATTCAATTTAGGGTCAAGCATTTTGGGTTTTTCAAGTTTAATTGCAAGTAAAGAACAAGTTATGGAATGGATAACTATTGCATTATAGCACTCATTATTTGCTTATTTAAAAATAAAGTAGCATAACAAAAGAAGACAAAGCTGAAAATGTATAAAATTAATTGTTTGAAAGCCATGGTACCAATAAAAAATGAACCAAAGACCATGCTATATGTATATTTTTTGACCTGCAAGTCCATGTAATTAATATAATATACAAAAACCAGAAAAGAAAGCGGAAACACACCAACAATGGCAGAAGGAGCAAAGAGGTAACAAGCACATACTATGCAATTTCAGCTTAATTAGTATCTGTAAGACCCTTTCGCACAACAATCCCCATATGTTTTGGTTAATTGTTGATGTTCTTTTTGATTATTAGGCGTGCAGTTGTTACAGGTTCAAATCAAGGGATTGGATTTGGAACAGTTACGCTATTGGCTTCAGAAGGGGTCAAGGTTGTGCTAACTGCTTTGGATGAGAAGAGAGGTCTTGAAGCTATTGAAAAGCTAAAAGACTATGGCTTCTCAGATCTTGTGGTTTATCATCAGCTCGATGTAACTGACCCAATAGCATTGCTTTCCTTGCCGATTTTGTCAAAACCCAATTTGGGAAACTCGATATCTTGGTATGCCAACATATGTAATACACTTCTATATCTCTGTCATGCTCATGTGGAAAATTTTGATAACATTATATGAACATATCCTATGTTGACATGTTCATGTCAAAGTTAGAGTACTTATGATGTAATTATCTCTGTTCATCCATTTTCGTACTTGTAAACTGTCAGTGCTAGTTCAACATAGAATCTCCAAGCCAGTAATAGGAAGGATAGTATAACTTTATTGCATTGGATTCAGGATTTTAGTTTAGTGTAAGAAAGATAAAATGTTTGGAACTTGCACAGGTAAACAATGCAGGGATTGGTGGAACCTTTGTAGACCCTGAAGCTTTCAAAGCTGCTGCAGCTGCAGGCATGGATAAGGTAAAAATGAATTCCCTTTGCTGAGTACATGATTTCATTTTCTTCAATGTGAGAAGCTGAAGATGTTGGATTGTGAGTCCTCTCACACAATGTGTACGTGGAGATAGTGTTCTCCAATGAACTGGTCTAATTTTATTATCATATCTGTGAAAAATCAGTCAAGCATCCACTTATATGATTCTGTGAACTCCTTTTATATGAATTATATTCCTTGAAGACTCTAAGCTTAAGTCAATAAATTCTTGTTTAATTAGCAACCAATTTATGAGTCAATGGAAGTACTTGATATAAATCTATTATCTGGTATTAAGTGAATAAAAATTCATTATTTGGGACTAGTTGGTATCAAGAGGTTTATCCAAAGGCTATTGATATTTATGACTAGTAGAATATATAAGTGTCTTCTCTTTGATGCAGGATGATGTAGTAGTCAACTTGAGTAAACTAATCACTCAAACATATGAGTTAGCTGAAGAATGTGTGAAAATAAACTACTACGGTGCCAAGAAAATGACTGAAGCATTCCTTCCTCTCCTTCAGCTATCTGATTCTCCAAGAGTTTCCAATATTACTTCTGGCGTGGGACAGTTAACGATATGAAGTATGTTAACACCTATAGTTATGTAATTTTAATATTCAGAAAACTACAAATGTACTCATTTTGTGTATGTTGTTTTGATCAGCATATACCAAATGAATGGAGAGATGTTGTTGAGTGATGCTGAGAATCTTACAGAAGAGAGAGTGGATGAGGTTTTGACGGAGTTTCTAAAAGACTTCAAAGAAGATATGCTGGAAACCAAAGGCTGGCCTACTTCTCTTTCTGCATATATACTCTCCAAAGCAGCCTTGAATGCATACACTAGAATTGTGGCCAAGAAGTACACAAACATCAGCGTCAATTGTGTCTGCCCTGGATTTGTTAAAACAGAAATGAGCTTCAATGCTGGTGTCTTAACCCCTGATGAAGCTGCTGAAATTATTGTGCGGTTAACAGTGTTTCCGAATGGCAATCCTTCTGGACTCTACTTCTCTTCAGAAGAAGTCTCACCATATAATATACTCTTTCAATTTTATACATTGTAAATCTAGTATTTCAAATAAAAATGTTAATCATGATTGATGAAGGTATATAAACACTTTGTTTATGATAAAATGGCCTTAATAAACTACACAATTGTTTCAAAGAGCTAGTTGGCTAGATGGCTTCAAAGTTCTAATTCGGATACCCTAGCACTTAATGTTTTCCAACATCCAACTAATCTGAAAAATCATAATTTAACTTAACCATATCTCTTTATAATTCCAAAGGGCAACGAGGATTTTAGTAAAAAATTACTGGGTTTGGTGTCTGCAGTATTTTATTTATTGATTCACTTATCTACCAAAGATTCTACAAAGAGAACAAACAATCAAAGACTAAAATTTGGATATACTAAAAAATGGATACCGGCAGAAAATGACAGTAGAATTAAAGTCAATGTTCAACTAATACTAAAATCAGAAAGAGTGGTTGCAGCTCATCAACAATGGTGGAAATAACAAATAGCTACCACCTGAAGCATTCCTGATTTTTAAAAAGTCCATCAACCATGTCTTCACTGATTTAATGCAGGTTTTCTTCTCGATCACAAGTATGCAGTTGTCAGTACTAGTTCAAATAAGGGGCTTGGATTCTGTAAGTATATTGGGTTATTACCATTCAACACATGACTTTCCCAAAGTCACTAGGAGATCAAAGGCTGCAAAGGTTTATTAGGAGATTATTGCTCCTGCTTTTCCAGTGACTCAAGGCAACAGAAGAAGTTTGCATAATCGGATCACCAAGAGGAAATCAAGGAGAATCACTATCACTGATCTTGGGTTAAAGGTGGGATTTATTTCATATCATTTAACATGATTTAAATTGATTTGCATATCGGATAGATTGAACTAATATACTTATCTGCATTAAAAGGTTTTCGACATGCATATCAGATGGAGATCGGATGTGCATAAAAATAGGAAGATTTGATTTCAGTTTTAAACCCTTTATATACGTATCTTATTCTGTGGTGCAAAAAGAGATTTGATTGAGGGGGAGTCTTGCTCCTCTATAAAAGGGTTTGAAACTGCATTTTATATGTAGAGTTTTTTGATTGAGAATTTTAATTGTGTTGCATAGTCTGCACTAACTGTTTTACAAAGCTCACAATGTTTGTTTGATTGATTGATCATACTGCTTGTTCACTGCATTCATCACTTGCATATGTGATTGAGATTAGTGAGGCTTCAAGGCAAGGTTGAATCTGAAGGCGTGTCCAGATTTCTTCATCTATACAGATTGTTTCATAGTTGTTTAGAATAGGACTTTTTATAGTTGTGAGCAAGTTAGCATTATTGCTAGTCAATGTGGTTGAGTTGAATACCACTACTTGTGATCTATAACAACCTTGATTCATATTGGATTTGATTCTCTTGTAGGCTACGTAAACAGCTTCACAGTGAAGTTTCCTCAGTGGAGAGGTTTACACTACGTCAGCAATTCGTGTGCTTTTTTATTTGTGTTGTTGCTTGTTTGAATAACTGTCATTACTCAAACTCTATCAATTTTGTTCCATCCGGTAATTACAGATTCAGACTAGTTAGGCAGTTGGCTTCAAATTTAGTCATAACTGTGCTAACTGCCAGAGATGAAAAGAAGGGTATTGAAGCTGTTCAAAAATTAAAAGAGTTTGGTCTCTCAAACCTTGTGGCTTTTCATCCACTTGATGTTACAGACCCTACTAGCATTACCTCCTTTGCAGACTATGTCAAATGCTGATTTGGGAAACTGGATATCTTGGTATGTTAAGAATGTGCTTCTCAATCTGTTGACATTTCTTTTTATAAAATATATGTTTATCTATCAGCTTGTCATAAAATACATAACACAAACTTATGCTGACATTTCAGTAGAACTACTTAATGCGTGAATTTCCACACGAGCAGTACTATTATGATCTAGAGACACTAGTAATCCCTAATTATCCTCTTTTACTTGTAATTTCTAGCTGAATCTAGACTTAGTTCAACAAATAGGAAAGACAATCTGTGAGGGTTCTTTTTGAATTAAGCATTGACTAGGCCAAAATCAGCCCAATAATTGATTAATGGGGGACTTTTGTGTGTGATTCAGATAATGAACAGAGCTTGCAGCGTGAAGCGTGGTGTGGGAGCTAGAAACACACTGCGGTGAGAGAATTTGGGGATTTTTGAATTTGGTTTTCTGGGAGATAAGCTTGTAAGGGAGGTTTGGGAGAGAAAAGGGGCTAAGAGCTGGGTTTTGTGTTTGGGGGCCTGGAAGCTTGAAGAATTTGGGGTTTTTGATGCTTCTAAGTTTTCTGGGTTGTTGTTTGATGATCATTTCAGTTCCTGATCTCTCCTTTTATAGGCTCAATTGGAGGGGTATTATGGTGGCCCAAGCCCTTTGGTTTTCTGGGTAAGATGCTTCTCCTTTAGCTCATGCAGGATTTCTGCCTTAAAATCTGGAATGTCAGAGCTTACTTGAGATATGGAGTCTTGGAAAAAGGGGAAGATCGTTGCAGCCGTGCGCAAAGATTGCAGCAGAAACAACTGCGGTGACAGAAAATCTGGAACGACGTTGAAGGGGAAGCTAGGGAGTTGTGAGCTCATCGTTCAAGGGGGAAGGGGATATTCGCTTACCGGTTGGAAAGTTTCCTTCTTGCCAACTGACAGGGAAGATTGATGTTTCTCCTGGATCTTAGGGTCGAGCAGTGTATTTTAAGAGCTGCGGGGAAAGGAAAGGAAGCTAGAAGAAAGACCGGGAAGGCTTGACTATCTTATCTCTTTTGGGTTTGGGCTTTTATTTGGGCTTTGAGTTTTGAGGGAAAAAGGTTGATCCAAACCTCATTTTCACCAATTCGCTATTGGTTTAAATTACTGGGCTTGGATCTCGAGCCCAAGATCTAGACCACCGATGACGTTAAACCAATAGGCGAGCATTATATGTTTCCGTAACCTTCCACACCATACCCACTTCTGCAAGCCCCAGAAATGCGTGGAGTTGGCTTGGGTCCACATCTAGGGTGTGTTTGCTTGGCGGGTTAAAGTCGAGAGATGGGTATAAAATTCTATAGTTTTATAGAATTTTATACAAATTGCGTGTTTATGCTAAAATATGTCGCGACGACATATTTATTTGTCGTGTGATTTTTCGGGTACCAACATTAGCCCCCTTGATTATGTGGGCTGCTTGAAGCATGAAATGGGCCGCATAATCAAAATGAGGAAAAATCAGCCCAACCTACAATTCCTAAGGTGAGTCAGCATGAGAGGCCTGCTCTTTTGTTTTCTTTTCTTTCTTCTTCTTTTGAACAATAACGTGTAAAGGCTCCACAGTTTCGCCTCCTCTTCCCGCTTAAGGAGTGTTGAACTCTTCGCGCTCTGTCTGACACTTTGAGCTCGTGTTCCTTGGAGATTCCAGAGATCCTTGAACCCACTGGGCTTTCGGATTCGAGGTATTCCTTTCCCCTATTTCGAAACCCTAAACTTCTTCTCTTTGTCTTCTTTTCCTTCCTTCAGCGTGTAACCGTTGCATTCCTCCTCCTACTGCGGGGAATCATGATTCTTTTTCTGTTGTAGGGATCCATCTTACACCTCTTCCAATTCGCGGATTTGATTGCATGATCCTTTTCATCTAAGGTAATCTCGAATCCTTGGGACTGTTGAATTGGGTAAAATTTTTGTTGAATGGCTTATGCATGCAGATGGGTTATGAATGTCTTGTGATGGTTTGAATTAATTTCGGTATTGAATCAATCTTTACTCTTGCTGCAGCTTGTGTTCAATTCCTCCTTGCGGTGATTGACTCTGTTTTCTTTTTTTTTCTTTTTTTTTTCTTTGCTGTGATCGCTGCTTGTTCATGCCCAGTCTTCCTCTTGGATTGACCTCACTTGAGTTCTTTTATTTTGCTATCTGATCATATTAACTTGATGAGCTGCGATTTTGTTTCATGGGTAGTGATGCAACGCTGCAGAAAACTTCACAATTGATTTAGAACAGCAATTTATCTTTCCTTTTTTTTTTTTGTTGCGTTTGGTTGAATAGCGTCCCTCTGTTTTCTTTACATGACCTTTACCGGAATCACCGTAGCCGAACTTCTCATAGGAAGATTTGCAGTCCGCCTGCGTTACTCACTCTCTTGTTTCCTTTCTTGGATTTAGCTTCCTTAAGATCACTGCAGCTAACTCTTTCTGTAAATACACATGTATAAGTATATTGTGCCTGTGGAGCACGTATAAGTATTATACAGAGGTGTGCAGTTTTGGCTTTAGCGTTTATGTGTGTCAAATATTGCTTGAGATTGCTAGATAGGTGCACGTGTGCTTGGAGTTTTCTTGAAAACACAGTTCCCCTGTCATTCATCTCTCCCTTTTTTTTTTTTTTTTTTTTTTTTTTTTGTGTTGCTTGCGTATATATGTATGTGCCCTTTGTGCATGTGTCTGAGGTTGATACTATGAAGGGGAAAAGGCATTTGCGGCTTTACCTTAGAATAGGCATGTGTATGCTTGGAGTTGATCAAGGATAGCACTTTGTTGTATGTTCGTTTCGTATTTAATATATATATATATATATATATTTTTTTTTTTGTGCATGGACTGACTTATCAAGATACACCTATTTTGAGCAAGGCATGAATATGTCACATCTTGGCTTGACTTGTGCATTGCTTGACTGCCATAGGTTTTTTTTTTGTCTTATTTCAATTTGTTTTCTGCTTCGGATGTTCCTGTTCTTTTTTTTTTTCATTGGGGGGAATAGTTGCATGCATCGGTGTGCAGGGCTGTGTTTGCTTGGTTTTTATATTTTGCTTGAAAGCGATGCACCGATGATGAATTTATCACAATATATCATAGGGATGTGACATATTTCGGCATGGCGTTGCATGCTTTGTTAATTGTGTGATTATGCTTGGCATTCTGCCTGCTTGTTGGTGTCAGATAGGGATTACCATGTATTAGAGAACCAATCGCTATTGCTCACAGGTAGTACATCTCCCTTTTTTTTTTTTTTTTTTTTTTTTTTTTGCAGGAGGGCTTCCTTTTTGTTTGCAATGGCACAAGCATTTGAGTCTTCTTAGCCTACTGAACTTCATGACCACCACTTCTCACTGGAAGATGGTCTCATTCCTGCTTCCACCGCGGGGGACTCTGAAGGTAGCTCAGAGGAGGCATCTCATGAGTTTTATGGGTGCTTTGTTTCTCCCAAGTTAATATCCAGGTTGCTTATTGAGCTGGGAGAGTACCCTGCAGTGCCTATATGTTTCCGGTATCCTGCGAGGACCCCTGCGGGTTGGCCTGAATGGGTCAGCTTTAAGGTACAACAGGAAGATCTTGAAGAGGCCCTTATTAGAGCTGGAGTGAAGATTTCACTGTTTATTTCCGGCTTTTGTGAGGTTTACAAAGATGACATTTTCCTTCGCCATGTGGTGCGAAGATGGAGTCCTGAAACTCACACGTTCGTCTGCTCTTGGGGGGAATTTACTCCTTCTCTGGAAGATGTTTGCAATATTATGCGAATCCCGATCGTTGGGGATGGTAATACCTTCAAGATAGAGCTAAATAAAGCGCAGAAGAAGAAGCTGCAGATTCTGAAAAAGGGTGCTTATGATTCTAAAGAAGTGTTCTGTTTTTGTTACTGGGTGAGACACTTTTGGGGCTCGACAGATGGAGGCAAGTTTAAGCATGGTGCAGTCTTTGAATCTGGCTGCTTGGTGGAGGCCATGTTTGCTTATTGGTTGAGCAGATTCATCTTTGCGGATTTTCCCTATGAGAACGTGCAGTAGCGAGTCTTCCCATTGGCCATTATTCTAGCAACCGGTACTTGTTTCCCTCTTGCTCCTATCTCCCTTGGTCATCTATATAGGAAGCTTGATCAGATTTCAAAGGATGACAAAGAAGGTGCGGGTATGGCATTGACTCTTTAGTATCTAGCTTCTTCCTTCAAGTGTTTGTATGGGAGAGATTCGAAGGTTCGGCTGTGGAACCTGTAACTCCTGAGTCCCTTCATCAACTTGAGGGAGGTAAAAGAGACTTCAATCTAGTAGAATTCCCATTGTGTTGTAGATGGTTCAGAAGGAAGGCCAAGAAGGGTGCATTTAGGCCTGCTGTTTTGGATGACATTAGGCAGTTCAATTTCAGACCATATTTTACTGCTCATGGCTTCCAGGCATTTCCTTTCTTTTATCCAGAGGGTAATTCATCACCGTTCTTGGAATCGGTTGAGTTGCTTCTTGCCACTAGTGCGCAGTCCATAATAGCATGTGGCGATTTCTTTAACCCTGTGATGGAGAAGCATTCCCCTCATAGAGTTAAGAGGCAGTTTGGCATCGACCAGGATGTGCCATCGCATCTATCTTACGGTGGACATCTTGGGGACTGCATCATGGGTTTCACTCGGATAGATGGTATTTCTTGTAGGGTATGCTCTCAGATAGTCTCGGGAAGAAGGAATGTGTTGGCTCCCCTACATCAACGTTCTTGAGGTTTTGGGAGTTGCAGCGGTGCTAGTTCAGGAGGTTTATTCAGACTGGTGGAACTAGGTTGTGTCTGAAAGCTAATAGTGAGAACAAGAGACTACTTCGCAGTAGCACTGTCATGGGTATCATGTCTAGACTTAACCTTCCATATACTGAGGTATACTCGAATGGCATAGAACGTGTGGTTGGTCATCTTAAAGGTGGGGATGATTTAGAGGTGGACTTGACAAGAACAAAGGAGGGTGACAAGTGTGCAACAAAAGGCAAAGTCAGGCCTTCCGAGAATAGAGAAGAAAGTAAAAAGAAGGTTTGCCGCTTCAAACCTAAGGTGGCAAAGGATCGCATCTCTCCTCTAGTAGTCAAAAGTGCCTTTGGTGTTAGAGTGATACTGCCATCAAGTTTAGCTAATGAAAAATGGAAGAAAAGGAAAGCCGCTTCTTGCTCAAGACCTAGTGGAGCTACTAAGCAAAAGATTACAGTTGATGCCTCACCTGCTGTCCGCAGGCTGAGCTCTCGCGTTGCTAACATGATTTTTTCTAAACCTAAACTGTCGTCTAAGGGCGCTGCTCATGTTGATCTTAGTGACGCGTCAAGTGACGACATCGAAGGTAGCCCCCTTAGTGATAATGTCAGTACACATGAGGAGAATGAATCTGATACTTATGAGGGAGAGACCTGAGATGACAGTAGTTAGGTATCCTTTTCTGGCACGATCTTCTTCTTCTTCTATTTTTTTGGCTGCATGACGTGCGATTTACTTGGTGTTTTCCTTTCCTAATAGGCAGAATCCCTTGGAGATGAGGATGATCAGATGAGTTTATATGCTTGGGAATTCTGTGTAATTTTGTGTGAGTATACTTGCTTCTTTGCATGTTGCATGTTGCTACATGACCTTGGTATTTGCTCTTGGTGTGGTGTCTATGCTTGAATAATAACTTATTGCTTTGCCGGGTAATCCAACAGTAGCTTTAATGGAAGAGGATAGCTGCGGTGATAACTAAGTATGCAACCAAACTTAGGCCTCTGTACTCTTGCATGAGTTATTATTTTTTGTTTGTGTAGAGGTTGAGTTGTTGGCTCGCAGGGAGCTCATGCTGCTATCTCGATGGAGAATCACGAGCATAATGTTAGTGGGATACATGACCAAGGCTTTCTGCATGTTTTCTCTTCTTCTTCTTCTCTGTTTTTTTTTTTTTTTTTTGTAAACATTTCCCTTGCAAGTGCCTTGTTAGGTGGTTGGTGCTAGTGCTCTAATGAAGGAATCTGCTGTAAATGTCTGTCCTTGTGCATATAATCGTAACAAGCAGGTGCGCAAAGTTGTGAGTTGGTATAGCATTATTTGGTGTTGACTGCAATGAGTTTAGTATTGCATTTTTTTTTTTGACATTCTGCTTGTATGTGATTTGTTAGGACATCGGTATAAATGATTTGGTGAAAGAATTTGCTGTCGACGATAGTCTTTGCGAGGATGACCATAATGAGCGGATACGTAGTGTTCTAAATTGTTATTACACTACTTGGCACTGACTGTGGTGCCTTTAGTCCCCATGATTATGTGGAGTATGGGAAGAGATAGACAGTGGAGTATGGGAAGAGATAAACAGAGTCCACATAATCAAGTTTTGCTGCGCGTTTCTTGTGAATCTTTCACTCTTTTTTTTTTGTAGGGTGGATCATTTTTGTTAATAGTTGGAGGGACATCATTTTAGACCCATCTCCCTGAGACAGCACTGGGGGTCGAAGGCGTTACTGCTGCAATCTTGGTTAGTATAGGGGTTCCGCTGTGCATTGCCTCCGCTTGTTCTCTTGCTCTTTGACACTGAGGATCGCTTGAGTATCACTATTGATGATATTGCGCTCCCATTGAGCCGTATCCGATCTTCATTTGAGGGTGGGAAAGTTCCTTCAGTTCATGGTTCCACTCACTAAGTTTGCTGAAAGATATGGTGGAGGCAGCTTCTCTGGCTTGTTTTAGAAGGAAAGAGTGCCCGTCAGAAACAAAAATTGATTGAGGAGTTTGGTTATGTATTGCATAGCATGGAGATTGATGAGCAATTCGAACAGAAGATCAGACTATGCTTTGGTGTTTTCAAATCAATCCCTTTCTTGAGATTCATTGTTCGACTAAAACTTCTGGTTAGCCTCTATAAGTACACTTGCTTGTATCAATCGATTGCATTGAATAATTAGGATTCTTTTTGTTAATTGCATATGGCATGACTCATGAGGTGGTCTCAATATCTTTCCATGAACTGGTTTGTGACTAGTTGCTTGACTTCATTCTACTCATGACTTGATTGCAAGAACCATGATATTTTGCAATAGTATGTAGTTCTAACAGTGACTTGTAGACGTGAATTCTAGGATTGTATAAATGAATGTTTAGAGTATGAAAATGCCTTTTGCTTAATATTTAGCATATGAGCATAGATCTTTGCTTGCCTAATTCACTGCATAGACACTCTGTTTAAGAGCAATTTTGTAATTTTGTTGTGGGTGGCAATTGAAGACAAAACAGAGCAAGTGTAGGGTAATATTTGTGGAAAACTGTGGAAAAAGGTTCTGAGATTGAGTTAAAACTCTTAAATTCTGGAGTTTGGACATGGATTTGGTAAAGTTTAAGCTGGGTTCCGATGATAAATATGTATGTGTTCACCACCGCAGTAAACATAGTAAAAAGCCTTGGTTCACGGAAAGGTTTAAATGTCAATTTTGGGTTTGAGTTGATATGGTATGCTGTTGAAAAACATTGTGTCTAAAGGATTGAATTTGTGGATCTCATATTTTGTTACTTGAAGTTGTGACTTCTCCATGGTAGAGGACATAATTAAGTCATTGAAAATGGAAAATGCCATGCATGAACTTGACTACTGGTAAGTGTACTAGCATGACTACAAGGATAAGATTCTAGTATAATATAGAATTTGTGTATAGGGGTTTTGTTCGGTGCGGTAGTAAAATTTTGGGTATAATACTAATTATTATGGTTTGATAAGACCTGCAATAATGATCTTGGTTTGGCATCATGCCTTATTTGGTATAGAGTTGAGTGGTGTGATCAATGTTAAGGTTTAAGTTCTTGAGTAGAATGGTTACTGCAGTGGAAGTTTTGGCTATGGTAGGAAGCTTTCTATCGTGGTAATCAAAATCTTAGACATGACTGGGAGCTGCTAGGAGAAAGAATAATCAAGAATACAGATCATAGTATTAAGACTAGCATTGGTTCTTTGGCTCAGGGAAAGACTTGGAATACAAATGTCATCTTGACATTAGGATCACTTAGCCATGGTGGAAAACATTGACCATGGCATATCCATGAGTCTGGCTAACATAATAGCTTGAGAGAGATATCAGCTTGTTGATATTATCTCTACCACACAAAAGAGGGGCATTAATTCTGAGGTGTTGGTTTGAAAGAGATATGGAACTACAATATATGATGATCACATGAATATATTGGGGACTAAAACTTCACAATAACCCTGAACAGGATCACCATTTAGTTAGCCCCCAAGTGTCATAGCATATTATTTTGAGATACTGATTGTTTTCGACTGTGATGATGATCAATACTGTCTTTTGCTTGGAGTTGGCTTGATTGAGTATTGATTCCTTGCTCTAATGGTCTTGGCTTGATTGAGTATTGATTGTTGCTTGATTGAGTACTTTTCGACTGAGTATTCCCCGCATGCTTTAATCGTTTCCTTAGAAATGTGTTTAGTATGTGAAATCATCATAGTCTAGCTGATAAGCTTTGGGAAGGAGCATGAATGGTTTGACTAGTTCTTTATCCTTTGCATTTTTTTTTTTTCCCTATTCAGTATACTACTGCATCAGTACGAGAACCTTTCCCTCATGAACTCCTTTTCTTTTTGTTTCATATCCTGAAGAATAACAAAGTGATGAGGGGGGGGGGGGGGGGGGGGGGGGGGGGTTTCATTTTGCTTGATTAGAAATACAAATTAATTTGGCATGAAGCATGTATATATGATTGGCTTTATTGGATCCATACTATCCATTTGCTTGGTACTAAAATATGTGGATAATGAAGCGCTTTCATCAGAGAGCTGGTATTTTGCTACAATACTAGTGGAATGAAAAATATGGTTTGAAAACGAATTGCGGTGTAGAGTGAATATTAGAAAACAAAAATATCTATAACAGTAAGACAAACTTGAAACATGGATTTATCCTGACATAAAGTGATGTGGCTATGGCAGGTGAGGCTATGGTTTATTGAAGCTTTTGGCGGGCAAAGAAGGAATGGATTTTAGCTTTTGAAATTTGGTTGGAAATCTTCTGAAGTCAAGAACATCACTGAAGTGATGGAGGAGTAAAAATAGGGATCTAAACCGGCCTCCAATAGAGGTGATCACACTCTGGGATCTAAACCCAAGGATGTAAATCATAAATTGAGAACTTCATATCCAGTACATCCCTTACACTTAAAGGGATAGATAAAATTAGTGACAAAATTCATTGGCTTGTAAGAAGAATTTTGGTTTGACACCAAAAATATCTCTCCTTGGTTATTGTAGTGAAAACTTGTACTATGCAATAAAGTTGGTTTAATAAAGCCTTGAAATAGTTGGCCGGTTTGATTTGATATCAAGCTTATTTTAGTTTGAGCTTGAATGGTTTGATTACTGCAAGTAAGGTTTTGGCAACTGCGGTGAGAGCTTTAACTCTGATGGTTGATGTTTTGGTTGGAGTTTTGACATCAAGCTTATTTAGGTAAAAAAAAGGAGGAGGTTTTGGTTACTGCAATGGGAGTTTTAGCTGTGGCATAATCTGCTTTGGCTTGAGGAGGCTTGTAATAAGGATTTTGCAAACTATAGTGGAAGTTGTTACTATAGCTTGATTTTGGTAATGGAATGAAATATTTAACTGTAGTTGTGAATACTTGAATACTTCCTTTTGGGAATGCTAGAATGCAGAAAATCATGAATGGATTAAGTCTTTGCTTTGGCATGAACATAAATTGATGGTTGTGGTGATCAAAAATTGAACCTTCTTCTAGATTTATTCAAAAAAGGCATGTATCTATAGACCACAAGCATGTTTGCTTGTCTATATATATTGAGTATAATAGTTTAACAAGTGGCCTTGCTAATTGCACAGAACATGGTCAAGCATGGCTTCAAATAGCCTTGATTTTGAAAATCAAAGACTACATGCTGCAGCGCCTGGCCACCAATATAAATTCTTGTTTCCAGCTTCCATAGTTAAATTCCCGAGTCTTCAACTGAATATGTAATTGTACTGAGTACAACATATTAACAGGGAACCTCTGCCAATTGCATCAAACAATAATTGTGAATAACAAGAGCATACTGTTGTAAATGATATGGCTATTCATGCAATAGGTATTGCTTGATGCATGCCATTACTATTGATTGGCGATTGATATGCTTCTAATTAGCGATTGACACATTCATAATTGTATGAGTGATTGATGTTTTACCTTTTGTACACAAGATGTAGCCCTATATAAGACTCCTCATAGTGAGATGAATAAACACACACAATCTGATTCTCTGTGTCCAAACTCTCTCTCTCTCTCAGAAATTTTTCTGTTTTACAACACGTTATCAGCACGAAGCTCTAACCAAAGCTCTAGCCAAGAAAAAAAAAAACCCCCTGCTGCAGCCTGTTTGCATGCCCCGAAACTTCTTGATCGGGACCTCAGATCAAAAAATTTCCTTCATCAAAGTTGTTCGTCTCTGCCTCTTCTCTTTGACCTCCAAATTTCAGCCATATTGGAGTCGTTTTGAGACCTGTACACCATTTGAAGTGGCAGCTGTTCAGAAGAGAATCTGCTCCGTGTTCACGACTAGCTCTAAGATTTGGATCGAATAGCTTTGAGATTCGGGATTTCCTACCAGAAGAGGTGAATAGTTCTTGGATTGGCTGAGAAGACAACCTTCTCAGTTCTGCACACATAAGCTGAAGATTCATCGGTTCTTCATCAAGTAATGTTTTCCAAAATCTAATTTCATATTCATGTTTATTGAGCCTAATGATTGAATATGAACAATCACCATGATGCATGAACCCGAATATTTGGTATATACATATTTATATATATTCGTTTATGTGTCTTGGTTTATTTGGCTTTGGATTGTTTGGTTGGAAAAGAAAAAAAAAAAGGTTAGGATTCTTGGATTTGAAGCATTTGGTCCACTAGTACCATATAGTGCATACCAATTAAAAAACAAGCAAAAAGAAAAAGGATTTTGCTGCTCCTGGGATTCGAACCCAGCCACATCATGCATTAGCCTAGCACATTGTCCACTATGCCACTATGGCTAGCTGGAATTTATCAACACCATTTAATATTAATACTGCCATAAGCAGATTCAACTCCATATAATTGGTGATTGATCAATTGATTCAACTTGTGATTTGATTTTGATTGATTTTATCCAAAGCAATTATCATTGTAATTTATGCTCATTACCACAATCACTTCATTATCACATTGAGACAATTCCGAATTATTGCCTGAATTATGATAGAAGAATTATGGGCTTAATCTTTGGTTACACAAATTTGAATCTGCCATTATAATTCTTTATGCTAGAAGCATTATTGGCTAAATTATTACATGATTATTACATAAACATTATGCCAGAAGCATTTGCTAAATTTATTACCTGTACGTAATGCCAGAAGCATTAATGGGATTTGAACCCATTTCCTTAGGTATATAACCGCTGCATTAATTTATTTATGTTACAATTTAATAACGTATATTGAATTTGGTTTTGTTATAATTGTGAATATTAATAGAGGCTGAGTCAGAAGCTCAAATCAAGCCCAAAGTCATAACAACAAATTCGAGCCAGAAGCTCAGGCCCAAGTTGCAAGGCCAGAATAGCAGCTCACTACATGTTACCATGACAAAAGTTATGAATCTTCTCAAACTAGGCTCATCCAGTTGGATGCGATGTCTAGGAAAGGTTCAGATGAGGCCGTGTACTTAAGCGAGCCTCGCTCCACCTAAACCTCATCTTTCCTTACCTGGTCGTATTCAATTGGAGTTACCGAAAGGGTTGAGTAATAACTTTTCATTCCTTGGCAGATTAGCCTGAGCCCAGCAGGCCCACTCTCCCTCTGCAGGACCTAGCAGCCCAGCAGGCCTCACATACTCTTTGACTAGGCATGAAAGCCTAGGTCACGAGCCCGCAGACTAAGCCCGATAGGCTTCACTATCAAGCCCACTCCTTTGGTCCATCAGAATCAAATAAAATGAAAAATGATTTGATATTGTAAATAGATTCACCATATTTAATATGTGTAATTAATTGCCAGAAGCATTATTTATTCACATAATTGTGTGATAATTAATCTGTTATATTACTAGCATGCAATTAATATCTCAATTGATTTGTGATTTCCATTTAGCCAATTTGTGAGATATTATTACAATTTTCTCTATTCAATATCATTTTGTTACTTGCCAAATTTTCGCATTAGAATATATGTGTAGAAAATGCAGGTATCTGATGAACCAGTAGTTCATACATAAATCGAACTTGTAGTTTCGATAATGCCATTTAAGAAACTTGAAGTTTCCTTCATAAATTCACCACACATGATAAAACCAGTAGATTTTACATGTCTAATCCGATTTTTCATACCACGTTATAGAACTGAAGTTCACATTACTTGCTTATGGATGATATTACCCGAAGCACTAATATTATTTGTTCCTTTCCTGTAAGAAATGTCAAATCTCAACATGTTTGACTTTGTTGCTTTGGATCTCCAGAAGAAACTATCTAAAGTGAACTCAAGATGTGAAAATTCATCTGACTGCAAAGAACATGAGATCAACAATCGATATTGACAATGTCGTCACTGAGGCTTTTGAGGCGAGTGCCATAATGTTCATAAAGAAACATATGGAGAGAGCACTCTAAGTTAAGTACCCGATTAAGAGGATACATAGACTCTTTGGGTTGCTCTGGAAGAGCATTTTCACCATCAGATGACCATTTTCTTGCTTGAAGCAAGACATGATTGGCAGAACAAAATAACCCATATGACCATCAGCCACGTGGCCAAGTCCCAAAAGGCCAAGGTGCATGTAATTCAGCTCCACGTGGCCAAGGCCCACGTTGTAGGAACCGTGATGCCCTAACTCAACAAGCTTGAGTTGAAAGGAACACTGGTCCGGCCCTTCGCCACCAGAATCAGCATGATCTTTGTTATCGATGTGGAGGAATTGACTGTTGGTCCCGCACCTGTTGTGCGATAGCCGAAGCAGTAGATGAGTATTACGCCGGTCGCGGAACTCGAAATACCAACTTTATTAAAGGGTCATTTTCTATTGATTCCACACTAGAGATCATGGATTTTCAGGCAGTTATTGAACATACCGAATACCGATGATTAGAACTCGAAGACATGGGTATAATTGGCCCCTTGTGCCATATCTATTTCATCTTAATGAATGAAACATCTTCGGATTTTGGTGATTTATGTTTTCAATTATTTTGGATTATAGAAATGTGGTTATGTTCGAATATATTTAATTCAATAAACTTATTCATACATGTGATCCATTGAATTAAATAAATGAATAGGCATATTCTGTGGGGAAGTTTGTTGTCTGGTTAAAAGTGCTATTATGCACACCATACTCCCAGATCGGAGATATTTTTCAAACTTATTGTCTATTCATACCTCTGTGACAACCGTATCAGGCCAATCCAACCTGATAGAGGGTTATGGCAAAACCCACTATATGTTGTCCAATGGTACTGAACCTACCATTAATGAGGCCTTATAATCTCCACGTTCCAGAAGAACGTTATTGAGTATTAAGGATATTCGAACCAACAGTTACCACGTTGAAACCACTGAGAAAAATGAGTGGAATAGCTTTGCATAACCTCGAGTGTGCGGCCAGAAGCGTACATTGGAGAAATTGAAATCTGTTAGCTAGAAGCTAACTAATTCAATCAACTACTTGCTATGGCATGACCGTTTGGGACATCCAGGTCACAGTATGATGCACCGTATCCTCAACTCATCGCAGGTGCATCCCCTTCTGAATAAGGGTCTTGTATATAATGACACACGATGCCGTACCCATTAAGAAGATTTCATACTAGACCATCATATGCAAAGACTAGTACATACACCACCATTTTTCTGCACAGAATGCAAGGGAAATTTGTGGACATATCCAACCACCATGTGGACCAGTTAAATATTAATGGTTTTGGTTGATGTATCGACAAAGTGATCACATGTAACACTTTTGTCCACAAGAAAACGCTGCTTTTGCTAAACTCTCGCCCAGATCATGAAATTGAGGGTTCACCACTCGGATTATCCCATAAAGTCTATAAGACTTGATAATACCGGAGAGTTTACATCGAAGTCTTTCGATGATTATTGCATATCCCTTGGGATTGATGCTGAACATATAGTTCCCTATGTTCACACCCAAGATGGTCTCGCAAATAGAATCTTGGTAATGCGCACCAAGCTCCTAGTTTTTGTGTGGGGCTATGCAATATTGCATGCAGCTATGTTGGTCCCGTTGAGGCCCACTGCTACCCAACCTTACTCCGCGTTACAGTTGGTGACTGGGTACGAACCTGATGTTTCGCACTTACGCACATTTTGGTATGCAGTCCTCGTGCCAATTGTGCCGTCACAACGTACAAAATTGGGTCCTCAACAAAGGATGGGCATACATGTCGATTATGAATCCCATCCATTATGTGCTCTTTAGAGCCCTTGACAGGCGATCTCTTTACCGCTAGATTTGCGGATTGTCACTTTGATGAGACAGTCTTCCCGCCGTTAGGGGGAGATAAGAACGTTACCGTTCCTGATGAACGACGTGAATTGACGTGGAATGTCCCCACTATGTCTCATCTTGATCCCCGAACCGCACAATGTGATAATGAAGTGCGGAGAATTCTAGATCTACAGAGTGTAGCCCAAAATATGCCAGACGTTTTCTCTGATCTAGCTAAAGTGACGAGATCATATATACCTGCTGCAAATGTGCCTGTAAGGATAGACGTCCCTGTAGGATGTGTCGTCCCAGATGGACGAGGTACGACCATGGCGGCTAACCAGTCATATGTCCCTGCCCAGAAGTGAGGTAGACCATTAGGTTCGAAGGATTCTTATCCCCAGAAGAGGGTAAACTTGGCACAAACGAATCCTCTTGACATCGCAATCTCAAATCGATTCATTTCACGAGATAAATCAGGATTATGGGTATGTCCTAGAAGAGACTATGTTGGGGGACGCTCCAACATTTGAACCCACTCCCGAGACCCGAGAATAGAGAAATCTCGGTAAATTTAGTGAGATTTGGAATTGGAATGAGATCATCATCGATGATATATTAGTATTTGCGGTGGCCACCGAAAATATAATAAGCGATGACCTCGAACCTTGCTTTGTTGATCAATTCAATGAAAAGACGACTGGCTAACAAGGAAATAAGCAATACAGGTCAAAATAGATTCCTTGACAAAGAGAAAGGTGTTTGGACCTGTTGTTCCTACACCTCCCCATGTTAAACCCGTAGAATTTAAATGGGTATTTGTAAGGAAGCGTAATGAGAAAAACGAGATTGTGATACACAAGGCTCGTCTAGTGGCGCAATAATTTTCTCAACGCCCTGTGTGTGATTACGAGGAGTATTCTCCCGTAATGGACGTCATAACGTTCACTACCTTTCAGTTTGGTAGTTTCTGAAAAACTGAATATGCAGCTTATGAATGTGGTCACAGCTTATATCTATGGGGATCACGACACAGAGATATACATAAAGTTCCAGAAGGACTTAATATACCCGATGCAAATAGTTCTAGACCACGGAACACGCTCTTCATTAGTTTTGAGGCGTTCACTTTTGGATTGAAACAATCCAGACGGAGGTGGTATAACCGTCTAAGTGAATATTTAATCGGGATGGGATATGTGAATAATAATATGCCCATGCGTGTTTATTAAGGAAACAAGTTCCTAGTTTGGAATTGTGGCGGTCTATGTCAATGACATGAATTGATCGATACTCCTGAAGAGATCAAGGAAACCGCAAAGCACCTGAAGTTGGAATTTGAGATGAAAGGCCTTGGGAGAATCAAATTATTATCTCGACCTGGAGCCCGAGCACAGTGCAGATGAAATTTTGGTCCATCAACCAAATTACATCCAGAAGATGTTAAGATGCTTTAATGAGGATAAAAGCAAGCACACCCATGGTCGTCTAAAGTCTAGAGAGAACCGTATCGTCCTACAGATGATAACGAAGAGATATTGGTGCCAGAAGGCCCATATCTAAGTGCAATAGGCGCATTATTGTACTTGGCTTAATTCCTAGACAAGACATCTCATTCGATGTGAACTTATTAGCTAGATATAGCTCTGCGCCAACACGCAGCCACTGGAATGGCATAAAAGACATTTTCGCTACCTTAGAGGTAAGGTGGATATGGGCTTATTCTATCCCTACGCATCAAGGACTGGATCAAATCCCCTTGATCCTCAGAATGATGCTTGCCTTGTTGGATATGCTGATATAGACTATCTATCAGACCCGCACAAGGCACGTTCCCAAACTGGTTATGTCTTTACCATTGGGAATACTGCAATTTCTTGGAGGTCTACGAAATAGACACTTGTTGCTACCTCTTCGAATCATGCTGAGATACTAGCTCTTCACGAAGCAGTATGTGAATGTACATGGCTAAAGCCGTTACAGACATGTTCGAAGCACATGTGGACTGTATTCCCACCACTGATGAACCAACCATTATCTACGAGGATAATGCTGCTTACATAGAGCAGATAAAGATGAGTTTCATCAAAGGAGACAACACCAAACATATTGCACCGAAGTTCTTCTTCAATCAGCAACAAGAGCATCAGAAGATTGAAGTTAAGCAGACTCGATCTGAAGACAATCGTGCAGACCTCTTCACCAAGTCATACCAAAGTCTACATTCCAGAAGCATGTCCAAGGTATTGGTCTACATAAACTATCTGAATTACCTGAAATGTAATTTTCAGGGGGAGTATCCTGAAACATACCCACTTGACCATCGTGTACTCTTTTCCTTCGTCCAGGGTTATTTTTGTCCCACTGGGTTTTGTTACCTGGCAAGGTTTTAACGAGGCACATCTTAGCATGGTCACCCCAATTATAGTACATCCTGAAGATGCTTGATTTGACATATATGCATTTGCTCATCTTTTCCCTTCAACCACGGGTTTCTCCCACTGGGTTTACCGGGCAAGGTTTTGGTGTAGCAACTCTAATGCATACCTCTCGTAGACATACTACCTACTTATGGTGCTGATAAGAAGACTTCACCTATCTCTAAAGCTGTGATACTGCCACTCCACACTCAAGCGCGTTGTGCTCTTTTTCTCCTTCGACCAAGATTGTTTTTTTTCCCACAGGGTTTTTATTACTTGGCAAGGTTTTTGACGAGGCAACTTAGAAGCGCATAGCAGAACCAACACTATTGACATAGAATATCCAAGGAGGAGTGTTGTAAATGATATGGCTATTCATGCAATAGGTATTGCTTGATGCATGCCATTACTATGATTGGCGATTGATATGCTTCTAATTAGCGATTGACACATTCGTAATTGTATGAGTGATTGATGTTTTACCTTTTGTACACAAGATGTAGCCCTATATAAGACTCCTCATAGTGAGATGAATAAACACACACAATCTGATTCTCTGTGTCCAAACTCTCTCTCTCTCTCAGAAATTTTTCTGTTTTACAACACATACTTCGATGATTGAAGAGTTGCAGGGACAAACATATTATCTGAATCACAACTAGTCCCCAGTGGAGTCGCCAAAATGTGAGGGTTCTTTTTGAATTAAGCATTGACTAGGCCAAAATCAGCCCAATAATTGATTAATGGGGGGATTTTTGTGTGTGATTCAGATAATGAACAGAGCTTGTAGCGTGAAGCGTGGTGTGGGAGCTAGAAACACACTGCGGTGAGAGAATTTGGGGATTTTTGAATTTGGTTTTTCTGGGAGATAAGCTTGTAAGGGAGGTTTGGGAGAGAAAGGGGCTAAGAGCTGGGTTGGTGTTTGGGGGCCTGGAAGCTTGAAGAATTGGGGGTTTTTGATGCTTCTAAGTTTTCTGGGTGTTGCTTGATGATCATTTCAGTTCCTGATCTCTCCTTTTATAGGCTCAATTGGAGGGGTATTATGGTGGCTCAAGCCCTTTGGTTTCTGGGTAAGATGCTTTCCTTTAGCTCATGCAGGATTTCTGCCTTAAAATCTGGAATGTCAGAGCTTACTTGAGATATGGAGTCTTGGAAAAAGGGGAAGATCGTTGCAGCCGTGCGCAAAGATTGTAGCAGAAACAGCTGCGGGTGACAGAAAATCTGGAACGACGTTGAAGGGGAAGCGGGAGTTGTGAGCTCATCGTTCAAGGGGGAAGGGGATATTCGCCTTACCGGTTGGAAAGTTTCCTTCTTGCCAACTGACAGGGAAGATCGATATATGTTTGTTAAGAGGCAGTTTGGCATCGACCAGGATGTGCCATCGCATCTATCTTACGGTGGACATCTTGGGGACTGCATCATGGGTTTCACTCGGATAGATGGTATTTCTTGTAGGGTATGCTCTCAGATAGTCTCGGGAAGAAGAAGGAATGTGTTGGCTCCCCTACATCAACGTTCTTGAGGTTTTGGGAGTTGCAGCGGTGCTAGTTCAGGAGGTTTATTCAGACTGGTGGAACTAGGTTGTGTCTGAAAGCTAATAGTGAGAACAAGAGACTACTTCGCAGTAGCACTGTCATGGGTATCATGTCTAGACTTAACCTTCCATATACTGAGGTATACTCGAATGGCATAGAACGTGTGGTTGGTCATCTTAAAGGTGGGGATGATTTAGAGGTGGACTTGACAAGAACAAAGGAGGGTGACAAGTGTGCAACAAAAGGCAAAGTCAGGCCTTCCGAGAATAGAGAAGAAAGTAAAAAGAAGGTTTGCCGCTTCAAACCTAAGGTGGCAAAGGATCGCATCTCTCCTCTAGTAGTCAAAAGTGCCTTTGGTGTTAGAGTGATACTGCCATCAAGTTTAGCTAATGAAAATGGAAGAAAAGGAAAGCCGCTTCTTGCTCAAGACCTAGTGGAGCTACTAAGCAAAAGATTACAGTTGATGCCTCACCTGCTGTCCGCAGGCTGAGCTCTCGCGTTGCTAACATGATTTTTTCTAAACCTAAACGTCGTCTAAGGGCGCTGCTCATGTTGATCTTAGTGACGCCAAGTGACGACATCGAAGGTAGCCCCCTTAGTGATAATGTCAGTACACATGAGGAGAATGAATCTGATACTTATGAGGGAGAGACCTGAGATGACAGTAGTTAGGTATCCTTTTCTGGCACGATCTTCTTCTTCTTCTATTTTTTTGGCTGCATGACGTGCGATTTACTTGGTGTTTTCCTTTCCTAATAGGCAGAATCCCTTGGAGATGAGGATGATCAGATGAGTTTATATGCTTGGGAATTCTGTGTAATTTTGTGTGAGTATACTTGCTTCTTTGCATGTTGCATGTTGCTACATGACCTTGGTATTTGCTCTTGGTGTGGTGTCTATGCTTGAATAATAACTTATTGCTTTGCGGGTAATCCAACAGTAGCTTTAATGGAAGAGGATAGCTGCGGTGATAACTAAGTATGCAACCAAACTTAGGCCTCTGTACTCTTGCATGAGTTATTATTTTTTGTTTGTGTAGAGGTTGAGTTGTTGGCTCGCAGGGAGCTCATGCTGCTATCTCGATGGAGAATCACGAGCATAATGTTAGTGGGATACATGACCAAGGCTTTCTGCATGTTTTCTCTTCTTCTTCTTCTCTGTTTTTTTTTTTTTTTTTGTAAACATTTCCCTTGCAAGTGCCTTGTTAGGTGGTTGGTGCTAGTGCTCTAATGAAGGAATCTGCTGTAAATGTCTGTCCTTGTGCATATAATCGTAACAAGCAGGTGCGCAAAGTTGTGAGTTGGTATAGCATTATTTGGTGTTGACTGCATGAGTTTAGTATTGCATTTTTTTTTTTGACATTCTGCTTGTATGTGATTTGTTAGGACATCGGTATAAATGATTTGGTGAAAGAATTGCTGTCGACGATAGTCTTTGCGAGGATGACCATAATGAGCGGATACGTAGTGTTCTAAATTGTTATTACACTACTTGGCACTGACTGTGGTGCCTTTAGTCCCCATGATTATGTGGAGTATGGGAAGAGATAGACAGTGGAGTATGGGAAGAGATAAACAGAGTCCACATAATCAAGTTTTGCTGCGCGTTTCTTGTGAATCTTTCACTCTTTTTTTTTGTAGGGTGGATCATTTTTGTTAATAGTTGGAGGGACATCATTTTAGACCCATCTCCCTGAGACAGCACTGGGGGTCGAAGGCGTTACTGCTGCAATCTTGGTTAGTATAGGGGTTCCGCTGTGCATTGCCTCCGCTTGTTCTCTTGCTCTTTGACACTGAGGATCGCTTGAGTATCACTATTGATGATATTGCGCTCCCATTGAGCCGTATCCGATCTTCATTTGAGGGTGGGAAAGTTCCTTCAGTTCATGGTTCCACTCACTAAGTTTGCTGAAAGATATGGTGGAGGCAGCTTCTCTGGCTTGTTTTAGAAGGAAAGAGTGCCCGTCAGAAACAAAAATTGATTGAGGAGTTTGGTTATGTATTGCATAGCATGGAGATTGATGAGCAATTCGAACAGAAGATCAGACTATGCTTTGGTGTTTTCAAATCAATCCCTTTCTTGAGATTCATTGTTCGACTAAAACTTCTGGTTAGCCTCTATAAGTACACTTGCTTGTATCAATCGATTGCATTGAATAATTAGGATCTTTTTGTTAATTGCATATGGCATGACTCATGAGGTGGTCTCAATATCTTTCCATGAACTGGTTTGTGACTAGTTGCTTGACTTCATTCTACTCATGACTTGATTGCAAGAACCATGATATTTTGCAATAGTATGTAGTTCTAACAGTGACTTGTAGACGTGAATTCTAGGATTGTATAAATGAATGTTTAGAGTATGAAAATGCCTTTTGCTTAATATTTAGCATGAGCATAGATCTTTGCTTGCCTAATTCACTGCATAGACACTCTGTTTAAGAGCAATTTTGTAATTTTGTTGTGGGTGGCAATTGAAGACAAAACAGAGCAAGTGTAGGGTAATATTTGTGGAAAACTGTGGAAAAAGGTTCTGAGATTGAGTTAAAACTCTTAAATTCTGGAGTTTGGACATGGATTTGGTAAAGTTTAAGCTGGGTTCCGATGATAAATATGTATGTGTTCACCACCGCAGTAAACATAGTAAAAAGCCTTGGTTCACGGAAAGGTTTAAATGTCAATTTTGGGTTTGAGTTGATATGGTATGCTGTTGAAAAACATTGTGTCTAAAGGATTGAATTTGTGGATCTCATATTTTGTTACTTGAAGTTGTGACTTCTCCATGGTAGAGGACATAATTAAGTCATTGAAAATGGAAATGCCATGCATGAACTTGACTACTGGTAAGTGTACTAGCATGACTACAAGGATAAGATTCTAGTATAATATAGAATTTGTGTATAGGGGTTTTGTTCGGTGCGGTGGTAGTAAAATTTTGGGTATAATACTAATTATTATGGTTTGATAAGACCTGCAATAATGATCTTGGTTTGGCATCATGCCTTATTTGGTATAGAGTTGAGTGGTGTGATCAATGTTAAGGTTTAAGTTCTTGAGTAGAATGGTTACTGCAGTGGAAGTTTTGGCTATGGTAGGAAGCTTTCTATCGTGGTAATCAAAATCTTAGACATGACTGGGAGCTGCTAGGAGAAAGAATAATCAAGAATACAGATCATAGTATTAAGACTAGCATTGGTTCTTTGGCTCAGGGAAAGACTTGGAATACAAATGTCATCTTGACATTAGGATCACTTAGCCATGGTGGAAAACATTGACCATGGCATATCCATGAGTCTGGCTAACATAATAGCTTGAGAGAGATATCAGCTTGTTGATATTATCTCTACCACACAAAAGAGGGGCATTAATTCTGAGGTGTTGGTTGTGAAAGAGTATGGAACTACAATATATGATGATCACATGAATATATTGGGGACTAAAACTTCACAATAACCCTGAACAGGATCACCATTTAGTTAGCCCCCAAGTGTCATAGCATATTATTTTGAGATACTGATTGTTTTCGACTGTGATGATGATCAATACTGTCTTTTGCTTGGAGTTGGCTTGATTGAGTATTGATTCCTTGCTCTAATGGTCTTGGCTTGATTGAGTATTGATTGTTGCTTGATTGAGTACTTTTCGACTGAGTATTCCCCGCATGCTTTAATCGTTTCCTTAGAAATGTGTTTAGTATGTGAAATCATCATAGTCTAGCTGATAAGCTTTGGGAAGGAGCATGAATGGTTTGACTAGTTCTTTATCCTTTGCATTTTTTTTTTTCCCTATTCAGTATACTACTGCATCAGTACGAGAACCTTTCCCTCATGAACTCCTTTTCTTTTTGTTTCATATCCTGAAGAATAACAAAGTGATGGGGGGGGGGGGGGGGGGGGGGGGGTTTCATTTTGCTTGATTAGAAATACAAATTAATTTGGCATGAAGCATGTATATATGATTGGCTTTATTGGATCCATACTATCCATTTGCTTGGTACTAAAATATGTGGATAATGAAGCGCTTTCATCAGAGAGCTGGTATTTTGCTACAATACTAGTGGAATGAAAAATATGGTTTGAAACGAATTGCGGTGTAGAGTGAATATTAGAAAACAAAAATATCTATAACAGTAAGACAAACTTGAAACATGGATTTATCCTGACATAAAGTGATGTGGCTATGGCAGGTGAGGCTATGGTTTATTGAAGCTTTTGGCGGCAAGAAGGAATGGATTTTAGCTTTTGAAATTTGGTTGGAGATCTTCTGAAGTCAAGAACATCACTGAAGTGATGGAGGAGTAAAAATAGGGATCTAAGCCTCCAATAGAGTTGATCACACTTTGGGATCTAAACCCAAGGATGTAAATCATAAATTGAGAACTTCCTATCCAGTACATCCCTTACACTTAAGGGGATAGATAAAATTAGTGACAAAATTCATTGGCTTGTAAGAAGAATTTTGGTTTGACAAAAATATCTCTCCTTGGTTATTGTAGTGAAAACTTGTACTATGCAATAAAGTTGGTTTAATAAAGCCTTGAAATAGTTGGCCGGTTTGTTTGATTTGATATCAAGCTTATTTTTTTGAGCTTGAATGGTTTGATTACTGCAAGTAAGGTTTTGGCAACTGCGGTGAGAGCTTTAACTCTGATGGTTGATGTTTTGGTTGGAGTTTTGACATCAAGCTTATTTAGGTAAAAAAAAGGAGGAGGTTTTGGTTACTGCAATGGGAGTTTTAGCTGTGGCATAATCTGCTTTGGCTTGAGGAGGCTTGTAATAAGGATTTTGCAAACTATAGTGGAAGTTGTTACTATAGCTTGATTTTGGTAATGGAATGAAATATTTAACTGTAGTTGTGAATACTTGAATACTTCCTTTTGGGAATGCTAGAATGCAGAGAAAATCATGAATGGATTAAGTCTTTGCTTTGGCATGAACATAAATTGATGGTTGTGGTGATCAAAAATTGAACCTTCTTCTAGATTTATTCAAAAAAGGCATGTATCTATAGACCACAAGCATGTTTGCTTGTCTATTATATTGAGTATAATAGTTTAACAAGTGGCCTTGCTAATTGCACAGAACATGGTCAAGCATGGCTTCAAATAGCCTTGATTTTGAAAATCAAAGACTACATGCTGCAGCGCCTGGCCACCAATATAAATTCTTGTTTCCAGCTTCCATAGTTAAATTCCCGAGTCTTCAACTGAATATGTAATTGTACTGAGTACAACATATTAACAGGGAACCTCTGCCAATTGCATCAAACAATAATTGTGAATAACAAGAGCATACTGTTGTAAATGATATGGCTATTCATGCAATAGGTATTGCTTGATGCATGCCATTACTATTGATTGGCGATTGATATGCTTCTAATTAGCGATTGACACATTCTAATTGTATGAGTGATTGATGTTTTACCTTTTGTACACAAGATGTAGCCCTATATAAGACTCCTCATAGTGAGATGATAAACACACACAATCTGATTCTCTGTGTCCAAACTCTCTCTCTCTCTCAGAAATTTTTCTGTTTTACAACACGTTATCAGCACGAAGCTCTAACCAAAGCTCTAGCCAAGAAAAAAAAAAAACCCCCTGCTGCAGCCTGTTTGCATGCCCCGAAACTTCTTGATCGGGACCTCAGATCAAAAAATTTCCTTCATCAAAGTTGTTCGTCTCTGCCTCTTCTCTTTGACCTCCAAATTTCAGCCATATTGGAGTCGTTTTGAGACCTGTACACCATTTGAAGTGGCAGCTGTTCAGAAGAGAATCTGCTCCGTGTTCACGACTAGCTCTAAGATTTGGATCGAATAGCTTTGAGATTCGGGATTTCCTACCAGAAGAGGTGAATAGTTCTTGGATTGGCTGAGAAGACAACCTTCTCAGTTCTGCACACATAAGCTGAAGATTCATCGGTTCTTCATCAAGTAATGTTTTCCAAAATCTAATTTCATATTCATGTTTATTGAGCCTAATGATTGAATATGAACAATCACCATGATGCATGAACCCGAATATTTGGTATATACATATTTATATTATTCGTTTATGTGTCTTGGTTTATTTGGCTTTGGATTGTTTGGTTGGAAAAGAAAAAAAAAAGGTTAGGATTCTTGGATTTGAAGCATTTGGTCCACTAGTACCATATAGTGCATACCAATTAAAAAACAAGCAAAAAGAAAAAGGATTTTGCTGCTCCTGGGATTCGAACCCAGCCACATCATGCATTAGCCTAGCACATTGTCCACTATGCCACTATGGCTAGCTGGAATTTATCAACACCATTTAATATTAATACTGCCATAAGCAGATTCAACTCCATATAATTGGTGATTGATCAATTGATTCAACTTGTGATTTGATTTTGATTGATTTTATCCAAAGCAATTATCATTGTAATTTATGCTCATTACCACAATCACTTCATTATCACATTGAGACAATTCCGAATTATTGCCTGAATTATGATAGAAGAATTATGGGCTTAATCTTTGGTTACACAAATTTGAATCTGCCATTATAATTCTTTATGCTAGAAGCATTATTGGCTAAATTATTACATGATTATTACATAAACATTATGCCAGAAGCATTTGCTAAATTTATTACCTGTACGTAATGCCAGAAGCATTAATGGGATTTGAACCCATTTCCTTAGGTATATAACCGCTGCATTAATTTATTTATGTTACAATTTAATAACGTATATTGAATTTGGTTTTGTTATAATTGTGAATATTAATAGAGGCTGAGTCAGAAGCTCAAATCAAGCCCAAAGTCATAACAACAAATTCGAGCCAGAAGCTCAGGCCCAAGTTGCAAGGCCAGAATAGCAGCTCACTACATGTTACCATGACAAAAGTTATGAATCTTCTCAAACTAGGCTCATCCAGTTGGATGCGATGTCTAGGAAAGGTTCAGATGAGGCCGTGTACTTAAGCGAGCCTCGCTCCACCTAAACCTCATCTTTCCTTACCTGGTCGTATTCAATTGGAGTTACCGAAAGGGTTGAGTAATAACTTTTCATTCCTTGGCAGATTAGCCTGAGCCCAGCAGGCCCACTCTCCCTCTGCAGGACCTAGCAGCCCAGCAGGCCTCACATACTCTTTGACTAGGCATGAAAGCCTAGGTCACGAGCCCGCAGACTAAGCCCGATAGGCTTCACTATCAAGCCCACTCCTTTGGTCCATCAGAATCAAATAAAATGAAAAATGATTTGATATTGTAAATAGATTCACCATATTTAATATGTGTAATTAATTGCCAGAAGCATTTATTCACATAATTGTGTGATAATTAATCTGTTATATTACTAGCATGCAATTAATATCTCAATTGATTTGTGATTTCCATTTAGCCAATTTGTGAGATATTATTACAATTTTCTCTATTCAATATCATTTTGTTACTTGCCAAATTTTCGCATTAGAATATATGTGTAGAAAATGCAGGTATCTGATGAACCAGTAGTTCATACATAAATCGAACTTGTAGTTTCGATAATGCCATTTAAGAAACTTGAAGTTTCCTTCATAAATTCACCACACATGATAAAACCAGTAGATTTTACATGTCTAATCCGATTTTTCATACCACGTTATAGAACTGAAGTTCACATTACTTGCTTATGGATGATATTACCCGAAGCACTAATATTATTTGTTCCTTTCCTGTAAGAAATGTCAAATCTCAACATGTTTGACTTTGTTGCTTTGGATCTCCAGAAGAAACTATCTAAAGTGAACTCAAGATGTGAAAATTCATCTGACTGCAAAGAACATGAGATCAACAATCGATATTGACAATGTCGTCACTGAGGCTTTTGAGGCGAGTGCCATAATGTTCATAAAGAAACATATGGAGAGAGCACTCTAAGTTAAGTACCCGATTAAGAGGATACATAGACTCTTTGGGTTGCTCTGGAAGAGCACTTTCACCATCAGATGACCATTTTCTTGCTTGAAGCAAGACATGATTGGCAGAACAAAATAACCCATATGACCATCAGCCACGTGGCCAAGTCCCAAAAGGCCAAGGTGCATGTAATTCAGCTCCACGTGGCCAAGGCCCACGTTGTAGGAACCGTGATGCCCTAACTCAACAAGCTTGAGTTGAAAGGAACACTGGTCCGGCCCTTCGCCACCAGAATCAGCATGATCTTTGTTATCGATGTGGAGGAATTGACTGTTGGTCCCGCACCTGTTGTGCAATAGCCGAAGCAGTAGATGAGTATTACGCCGGTCGCGGAACTCGAAATACCAACTTTATTAAAGGGTCATTTTCTATTGATTCCACACTAGAGATCATGGATTTTCAGGCAGTTATTGAACTACCGAATACCGATGATTAGAACTCGAAGACATGGGTATAATTGGCCCCTTGTGCCATATCTATTTCATCTTAATGAATGAAACATCTTCGGATTTTGGTGATTTATGTTTTCAATTATTTTGGATTATAGAAATGTGGTTATGTTCGAATATATTTAATTCAATAAACTTATTCATACATGTGATCCATTGAATTAAATAAATGAATAGGCATATTCTGTGGGGAAGTTTGTTGTCTGGTTAAAAGTGCTATTATGCACACCATACTCCCAGATCGGAGATATTTTTCAAACTTATTGTCTATTCATACCTCTGTGACAACCGTATCAGGCCAATCCAACCTGATAGAGGGTTATGGCAAAACCCACTTATGTTGTCCAATGGTACTGAACCTACCATTAATGAGGCCTTATAATCTCCACGTTCCAGAAGAACGTTATTGAGTATTAAGGATATTCGAACCAACAGTTACCACGTTGAAACCACTGAGAAAAATGAGTGGAATAGCTTTGCATAACCTCTCTGAGTGTGCGGCCAGAAGCGTACATTGGAGAAATTGAAATCTGTTAGCTAGAAGCTAACTAATTCAATCAACTACTTGCTATGGCATGACCGTTTGGGACATCCAGGTCAAGTATGATGCACCGTATCCTCAACTCATCGCGTGCCCCTTCTGAATAAGGGTCTTGTATATAATGACACACGATGCCGTACCCATTAAGAAGATTTCATACTAGACCATCATATGCAAAGACTAGTACATACACCACCATTTTTCTGCACAGAATGCAAGGGAAATTTGTGGACATATCCAACCACCATGTGGACCAGTTAAATATTAATGGTTTTGGTTGATGTATCGACAAAGTGATCACATGTAACACTTTGTCCACAAGAAAACTGCTTTTGCTAAACTCTCGCCCAGATCATGAAATTGAGGGTTCACCACTCGGATTATCCCATAAAGTCTATAAGACTTGATAATACCGGAGAGTTTACATCGAAGTCTTTCGATGATTATTGCATATCCCTTGGGATTGATGCTGAACATATAGTTCCCTATGTTCACACCCAAGATGGTCTCGCAAATAGAATCTTGGTAATGCGCACCAAGCTCCTAGTTTTTGTGTGGGGCTATGCAATATTGCATGCAGCTATGTTGGTCCCGTTGAGGCCCACTGCTACCCAACCTTACTCCGCGTTACAGTTGGTGACTGGGTACGAACCTGATGTTTCGCACTTACGCACATTTTGGTATGCAGTCCTCGTGCCAATTGTGCCGTCACAACGTACAAAATTGGGTCCTCAACAAAGGATGGGCATACATGTCGATTATGAATCCCATCCATTATGTGCTCTTTAGAGCCCTTGACAGGCGATCTCTTTACCGCTAGATTTGCGGATTGTCACTTTGATGAGACAGTCTTCCCGCCGTTAGGGGGAGATAAGAACGTTACCGTTCCTGATGAACGACGTGAATTGACGTGGAATGTCCCCACTATGTCTCATCTTGATCCCCGAACCGCACAATGTGATAATGAAGTGCGGAGAATTCTAGATCTACAGAGTGTAGCCCAAAATATGCCAGACGTTTTCTCTGATCTAGCTAAAGTGACGAGATCATATATACCTGCTGCAAATGTGCCTGTAAGGATAGACGTCCCTGTAGGATGTGTCGTCCCAGATGGACGAGGTACGACCATGGCGGCTAACCAGTCATATGTCCCTGCCCAGAAGTGAGGTAGACCATTAGGTTCGAAGGATTCTTATCCCCAGAAGAGGGTAAACTTGGCACAAACGAATCCTCTTGACATCGCAATCTCAAATCGATTCATTCACGAGATAAATCAGGATTATGGGTATGTCCTAGAAGAGACTATGTTGGGGGACGCTCCAACATTTGAACCCACTCCCGAGATTCCCGAGAATAGAGAAATCTCGGTAAATTTAGTGAGATTTGGAATTGGAATGAGATCATCATCGATGATATATTAGTATTTGCGGTGGCCACCGAAAATATAATAAGCGATGACCTCGAACCTTGCTTTGTTGATCAATATCAATGAAAAGACGACTGGCTAACAAGGAAATAAGCAATACAGGTCAAAATAGATTCCTTGACAAAGAGAAAGGTGTTTGGACCTGTTGTTCCTACACCTCCCCATGTTAAACCCGTAGAATTTAAATGGGTATTTGTAAGGAAGCGTAATGAGAAAAACGAGATTGTGATACACAAGACTCGTCTAGTGGCGCAATAATTTTCTCAACGCCCTGTGGTTGATTACGAGGAGACGTATTCTCCCGTAATGGACGTCATAACGTTCCACTACCTTTTCAGTTTGGTAGTTTCCGAAAAACTGAATATGCAGCTTATGAATGTGGTCACAGCTTATCTATGGGGATCACGACACAGAGATATACATAAAAGTTCCAGAAGGACTTAATATACCCGATGCAAATAGTTCTAGACCACGGAACACGCTCTTCATTAGTTTTGAGGCGTTCACTTTATGGATTGAAACAATCCAGACGGAGGTGGTATAACCGTCTAAGTGAATATTTAATCGGGATGGGATATGTGAATAATAAACTATGCCCATGCGTGTTTATTAAGGAAACAAGTTCCTAGTTTGGAATTGTGGCGGTCTTGCTGCAGCTTGTGTTCAATTCCTCCTTGCGGTGATTGACTCTGTTTTCTTTTTTTTCTTTTTTTTTTTGTTGCTGTGATTGCTGCTTGTTCATGCCTAGTCTTTCTCTTGGATTGACCTCACTTGAGTTCTTTTATTTTGCTATCTGATCATATTAACTTGATAAGCTGCGATTTTGTTTCATGGGTAGTAATGCAACGCTGCAGAAGACTTCACAATTGATTTAGAACAGCAGTTTATCTTTCCCTTTTTTTTTTTTTGCATTTGGTTGCATAGCGTCCCTCTGTTTTCTTTACATGACCTTTACCAGAATCACCGTAGCCGAACTTCTCGTAGGAAGATTTGTAGTCCGCCTATGTTACGAACTCTCTTGTTTCCTTTCTTGGATTTAGCTTCCTTAAGATCACCGCAGCTAACTCTTTCTGTAAATACACATGTATAAGTATATTGTGCCTGTGGAGCACGTATAAGTATTGTAAAGAGGTGTGCAGTTTTGGCTTTAGCGTTTATGTGTGTCAAATATTGCTTGAGATTGCTAGATAGGTGCACGTGCGCTTGGAGTTTTCTTGAAAACACAGTTCCTCTGTCATTCATCTCTCCTTTTTTTTTTTTGTGTTGCTTGCGTATATATGTATGTGCCCGTTGTGCATGTGTCTGAGGTTGATACTATGAAGGAGAAAAGGCATTTGCGGCTGTACCTTAGAATAGGCATGTGTATGCTTGGAGTTGATCAAGGATAACACTTTGTTGTATGTTCGTTTCGTATTATATATATATATATATTTTTTTTTTCTTTCGTGCATGGACTGACTTATCAGGATACACCTATTTTGAGCAAGGCATGAATATGTCACATCTTGGCTTGGCTTGTGCATTGTTTGACTGCCATAGGTTTTTTTTGGTCTTATTTCGATTTGTTTTCTGCTTCGGATGTTCCTGTTCTTTTTTTTTTGTTAGGGGAAATAGTTGCATGCATCGGTGTGCAGGGCTGTGTTTGCTTGGTTGTTATATTTTGCTTGAAAGCGATGCACCGATGATGAATTTATCACAATATATCATAAGGATGTGACATATTTCGGCATGGCATCGCATGCTTTGTTAATTGTGTGATTATGCTTGGCATTCTTCCTGCTTGTTGGTGTCAGATAGGGATTACCATGTATTAGATAACCAATCGCTATTGCTCACAGGTAGTACATCTCCTTTTTTTTTTTTTTTTTTTTTTTTTTGCAGGAGGGCTTCCTTTTTGTTTGCAATGGCATAAGCATCTGAGTCTTCTCAACCTACTGAACTTCATGACCACCACTTCTTACTGGAAGATGGTCTCATTCATGCTTCCACCACTGGGGACTGTGAAGGTAGCTTAGAGGAGGCATCTCATGAGTTTTCTGGGTGATTTGTTTCTCCCAAGTTCATATCCAGGTTGCTTATTGAACGGGGAGAGTACCCTGCAGTGCCTATATGTTTTAGGTATCCTGTGAGGACCCCTGCGGGTTGGCCTGAATGGGTCAGCTTTGAGGTACAATAGGAAGAGCTTAAAGAGGCCCTTATATTGGAGCTGGAGTGAAGATTTCACTGTTTATTTTCTGCTTTTCTGAGGTTTACAAAGATGACATTTGCCTTCGAAGATGGAGTCCTGAAACTCACACGTTCTCTGCTCTTGGGGGGAATTTACTCCTTCTCTGGAAGATGTTTGCAATATTATGCGAATCCCGATCGTTGGGGATGGTAATACCTTCAAGATAGAGCTAAATAAAGCGCAGAAGAAGAAGCTGCAGATTCTGAAAAAGGGTGCTTATGATTCTAAAGAAGTGTTCTGTTTTTGTTACTGGGTGAGACACTTTTGGGGCTCGACAGATGGAGGCAAGTTTAGCATGGTGCAGTCTTTGAATCTGGCTGCTTGGTGGAGGCCATGTTTGCTTATTGGTTGAGCAGATTCATCTTTGCGGATTTTCCCTATGAGAACGTGCAGTAGCGAGTCTTCCCATTGGCCATTATTCTAGCAACCGGTACTTGTTTCCCTCTTGCTCCTATCTCCCTTGGTCATCTATATAGGAAGCTTGATCAGATTTCAAAGGATGACAAAGAAGGTGCGGGTATGGCATTGACTCTTTAGTATCTAGCTTCTTCCTTCAAGTGTTTGTATGGGAGAGATTCGAAGGTTCGGCTGTGGAACCTGTAACTCCTGAGTCCCTTCATCAACTTGAGGGAGGTAAAGAGACTTCAATCTAGTAGAATTCCCATTGTGTTGTAGATGGTTCAGAAGGAAGGCCAAGAAGGGTGCATTTAGGCCTGCTGTTTTGGATGACATTAGGCAGTTCAATTTCAGACCATATTTTACTGCTCATGGCTTCCAGGCATTTCCTTTCTTTTATCCAGAGGGTAATTCATCACCGTTCTTGGAATCGGTTGAGTTGCTTCTTGCCACTAGTGCGCAGTCCATAATAGCATGTGGCGATTTCTTTAACCCTGTGATGGAGAAGCATTCCCCTCATAGAGTTAAGAGGCAGTTTGGCATCGACCAGGATGTGCCATCGCATCTATCTTACGGTGGACATCTTGGGGACTGCATCATGGGTTTCACTCGGATAGATGGTATTTCTTGTAGGGTATGCTCTCAGATAGTCTCGGGAAGAAGAAGGAATGTGTTGGCTCCCCTACATCAACGTTCTTGAGGTTTTGGGAGTTGCAGCGGTGCTAGTTCAGGAGGTTTATTCAGACTGGTGGAACTAGGTTGTGTCTGAAAGCTAATAGTGAGAACAAGAGACTACTTCGCAGTAGCACTGTCATGGGTATCATGTCTAGACTTAACCTTCCATATACTGAGGTATACTCGAATGGCATAGAACGTGTGGTTGGTCATCTTAAAGGTGGGGATGATTTAGAGGTGGACTTGACAAGAACAAAGGAGGGTGACAAGTGTGCAACAAAAGGCAAAGTCAGGCCTTCCGAGAATAGAGAAGAAAGTAAAAAGAAGGTTTGCCGCTTCAAACCTAAGGTGGCAAAGGATCGCATCTCTCCTCTAGTAGTCAAAAGTGCCTTTGGTGTTAGAGTGATACTGCCATCAAGTTTAGCTAATGGAAAAGGGAAGAAAAGGAAAGCCGCTTCTAGCTCGAGTAGAGCTACTAAGCAAAAGGTTATAGTTGATGCCTCACCTGCTATCCTCAAGCGGAGCTCTCGCGTTGCTAGCATGAGTTTTTCTAAACCTAAATCGTCGTCTAAGGGCGCTGTACATGTTGATCTTAGTGATGCGCCAAGTGACGACATCGAAGGTAGCCCCCTTAGTGATAATGTCAGTACACAGGAGGAGAATGAATATGATACTTATGAGGGAGAGACCTGCGATGACAGTAGTTAGGTATCATTTTCTGGCACGATCTTCTTCTTCTTCTATTTTGTTGGCTGCATGACATGCGATTTACTTGGTGTTTTCCTTTCCTAATAGGCGGAATCCCTTGGAGATGAGGATGATCAGGTGAGTTTATATGCTTGGGAATTCTGTGTAATTTTGTGTGAGGATACTTGCTTCTTTGCATGTTTCATGTGGCTACATGACCTTGGTATTTGCTCTTGGTATGGTGTCTATGCTTGAATAATAACTTGTTGCTTTGCAGGGTAATCCAACCATAGCTTTAATGGAAGAGGATAGCTGCGGTGATAACTAAGTATGCAACCAAACTTAGGCCTCTGTACTCTTGCATGAGTTATTATTTTTGTTTGTGTAGAGGTTGAGTTGTTGGCTCGCAGGGAGCTCATGCTGCTATCTCGATGGAGAATCACGAGCATAATGTTAGTGGGATACATGACCAAGGCTTTCTGCATGTTTTCTCTTCTTCTTCTTCTCTGTTTTTTTTTTTTTTTTTGTAAACATTTCCCTTGCAAGTGCCTTGTTAGGTGGCTGGTGCTAGTGCTCTAATGAAGGAATCTGCTGTAAATGTCTGTCCTTGTGCAGATAATCGTAACAAGCAGGTGCGCAAAGTTGTGAGTTGGTATAGCATTATTTGGTGTTGACTGCAGTGAGTTTAGTATTGCATTTTTTTTTTTTGACATTCTACTTGTATGTGATTTGTTAGGACATCGGTATAAATGATTTGGTGAAAGAATCTGCTGTCGACGATAGTCTTTGCGAGGATGACCATAATGAGCGGATACGTAGTATTCTAAATTGTTATTGCACTACTGGCACTGACTATGGTGCCTTTAGCCCCCATGATTATGTGGAGTATGGGAAGAGATAAACAGAGTCCACATAATCAAGTTTTGCTGCGCGTTTCTTGTGAATCTTTCACTTTTTTTTTTGTAGGGTGGACCATTTTTGTTGATAGTTGGAGGGACATCATTTGAGCCCCATCTCCCTGAGACAACACTGGGGGACGAAGACGTTACTGCTGCAATCTTGGTTAGTATAGGGGTTCCGCTGTGCATTGCCTCTATTTGTTCTCTCTCTCTTTGACACTGAGGATCGCTTGAGTATCACTATTGATGATATTGCGCTCCCATTGAGCGATATCCGATCTTCATTTGAGGGTGGGAAAGTTCCTTCAGTCCATGGTTCCACTCACTAAGTTTGCTGAAAGGTATGGTGGAGGCAGCTTCTCTAGCTTGTTTTAGAAGGGAAGAGCACCCGTCAGAAACAAAAATTGATTGAGGAGTTTGGTTATGTATTGCATAGCATGGAGATTGATGAGCAATTCGAACAGAAGATCAGACTATGCTTTGGTGTTTTCAAATCAATCCCTTTCTTGAGATTCATTGTTCGACTAAAACTTCTGGTTAGCCTCTATAAGTACACTTGCTTGTATCAATCGATTGCATTGAATAATTAGGATTCTTTTTGTTAATTGCATATGGCATGACTCATGAGGTGGTCTCAATATCTTTCCATGAACTGGTTTGTGACTAGTTGCTTGACTTCATTCTACTCATGACTTGATTGCAAGAACCATGATATTTTGCAATAGTATGTAGTTCTAACAGTGACTTGTAGACGTGA
Organism: Rosa lucieae; assembly: GCA_024704745.1. Classification (NCBI taxonomy): domain Eukaryota; kingdom Viridiplantae; phylum Streptophyta; class Magnoliopsida; order Rosales; family Rosaceae; genus Rosa; species Rosa lucieae. The sequence continues at coordinate 46,046,951 of CM045492.1, forward strand.
ATTCTAGGATTGTATAAATGAATGTTTAGAGTATGAAAATGCCTTTTGCTTAATATTTAGCATATGAGCATAGATCTTTGCTTGCCTAATTCACTGCATAGACACTCTGTTTAAGAGCAATTTTGTAATTTTGTTGTGGGTGGCAATTGAAGACAAAACAGAGCAAGTGTAGGGTAATATTTGTGGAAAACTGTGGAAAAAGGTTCTGAGATTGAGTTAAAACTCTTAAATTCTGGAGTTTGGACATGGATTTGGTAAAGTTTAAGCTGGGTTCCGATGATAAATATGTATGTGTTCACCACCGCAGTAAACATAGTAAAAAGCCTTGGTTCACGGAAAGGTTTAAATGTCAATTTTGGGTTTGAGTTGATATGGTATGCTGTTGAAAAACATTGTGTCTAAAGGATTGAATTTGTGGATCTCATATTTTGTTACTTGAAGTTGTGACTTCTCCATGGTAGAGGACATAATTAAGTCATTGAAAATGGAAATGCCATGCATGAACTTGACTACTGGTAAGTGTACTAGCATGACTACAAGGATAAGATTCTAGTATAATATAGAATTTGTGTATAGGGGTTTTGTTCGGTGCGGTGGTAGTAAAATTTTGGGTATAATACTAATTATTATGGTTTGATAAGACCTGCAATAATGATCTTGGTTTGGCATCATGCCTTATTTGGTATAGAGTTGAGTGGTGTGATCAATGTTAAGGTTTAAGTTCTTGAGTAGAATGGTTACTGCAGTGGAAGTTTTGGCTATGGTAGGAAGCTTTCTATCGTGGTAATCAAAATCTTAGACATGACTGGGAGCTGCTAGGAGAAAGAATAATCAAGAATACAGATCATAGTATTAAGACTAGCATTGGTTCTTTGGCTCAGGGAAAGACTTGGAATACAAATGTCATCTTGACATTAGGATCACTTAGCCATGGTGGAAAACATTGACCATGGCATATCCATGAGTCTGGCTAACATAATAGCTTGAGAGAGATATCAGCTTGTTGATATTATCTCTACCACACAAAAGAGGGGCATTAATTCTGAGGTGTTGGTTTGAAAGAGATATGGAACTACAATATATGATGATCACATGAATATATTGGGGACTAAAACTTCACAATAACCCTGAACAGGATCACCATTTAGTTAGCCCCCAAGTGTCATAGCATATTATTTTGAGATACTGATTGTTTTCGACTGTGATGATGATCAATACTGTCTTTTGCTTGGAGTTGGCTTGATTGAGTATTGATTCCTTGCTCTAATGGTCTTGGCTTGATTGAGTATTGATTGTTGCTTGATTGAGTACTTTTCGACTGAGTATTCCCCGCATGCTTTAATCGTTTCCTTAGAAATGTGTTTAGTATGTGAAATCATCATAGTCTAGCTGATAAGCTTTGGGAAGGAGCATGAATGGTTTGACTAGTTCTTTATCCTTTGCATTTTTTTTTTTTCCCTATTCAGTATACTACTGCATCAGTACGAGAACCTTTCCCTCATGAACTCCTTTTCTTTTTGTTTCATATCCTGAAGAATAACAAAGTGATGAGGGGGGGGGGGGGGGGGGGGGGGGTTTCATTTTGCTTGATTAGAAATACAAATTAATTTGGCATGAAGCATGTATATATGATTGGCTTTATTGGATCCATACTATCCATTTGCTTGGTAGTAAAATATGTGGATAATGAAACGCTTTCATCAGAGTGCTGGTATTTTGCTATAATACTAGTGGAATGGAAATATATGGTTTGAAAACGAATTGCGGTGTAGAGTGAATATTAGAAAATAAAAATATCTGTAGCAGCAAGACAAACTTGAAACATGGATTAATCCTGACATAAAGTGATGTGGCTATGGCAGGTGAGGCTATGGTTTATTGAAGTTTTTGGAGGGCAAAGAAGGAATGGATTTTAGCTTTTGAAATTTGGTTGGAGATCTTCTGAAGTCAAGAACATCACTGAAGTGATGGAGGAGTAAAAATAGGGATCTAAGCCTCCAATAGAGTTGATCACACTTTGGGATCTAAACCCAAGGATGTAAATCATAAATTGAGAACTTCCTATCCAGTACATCCCTTACACTTAAGGGGATAGATAAAATTAGTGACAAAATTCATTGGCTTGTAAGAAGAATTTTGGTTTGACACCAAAAATATCTCTCCTTGGTTATTGTAGTGAAAACTTGTACTATGCAATAAAGTTGGTTTAATAAAGCCTTGAAATAGTTGGCCGGTTTGATTTGATATCAAGCTTATTTTTTTGAGCTTGAATGGTTTGATTACTGCAAGTAAGGTTTTGGCAACTGCGGTGAGAGCTTTAACTCTGATGGTTGATGTTTTGGTTGGAGTTTTGACATCAAGCTTATTTAGGTAAAAAAAAGGAGGAGGTTTTGGTTACTGCAATGGGAGTTTTAGCTGTGGCATAATCTGCTTTGGCTTGAGGAGGCTTGTAATAAGGATTTTGCAAACTATAGTGGAAGTTGTTACTATAGCTTGATTTTGGTAATGGAATGAAATATTTAACTGTAGTTGTGAATACTTGAATACTTCCTTTTGGGAATGCTAGAATGCAGAAAATCATGAATGGATTAAGTCTTTGCTTTGGCATGAACATAAATTGATGGTTGTGGTGATCAAAAATTGAACCTTCTTCTAGATTTATTCAAAAAAGGCATGTATCTATAGACCACAAGCATGTTTGCTTGTCTATATATATTGAGTATAATAGTTTAACAAGTGGCCTTGCTAATTGCACAGAACATGGTCAAGCATGGCTTCAAATAGCCTTGATTTTGAAAATCAAAGACTACATGCTGCAGCGCCTGGCCACCAATATAAATTCTTGTTTCCAGCTTCCATAGTTAAATTCCCGAGTCTTCAACTGAATATGTAATTGTACTGAGTACAACATATTAACAGGGAACCTCTGCCAATTGCATCAAACAATAATTGTGAATAACAAGAGCATACTGTTGTAAATGATATGGCTATTCATGCAATAGGTATTGCTTGATGCATGCCATTACTATTGATTGGCGATTGATATGCTTCTAATTAGCGATTGACACATTCATAATTGTATGAGTGATTGATGTTTTACCTTTTGTACACAAGATGTAGCCCTATATAAGACTCCTCATAGTGAGATGAATAAACACACACAATCTGATTCTCTGTGTCCAAACTCTCTCTCTCTCTCAGAAATTTTTCTGTTTTACAACACGTTATCAGCACGAAGCTCTAACCAAAGCTCTAGCCAAGAAAAAAAAAAAACCCCCTGCTGCAGCCTGTTTGCATGCCCCGAAACTTCTTGATCGGGACCTCAGATCAAAAAATTTCCTTCATCAAAGTTGTTCGTCTCTGCCTCTTCTCTTTGACCTCCAAATTTCAGCCATATTGGAGTCGTTTTGAGACCTGTACACCATTTGAAGTGGCAGCTGTTCAGAAGAGAATCTGCTCCGTGTTCACGACTAGCTCTAAGATTTGGATCGAATAGCTTTGAGATTCGGGATTTCCTACCAGAAGAGGTGAATAGTTCTTGGATTGGCTGAGAAGACAACCTTCTCAGTTCTGCACACATAAGCTGAAGATTCATCGGTTCTTCATCAAGTAATGTTTTCCAAAATCTAATTTCATATTCATGTTTATTGAGCCTAATGATTGAATATGAACAATCACCATGATGCATGAACCCGAATATTTGGTATATACATATTTATATATATTTGTTTATGTGTCTTGGTTTATTTGGCTTTGGATTGTTTGGTTGGAAAAGAAAAAAAAAAGGTTAGGATTCTTGGATTTGAAGCATTTGGTCCACTAGTACCATATAGTGCATACCAATTAAAAAACAAGCAAAAAGAAAAAGGATTTTGCTGCTCCTGGGATTCGAACCCAGCCACATCATGCATTAGCCTAGCACATTGTCCACTATGCCACTATGGCTAGCTGGAATTTATCAACACCATTTAATATTAATACTGCCATAAGCAGATTCAACTCCATATAATTGGTGATTGATCAATTGATTCAACTTGTGATTTGATTTTGATTGATTTTATCCAAAGCAATTATCATTGTAATTTATGCTCATTACCACAATCACTTCATTATCACATTGAGACAATTCCGAATTATTGCCTGAATTATGATAGAAGAATTATGGGCTTAATCTTTGGTTACACAAATTTGAATCTGCCATTATAATTCTTTATGCTAGAAGCATTATTGGCTAAATTATTACATGATTATTACATAAACATTATGCCAGAAGCATTTGCTAAATTTATTACCTGTACGTAATGCCAGAAGCATTAATGGGATTTGAACCCATTTCCTTAGGTATATAACCGCTGCATTAATTTATTTATGTTACAATTTAATAACGTATATTGAATTTGGTTTTGTTATAATTGTGAATATTAATAGAGGCTGAGTCAGAAGCTCAAATCAAGCCCAAAGTCATAACAACAAATTCGAGCCAGAAGCTCAGGCCCAAGTTGCAAGGCCAGAATAGCAGCTCACTACATGTTACCATGACAAAAGTTATGAATCTTCTCAAACTAGGCTCATCCAGTTGGATGCGATGTCTAGGAAAGGTTCAGATGAGGCCGTGTACTTAAGCGAGCCTCGCTCCACCTAAACCTCATCTTTCCTTACCTGGTCGTATTCAATTGGAGTTACCGAAAGGGTTGAGTAATAACTTTTCATTCCTTGGCAGATTAGCCTGAGCCCAGCAGGCCCACTCTCCCTCTGCAGGACCTAGCAGCCCAGCAGGCCTCACATACTCTTTGACTAGGCATGAAAGCCTAGGTCACGAGCCCGCAGACTAAGCCCGATAGGCTTCACTATCAAGCCCACTCCTTTGGTCCATCAGAATCAAATAAAATGAAAAATGATTTGATATTGTAAATAGATTCACCATATTTAATATGTGTAATTAATTGCCAGAAGCATTAATTTATTCACATAATTGTGTGATAATTAATCTGTTATATTACTAGCATGCAATTAATATCTCAATTGATTTGTGATTTCCATTTAGCCAATTTGTGAGATATTATTACAATTTTCTCTATTCAATATCATTTTGTTACTTGCCAAATTTTCGCATTAGAATATATGTGTAGAAAATGCAGGTATCTGATGAACCAGTAGTTCATACATAAATCGAACTTGTAGTTTCGATAATGCCATTTAAGAAACTTGAAGTTTCCTTCATAAATTCACCACACATGATAAAACCAGTAGATTTTACATGTCTAATCCGATTTTTCATACCACGTTATAGAACTGAAGTTCACATTACTTGCTTATGGATGATATTACCCGAAGCACTAATATTATTTGTTCCTTTCCTGTAAGAAATGTCAAATCTCAACATGTTTGACTTTGTTGCTTTGGATCTCCAGAAGAAACTATCTAAAGTGAACTCAAGATGTGAAAATTCATCTGACTGCAAAGAACATGAGATCAACAATCGATATTGACAATGTCGTCACTGAGGCTTTTGAGGCGAGTGCCATAATGTTCATAAAGAAACATATGGAGAGAGCACTCTAAGTTAAGTACCCGATTAAGAGGATACATAGACTCTTTGGGTTGCTCTGAAGAGCATTTTCACCATCAGATGACCATTTTCTTGCTTGAAGCAAGACATGATTGGCAGAACAAAATAACCCATATGACCATCAGCCACGTGGCCAAGTCCCAAAAGGCCAAGGTGCATGTAATTCAGCTCCACGTGGCCAAGGCCCACGTTGTAGGAACCGTGATGCCCTAACTCAACAAGCTTGAGTTGAAAGGAACACTGGTCCGGCCCTTCGCCACCAGAATCAGCATGATCTTTGTTATCGATGTGGAGGAATTGACTGTTGGTCCCGCACCTGTTGTGCAATAGCCGAAGCAGTAGATGAGTATTACGCCGGTCGCGGAACTCGAAATACCAACTTTATTAAAGGGTCATTTTCTATTGATTCCACACTAGAGATCATGGATTTTCAGGCAGTTATTGAACATACCGAATACCGATGATTAGAACTCGAAGACATGGGTATAATTGGCCCCTTGTGCCATATCTATTTCATCTTAATGAATGAAACATCTTCGGATTTTGGTGATTTATGTTTTCAATTATTTTGGATTATAGAAATGTGGTTATGTTCGAATATATTTAATTCAATAAACTTATTCATACATGTGATCCATTGAATTAAATAAATGAATAGGCATATTCTGTGGGGAAGTTTGTTGTCTGGTTAAAAGTGCTATTATGCACACCATACTCCCAGATCGGAGATATTTTTCAAACTTATTGTCTATTCATACCTCTGTGACAACCGTATCAGGCCAATCCAACCTGATAGAGGGTTATGGCAAAACCCACTATATGTTGTCCAATGGTACTGAACCTACCATTAATGAGGCCTTATAATCTCCACGTTCCAGAAGAACGTTATTGAGTATTAAGGATATTCGAACCAACAGTTACCACGTTGAAACCACTGAGAAAAATGAGTGGAATAGCTTTGCATAACCTCTGAGTGTGCGGCCAGAAGCGTACATTGGAGAAATTGAAATCTGTTAGCTAGAAGCTAACTAATTCAATCAACTACTTGCTATGGCATGACCGTTTGGGACATCCAGGTCACAGTATGATGCACCGTATCCTCAACTCATCGCAGGTGCGTCCCCTTCTGAATAAGGGTCTTGTATATAATGACACACGATGCCGTACCCATTAAGAAGATTTCATACTAGACCATCATATGCAAAGACTAGTACATACACCACCATTTTTCTGCACAGAATGCAAGGGAAATTTGTGGACATATCCAACCACCATGTGGACCAGTTAAATATTAATGGTTTTGGTTGATGTATCGACAAAGTGATCACATGTAACACTTTTGTCCACAAGAAAACGCTGCTTTTGCTAAACTCTCGCCCAGATCATGAAATTGAGGGTTCACCACTCGGATTATCCCATAAAGTCTATAAGACTTGATAATACCGGAGAGTTTACATCGAAGTCTTTCGATGATTATTGCATATCCCTTGGGATTGATGCTGAACATATAGTTCCCTATGTTCACACCCAAGATGGTCTCGCAAATAGAATCTTGGTAATGCGCACCAAGCTCCTAGTTTTTGTGTGGGGCTATGCAATATTGCATGCAGCTATGTTGGTCCCGTTGAGGCCCACTGCTACCCAACCTTACTCCGCGTTACAGTTGGTGACTGGGTACGAACCTGATGTTTCGCACTTACGCACATTTGGTATGCAGTCCTCGTGCCAATTGTGCCGTCACAACGTACAAAATTGGGTCCTCAACAAAGGATGGGCATACATGTCGATTATGAATCCCATCCATTATGTGCTCTTTAGAGCCCTTGACAGGCGATCTCTTTACCGCTAGATTTGCGGATTGTCACTTTGATGAGACAGTCTTCCCGCCGTTAGGGGGAGATAAGAACGTTACCGTTCCTGATGAACGACGTGAATTGACGTGGAATGTCCCCACTATGTCTCATCTTGATCCCCGAACCGCACAATGTGATAATGAAGTGCGGAGAATTCTAGATCTACAGAGTGTAGCCCAAAATATGCCAGACGTTTTCTCTGATCTAGCTAAAGTGACGAGATCATATATACCTGCTGCAAATGTGCCTGTAAGGATAGACGTCCCTGTAGGATGTGTCGTCCCAGATGGACGAGGTACGACCATGGCGGCTAACCAGTCATATGTCCCTGCCCAGAAGTGAGGTAGACCATTAGGTTCGAAGGATTCTTATCCCCAGAAGAGGGTAAACTTGGCACAAACGAATCCTCTTGACATCGCAATCTCAAATCGATTCATTTCACGAGATAAATCAGGATTATGGGTATGTCCTAGAAGAGACTATGTTGGGGGACGCTCCAACATTTGAACCCACTCCCGAGATTCCCGAGAATAGAGAAATCTCGGTAAATTTAGTGAGATTTGGAATTGGAATGAGATCATCATCGATGATATATTAGTATTTGCGGTGGCCACCGAAAATATAATAAGCGATGACCTCGAACCTTGCTTTGTTGATCAATATCAATGAAAAGACGACTGGCTAACAAGGAAATAAGCAATACAGGTCAAAATAGATTCCTTGACAAAGAGAAAGGTGTTTGGACCTGTTGTTCCTACACCTCCCCATGTTAAACCCGTAGAATTTAAATGGGTATTTGTAAGGAAGCGTAATGAGAAAAACGAGATTGTGATACACAAGACTCGTCTAGTGGCGCAATAATTTTCTCAACGCCCTGTGGTTGATTACGAGGAGACGTATTCTCCCGTAATGGACGTCATAACGTTCCACTACCTTTTCAGTTTGGTAGTTTCCGAAAAACTGAATATGCAGCTTATGAATGTGGTCACAGCTTATATCTATGGGGATCACGACACAGAGATATACATAAAAGTTCCAGAAGGACTTAATATACCCGATGCAAATAGTTCTAGACCACGGAACACGCTCTTCATTAGTTTTGAGGCGTTCACTTTATGGATTGAAACAATCCAGACGGAGGTGGTATAACCGTCTAAGTGAATATTTAATCGGGATGGGATATGTGAATAATAAACTATGCCCATGCGTGTTTATTAAGGAAACAAGTTCCTAGTTTGGAATTGTGGCGGTCTATGTCAATGACATGAATTTGATCGATACTCCTGAAGAGATCAAGGAAACCGCAAAGCACCTGAAGTTGGAATTTGAGATGAAAGGCCTTGGGAGATCAAATTATTATCTCGACCTGGAGCCCGAGCACAGTGCAGATGAAATTTTGGTCCATCAACCAAATTACATCCAGAAGATGTTAAGATGCTTTAATGAGGATAAAAGCAAGCACACCCATGGTCGTCTAAAGTCTAGAGAGAACCGTATCGTCCTACAGATGATAACGAAGAGATATTGGTGCCAGAAGGCCCATATCTAAGTGCAATAGGCGCATTATTGTACTTGGCTTAATTCCCTAGACAAGACATCTCATTCGATGTGAACTTGTTAGCTAGATATAGCTCTGCGCCAACACGCAGCCACTGGAATGGCATAAAAGACATTTTTCGCTACCTTAGAGGTAAGGTGGATATGGGCTTATTCTATCCCTACGCATCAAGGACTGGATCAAATCCCCTTGATCCTCAGAATGATGCTTGCCTTGTTGGATATGCTGATATAGACTATCTATCAGACCCGCACAAGGCACGTTCCCAAACTGGTTATGTCTTTACCATTGGGAATACTGCAATTTCTTGGAGGTCTACGAAATAGACACTTGTTGCTACCTCTTCGAATCATGCTGAGATACTAGCTCTTCACGAAGCAGTATGTGAATGTACATGGCTGAAAGCCGTTACAGAGCATGTTCGAAGCACATGTGGACTGTATTCCACCACTGATGAACCAACCATTATCTACGAGGATAATGCTGCTTACATAGAGCAGATAAAGATGAGTTTCATCAAAGGAGACAACACCAAACATATTGCACCGAAGTTCTTCTTCAATCAGCAACAAGAAGCATCAGAAGATTGAAGTTAAGCAGACTCGATCTGAAGACAATCGTGCAGACCTCTTCACCAAGTCAGTACCAAAGTCTACATTCCAGAAGCATGTCCAAGGTATTGGTCTACATAAACTATCTGAATTACCTGAAATGTAATTTTCAGGGGGAGTATCCTGAAACATACCCACTTGACCATCGTGTACTCTTTTCGTCCTTCGTCCAGGGTTATTTTTGTCCCACTGGGTTTTGTTACCTGGCAAGGTTTTAACGAGGCACATCTTTAGCATGGTCACCCCAATTATAGTACATCCTGAAGATGCTTTGATTTGACATATATGCATTTGCTCATCTTTTCCCTTCAACCACGGGTTTCTCCCACTGGGTTTACCGGGCAAGGTTTTGGTGTAGCAACTCTAATGCATACCTCTCGTAGACATACTACCTACTTATGGTGCTGATAAGAAGACTTCACCTATCTCTAAAGCTGTGATACTGCCACTCCACACTCAAGCGCGTTGTGCTCTTTTTCTCCTTCGACCAAGATTGTTTTTTTCCCACAGGGTTTTTATTACTTGGCAAGGTTTTTGACGAGGCAACTTAGAAGCGCATAGCAGAACCAACACTATTGACATAGAATATCCAAGGAGGAGTGTTGTAAATGATATGGCTATTCATGCAATAGGTATTGCTTGATGCATGCCATTACTATTGATTGGCGATTGATATGCTTCTAATTAGCGATTGACACATTCGTAATTGTATGAGTGATTGATGTTTTACCTTTTGTACACAAGATGTAGCCCTATATAAGACTCCTCATAGTGAGATGAATAAACACACACAATCTGATTCTCTGTGTCCAAACTCTCTCTCTCTCTCAGAAATTTTTCTGTTTTACAACACATACTTCGATTGAAGAGTTGCAGGACAAACATATTATCTGAATCACAACCTAGTCCCCAGTGGAGTCGCCAAAATGTGAGGGTTCTTTTTGAATTAAGCATTGACTAGGCCAAAATCAGCCCAATAATTGATTAATGGGGGGATTTTTGTGTGTGATTCAGATAATGAACAGAGCTTGTAGCGTGAAGCGTGGTGTGGGAGCTAGAAACACACTGCGGTGAGAGAATTTGGGGATTTTTGAATTTGGTTTTCTGGGAGATAAGCTTGTAAGGGAGGTTTGGGAGAGAAAAGGGGCTAAGAGCTGGGTTTTGTGTTTGGGGGCCTGGAAGCTTGAAGAATTGGGGGTTTTTGATGCTTCTAAGTTTTCTGGGTTGTTGCTTGATGATCATTTCAGTTCCTGATCTCTCCTTTTATAGGCTCAATTGGAGGGGTATTATGGTGGCTCAAGCCCTTTGGTTTTCTGGGTAAGATGCTTCTCCTTTAGCTCATGCAGGATTTCTGCCTTAAAATCTGGAATGTCAGAGCTTACTTGAGATATGGAGTCTTGGAAAAAGGGGAAGATCGTTGCAGCCGTGCGCAAAGATTGTAGCAGAAACAGCTGCGGTGACAGAAAATCTGGAACGACGTTGAAGGGGAAGCTAGGGAGTTGTGAGCTCATCGTTCAAGGGGGAAGGGGATATTCGCTTACCGGTTGGAAAGTTTCCTTCTTGCCAACTGACAGGGAAGATCGATATATGTTTCTCCTGGATCTTAGGGTCGAGCAGTGTATTTTAAGAGCTGCGGGGAAAGGAAAGGAAGCTAGAAGAAAGACCGAGAAGGCTTGACTATCTTATCTCTTTTGGGTTTGGGCTTTTATTTGGGCTTTGAGTTTTGAGGGAAAAAGGTTGATCCAAACCTCATTTTCACCAATTCGCTATTGGTTTAAATTACCGGGCTTGCATCTCGAGCCCAAGATCGAGACCACCGATGACGTTAAACCAATAGGTGAGCATTATATGTTTCCGTAACCTTCCACACCATACCCACTTCTGCAAGCCCCAGAAATGAGTGGAGTTGGCTTGGGTCCACATCTAGGGTGTGTTTGCTTGGCGGGTTAAAGTCGAGAGATGGGTATAAAATTCTATAGTTTTATAGAATTTTATACAAATTGCCTGTTTATACTAAAATATGTCGCGACGACATATTTATTTGTCGTGTGATTTTTCGGGTAAGCTGGCTGAAAATGTTTTGAGGACAACTGTTGGCAATCCTAGCTTCATAAGGATAAGTGTGACATGTGGCCCACCATTGTACCGATACTGTCCCAACTTAACCACCTATTAGGTGTTGGGTTTTAATTACAAAAGGCCTCGGTACAATTGGATGTGATCCACCCACTTATAAGTTATATTTTATTTATCACTTTTTCAATGTGGGATCTTTCCTCTCCAACAGTACTTCACATCATCTTGAGAATTCTACCAACTATTTCTGTAGTTAGTGCCAAAATCACCTCAATTAATAAAGTGCAGAAATTTAACAAAAAGCCAGTTAGCTTGATGCTTCATGGTTACAACTAGTAGTGGGACACCATCTAGTAAATCAATCATATTGTTCTATTTCTGATTAACTGATTGGAACTTGGACAGGTTCAAGTGTGCCTTCAAAAATGGTCATGACTGTTTTTTTTTTTTTTTTTTAAACTAATGGTCATGACTGTGTTAACTGCTTTAGATAAAAGCAGATGGGGTCACTACTAGCAAAACAACAACTACCCACGGATTTTAATCTGTGGGTAATGAGACTTTCACACACGGATTTCAGTGTGTGATAGCCTTTACACACAGTACACGCACAGATTGGTGTTACCGTGCGGTTTGGAGGGGGGGTAATGCTCATCTCACACGGATTATGTTGTCCGTGTGAAATACTTACGTGGGCCCCACTATCTTTCCATAAATATAAATTACCGTAATGAAACACAGTCTGTGTGAACAATTCTATTTCACACGGATTTCTGTAGCAAATGTTTAGCTATCTCACACGGATTTCTGTGTCAAATATGTACTCATCTCACACGGATTATTTTTTCCGTGTGAATATTAGACGTGGGCCCCACTGTCTTTCCATGAATATAAATTACCGTAATGAATTGCAATCCGTGTGAATAACTTCCTATCTCACACGGATTTCTGTGTCAAATATGGAAACTGTATTTCACACGGATTTCTGTGCAAGATATAATTCACACTGATTTCTGTGTCAAAACTTATAACTATTGACACGGATTTCCGTGTGAAATTCCTTTACTCTTAACTCACACTGATTTCAGTGTGTAATAGTGACAGCATGTTAAAAAAAAAATTCAGCTGGGATTGGCTTCGCTAACCTCCCAACGAGCCTTGGCCTTGGTACCTCACATTTGCCATCATTTCTTGGCTTTGTGACCATTTCCCAGTCCCATAAACTTATCAGTGCAGACTCTGGGATTGACACTTCTGCATCTTGAACGACCTGACCATACTGAGATCGCCAGTTCTCTTCATCCCATGAACCACCTGGGGAAAATATGATCATATGTTTCAATATATTATACAACCGGTTAACTAGAAGCAAACCAAGAACCCTACAGGTTAACTATGTGCTACTTATCAAAACAAAGGTGGACAATCAATACGTAGAAGCAACAAAATGGCAACACCTTCATCAGAGACCTTTTCACTCGACTCAATTACAGCACCATAGTCTTCTGGAATCGGTGTGGATTCATGGAGCTCAAGGAGGGAGGCGGTGCTTGACAGTGGAAGTGAGCAGAGTCGGTGCGTGGGTTGTTGCAGGGACTCAAGGAGGCTGTGTTAAACTCGTCGGAGGTCGGTGATGGTGGAGGTGAGTCACGGTGGTGACCGGAAGTGGGTGTCGAAGGAGAGAGCAAACATATGTAGTTCCTTTGTCCTCCATTAAACCAAAAAAATTTGGAGATGAGAGAGAGGGAGGCAGAGAAGAGGAGCTGGGATATGAGAGAGAGGGAGAACAGTGGGTGGAGGAGATGAGAGAGAGATGGAGACATGAGAAAATTCGGAGGAGGCTTTAGATTTTGGTCAAGTGTTTTCTGGTTTTAAGCAGCAGCATTATGCACGGAAATCTGTGTGTTTAAAGTATTTCACACGGAAATCCGTGTGAAATACATTTTCATTTACTACAGATATCCGTGTGAATTTACCTCGGTAACCCAATACCTACCATCTATTGTTATTTAAATATTTACAACAGCACCCACAATAATCCGTGGGAATATCCAAATATTGAGCGGGAACAAATCCACGGAAATCCGTGTGTAATACTACTATGGGAGGGAAATTGAATTTGTTCCAAAAAAGTGAGCGGGAAAATATTTACCACGAAAATCCGTGTGAAATACATATATATTTACCACTGATTTTCGTGTGTATTTATCTCGGTAATATATAACTGTCATGTTAATTATTGTTCACACGGAATTCTGTCTCTATTCTATTTTTTTCACACGGAATTTAGTAGCTAATTTTTCTTTTCACACAGATATCCGTGTCTACATTTCACATAGATATTCGTGTGTTGCTCATTTCACAGATAATTCTGTATTAAACACTTATTGTAACGGAATTCTGTAGCTAATAGAGTTTTTCACACGGAATTCTGTAGCTAATAACCCTTTGCACACGGATTTCCGTGTTAACATTTCACACAGATATCCGTGTGTATTACTCATTTCACACAGATATCTGTACCAATAACCGGTCAACCCTTTAAACACTTCTACTTCCCTAAGGAGAGCCGACCCTTGAGGAGATAAAATTTCAGAAATTTTTACATTAGTTGATATAGCTTCTACCCATGAGAGCATGAGAGTTTACAGATCAAAAAAATAAGATACGAGTGAGCGGTGATGAGCATATTAGTTTTATGTAGTATTTAAGGTTTAGGGTTGACCTACTAGATCGAAACCCAAACGACGACGAAAATAACTGAAATTTTGAACACAACCATTTATTCTTATCATGATAACATCCTACGGTCGATTTTGATAAAGTCTATTTCCTACGCATTGTTGCTTATGGAAGGTATACTTTTCATTATAACTAATAAACTAGTTATACCACATTAGTAAACATATAAGAATTTTGTGCAATCCAAAAAATAAAAATAAAAAATTGATAAATTTGACATTACTCATCTATTTATAGCGTATTAATAGGTACGGTGTAAAAAAATTAACTCAATCCGCCGTTCTTTCAATATTAAATAAGTGGTTAACCTTATATACACATATACTTTTTCACACGGAATTTTGTAGCTAATTGTTCTTTTCACACGGATATCCGTGTGAAAAGGTTTTAGTTTTTACACAGACATCAGTTACTGTTGTTTATTCACACGGATTTCTGTGTGTAGTCTCATTTTTCACACGGAATTCTGTAGCTGATTGTTCTTTTCACACGGATTTCCGTGTTAACATTGCACACAGATATCCGTGTGTATTACTCATTTCACACAAATGTCTGTACCAAAAACCAGTCAACTCTTTAAACGCTTCTACTTCCTTAAGGGGAGCCGACCCTTGAGTAGATAAAATTTCAGAAATTTTTACATTAGTTGATATAGCTTCTACCCATGAAAGCATAAGAGTTTACAGATCAAAAAAATAAGTTACGTATGAGCGGTTATGAGCATATTAGTTTTATGTAGTATTTAAAGTTTAGGGTTGACCTACTAGATCGAAACCCAAACGACGACGAAAATAGCTGAAATTTTGAACACAACCATTTATTCTTATCATGATAACATCCTACGGTCGATTTTGATAAAGTCTATTTCCTACGCATTGTTGCTTATGGAAGGTATACTTTTCATTATAACTAATAAACTAGTTATACCACATTAGTAGACATATATGAATTTTGTGCCATACATGTGATAAAAATTGAAAATTGATAAATTTGACATTACCCATCTATTTATAGCATATTAATAGGTATGGTGTAAAAAAATTAACTCAATCCGCCGTTCTTTCAATATCAAATAAAGTGATTAACCTTATATACACCTATACTTCTCTAAGGGGAGTAAAACCACGAGGAGATAAACTTTTCAAAATTTTTACATTATTTGGTATACCTCATATTCATGAGAGCTGACAGATCGAACAAATAAGTTACGAGTGAGCAGTGATTAGCATATTAGTTTTATGTAGTATTTAAGGCTTAGGGTTGACATACTAGATCGAAGCCCAAACGACGAGGAAAATAGCTGAAATTTTGAACACAACCATTTATTCTTATCATGATAACATCCTACGGTCGATTTTGATAAAGTCTATTTCCTACGCGTTGTTGCTTATGGAAGGTATACTTTTCATTTTAACTAATAAACTAGTTATACCACATTAGTAGACATATAAGAATTTTGTGTAATCCAAAAAATAAAAATAAAAAATTGATAAATTTGACATTACTCATCTATTTATAGCGTATTAATAGGTACGGTGTAAAAAAATTAACTCAATCCGCCGTTCTTTCAATATTAAATAAGTGGTTAACCTTATATACACATATACTTTTTCACACGGAATTTTGTAGCTAATTGTTCTTTTCACACGGATATCCGTGTGAAAAAGTTTTAGTTTTTACACAGACATCAGTTACTGTTGTTTATTCACACGGATTTCTGTGTGTAGTCTCCTTTTTCACACGGAATTTTGTAGCTCATTATTCTTTTCACACGGATTTCTGTGTCAATATTTTCACACGGAAATCAGTGTGTATTACTCATTGCACACTGAAATCTGTATCAAATACTTATTATAACGGAAATCTGTCCCTCCGTAATTCACATAACAAACAAAATTAATGATCCCGAAATAAACTAATTTCGGATTTTCAGACGAAATCAGTGTGAATTGATCTGCACACAGATATCCGTGTAAAAATATTTTATCATTTACACAGACATCTGTTACTATTGTTTATTCACACGGATTTCCGTCGATATTGTTATTGTATAAATCACTGTAGGGCTCAATTATGTTCTTTTCACACAGATATCTGTATCAAATACTTATTGTAACGGAAATCCGTCCCTCCATAATTCACATAACATAAAAAATTAATTATTTCGAAATAAACTAATTTATAATACGTACAGAAATCAGTGTGAATTTATTTTCACACATATATCCGTGTGAAAATGTTTTTGTTTTTACACAGATATCTGTGACGGTTGTTTATTCACACGGATTTCCGTTGATATTGTTATTGTATAAATTATTGTGGGCCCGATTATGCTCATTTCACACGGATTTCTGTTAGTATTTCTATTTCACACGGATTTCTGTGGCTTTTAAGTACAGTAAATCCGTGTGTATTGTTATTTTGCTAGTAGTGGGTACTTTGGCAGTTGAAAAATTTTGAGAGTTTGGCCTTACTGACCTTGTGGTTTTCCATCAGCTGGATGTGAGAAACCCTGCAAGCATTGCTACTCTTTGAGGAATTTGTCAGAACTCAATTTGGGAAACTGGAGATCTTGGTACGATAAAAATGCGCATATAATACACATCTCTATCTCTTTCAAGCACATGCTGAAAGTCTGTCTAGGTATGCGAACCTAGCATATATATGCACGCCCACACACACACACACACACATATATATATATATATATATATATATATATCTGGGTTTTACATTATTGTCTTATAGTTTGTTGACCCAAAAGAAAGAAAAAATGGAGAGGGAGAAGAAGAGTATAGCTGCCAGACATATACTGATGTATGACCTCAATACCTCCATTGCAGGGACCTATGAAGTGGCAACAGAGTACTCTTCCTTCCTTTATCAAAACTTAATAAGTAATCTAATCAATCATCAAAAGAATCTAACAAAGGAGGACAACCTAGTTATTCCAAACACTACAAACCAATAGAAAAATGACAAAGTCGATGATTACAAAACCAAAATCCAATTTATAACTATATAGTAGCTATACAAAACCAGAAAATTAGAAAGCTCTCATCCTATCAACAATGGCAGAAACAGTGAAGAGGTGCTACCTGATATTTTTTAAGATTCATACAAAACTCCTTGGCCACAATAACACCTAATATATTCTTTTATATTTAATACGAATTTTGTTTTTTTTTTTCCAAAAGGCATGCAGTTGTTACAGGTTCAAACAAGGGGGTTGGATTTGGAATAGTAAAGCAACTAGCTACAAATGGGGTCATGACAGTATTAACTGCTAGAGATGAGAAGAAGGGTATTGAAGCTGTTGAGAAACTGAAAGAGTGTTGCCTCTCTAACGTTGTTGTTTTTCATCAGCTTGATGTCACAGACCCTGATAGCATCGCTTCCCTCGCAGATTTTGTCAAAACCCATTTTGGAAAACTGGATATCTTGGTATGAAACTTGTCTATCGCTTTGTTCATGCTCATGTTGAATGTCTTTCATAGAATATACCTTGTAAACTGTACTGACATCCTGCTGTATCTACTTTATGCGAATCTAGAACTGCAGCAGCATATGTAACATGACAATTAATATGTATTTATCCACTATGTTCAGTATGTTGTACGTACGTAATTTTAACTCGTTTTAATTCCAAGTTACAGGAAAGGTATCATACTTTTCTTTGAATTCGATCTCAGTTTGTGTCACAGATGTAACAAATTAAGATCAAAACTGTTGGAAATTACACAGGTGAACAATGCAGCAGTCAATGGACTCACTAACGAACCTGAAGCTTTCATAGCTGCAGCTGCAAATAGGGGAAAGGCAAGTCGATCTTCAGTTTATATGATGTGGATGCGACATTGGCCAACAAAAGAGCACATATATAATTTCTTCAACTTGATGCAGGAAGGTGTGGACGTCCACTGGAGTGATTTTGCAACTCAGACATACGAGTTAGGCAAAGAATGTCTAAAAACAAACTACTATGGCACCAAGAGAATTACCGAAGCACTTGTTCCTCTCCTTGAGCTATCGGATTCACCAAGAGTAGTCAATATTAGTTCTGGCGCAGGGAGGTTAAAGGTATGATGAATTAATGTTCCTATTTTGGCATCCTTATAAAATTCACCAAATTAAGTACTTATTGTGAGCTGGACATTCTATATACACACTGGTTGTATAGACTTTTCCCTGTAGGAGGCCTATTGCTTATAGAATAACAAGATATCCAAAGTTAAACTGAAAATCTCATATCATGGATTTTGTTTTAGCTTATACCGAACGAGTGGGCCAAAGGGGTGTTAGGTGATGCTGAGAAACTTACAGAGGAGAGGGTAGATGAGGTTCTGAATGAGTTTCTAAAAGACTTCAAAGAAGATATGCTAGAAACCAAAGGCTGGCCACTTTCACTTTCTGCTTATATACTCTCCAAAGCTTCCTTGAATGCATACACTAGAATTCTGGCCAAGAAGTACAAAAATTTCTGTGTCAATTGCGTCTGCCCTGGATTCGTCAAAACAGATATGACCTTCAATGCAGGCATCTTAACCACTGATGAAGCTGCTGAAAATGTTACCAGGCTAGCTGTGTTTCCAAATGGCAATCCCTCCGGTATCTTCTTCTTTCAACAAGAAGCATCATCCTTTTGAGTATAAAGTACCATTTTACCAATTCATGTAATGGTGATCCTCCAATAGTGATCCTTGAATGGCTTATTCATAAGCAATCTATCCAATTTCTGAGGAGACTAAGAAAATGATGCTAGTAGCTGCTCTTCTGGTTCTACAATAAGCAATCTGTGACTGTTAGCAACACATTATCAGTTTAAGATAGGTACACTATAAGTCATTATATATGTATTCTCGTTGGTAAGTATATGAAAAGTTATTAGTTCTCACTTCTCAACATCAGCAGCAGAGAAGATGCACTGCATAATACACCAATAATTGACAGCATGAAAACGTACGAATTAATGCACAAAAAGGCAACACCCAGTCTGAAGGTATAGCAATTAGCTAATTAATGGCCAATAGCTACACTACTTTATCTTTGAAGGAAATGTCAATTAATTTATTGAAAATAAAAATTGAGATCTGTAAACAATAGCACCTAATCATGGTTAAACAAATCAATTCAAGCCATTAAGTCAACTTTTGCTCCTTGGTTAAACAAATCACAATCATTAACAGTTGGGGCTTGTAGCTCCCTTGCTTTATATATGTTTTCTGCATTTACATACTTGTTTTTGCTTGCATTACATACTTATCTTTCGATTAGCTCAGCATTAATTTCTCCAAAATTTACACGGTTGTGAGATTGATTAAGAAGCATGCTCGAAAAGTCCATGCTACAATGACACTCGCAAGAAGTTTCCCAGTAGACTCGAGTAATGGTTTGTGGTCCCAAAAGTTGTTTCTAAGAACCCATGTCCAGCAGTAACATCAATCTATGTGAATAAGCTGCTAACTCTATGGACAGAATTTATAGAACACACTTGATTATACAAGTATGGAAGACTTAATTTCATTATTCTTTATTTAATAAATGGTTATCATTACTTAGGCCTAGTATGTTTGATAGTGAGTATTAACTTTTCACTAGTTGGCTTGCTTTTGTATTGTCTTAAGCTTAATGTTTGATTTCCAGATGTTCTCACTGTTCAATTAAAGAGTGTCGAGAAATTTTTCTCTCTCAATTTACATGCTTTAACAATTGAGTTGTGTGATTGTCCAGAGGTCGGGTTGACTTTTGTTGACTTCTGTACAACAAGCTCTTGTTAATTTCTGTCTGAAACAAAGAAACTGAAGTGTCAAAGTTGACTCTCGGAAGTATTTGCCTGCATTTGCATACTTTGTCCAACTTTACGCGGTTGTTGGTTAATCCAGAACGATGCCACAAATGTCAAACGAAGTTTCCCAGTACGTAGACTTGCATGTGATGGGGTCCCAAATCTGGTTTTCCAGGAACCTATCACCACATCCATCAGCTTTCATTTTTCAGGTCTTTAATTTTCTGAAGATTTTATGGTCTTCAAGATTATCTTGCCATCATGAACTTTCTTTGAAGATGCTGGGAGGACTTTTTGCACACAACTTGTATCTTTATTGGTTTGTCAATGCATGTGAACAGATTTCTATGTACGTTCCACCCAAGCACTTGTAGCAAACTTTCAAAGCACCTTCCTTTTGCATAAATAGTTGTTTGGATATGGTGACAGAAATTGCAATTAATTTGTCCAAAAACAAAGAGGTTACAATGGATTTCAGGATTTTAGAGGCAATTGAGAGAAAGGACATAGTCACATTTGCTAGCTTAGTCCGAGAAAATGAAGGAATTCTCGAGCAAAGAGAAGCTGATACTCTGAACACGCCATTACACCTTGTGTCAAAGTTTGGATGCCTTGAAATGGCATCTGAAATTGTTTCTTTGTGCCCGGACATGGTTGCTGCTGAGAATAAGAACCAGGAGACTCCAGTCCATGAAGCTTGTCGAACAGGGAATCCCCGGATTTTAAACATACTACTGGAAGCTAATCCTGAAGTAGTTAGTAAGCTTAACAGTAAAGAGAAAATCAGTGCACTTTCTCTGGCATGTAGCTATGGTCATCTTGATGTGGTGAGGCTCTTACTGAAAGAGCCTGGGAAGCTGGGTTTAGGGAAAAAAGGGTTTGATCAAGCGTGTATACACTTGGCTGTGACTGGTGGACACAAGGGTAAGTAACCAAGTATCTATTAAAGTTTTTCATTCAAGTATAAATTAATATGGAAATGACATTTCAATTATTTCTAGTTTAGTACATTTTCTTTATGGTTTCAGCTATATTTCTGTTTACACAAATATAAATGGTATCTTTATTGGTGGTGCAGATGTTGTTAAAGAGTTGCTAAGAGTGTGTCCTGACCTTGCTTATATGGTTGATGAGAAAGGAAACTATCCATTGCACTATGCAACTAGCAAAGAAAACAGGGAGATAACCTGGACACTCCTTAAGCTTGATCCAAAGCTTGCTCAGCAGCACAATCTCAGTGGTCACACACCCTTGCACTTGGCAGCAATAAACTACAAAGTCTCAGTCCTTCAAGTTTTTGTCTCAATGGCTAAACCATCTTTTCAGATCGTAACAAAAGCCGGAGAGACAGTATTCCACTTGGCTGTGAAATATGGGCGCTATGATGCTATAGTATACTTGACCTATGTCTGTGATGATGCGGATTTCTTTGACTGTCGAGACCGTTATAGTAACACCATCCTACATCTTGCAGTTTCTGAAGCACAGCATAAGGTGAGTTTTTAAAGAGTATTAAGCAAAATTAATAATGTTGATTGATACTTTCGATTTTCAACCAAAATATAGAACCTGAAGTTTGTTTGCGCCTTGAGACTTTGAGAGTATGTAACTTGCCTAAATGTATTCATCTTTCGGTTAAGAAACTTGCTAAATTTGTTATTACCTGCATCTTGTAGTCATAATACAGACTTATCCTTGCAAAAAAGAAAATGACATATACCATACTTAGTTACAACAATGGAACTGCAAAATGAACGAGAAGGTCAGATTAAGAGAAACGTATAATATATTTAAGTGTTCTGCCATGAAACTTGGGGTATTTTTAAGCATTATGTCATTGTGTCATTATGAAATTTTGGTCCATCAAAGGAAGAAAAATACAAGATTGAAATTGCTCATCCATCCCTAATGTTCTTACAACCATAGCGAAAAAAGTGCGTTAATAAGGCCTAGCTGAGATTGATTAATTTTATCTTCTCTTGTCCCAGATAGCAGAGTACCTAATCAGCAAAAAAAAAGTGGAGCTCAATTCTAGAAACAATGAAGGACTGACAGCCCTTGACCTCCTCAAACAGAGCAAGGAAAGTGAAGACAATCAGCGTCTTGAAGCCATGCTAATGAAAGCAGGAGGTAAAACAAGGATTGAACTGTTATCTGCTTCACCAAAAGCAGATAAAGCCACTACTCAGCCAGTGACACTTCCTGAAAACATTCCAAAACGAGCACAATTTTTTAAAGAGCATGAACTGCAGTTGTCCATAGCTTGGTCTGCTGCATCCAAGTCCCCATCAAGATCATCAGCACCTATGTCCCAGATGTCAACTCCTTTTCCATCACCCCAATCCAGCAAGTCTTCACCTAAGCTGCCATCACCGCAATCTGGCAAGTCATCGCCTAAGCTGCCATCCCCACCATCTAGCAAGTCATCGCCTCAGCTTCAGGTTGGGGAAGGCTCATCACGTCAGCAGCAAGTTGGATCAGCATTTGAAGTTAAAGAGGGACTGGAATATGAAAGACAGAAGAAGCATGAGTTTCTTTTGCAAACCTTTGCGAGACAACACTATCCAAGCAAATGGAACCAAACAGAAACGAGTACTGAGATTTTCTACAGCCGGCGAAGGAAACATGAAAAAGTATATACAGAGGCACTACAGAATGCAAGGAACACTATAACACTAGTTGCCATTTTGATCGCAACGGTTACTTTTGCTGCTGGCATTAGTCCCCCGGGTGGTGTTTATCAGGATAAACATATGAAAGGGAAGTCAATAGCAGGCACAACAACTGCTTTCAAGGTGTTTGAAATAAGCAATTATGTCGCGCTATTCACATCACTCTCGATAGTTGTTGTTCTTATGAGTATCATTCCATATCGGAGAAAGCCATTGATAAGGTTGTTGAGGGTTGCTCATAAGGTAATGTGGGTAGCTGTGGCATTCATGGCAACAGGGTTTGTTGCAGCCACATGGGTTATCATGCCACATAATCCGAAAAATGAACTGTTGTTTGTAGCCTTTTTGACCATAAGCATTGGAATTCTGGGAACAGCTTTAATTTGGCTAGGTGTTATGCTAGTTGTTCATTGCCTACGAAAGTCGAAGTGGAAGAAGAGAAGGAGAGAAATTGGGGAGGCTGTTGAGGACCCTGAAATGGGAAGCCAAAACTCAGATGTTCATAGCACCTATAATCAAGGATATCATTCATATTAAAGGCCTTCACCTCACAAATGATTGATAGGAATGTCTGGACTCTGAGCATGTAAGCCGCATATTTCCTTCTCTTAATTTGAACTAGCATGGGCCTACACACATTGTGTGCGGGAGTTTATTTTATTTTTTTATTTTATTTTTTAAGAGTGTGTGGTGAGGTAGTCAAAAGTGGTAGGTGTTTTCTCATAGAAATCCATCAGGTTTCCACTACTTTTATTTTTATTTTGTAAATTGACTTTATTATCCTATAAATTATTTCCGATTCAAAATTTTTTAATATATACAGGCTAAACTATAAAAAAATGCTTTCATTACAAGTCCTTTGCTATTAATTAATTAGAATCAAGGGGCTAAATGTGGCATTGTAAGAAATCTTGCTCGATGAAAGCAAGGAAATTAAAGAGTACCACACTGCTGCAAATCAAGTAGACATCACCTATCAAAACTTCCTCAAACCATAGAGGGCCGGCTTCCTTCCAATTTCTACTTTTCTAGTTCCAATGATGGATAAATTAAGACTCGAGCAGCTATGTTACAATGCCTCGGTATTTTACTCCAAATAACTTCCTCAAATGCTTGCTTCAGCTATTTAATTTTATATATGGAGCCATACGTGCTCAAATATTGTTCAGAGTTGTTGATGGCTGAGATCACGTTCATGGCAACACTTTCTACTTCTATTTTGCAATAACATTCTTGGGAATTTGAACATATGGCTTAATTTCAAGGGTTAGAACTTGTAATCCTCTCTGTTGATCGAGGTTTATATTGAGAATTTTGAATCTGGAGTTCAATGGATAGTTTTCATTTAATTTAATTTTTATATATTTTTTTTAAAAATTCTCTAAAGTAAAACCTCAATCCATACAATATTAATACCCAAGGGCGTAGCTAGCTAAGTAGCTAGGGTTGAGGAGGGTCAAATGACCCCATTGATCTTAGCTTTTCTGTTATAGATATCTTATATTTTTTGCTTAACATTGTTTTTAAAGTCCTTGTTGACCATTCTAACTCTTCCTATTTCTTTCGCTTTACATGAATTTTTATCTAGTTTTTGAGTAAATTTCCATGTGCAACAGATTTAAGCTACACTTGTAAGGAGATTAAGATTTTTCTTTTTTTTCTTTCTTTGTGTCTTTATTGAGTATATTTCACTTCAATGTAAATCCTAATTTAAAAGTTGAAACTATATTTTTGACCCCTCTAATTACAAATTCTAGCTACGTCACTGTTAATACAACCAAGGCTTCAGTAGCATGAGAGGAGAGAGAGTAGTGCAGCTTTCAACTTTCCTTCCCCATGGCCCATGCCATCCCTCACAACTGCTCCTATACCAACTCTTCCTCGACGAACATCACAGGCTCCATCTTCATTCAATTTCAACTTTGAATGGATCAGTTTCGATTAGTTTTTATTAATTCCTAGCCGGATTGAGCTTCTGAAATAATTAATCAGTGGTCCATTATTCTTTTGGTCCATGCATGCAGCATTTGGTAGGTCGGTTCATGATCTTAGCTAATGTTTTTGAAAGAATAGATGAAGATACTCGAAGATTTTCTGGCTTTATACTCCAAACAAGATCAAATAAAAAATACGGATTAGGATATATATATATACACCTGTATCTAGCTGGATCCTCAGCCAATCAAATTCTATGATTAATTTTAAATGGTGCAGAACTTTGCAGTTTTGCTCATCATTTTCATTTGAAATGTAAATGTAGTTTGTATATATAAGAGACAAATTGCACCCTTTGACGAAGAACCAAACAAGAAAAGAACATTATCTTCGCCTGCTTGCCATGGAAGAAAGCACCTACCAGCAAAACAGGACAAAGTGTGATCTGTTTAGAAAAAAAAAAAACCCAGAAATTATAGGAATACGGCCCTACATAGAAACAGAGTGGAATTATATATTCAGAGGCCTGGTTCATACAAGAATCAGATAAAGCAAGCTTTTAGAAAGCCTATCAACAATGGAAGAATCAAGAAAGAGGTAGTTCGTAATGTTTCACTGTTATTTCTAATGAAGCTTCATACATACACTTTCCCTGCATACAGCCCCACTCTCATCTTCAATGCCTCATCATGTGACCTATTTGTCCGATTAATTTTGTTTAATCAAGGTCTGTATCCAATAATTTCTGCACGATCAGGTACGCCGTTGTTATAGGTTCAAATCAGGGGATTGGATTTGGAACAGTTAAGCAGTTGGCCTCAAATGGGATCATGACAGTGTTAACAGCTTTAGATGAGAAGAAGGGCATTGAAGCGGTTGAAGCATTAAAAGACTCCGGCCTCTCTGACCTTGTTGTTTATCATCAGCTTGATGTAATAGACCCTGCTAGCATTGCTTCCCTTGCAGATTTTGTCAAAACCCGATTTGGGAAACTAGATATCTTGGTATGCATACAAAGAAAACATATATAAGTCTATTTCTCTAAATGTAGTTCTATACAAACTTATGCTGAAAATTTCTTATAGATATAAGCACATAACCTGAAGTAATTAATAATCTATACTTGTATTGGTTTAATCTCCACAGGTAAACAATGCAGGTGTTAGTGGAACTATTACAGATCCTGACGCTTTCAGAAATGCTGTTGCAGCCGCAGGTATGGCTAAGGTGATCAGTTTAATTATCAATAAGTAATAAAATGTCATTTAGGATGAACATTTTTGGATATGTGGACTGTGCAGGTGAAATGAAAATTTTTGATACAAATGATGAAAGAATCTTGATTCTGCCATTGATGATTAGCTGGGAGGGACTTCTGTTACCACATTTTCTTGGTACAACTATGCACAAATGTAAGAAATATCATTATGTATTGTCGTCAACGGACGCCAGGAGGCGAGAGTATTTGGAAGAGAACAAGCAGTGGCTTACTGGCTATGATAACGAGAGTGAGAAACCTGCGTGAAGAAGAAAACGAGGACTCAATTGCTGATTAGTGATGAAAATGACGGAGAGGAGACTGAAAACTTATTCCTAATTATTTTCAGGTGGGCTTTAACATCAAGACGACAACATTTTGTTGACACTATACATAAAAAAATAAAAAAAATTCTCCAAAATTTTCGGGCGGACTTGAGCCAACCCATGATGTATGTATATCCGCCTGTGGCTGCACCTATTGGTTGGTGCTTCTTTCCCTGATAGCACGCATGTAGCATGCTTGTATAATTATGGATTTTGGCAAAGCCTGTATATTTAACAAAAACTTGTATTACTTTATCTCCATTGACCCGGTGATTACAAAAATTTCTGGCTCACCAGCCATTCGTAAACAAAGATCTGGAGATCAAACTAAACGAAGGTATGAATTTTGACTACAAGAGGGTGTGTAGCTACTGTAGAAGGAAGAGAGCAGAGCAAGTGTTTTCTAGGAGAATTCTTATTTAAACTTCTTCTCTCTTTTATTTTTGAATAGCATGATTACAATAGACTTATATAGGCATCAAAAGCCTGACTTTAACACTTCTAACTGTTATGACATTAAACAACCAAACCCCTAGCTGCCAATGGAAAGCCAAAAGACTAATAACAGTAGTAACTGATAATCTGCAAATGAAAAGACAATAACTGACAGCGCGCAGCTTTATTCTTAGGAAAACCAAGAAACAAGTTTGGTTTAATTTTCCAACAAAGCCTCCTGTAAACCAAACTTGCTTTTGACACCCAACCTTGCAACATCTTCCTTGAAGACCTGTCCACCAAGAGCCTTTGTAAAAACATCAGCCATCTGATCATTTGTCTTGCAATACTTCACTTCAATAACTCCTCCATTCACCAGCTCCCTTAGAAAATGATATCGCATACGAATGTGCTTTGTCCGATCCCATGAAGAACTGGATCTTTTGCAACAGAAATTGTGGAACTATTGTCGCAAAACAAAGCTGTTGGAGTGCTTTGCTTATGCTGCAAACTTTCCAGAACACCTCGCAGCCAAAGAACTTGACATCCTGCATAAGCACCAGCAATATATTCTGCTTCGGTTGTAGAGAGAGCAACAATTGGTTGTTTCTTCGAACTCCATGAAATTGCACCACTTCCAAGACTAGAAACATAACCTGAAGTACTTTTGCTGTCATCAATACTTCCGGCTAAATCGCTGTCAGTATAGCCAACAAGATTCACTGGAACATTTGCTTGATAGAAAATACCTTAGTCAATGGTTCCAATAACATAACGCAGGATTCTTTTTGCAGCCTCCCAATGATTAGCATATGGTTTCTCCATGAATCTGCTCACCAAACTTACTGCATACATTATATCCGGCCTTGTCGCTGTTAAGTACATCAAATTACCCAACAAACCCCGAAACATTGTGGAGTTCACAGATTTTCCTTCACCATTTTTGCTTAGCTTTAAGCCTGTAATGCATGGTGTTGCTACTGGATTAGCATGCTCCATCTTGAATTTCTTAACAACCTCTTTTGCATAGCTCTCCTGGGAGATAAAAATACCTTCCTTGGATTGTTGAACTTCAATTCCAAGAAAGTGATGTAGTTCTCCCAAATCTGTCATCTCAAATTCCTTCATCATAGAGAGCTTAAACTCATTCAACATCTCCAAGCTATTTCCAGTAAAAATAAGATCATCAACATGAAGACTTACAACCATAAAGCTTCCTTGTGAGCTGCCTTTGATGTACAGTGTGTGTTCATATGGACACTTATGAAACCCATGCTTCTCAAAGTAAGAATTGATGCGGCTGTACCAAGCCCGTGGTGATTGTTTCAGACCATATAATGCTTTCTTGAGCTTGTAGACCTTATTTTCTTCTCCTTCCTTCGTACAAAACCTGGGGGTTGCTCAACGTAAACTTCTTCTTTGAGAGAGCCATTCAAGAACGCAGACTTCATATCCATTTCCAATAGCTTCCAATTGTTTTGAGCAGCAAGAGAAATTACCAAGCGAATGGTGTCAAGTCTGGAAACGGGAGCAAATACTTCAGTGTAGTCTTCACCTTCTTTTTGCCTGTACCCTTTCGCTACAAGTCTAGCCTTGTGCTTGTTGATAGACCCATCTGGATTGATCTTTGTCTTATACACCCATTTTACACCAATGGATTTCTTGTGTGATGGCAAATCTGTGAGCTCCCAAGTTTGATTTTTTTTCAATAGCTTTTATTTCCTCTTCCATAGCTCTCTTCCACTTTTCTTCTCTACAAGCTTCATTAAAACAAATGGGATCCTCTCCAGCAAAGAATGCAAAATAAACAACATCATCTGGCAAACTTACTTGTTCTGTGGAGTCATAAAGGTCTTGCAAGCTTCTGAATTTTGGAGGAGGACTTTGAGTTGAATCATCTGCATCCAATGTTGATCCCTGAGTATTGGACGTACCACCTTCATCTCCCAAGGCTGGAATGCTTGCTGTATCATTTTTGTCTTCATCAAAAAATGCATATTCATCGAACAGAACATCACGGCTTATCAGGATCCTCTTCGTCTCTGGATTGTACAGCTTGTAGGCCTTGCTTCTGTCACTATATCCAATGAAAATACACTTCTCTGACTTGTCTTCAAGTTTGTTTCTGATTGCATCTGGAACATGAGCATATGCAACAGAACCAAAAACTTTCAAATGCTGCACATTTGGCTTCACTCCGTACCATGCTTGATGAGGCGTACAATCTTTCAAGCATTTTGTTGGTGATATGTTGATTAAATAGACTGCACAAGACACTGCTTCTGCCCACAACTCTTTCTGTAATTTCTTTCTTCTAAGCATGCATCTCACCATCTCCATTATAGTTCGATTTTTCCTCTCACTTACACCATTTTGTTGTGGTGTATAGCGAGCTGTCACCTGATGCCTTATTCCATTATCTTTGCAATACTTCTCAAACTCATTGGACATATATTCTCCTCCACGATCAGTTCTCAAAATTTTGATTGACCGGCCAACAATGTTCTCAACTTCTGCTTTAAAATCTTTGAAGACTTGGAATGCTTCTGATTTTTCTTTGAGAAAATAAACCCAAACTTTTCTTGAAAAATCATCAATAAATGAAATAAAATATTTGCTACCTCCGAGAGATGGTACTGGCATAGGACCACAGAGATCGGAATGAACAAGCTCCAGAGGATATTTTGCTTGCCAAGAGGAGTGTGAAGGAAATGGATTCCTGTGTTGCTTACCAAACTGTCATTCTTCACACACACCATCTTCTTCATTAATCTGGGGTAACCTGTCAACCATGTTGTTTGTTGCTAGCAGCTTCAAACTTCCATAATTCAAGTGACCAAATCTGTCATACCATAACCTGGAAGCTCCTTTCTCACGACCAACAAAGCATGATAGATTTGTTGTTTCAAGCTTGAGAGGGAATAGATTATTTCCAGCCACTCCAATCTTTGCAATAAGTTGATCTTTCTTTGACAAGAAGCAAGCATTATCATGAAAATGAATATCATATCCTCTCCTCAAGAGATGCCCAGCACTTAACAAATTGCTTTTTAATCTAGGAACATAATAAACTTCTTACATCTTTTCAATGCTTCCAAATTTTGATTTAAATGTGATTTCTCCAACCCCTTCTATTTTGTAAGCTTTAGCATCACCAATTGTTACTTCACCATGATCTATCAGTTTGAGAGTGGAGAAAAGATTCTTGTTACCTGTCATATGCTTTCTAGCTCCACTGTCAAGGAACCACACCTCCTCTATGTAGTTTCCATGGCATGCTGCGACTAATAAAGTGTCTTGCTCATAGTTTCCAATGTTGCTTTCATGCATAAAACCAGCTCTGAATTGCTTGTCATCTTCTTGCATGGACCAGTAATTTCGCTTGACATGACCTGGTTTATGATAATAAGAACCTCCAGAACGTCCTCTTCCATGATAGTAGCCACGACCTGTTCCTCTACTTGGAAACGTGCTTGGTTGTAATGCATAAACGTGCTTGGTTGTAATGCATAAACCAGATACCGGATATAATGCATTCTTTTCACCTTCATATTGATTGCTCGCCAAGCCTCTTCCAATTCTTTGAAAATTATAACCTCTTCCACGAGAATTAAAGCCTCTTCCTCTTCCTCTTGCTCTATCATCTCTTCCATTCCAATGTGGAGATCTGTGACCATGATTCCAATTGCCTCCCATAGATACGACTTGAGACTTGAGTGCTTGATCTGGTTGAGAAGAGGCAGGTTTCCTCTTATTAATCTTAAACTCGTGAGCTTCCAATCTTCCTTGCAAGTCATCCAGAGTGAGAGTAGACAAATCTGTTGATTCTTCAATAGCAGCTTCAACATAATCAAACTTTGGTAACAAGCTTCAAAGAACTTTTTCAACCACCCTTGTATCTTGTAAAATCTCTCCATTTGAGGCCATTTTATTAACCACAGAGTTGACTCTTGTAAAATACTCCCTAATGCTTTCAGTCTCCTTCATCTCCAACTTTTCGAACTCCGATCTTAGAGTCTGAAGACGAACCATTTTCACCTTTTCTTTGCTTTTGTAGGCTGCATGAATGATGTCCCAGGCTTCCTTGGAAGTCGCAACTTGAGCAATTCTTTCATACACAGACATATCAATTGTCTGGTGGATATAGAAGAGTGCCTTGCTATCCTTCTTTCGATTCTCCTTCAAAACATTCCTCTGTGGTTGTGTTAATGCACCTTCATTTTCTGGTTGAACGTAACCATCTTCGACAGCGTTCCATATGTCCAAGGATTTTAACAACACCATGACATTCTTGCTCCAATAATCATACTTTTCACCATTGAAACGAGGGATGAGTGAAAGCATATTGGGGTTGGAGTTATTTTCATTTGCCATTGGAGCACAACAAGCTTCTACAGCTCTGATACCAGAATGTAGAAGGAAGAGAACAGAGCAAGTGTTTTCTAGGAGAATTCTTATTTAAACTTCTTCTCTCTTTTATTTTCGAATAGCATGATTACAATAGACTTATATAGGCATCAAGAGCCTGACTTTAACACTTCTAACTGTTATGACATTAAACAACCAAACCCCTAGCTGCCAATGGAAAGCCAAAAGACTAATAACAGTAGTAACTGATAATCTGCAAATGAAAAGACAATAACTGACAGCAGCTTTATTCTTAGGAAAACCAAGAAACAAGTTTGGTTTAATTTTCCAACAGCTACGCAGAAGACTTATTGAATATTGATTCATTTCTATACCTGTTATTGTATTACTCCTAGTCTCAATGCAGGAGAGCAGCAACTATAGATAGCAATTTAATGTTACTTTATGAACCTTTTTCACTCTTATTTTTATCACAATATAGAGGCAGTCACTTAATCAGGCATCAGACCAGAATATCTGCATTTCACCCCTGTCGCTTTCCTTAACTCCCAAGGCCTTCCAAACAGCTGGAGAGGCATCAACGATGTTGTGAGGGCATGGAGGCTGGTAATCATGATCAGGATCACAACCCATTGTGGAGTCACACTCATCAACAACTTTGGCTTTCACACTCCTTCCATTACCATGTATGGTAATGTAGTGTGAACACCTCTTCCTATTGTTGAACCACCCGGTGGACAATGCCACGACCCGGGTGTTATCCGAGTGGAATTTATTGTCACATTCAGACGGTCCACCACCATCACCACCTTTCTTGAAGCTGTTGATCGTCAAGGTTGCTTTTGTATGCTTGGACACCGGAGGAGAGCACTTGTAAGTGGTGTAGAGCTTGCCTTTTTTGCAGCATTCAGACTGGTTCTCAGGGTTACATTGTCCCGGAGGAGGCTTTTTACCGACTATTTTGCCACTTGGATTGCAGGTTTGAGCTTCAATGCTCAAACAGATTGTTACAAGAATGATGAAGATGAAGAGAAAAGCACCGGAAGAACAAAAGTGGTACTTCATGTTCTGAGTACTCTTGCTGGTTTTGTTTTGGTTGGTCTGAGGAAGTTGAATCCTAAGTAAGCTATATATAGAGATCAAGCTAGCTAGCTGGTTTTTAATATCAATTGACTTGATTCTCTCTAGAATGATCATACTGTCTGTGAAAGATACCGCTTCGTAATATTGCTGATAAGTATACTGTCAAATTGTGCAGTAACCTTCCATATACATACAATCTGACTGTCCGCATACGGCTCATTATATCACCATACACAAAGAACCATTTTTGTACTTAACGATGGTTCTGTACTGCAGCTGCCTGTGTAAGATTGGTTTGGTTGATTAATACTAGAATAAGATTCCTTAATACAAGAGAAATTAACTAAAGATTCATTAATGATAGATTACTCCAAAGATCCCTTAAAATCTTAAGAGCAGCCTAGCTGGCTATAGCCTCTAACCTATATGAGAGATGCAAAGTCAGGAACCTATATATTGAAGTCTAACATGCATGATATTTTTCTTTTGGAAATTGTGACTGCTAATACCAATTCTTGAACATTAAGGTATACCTTTCCTTCCCCATATGATGAAATTTTACTTCAGTAGTCAGTAAATTAGGAATCAATCAACATGATAATTTCATGATTCTGATTCTACTAGTAGTAAAAGTTAAAAAGCCAATAGATCCTCTCTGGAAATTCCGCTATGGCTGGTTCTATACTAAAAACTGTCTAACTGAAAATGTGTATAAATTATACTAAATGTCCTTATTTGTTGTTCTAATTTTTTTTTTTCCATCTGAAGGTGTCCCCTGTTTTATTCGAAAAGTGTCTTCTTATTGTTCTGCTAGTCATGTAACTACGGAGTAAAAATTGGCCATGGGGATGTTCAAGGCGATTCCATAAAACTGATGTATGAAACACCGGAAGTTTTCTCATCTTGAATAAAGAAAATAAGTAGTCAATTCTAAACACAATGATTTGATAATTTTCTTTAGTTAGCAAAATCTATTTCAACTTGTGGTAGAAATACTGAGTGACTTTGGTTGGTCGTAACTATTAATGCTCTAGAGAAAACTTTGATAGACAATTCACTTTCGGAAAATAATCTGCTTTTGTCATTGCACATACGGCCTCTGCATTCAATTTCAACTTGATGGCCAATAGATGGTGGGTAAATCATGAGTTCAAGTAATTGAGAATCATAACTAGTGCCCGCAATCAGCCCTTACTCGCCTCTGTCTGCTGCCGCCCAGCGCCTAGGCGGCCTGGGCGACCGTTTTTTAGAACACTGCATATAATTGCATAAATCAATCTTCGTTTAAAGACTTTGTACTTCAGATCGAAAAAAGAATTGGCCTGTGGGGCCATCATTAGGCGGCAATGCTAAATACACGGCACTTGCAGCACCTTCTTCAACAAGTAAGACACCTGTATTGAAGTTTATATCTGTTTTGGCATAGCCAGGGCAGACAGAGTTGACGCGAAAACCGGGGTACTTCTTGTCTAAAATACGCATTCATTGATGCTTTTGAGACTGCATAGCCTGACATCATGAAAGGCCAACCCTTGCTTTCAAGTAAACTCTCCTTGAGGTCGTTTAGAAACTCTGTCAATATTTCATCTACACTCTCTTTGCTCAGGTTCTCAACATTAGTACTAAGAATTCCTCTCACCCAATCACTAGGTATGTTCTTTAACTTCCCCCTGGAGGATGAAACATTAACAATTCTTGGTGAATAAGATAGCTGGAGGAGTGGAATTAGTGTTTCAACTGTTCTTTTAGCACCATAATAATTGATTTGCAAGCATTCTTCTGTTAACTCGTAAGTTTCAGTCAACAACTTTTTCCAATCAATCTGTCCTAGTCCCTGCATGAACCAGTAAGAAAAAGAATTCATTTTTTACGGTCTCTTGAACTCTCAGATGACTTACTTTGCAAAGATACAGGAAAAAGGTATGGGGTCAACTCAAATAGACCACCCTTAGGCCAAACCGAAGATCAAACCACAATTTTCACATTATAGTACATTGAACTAATGAAAGCATTTAGTTGTTGTAAGTACAAGGTTTACACTTGATGTGTTGGTATCCCTATACAAACTACAAAGCACTGAAGAAGCCTGTAAAATCAAAACTGGTTTCGGAGAATTTTAGGTAATTGCATCTCATGCATAAGCGCGAGATTGCAACATGTGTTGTAATCCCCGAGTCAGTCACTCAGTCCTAGTCAACCCTATGTTTTTGGGAGTCTAATTTTGGAAAGTATCTTTTGGTTTTTAGATGTTATATTACAAAGATATTTTCCAACTGATAAAATCGTGCTTTTGAAGTCCGAGGTGATTTAGGATTTATTTATTTTAATTGGATATCTTTTATTAAAAGATCTTTCCTAGTAGGAGTCCAATTAAGGTTAAGTCTTAATTGTTGATGATTTGTTTTCTCCTCAATATATTCAGAAAAGCAGCGTTGATTATGGCGTGATTTTGATGCAAGAATTATTGTGTGCCTTGCTTGCTTAGAAAGAGTTCCATAGGAGTCCATGAAACACTTGTTCCGTGTCTAAGTGTTTCAATATTGTTCATTCACCTACATGCATTGATTCTCTCAAGACTAGTAGAGAAGTTGTGGATGCAAGAAGAGTGATAATTGAAGATCATTCAAGTGAAGAAGGCGTTCAAGGTTGAAGACAAACATCTCATTAGTTAAGTCTAGTGATTGTAGCCGAGCTAGAGCTACTTGTGTTCATAAAGAAACATATCCTTCATCATAATAAGTGAATTGATTTTATTTTGGGTTCTCAAGAGTAAGAGCCTCGCAGTGTTTTTAATCTCATATTTGAGGTTTTCATTGCGTAACCAAAATCTTGTGTTCTGTCTAATTTTTTTGGTTTCTGCCCAGTAAGGATTAAAACATGTCAGGGCTGTCGATTGAGGCAGCCGCCTCAGGCCACCGGCTCCCGGGGGCCTTCAGAGTTTATGTAAATATGATATAGATAGTATATATAAATACTCCTTGCTCCTTTAAACAAGAAAATCTTTGTTGCTCTAGCGGAAATGAGGAGAACTCGCGTCCTTCCCCACCAAGGTTCGAATCGTGTTCCCATTTCTTCTCTTTTTTTGGTTTTTTCAATCAGTTAAGTGATTTGAGGAGGGCCCAAAGCCCAAATCGAACTTGCTTCATCCTTTCAGCTTTATTATATTTTTATTTAATTACCTATTTTTCTTGGACCCTATAGCTTAGCTCATTTTTTTTTCCTTCTCCTTCTCCTATTCCATATAAATAGGCTTGACATTTAAACCCGTAACTAGCAAATCCACACGATACCCGCGCGCTAAAAACCTGCACAAACTCCCCCGTTTATTAATCCGGACTAAAAAAAAGCCCGCACTCAAAAAACCAGCAAATTAACGGGCCTTGCATGCTAAACCCGTTGGAACCCGTTAACTCAAAACCCTTCCCAAAAACCCATTTCTAACAAACTTTTAGGATTTTTAATTTTTTTAAATTTGATTTACTCTCAAACTTTATCTTATTCTAACAAGCATTATCAAACGAGGCATTAATTATAAAAATACGCGATGCTATGGTCTACTCCCGCGTGTGTGTGTATGTAGATCTTCAACTTTGAATTAGTACTCTTCTTGGAGGACTGCTTTATATATAGCACCTTATGACTATGGCTTCAGATCTAATACTACTTTGACTATTACAAATAGTTATTGTAGAGCCAATAGTTACCTTTTGAATGTTAGAATCTCCCTTTTCTGTTTGAATGGTAATTAATTGTATATTCTTGTTTCATTCTTATAGGCAACTTGATTGCCTTTCAATGTCAAAAAAGCTACTTGCAGTGCCTTGTGAAAGAGTAATGTTGTTGTCAAAAAATATATATACATAAGTCTTATCTGGTTCTAGTTGCTTTGATAAAAAGTATTAAAAAAAAAAAATTGTTTACTGGTCTTAACGGGTTTTAACGAGTTCCAACGGATAACCCGCAAACCTGCCTGGTTTAGCCCGCGAAACCCGTTAAGCTAAAAGGTTCTTACCGGGTTGGCCCGTTAAGAACCCGCTCGGTACCCTCACATTGCCATGCCTATATATAAACTTTTCTTTTCCTTTTTTCCATATGAAGAACTATTCCCTATCCTTCTCCGTATGGAAAACTAACCCAAATTAAACTTTGGGGAGATGATCATTTACCTTATTTTAGGCACCAAATTGCCCGCTTGCTCCACTAACAGTTTTTTAACCCATTTACCCAAAACACTCTAAGGGATTATTTCCCTAATACCCAATTAATTCTTTTTATTTTTTTGGGGACTTTTTTGCCCTCTCTCTCTCTCTCTCTCTCTCTCTCTCTCTCTCTCTCTCTCTCTCTCTCTCTCTCTCTCTCTCTCTCTCTCTCTCTCTCTCTCTCTCTCTCTCTCGCTCCCTCCCTCCCTCCCTTCATCCCTCCAACAGGTCGCCCACGACGCCGGCTCTCGCCATTGCCACGTTGAAACTCGTCGTCGTGCTCTCCGCGGCTAGGCTCGACGCCAAGCCTACGGTCCTCGTCGCTAAGAAGCTCGGCAAGGCAGGGTTGGACCTTCTGAAGGAATCGATGACCGCCAGTAGAATCGGGTACGTCTTTGATTTTGTTCTGTCTCTCTCGCTGGCGATTGATCATCACGGAAATCACAACGTGATTGTATCTCCTGTCCCGGGCTGCAACCGGAGTCGTTGCAATCAGAGTCAAATCAGTGTGAAGGCAAACGGCCAACCAAAATTGTTGCAAAACAACTAGAATTGTGGGCAAAATCGTCAACCGAAGTCGAGATTATTGGGGGGAAATAATGTGTCTTAATTGTTATAAAGTCTCTATAATTGTGTTCGGTGATATTTTTCTTTGTGTTAAAGACTGCTTCTAATGTGTTTTGGTATTTCTGATATATTATTGGGCGGCAATAATCTGTTTATTGTGGGGCAATAATATATTTATTTTGTTATTTTTTCCATGAATATGGGTGATCCTTTTGTTGTTAGGTGCATTTATTCTTGTTAAGAGACCACCCGGGAGGCCTAGGGTGAAACAGTTCAAGTGAAGTGGAGAGTGTGAAAAAAAGCCAATTCGTTGTGGATTTAAATTCACCAAGTATTGAATTTGAATACCTGTACTTTTGTAAACTAATTCAAAACCAAACTGAGTTACTTCTGACCATCTATAAAAAAATTATTGGGGGGCAATAAACTTTTTATGACCCCCCAATAAACCTAATTATGTTGGTTAATGAATCCAGCAGCATTTTGTTGAAATGACCTGTAATAAATGAACTACAGTTAAGACATTATTGCGGGGCAATAATCTGTCTATTGCCTCCCAATAGACCACCCAAAAAATCACCAGTTTCTATCATTGACAGATTATTGTACTTTAATAAACTCAAAACAACATAAAACTTATCAAAACTCTAATTTCAATGATTAATTAACCACAGTTAAGAAATTAATGGGGGGGCAATAATCTGTCTATTGTCCCCTAATAGACCACAGTTTTGACGTCGTCCGAGACCTGCAAGCGAAGCCCAGACTCGATTCCAGCTTGGAGCTCCGAAGCTTCCCGGACATCTGACAAACAAAACTGGCGAAGCCCAGACCCGATTCCGGCGTGGAGAGTTTCTCGGACATCTGTCGAACAAAACCGGCGAAGCCCAAATGGGTTGGGATCGTGGAGTTAGATGGCGTCATCCTCTGGTGGTCCGACGGTGGGACAGAGCGGCGGCAATGGAGGCCGACATCGACGGTGGAGTGGTGGGTGAGAGAGAGAGAGAGAGAGAGAGAGAGAGAGAGAGAGCCTGAGACGAGGTTAGAGAGAGAGAGAGAGAGAGAGAGAGAGAGAGAGAGAGAGAGAGAGAGAGAGATGAGGGGGAGGAGAGAGAGATATGAGTGTAATTTGTTAATTAAAATGGGGGCAATACTGTCAAACACTGTTAGATTGGGTAAATGAGGTTAAAAAACTCTTAGTGGAGTATGTGGGCAATACTGTCAAACACTGTTAGATTGGGTAAATGGGGTTAAAAAACTCTTCGTGGAGTATGTGGGCAATTTTTGGCTAAAATTGGGTAAGTGGTCACGGCCCCTTAAACTTTTATAGGGAATAAATATTGATATATTTTTGTTTTGTTATTAACTTCATCTTTACTTTTATTCAAAATACATGATTTTGTACTGTTATTTGGCTCGAATATATATATATATATATATATATATATTGTTGGAGAGGAAAGATCCCACATTGGAAAAAGTGACAAATAAAATATAACTTATAAGTGGGTGGCTCTTATCCAATTGTACCGAGGCATTTTGTGATTAAAACCCAACACCTAACATGTGGTTAAGTTGGGACAGTATCGGTACAATGGTGGACCACAGGCCACGCTTGTCGCTGTTTAACATGGTATCAAAGCGGGTCTTTCTCTAATTGCGTCTCCAATTGTCATGGGCCCGAGTTTGGGTTCCTTATATTGCCATCGGAATATTCCGATTGGATTGTTACCAAGTGTCCGATGTGAGCCTTGGATTGTTATATTGGTGATTACACGCATTTTTATGCATGTAATTGTATCTAAAACACTATAAATAAGTTAATCCTTAAGTCAATTATTATGTAATTGTTAAAGGAAAAACACATTATGTGCCTTCATCAAAGTGATTGACGGAGAGGGAATCAAGTAATTAGCAATCACCATCAATCAGCATGGATCAAGGACCAATCAGTAGTTAATGTCATCATTGTAATTGATATTTCTGTTGTAATCCTCTTCCTATATAAAGGGGCTATGAAATGAATTGAGTAGACCAATTCCACTTGTCATTTTACTTTTACACGTTATCAGCACGCTCAGAGCAAATAAGTCAAGAAAGAAAACCATAGAGAATTTTTTTTTCTGCCGCCACCGTAAACAAAAAAAAAAAACAGATCTCCAGGTCGGCTTGATGCACTAAGGCCATATTCCAATCAACCTCTCCCTGACGGCCTCCAGCCAACCCTCCTCTCCTTGCAGCAGCCTCGAGCACACGCCTCACCCTGCTAGCCCACACGAGCCAAGCACTTGCCTGCAACGCCCTCGCAAGCCCAGCCGCGCCCACATCACCGGAAGCAACCGATCTGCAGCCCAATCGCAGCAACCTTTCAGCCACAAAGCAGCAAAGTTCCTCACGGCCCCGACTGCACAGATCCCAGCAGCCTCAGCACCCCGCGACCTCCCTTCAGCCTGCTCTCACCCAGCACACCAGGCCGCGTTTCACCTCCACCTTGCACGTCCCACCAGCCTCCAGCCCCCGCGCCTGCTTTTCCAAATCGATCAGCTAGACACCAGCGCCCGACTACCCTTCTAGATCGATCCGCCTGACACCACGCCGGAGCAGCATGGCCCAGCCCCTGCTGCAACGCCCCGATGCAGCAGCCCTGCCAAAAAAAAAAAAAACCAGAAGAAGAAGAGAGGAAAGAAAAAAAAAAACAGCAGCCCAAGAAAAAAAAAAAACAAGGCCCATGGCCCACTGCTGAAAAAAAGAGGAAGCGGCCCAGTTTTCTCAAATCCAAAAACATCGCTACGCACGCCTGCATCAACACGCGCGTGCGCTAGGATTGTTTTATTTTCTCCAAACCAAGTATGTTATCTTTTATTTATTTAATTTCATATTATGGTATAATTAATTATTTATAATTAGAACTTTTGAGAATGTTTAATTAGATAATATTGATTGTTTTTTTTAAGCATGCCTTGTTATTTATGTTTTATATAATCATCTTTAAGCATGATTTATAATTATGTTTAAGCATGCTTTATATTTTCTTGCTTATGTTTTTATTATGAAATCTTAAGCATGTTTCGTGATTTTTATGCATGATATATTCTTGCTATTATTATGTGTAGTATATAATTTGTTGTATATTTTTGAAATTTGAGCATGCCATGTAGTTTATTTTTTTATATGCTATATTTAAATGTGCTATGATTATTTTTAATGCAACATATCAATTCAGTTTTACCAGGATAATGAAAATTCATGCGCATTATCCATACACTTTTACTGTGATAAAGCATTTTCACATAGCATTGAAAGAAAAAAATGTGACCATTTCGAATCTTGGTCTTGAAATCTAATTTACATTTTTGGAAAATAATTTACGTGGATGTCTTATGACTGCGTAATTTATATCTTCTTTCTTGTTTATGTAGATGGCTGATCCAACTCGACCTGAATTTGACATCTTGGACTCAGAAGGACTTGAGTACCACCGTTGGGTTTCCGATGTAGAAACTGCGTTTGTGGCAAAAGACTACACTGCCACCATTACCGACCCCAAAGATGTTGAACTATCTAATAAGGTGAAAGCAGATGCCTTACTGTTTCTGAGGCGACATATTGATCCCAGCCTACGCTAGGAGTACCTTCAGTTGAAGACACCCAAAGAACTGTGGGATGCCCCTAAGGGACGTTTTGGGAACATTCACGATACTTTGCTCCCAGGACTGGCTGTTCAGTGGAATGGAATCCACTTGCTTGACTATAAAAGGGTCAATGACTTCAACAAGGATATGTTACTCTTAAAGGCACGTCTTAATTTCTGTGGAAGGGAAATCACAGAAGATGATATGATCCACAAGACTCTTTCCACCTTTCCTACTTCAGCGTTTATGCTAGCGGACAAGTATAGGCTAGAGTATGACAACAAAAGAATCACAACCTTTAATAAGTTGATCAGCCTACTGCAAGTGGCTGAAATACATAATGAGGTTCTCTTGAACAACAATGCCAGGCCTACTGGGACAAAGACAATTCTCGAGGCAAATTATGAAAAAATAAAAGGCGAAAATAACTCCAATGCAAGTGGGTTTAGACGTGCTAATCCCTACCCACGTGGCAACAATGCAACACGTGGAAAGGGACATGGGGATCGTTGAAACAAGATGCAAAAGGAAAGAGTTGACAATGAACCATGCTATAGGTGTGGATTCATTGGGCATTAGTACAAAAACTGCCAAGGAAACAACAGAGTAGCAGCCAATTACAAGAGGTATAGCGAGTCTAAATAACAAGAGGCTCACTATATGAAAGAAAGAGGTCATGACCTAGATGTCAACCTTACAATTGCAGACTTCAATGGCAAAGAGGAACTTGCTAAGTCAATGGATGCTCTCAATCTTGACTGATCTGCTTTATTTTCCAAAGACAGTTGTGAAGGCATAATGCCTCATTTTTAATTAGACTATTACTTGGTCTTAAAGTTTATTTCAATAATGGTTTGATGAATTAGATTTATGAACATGACCTTGATTTGATTATCATTAGCTTATTAATAAATTTCGAATTTTATTCTGAAGCACTGAATTTATTCAAATTTATTTACTACACATATTTACATGGTTCGAAATAGCACTATAAAGATGTAAAACAATACATCTAGAAAAAGGAAAAATTATTAGAATGAAAAAAAATACCATTCTACGCAAATAGAAATACTCTAAAGAATACGAGTTATATTTTCTAAATACCTCCCATTTATTTGTAGGAATGAATGGAGGAGAACTTGAGTGCTTAGTTGATAGTGGGACTACCCATACAATATTAAGAAATAGGAAATTATTCATTGAATTAATAGCCTATAATTCCTCTGTGATTACGATGAGCGGATCATCACAAGTAATAAAAGGGCGAGGAACTGCCAAAATTTTTGCTGCCTAATGGCACAACATTTCAAGTCACAGACGCTCTATATGCACTAAGAGCTAATCGAACCTTGTTAAGTTTCAAAGCTAATTGTGCCAACGGTTATCCAGTAGAAACACACTGTGAGAATGAAATTGAATACCTTGATATTAACTCTAATGAATGTGGAAGGAAACGCATTTTAGAGAAACTTATGAGTTAATCTAGTAGACTGTACCTCACTATGATTCGGATCATTGAACCCTATGTTGTCACCAATAATGAAATGTGGGACGCTGACTCATACAGGCTTTGGCATGAACACCTAGGGCACCCCGGTCGTGATATAATGATCCGTATTTTAAAGAACTCATATGGACATCCCTTCTTTCGAGTGAAAAATAAAGTCGGAGAAAAATCAGTCACACTGCAAGGTGTCAGTCCTAGTACTGCTCAAATGCAGCTATTGCTTTC
Organism: Rosa lucieae; assembly: GCA_024704745.1. NCBI lineage: Eukaryota > Viridiplantae > Streptophyta > Magnoliopsida > Rosales > Rosaceae > Rosa > Rosa lucieae. The sequence continues at coordinate 46,089,352 of CM045492.1, forward strand.
TAAAGTACCAGAAGCACTACCTCCCATTATGCCTCATTGACTATTTCGAAGGCACACCACTCTTTTTGCAAAGCCTGCTCTTTAGCAAAAACAGGATGGAGACCTTCCTATGCTAAAGACACAAAACAAAACATTCCATTCTTACAAAGGACACAAAGAGATATATGTAGACCTATCCATTCAAAATGCGGACCATTCAAGTACTTTATGGTTCTGGTGGATGCTTCGACAATCTGGTCACATGTCGTTTTATTGTCCACAATAAATGTTGCAAAACTCCTAGCACAGATTATATGTTTAAGGGCTCACCACCCTGATCACCATATCAAGTCCATAAGGCTTGATAATGCTGGAGAGTTTACATCACAAGCATTTGATGCTTATTGCATATCTATCAGGATCGATGTAGAGCATCTTGTACCCTATGTGTATACACAAAATGGTCTCACAGAAGCCACCATTAAAAGGCTACAGATGGTGGCCAGGGCATTGGTTATGCGCACCAACCTGATATCTACATGGGGTTATGCAATATTGCACGCAGCTTTACTTATTCGTTTCAGACCCACAGCTAGCTAACCATTTTTTGCGTACCAGTTGGTAACTGGATATGAGCCTGACATTTCACACTTACGCATATTTGGTTGAGTAGTATATGTGCCTATTGCACCCCACAGCGTACCAAAATGGGTCCTCAGAGACGATTAAGTATTTATGTTGGATACGAATCCCCAATAATTATCCGCTATTTGGAACCCTTGACAGGCTATCTCTCTACTGCTAGATTTGCGGATTGTCACTTTGATGAGACAGTTTTCCCGTCGTTAATGGGAGATAGGAAAAAGGATTTTCTAAGGGAACGACAGGAATTGTCGTGGTTTGTCCCCACTCTGTCTCATTTTGATCCCCGCACTTCACAATGTGAAAGTGAAGTGAAAAGAATAATCGATCTTCAGAACGTAGCAGATTCAATGCCTGATGCGTTTACTAATATCGCAAAAGTGATGAGATCACATATACCAGCTGCAAATGTGCCTGCAAGGTTAGAAGTCCCCAACAAGGGGCACGGTGCTGTAGATAGAGGCACTACAACCACACTTAGTGGAGGTGCGGTTGAGGTCGTGGCTCGCCAAAGGAAGAGGGGGAGGCCACTTGGTTAGATTGATACTCACCCAAGGAAAAAGAGGGCGAGTAAGGCACAAACCAATCATCAATGTATAGAATCCCTCTCATGAGATTGTCTCTGATTATAGTTATGTCCATGAATCAATACTAGAGGACGCTCCGATGTTTAAAATGATTCCAGAGAACAAAGAAATCTCAAAGGATTATGAGAGTGCGTATGAGTTGATAGAAAGATCTTCCATACACATTGATGATATATACTGTTGCTCAAGGAATCATAGAGCACGATGATATCGAACCACGTTCTGTTGAAAAATGTCAACAAATAGCAGATTGACCTAAATGGAAAGAAACAATTTAGGCAGAGTTAGATTCTCTGACAAAGAGACAAGTATTTGGTCCGGTAGTGCTAACCCCACCAAGTGTAAAGCCTGTAGGACATAAATGGGTCTTTGTCAGAAAGCGTAATGAGAAGAATGAAGTCTTGAGGTTCAAGGCTCGCCTTGTGGCGCAAGGTTTCTCACAACGCCCTGGAATTGTCTACTAGGAGACATACTCTCCCGTAATGGACGTTATAACGTCCCGCTACTTAGTTAGCTTAGTAATTTCCAAATGACTGGAAATGCAGCTCATGGATGTGGTTACTACATATCTCTATGGGGATCTAGATTTAGATATATATATATATATATATATATATGAAAGTGCCTGATGGCCTTACATTACCCAAGTCAAGTGACTCTAAACTACGGAGTGCGTTTACAATTAAGTTGAAACGTTCACTTTACGGAATGAAACAATCCGGGCGGATGTGGTAGACCCGTCTAAGTGACTACTTGATTGGGAAGTGATATAAGAACGATGAGATATGCCCCTGCGTATTCATAAAGAAAACAAGTACCGGATTTGCAATTGTAGCTCTATATGTCGATGATATGAACATAATAGGTACTCTTGATGAAATAAGAGAAACCGCGAGCTACTTGAAATCCGAATTTGAGATAAAGGATCTTGGGAAAACTCTATTCTATCTAAGCCTTGAACTAGAACACCAAGTTTGTGGAATACTAATCCACCAGTCTGCGTATGTCCAAAAGTCAGGTGATATAACATGGACAAAGCGCATCCTGCTAGCACTCCCATGATCGGTCGAAGCTTGGATGCAAGGAAAGATCCATTTTGTCCAAAGGAAGATGACGAAGAGGTGTTGGGAGTTGAAATTCCCTATCTAAGTACAATATGCACATTATTGTACTTAGCCCAATGTACTCGACCAGACATTGCATTCTCAGTGAACTTGTTAGCTAGATTTAGCTCAGCGCCAACGCAGCGTCACTGGAATGGTATCAAAAACATTTTTGATACCTAAAAGGAACCATTGACTTGAGACTGTTCTTTCCCTATAGAGAGACAAGAGGGACCGCAGATGGAACTGCAATTCCTAAAGGAAATGTTGATGGTGAAAACGCCACTCACTACACCGAAACGCCAAATGACGTTTTGGTTGGTTTTGCTGATACTGGGTATCTCTCTGACCCACATAAAGGTCGTTCCCAAACTGGTTATGTATTTACCAGTGGGAACACGACGATATCTTGGAGATCAACCAAGCAAACCCTTGTGGCTACCTCCTCGAACCACTCAGAGATCATTACTCTACATGAGGCGGTTCGTGAGTGTGTATAGTTAAGAGGTATCATCACACATATTCGAGGGACTAGTGGTTTGAGTTCTACCACTGAAGAGCCTACTTGCATTAATAAAGATAATGCAGCTTGCATCGAACAGATGAAGCTAGGGCATATCAAGGGTGATAATACAAAACACATATCACCAAAGTTTTTCTACAATCAGCAACAACAGGCCTTCCTCAAGATTCAAGTGAATCAAGTAAGATCTGAGGAGAATGTGGCAGATTTGTTCACCAAATCATTGCCAAAGGCCATATTTGAGAAACATGTGAAAAGCATCGGAATGTGAAGACTTTCCAAGCACCCTTGATTAATGTAAGGATCAGGGGGAGGTGTAGACGTTAGGGGGAGTCTAACACACACATGTCATTATCAAATGTAAAAGGTGCGTTGTGCTCTTTTCCTTCGACCAAGGTGTATTTTTTGTCCCACAGGGTTTTTATTGTTACTTGGCAAGGTTTTTAGTGAGGCAACAACTCATGCACCATTTCATCTTTGACTTGGCACAAGGGGGAGTGTTAAAGGAAAAACACATTATGTGCCTTCGTCAAAGTGATTGACGGAGAGGGAATCAAGTAATTAGCAATCACCATCAATCAGCATGGATCAAGGACCAATCAGTAGTTAATGTCATCATTGTAATTGATATTTCTATTGTAATCCTCTTCCTATATAAAAGGGCTATGAAATGAATTGAGTACACCAATTCCAATTGTCATTTTACTTTTACAATAATTAATCTATTTATATTTATCTTGCAGAAAATAAGTGGAGTTACAGAAACCGATAGACAATTAGACAAAATTAGAGCAAATTAGAGTTTCCGACAAAAAGTCATCTCCGAGTCAACTGTGACCGATGACATGAAGGGAGCGGAATCCAAAACCACAATATTACGTGCGGTGGTGCCGTAGAATTGTAAAAATCGAAGATAGAAGAAGAAATGCAATTTAATTAATTAAGATAATTAATCAGACGATTAATTGCTTAATTAATTAGGAAGGCACTAGCAGCCAACTTAATTAAACTTAATCAATATTTAATTAAGCATGGCTAGTATCAGAAACACGTGCAGCAGCCTTGGTTTCTTTCTTCTTTTGTATTGGACCACACAAACGCTGACACGTGGTTGCTATCTTCCTTGGTTTTTACACACATCAGCCCTTATTCTCTTCTTCTTACGCAGAAGCATAGCCAGCACCTCATATATATATAGACCACGATCTATTTTTCCAGACATCACCAGCAGCGCCGCACAGCAGCCTTGGGAGGGCTGCTCCCCTTCCACTCCTCCCCTTCCATTTCTCTTATTTTCTTTACTTTTCTTGTAGCTATTTGGAGGATTTCTCACTCAAACTTCAAAGAATTATCATCAAGAGCACCACACCTATATTTTGGGTAGTTGGGTGAAGAAATTACTTGGTTCATATTAGCTCAAGCTAGAAGTGACCAAGCTAACTCTCCCCTCTCTTCCTTATTATCTATTCCATAATTTTATTTGTTATTGATAATGTATTTGACTATGGATAGTGAGTAGTTCAATTTTGGGAGTTAGGGCGGTGAAGCCCTAACTCATCTTGTATAAATATTGATGCTTTACTTTTAATAAATGTAATTTCCGTTGTATATGCTTTAAATCCGAATTTATTGGTCCTTAGAAGCATGTTTCTAGGCTTTGTCAACCTCTGAAATTATGTTGTGGGCAATTGTGATGAATAGATTGATAAATTGACAACTTATTAGTTTTGTGGCGTCTGGGATTTAAGTGTGGTGACCATTAGCTAGCTTAATTGTAGCTAACCTTGCTTGAGTCTCTATTATCTTGCTCTCTAGGCCTCTAATTTTGGATATTGCGGCCTTAACCGGCGTAATGCCCAAATTAAAGAGTTGATTGTGGCCTTAGCCCTACACCGAAAGGATAATTGGCTTAGTAGCCTTAACCAGTACTGGTTAGATACGGGACTCGACACATATAGAAAAAGCATGCATTTGTGAAATTGGCATTGATATTTGCAAGAGAGTTAGTGTGAATCACCCGACACTCTCATGTTCCCATTAAGTTGAAAACCTAAATTTACTTTTCTAGTTCGTTAATTAGTTGTTTAGTTTACTTTTCGGTTGCGTTTAATTTAGTTAATTCACAATTCAAAAATTCCTACAATTTTTGACTCATTTGTGCATATCCACTAGTAGGCTCTTAGTTTTGATTAGGCTTTGGTGAAAACCAAAACCGAGCATTGCTAAGGCGCTTGGTACCTTGGAATAGCTAGCATTTTTATTTTTTTTCTTTTACTTTTTCCTTTATTTTCTTAGTGACTCTAGTTCCGACTATCCTAGAATTGTGAGTTAGCCACTAATCTCCGTGGTACGATAATTTTGGGCTTAATACTTCCCTATCTTGACAATATTTGTACGCTTGCGAGAGCATGTGCATCAAGTCAATTGGCCAAGTCTCCGATATGAGACTTGTGTCCCAATTTCCAATGTGGGAATTGGATTGTTAATTAATTTCACGTGCAGACCTAGAGTTATGTTGCACGTGAAGCGGTGTGTTGGAGAGGAAATATCTCACATTGGAAAAGTGACAAATACAATATAACTTATAAGTGGGTGGCTCTTACCCAATTGTACCGAGGCCTTTTGTGATTAAAACCCAACACTTAATGGGTGGTTAAGTTGAGACAGTATCGGTACAATGGTGGGCCACGGGCCACGCTTGTCGCTATTTAACATGGTATCAGAGCGTGTCTCTCTCCAATTGTCATGGGCCCGAATTTGGGTTCCTTTTATTGCCATCGGAATATTCCGATTGGATTGTTACCAAGTGTCCAATGTGGGCCTTGGATTGTTATATTGGCCAAGTCTCCGATATGAGACTTGTGTCCCAATTTCCAATATGGGAATTGGATTCTTAATTAATTTCACGTGCAGACCTAGAGTTAGGTTGCACATGAGGGGGCGTGTTGGAGAGGAAAGATCCCACATTAGAAAAAGTGACAAATAAAATATAACTTATAAGTGGGTGGCTCTTACCCAATTGTACCGAGGCCTTCTGTGATTAAAACCTAACACCTATTGGGTGGTTAAGTTGGGACAATATCGATACAATGGTGGGTCACAGGCCACGCTTGTCGCTGTTATATATATATATATATAGGAGGCCACATTTTTACTCTTCGCCTCATTAGAATCTCAAGACCTGCCCTGAAAAAATATATGTATATCTCATATTCAAATTTTGAAATGCAAGTCCATTATCGAAATACATCCAAAACCAAGAGAATAAAAGTTCCGTTTCCTTGAGGTAGGGTGGTGGAGGAGTCAATTGGAGTGAACTAATGACCCAAACATATGATCTAGCTAAAGTATGTGTCGAAACAACTACTATGGTGCAAAGAAAGTTACCAAAGCATTCCTTCCTCTCCTCTGTCTATCTGATTCACTAAGAATTGTCAGTCTTGCTTCTGGCATGGGGACATTACCGGTATATATGAAGAGTTTTCTTAAAGATATCTTATTCACCAATAGTTGCCAATGTTACAATCTATCAGTGTAGCCTTAAGCCTTGCAACCAAAGCTACAATGTATACCATGTTAAGGCACTTAATTAAGCAATCACCCGAAAATTTTAAACAGTAGGGAAATGGATGACCAAACATGTACATCAGGTCAACAACTTCTAACTAACTCATGCTATCACCACGGTGGTGCCACTGCGATTTTGTAGAATAAATCTTAGCAACTGACTTAATTTCTGCAGGATTACTTTTTTGTGTTCATTTGATTTTTCACTTTCCATAATGTCAAGCTGAAGTTAAACTATAACACTAGTTGCCATTTTGATCGTAACGGTTACTTTTGCTGCTGGCATTAGTCCACCGGGTGGTGTTTATCAGGATAAACATATTTAAGGGAAGTCAATAGCAGGCACAATCATTCACACACAATTTACTTGTGTTTCTAGCCCTAATTACCTTGAAATTAGTGAATACTCAAGCATTATTTCGTAGTATTACTTTGTTTTCTTCATTTGTAGGAAATTATGGTCAAGAGAGGAAAAAGACGAAAGACGCAGCAAATTCGAGCAAAAAGTCAACTCCGACTAAAGGACCAAAAGTCAACTAGTTGACCATCGGGTCAACCAAGTCAACTTGGCCCAATAGCAAGAAGTTCGGGCCCAAGACCAAAGAAGCACACAAGTGAAGACCCAAGCCCATTTGTGTTACATCTTTGTATTTAAATTTCAAATTCAAAATTGATGTAATGACAATAATAATTAGTGGATCGCACACCTCACACATATCACACATGTGGATGAAGATATTTATTTGTGTTCACACTAGGCACACACTCACTTACACTTTTACCTTCGGTTTTCTTTTTATTTTCCAAAATGTTTTCTAAACTTCTAATTCTCTACATTTTTATTAGGTTGTTTTACTCTTTTCATTTTACCCTTTTTCTACTTGTTTTTGAGCCCTTAGATCTAGGGTACAAGTCTAATCTTGACCTTGAACCCAATGGGGTATTTAAGCACCTTGACACACACATTTCACAAGCTTAAGACCCATTTTTCAGCACCCTAGCCTTTTGGCCGAATTTGGGACTTCTCTCTCTTCTCACCTCTTCTTCTCTTCTTCATCCCCCATTCTTCACATGTAAGCTTGCACAAGGAGGAGGCACACATATTTCCGGTATCTAGGCCACCATCTCTACACCATGGCTTCATAAGGGTAGCAAGAAAAGCTATGAAGTTATGGCAATAGCTAGTGACAAGCTTTGCCTTAAATTTCATGGATTTCTCCTCTCTTTCCCTCTTCTTTCTCTCTCTTATTTCTTGCTTATGGTGTTGTTTGATGTGTATTGATATATACTTGTGTGTGACCTCTCATGGTTTTAGGGTTTTGAAACCCAAGTTTAGTTTTGTATGGTTTTGTTGAGAAATTAATAAAATTGATGTTTATTCATATGATTTGTGTACTTTTGCTTTAATTTCTTCACTCTAGATGTATGGTTTAGATTTTCCCCTCCTTAATCTATGTTTGGTGTGTTGGAATTGGAATATTAAATTGGGGAATTTATATTTCAATTTAGATTATGGCATGAGTATGGTGGAATTTGCGCATTGCATATCTCTATTTCCATTTGGATTTCTTAGATAGTGGTTCTCCAATCACCCAATTTTGAGTATTATTACCCTTGATTGTCGGAATAGTATTCGGAATTGTTGGGTAGGGTAATTGTTATCACAAGTACTCTTTTCGACCTTATTATTTGTGGTGATGCTTGCTAGAGTGTATTACAATCGATTGTCGAAACATAAAGCATTTAGTTTTGAGCACTTGTGGCCCTAACAAGGCATAAGGTTTGAGACTAGTATAGGGTAGCCAAAAACTAAGTATTCTTTCTTCTTCTTGTTTTTACTTTGGGTTTGACTACTATTTTATGACAATCAATTTAGATTTCTTTTCGACCTCTTAATGCTAAATGGAAATCCGACAAAACATTTGAAGCATCATTTGAATTAATCATCATCATTCCATATGATTTTAGATTTGTGTGGAGAACCTTGAATTCCATGGTGACCCTTGATGCGATGCATCCCATCTTTCTATCTATCTTATTTTTATGTTGTAATTTGTTAGTTTATTTATCATTTATGAAAATTCAAAAAAACATTGTGACTTTTCCACTACCATTCATTTGTAAATCCATGTGGGCGTGAGCATTACAAGCACTTTTGTGTGTTTCACGGCCCTATCTAGGCCTTGCTTGGTGCAAGGTCGTCTATGTGACTTTGTGTGATGCAAAGTTATGCTTGAATGAGGCTCGGTGCCTTGTTTAGCATTTTTTCTATTTTTATTTGTTTGTGCAAGTAATTTTCGATGACTTAGAACCATAGGATTCTTAGCTAGCTCGTAATCCCCGAGGTACGATAAACCGGGACGTAAATACTTCCCTTCTTTGATGACCGTGTTGATTGTTACGCGATAGGTTAATGAAAAACGCTCAAATCACACAACAACTGTTTTCAAGGTGTTTGAAATAAGCAATTATGTCGTGCTATTCACATCACTCTCGATAGTTGTTGTTCTTATGAGTATCATTCCATATCCGAGAAAGCCATTGATAAGGTTGTTGAGGGTTGCTCATAAGGTAATGTGGGTAGTTGTGGCATTCATGGCAACAGGGTTTGTTGCAGCCACATGGGTTTTCATGCTACATAATCCGAAAAATGAATTGTTGTTTGTAGTTTTTTTTACTATAAGCATTGGAATTCTGGGAACAGTTTTTATTTGGCTTGGTGTTATACTAGTTGTTCATTGCCTACGAAAGTCGAAGTGGAAAAAGAGAAGAAGAGAAATTAGGGAGGCTGATGAGGACCCTGAAATGGGAAGCCAAAACTCAGATGTTCATAGCACCTATAATCAAGGATATCATTCATATTTAGGGTTTAGGGTTTAGGGTTTAGGGTACAAGATAAATCACAAAGGCTCAAAAATGGGTTCTAGAGAGAGAGTGTCTTGCTTCTCACTAGAATCTGTTTCCCCACAACCAACGCCTGTACCTGTGCTCCCCAATACACTGCACCGATCCAATCCTAATGCCAAATCAATACCACCTTAACCTATTCATCCACACCCAATCTTCTTCATACCCCCAATCCCAATCCAATCATTTTGCTTCTAGTTCCTTCTCACCCATGTCCTACTAACTTTGCCCATACTTTGTTCTCTTTGGCACTGCCCTGGGAGAACTGTTTAGAGGTCCTGCATAACTTGACCAAACAAAAGTTCGTGACATTATGTCAGGTAAATTCTCTGGTTAACTTGGTAATGATTGAATCGAAGGGATGAGCCCTTTTGTCTATGAAGGGGAGTCATCTACCTCTGCAATTAGCTATATTCCAATGGAATATTGAGCTAACAAAAGAGATAGATTCTTGTCCCTGGGAAAGGCTATCACCTACCACAGTTAAGTCCAGGCTCTTTTGTTTTGGCTCAGTATTAGAGCTTTGTGCCTTCTGTTTAGCTTTTAATTACTTACTATTCTCTTAGGAGTATTTAAATCCCTACCTACTCTTATGAGATAGGGCCTTACCCATCCTGTGGTACTTCAGAGCAGTGTCTCTCTAGTCTCTCTTTTGTAACATACGACCTAAGAATGGCCTCCTCTTCATCATCTCAGAAGGATATTCCCTATGAGGATGAGGGAATCATTGAAGCAATGTCTATTAGCTTTGAGGATAATGCAGACTTTGCTGACATTGATGAAGGTATCAACCTTCTGGGTATCCTCATTGTGGATGAGGAACCACGAGTAAGGGGAGTCAAGGCTACCCTAATGGGGATATGGAAATCTCTTGGCCAGGTGCGCATTGTCAGGGTTAAGGAGAACACTTTCTGCTTAACTATTGGCTCTGAAAAGCTGGCTAGCAAGCTCTTGGAGGATAGCCCATGGATTGTTAAAGGTTACTGTTTCACCATTCGACATTGGCCTCGATACCACTCCATCGATGACATTGAAGCCAAGAGGGCTACTTACTGGATACAGGCTCATGGTATCCCCCTCCATCAAATGAATAAAGACAATGGTCGGAAACTGGGTGAATTACTGGGGTCGGTGGTTGAGATTGAGAATCCTGCCACTGTAGGTAACAGGGGCTACTTAATATTACTAGTTGATTTTGATACTCGCAGACCACTAGCTACCTTCATCCAACTTCCAAGAGCCAATTGCACTTCATCCTGGATTCGCCTTCAATATGAAAACCTGCGAAGCTTCTGCTACAACTGTGGCCGCCTGGGTCACATGGCTTCCTCTTGCAGATTCCAGGTCAACCCTGCTCTTATGGCCATGGGGTCAAGTATGACAACTCCCTGATTGCTGATCCCCCCCAAAAAACAGGTTTTCACTCAGTCAAAGTTTCCGGACGAATTTCCCTATGCCCCGACGGCCGGAATTTTTGGTCGGAATAAACCGGGGGGCATGTCATCCCAAATTCTTAGTTCTGGGGTGGTGGGTTCTCCTAGGCACAATGGACCTAACAGGGCACATAATTCAACTTCTGATGGAGATGTGACAACTAGACAGCTACCCTCTGGTCCGTCCTGGAGCTTAAGGGATAGGTCTCTTTCACCTTGGAGGCTCCAATGTCCTAAGATCCCATTGAATGGTCCCTACCTTTGGGACCCTGATGCACATGGGGCTTTCTTTAGGAATGGCAGTGTTACTCGGGCCTTGGGTGGGTTGTCATTGAGAGATGGGTCTTGGGCAGATCCGAAATGTATCCCACCATGGGCTTTTTAAGCAGAAGTATGAGTACTACAATGCGAACCCACATTTTCCAGTCCCTACTACTTTGGATAGCTATGATGGATCAGTGGCCAAACATCCTGAGCCCACTGCTATCAAGTTAATTGAACTGGACCGGAGTGATACTCCAAGGAATAGTAAAGTTGAGAGCTCGGACCAACCTGAAGGGGCTAAAAGGAAGCGTAAACAAAAAAAATCCCAGGATGGAGAAGGAGAAACTAAGCCTGCCCCTAAACATCCCAAGGCCATTCACTGCCCAGGGCTTAGGCTCTCAAGTATCTGTGGAAGGGGTCGTGGCCGAGGTCGGAGGGGACGGGGAAGAGGAGGCACTACAAAGGACAATCTGGTGGTAAATCCCAGCTCACCCTCCCAGGATGAACCTGTTGAACAGGTCCCGATTCATGTGGCTACATTGACTGGGAATGATTCTACCAAGCAGTGAGCTAATTTGGAAGGTATGGAGGACCTTACCCCCCTCCACGGCTGTGGCAGCTGGCCGAGTGCAGCTGCACAGGGTCAATGAACTGTATTTATTGGAACTGTCAAGGATTGGGCAAGGCCTTGACAGTTCAGACTTTGCAGGAGATAACAAACTCCCAAGGTTCTAGTTTTGTTTTCTTATCTGAGACTCACAAGAGTGATTATTATGTTGACCGTGTTCGTCGTCAACTTGGCTATAGTAAAGATTACAATGTTTCTCCTGTTAATACAGCTGGTGGACTAAGTCTATGGTGGAAACCGTGGTTCATGGTGGAAGTTACTGACTTCTCCAAGTTTTTTATTAATACCCACATACTAGACATGAATACAGGGGTAACTTTTCGTGTTACTTGGATTTACGGCCCCCCTTATGGAAAAGATAAAGCTACTTTTTGGGAAGCCTGGTATGGGCTGAATCATAGCGATAACATTCCCTGGATGGTGATAGGCGACCTTAACGAACTAGTGGATCAGCATGAAAGGGAAGGTGGTTCTCTGTGGAATTCTGATCGGAGGTCGTACCTAAGGAACTTTATATCCTCTAATTTTGGGGATTCAAGGGACAAAGATTTACTTGGGCCAGAATGGTGGATGGCAAGATTATCTTACAGAAGCGACTAGATTGATGTCTGTTGAATGAATGCTGGCTTCTTAAGTGGCCTAATTCCTACCTAACCCATCTCACTCGGATTGGATCTTATCACAACCCTATATCATTTACTTCAGATTCCCCGGCCACGAAGCACAAAGGAACTTTCAAGTTTAAGGCCTACTGGGCAGATGAGGCTGACTCTATTCAGATCATTAAAGATAGCTGGCAGCCGAGAGGTAGCTCTCCCACTTTGCTCAGGTGGAAGACCAACCTTTCTGCCTGCAAGAAGAACCTTACGAAGTGGAGCAAATCTAGCTTCCCTAAGTGCAACAAGTCTGCGATAAGTGACTGCTTATTCGAACTGGAGGAATTGTAAATCTCTTCCCCCATTGAGTTAGTCAGTAGACAACATGAGTTGACTAGCAAGGTGGGGGCATTATGGTTCAGGGAGGAGAAATATTGGCATTAGCGATCTAGGGTGAAGTGGTTATCAACAGGGGATTCTAACTCACGGTTCTTCCACTTGTCAATATTACAGCGGAGACAGAGGAATCGCATTATGAAGATTCAGAATGACTCTGATGAGTGGATTGTTGGTGAAGCCTAAATCCGCACCGAGTTTAACAACAATTCAAGCGGGTATTCCACAGCTCTGGGCCGAGGGAGTGGGGGGATGCATTTGAAGGTGTGGAAAGTGTTATTACGGATGACATGAATGATGGGTTGTTAGCCCCTTTTAGGTTAGAGGAAGTGAGAACAGCTACTTTCCAGTTTGGGGCCCTAAAAGCCCCTGGTCCGGATGGATTCCCTGGCCTCTTTTACCAAAAATACTGGAAAATTGTTAATGAGATTGTGGAAGCAGCCTCTACTGATTTCAGGACTGGGCAGATCTGGTTACAAGATCTCAATCAAACCCATATTGTGCTTATTCCAATGATCCCTCACCCAGAAAGGACCACCCACTTTCGGCCAATCAGCCTCTGCAACAATTCCTGTAAAATACTATCCAAACTCCTAACAAACTGCCTAAAACCATTGCTACCCCAGTTGATATCCCCCAACCAAAATGCATTCGTACCGGAGAGACTTATCCAGGATAATATCATGCTTGCTCATGAAGGCTTTCACTACCTTAGATTGAAAAGGGGAGGGGGAACCATGAGTTTGGACTAAAGCTTGACATGAATAAGGCGTATGACCATGTGGAGTGGGATTTCATAAGAGTTGCCCTCTGTAGATTTGGGTTTGCCCCGAAGTGAATTTTCCTAATCATGGCCTGTGTCACTATAGTCACTTTTCTATTGTTCTTAATGGTAATCCGGGGGAGTTTTTTAGCCCAGGCAGGGGCCTTCGACAAGGGGACCTGTCCCCTTATCTCTTTCTCATTGTCAGTGAGATTCTCTCACTAAGACTAACCAAGGCCATAAGGGTTGGAAGCCTTGTTGGAGTTAAACTAGCCCGATTTTGGCCCGTACTTTCACACTTATTCTTCGCTGATGATTCTTTATTCTTTATGCAAGCTACCCTTAGGAACTGTTGGCAGTTGGCACTTGTGTTTCAGGAGTATTGTGTGGCTTCAAGTCAACTTATTAACTACGAGGAGTCAAACATTTAATTCTCGCCTAATACTCCCTTACAGATGCAGAGATTGATGTGTGCTCTCTTGAATGTCAATGGTACTGACAACCTTGGAACTTATCTCGGTCTATCTACATTTTGGGGAAGGTTTAAGACGGAAGCCCTAGCTTATATCAAAGAGAAGCTAGCTAATAAAATTGATGGCTAGAAGGAAAAGGCGTTATCTCCGGCAGGAAATGAGGTTCTTATAAAGGCTGTGACCATAGCTATCCCCTCATACCCAATGAACTGTTTCAAGTTTCCTAAGGGAATCTGTGACAACATTAATGCTGCCATTGGGGATTTCTTGTGGGCTTTTTCTGAGAAGGGGAAAAAGCTTCACTGGAAGAGTTGGGAGTTCTTGGGGAGACCGAAAGAGTGTGGAGGGATGGGTTTCCGCGACCTTCATCATTTTAACTTGGCTCTAATCGCTAAGCAAGCTTGGCGTCTAATGCAGGATGCTGGGTCTATGTGGGCAAGAGTGCTCAAGGCTCGCTACTACCCAAATTGCTCATTTGCAGGGGCAACCAAGCTTCCTGGGGGTGGTCTAGCTTGTTGGAAGCCAGAGATTTTGTCACAAAAAACTGTTGCTGGCAGGTTATCACGGGTTCTTCAATTAATATTTGTACGGACTACTGGTTACCGCCTCATAATTCCAACCATCCCCCCACGACAGGCCCTATTTTAACCACCGGACAAATTCCCACTGATGCTCCAACAATGGTGGAGCAGATCATCGACAAAGTCACCTATTCCTGGCATATAGATAGCATCATTCATCTCATCCAACCTTCGGAGGTCAACAGAATCATCTCTGTTCCTATTGGCTGGGGAGAGGGAGCTGACAGATTAATTTGGACCTTAACAAAGAGTGGGATGTACTCGGTAAAATAGGGATACCACTTGATCCATCATTGCTTGGCCAATAGCAGGGAAGTGGAAATCTCCGGTAGCTCCCATACTATTGATCCTAAGTGTTGGAAATTACTATGGAACATGTCTACGCTACCAAAGATCAAACTTTTCTTCTGGAAAGCTTTGAACAAGGAAATCCCAACCTTATTCAACCTCCACAGAAGAAAACTAGCAGCTTCCCCAATATGCCCGATTTGCGGTGATTTTGAGGAAACAATTGAGCACACACTGCTTCTATGCCCTTGGGTTGAACCAGTTTGGTTCGGGTCCCCATTGGGTCTGAAGTTTATTGTCAAAGAATCACTACTCTAGATGTTTAGTTAACAGACATGGAAAACTAGTATAACAGTCGAGTCGAAAGGAATTGGGTTCTTACCTTTATCAGCTTCTTCAGCTGGGCCATTTTGAAGGCCAGATGTAACTATGTCTATCAACAATGCCAACCATCCCCAATTCTGCTTGTCAGGATCAGCATCGACTCGACAAGAGAATTCATTGCAGTATCAACTGCGACCAAGACGAAGCCACCAATCGATGCTCCTAAAAAATGGATCCCTCCTATTATATGTGTGTTTGCAGTGAACTGTGATGCGGTGTGGTTGAACCCTAACTTAGGAGGTATGGGCATCATTATCTGGGATCACAATGGAGATTTGGTGGGTGGGGAAGCAAGCTTCTCCTGTCGAGCTCGTTGGAATTGGCAGAAGCTCGGGCTGTGCTCCACGGTCTAAACCTGGCAATTGATATGAAGATGAGGAATGTTAGGATTCAATCAGATTCTCTCAACCTAATTGCTGATTTGAATTCAAATGGAAAACACTTGAATTGGAGAACTTCCCAAATTATTGATGAAATCAATTGGAGGAAGAGCTTTGTTGATCAAGTGAATTGGGAATGGATTCCCCGGGAAGCAAATCGAGCAGCTCACGAGGCTACTATACTTGGAAGTCGGACGTTGGGTCTTTGCAGATGGGCGGAAACGCCACCACCGTCTCTTGTTCTGGTACTTAGAAATGATGGGTTACCATGCCCTCATAGGTAGAACATAGTTGGAACCCAATCGGATTTCGTCTTATTTTGAGCTTCTGGTCTCCTATTTCTCTTTCTTTCCTGACGGAGAGGGAGAACCAGGTTGGCTGTTTGTATTTGTTTTTGAGGTTCCTCTCTTTGTTGGACCTCTGTTGGGCTCTGCCCGTTGCTTTTAATGAAATATTCTACTTCCAAAAAAAAGGATATCATTCATATTAAAGGCCTTCACCTCACAAATGATTGATAGGAATGTCTGGACTCTGGAGCATGTAAGCCACATATTACTAGTTAGTTTCCTTCTCTTAATTTGAACTAGCATGGGCCTACGCACATTGTGTGTGGGGAGGTTTATTTATTATTTTTTTTTTTTTTAAGAGTGTGTGGTGTGGTAGTTAAAAGTAGTAGGTGTTTGCTTATAGAAACCCACCACGTTTCCACTACTTTTATTTTTATTTTGTAAATTGACTTTATTATCCTATAAATTATTTCCGATTCAAAGTTTTTTAATATATACAGGCTAAATTGATAAAAAAAATTCAGTTAAGAAGAGCAAGCTCTCTTCCCTTAATAATAGTATAGATTAGTGGTTTAGCCTTTGAAAGATTCAGATGTTGGTAGGTCTTAATATTTTTTAGAATTAAATACTGCTTACTCCCTATACTTATAGGGTTTCATCGTTTCAGTCCCTGACCTTTGAATTTCACCTAAAAAGTCCCTGAACTCCCAATTTCCTCCCAATTGGTTCCTGCCATCAAACATCCGTCAAAGACTTTGTTATCTTACTGACGTGGCAGTCGTTTCTCCCCTAAAAAGTCTATTATACCCTCAATTAATTTTTTTTTTCTCTTTCTCTGTTTTTTTTTTTCTTTTTACCTCTTCTTCTTCCGACTCTCTCTCCTCCTTATATTCATCTCCTCATTGTGGTTCCAATCCACAGACCTTCAAGATCTGCAGGCTCTATTATTGGCCACATTTGGTAACAACCACAAACCCTTTCAATGATTTTTGCAAGCTAGACACACTCTTGCTACTACCAGGAGTGAACTCCGAATCCAACCTTGAAACTTTCAAAACCAGGCCACCTCCAATCTCACAAAAACCCCCCCAACTCTTCACACCATCACACAATCAATCAAACCCTAATTCAACAACAATCGGTTTAGAGTCTTGAGCGACAAAACTGACACATCCAGACTTGAATCGAACCTCACTTGATCTGCCTTCATGTTGAGAGCCCCGAGCCCTAACGCCGCCGCTACCACCACCATCTCCGCCAATCCTTCAGCCTCCAAAGCCCTAAACGACGACACCCAGCTCGATCAGTTGAAGCTCGTGTTGAAGACTGGCACGTTCGAGGTCAACTCCGATTGGACTTGGGTGCTATTTTCATCAACCACAATCTGTTCAAGTTCGATCTGCCGAATAATTTTGGGAACTCGCCGGCATCCGTCGCTGTCAAATTCGAGGCAGCAAGCAACATGGATTGTGTGAATAGAGATGCGAATTTGAGAGAGAAAGGCAGAGACTTTTCCAGAGAAGAAGAAGAAGAGATAGAGATCGGGAGGGGAGGAGAGAGAGAGAAACCTACCAACCCATATCCACTTCTCTCCAGAGCTTATCGATCTTGTTGTGGCACTGCATGGCGGTCTTGAACGGCGAGACCAAAGGGAATGCGGCGGCGAGGGTGGTGGCGACATCATTCCAGTTGGTGGCTTTGAGATTGGTGCGGTCGAGAGAGGACCACTTGTCCTTGAAGATGGAGATGAGGACTTCGACCTCGTTGTCGGTCCAGCAAGGCGGCGGGGGGTTGAGGAGGACATTGGGGTGTGGGATAAGGAGAGAATGGAGGGCATAGGTTAGGGGAGGAATGAGGGTTGTGATGGTGGTGGTGGGTGGCGTTAGCGTCGTCAAAGATTTGGAGATGGAGAGAGAAATGAATTTGTTTTTGGACGAGGAAGACGGAGATAACTAAAGGAGGAGAGAGAGCTGGAAGGAGATAAGGTCAAAAGAAAAAAATAAAATAAAATAAAAAGGTCGTAAGGGTATAATAGACATTTCAGTGTGTATAGAATGCCATGTCATCAATTTAACGAAGAATTTGACAGAAAACTGACGGCATGGATGAATTATGAGGAAATTGAGAGTTCAGGGACTTTTTAGGTGAAATTCGAATGTCAAGGACTGCAACAATGAAACCCTATAAGTATATGGAGTAAACAGTAATTAACTCTATTTTTTATATTATTTAAACTATAAAAAAAATGCTTTAATTACAAGTCCTTTGCTATTAATTAATTGGGGCCGTGACCACTTACCCGATTTTAGACTAAAAATTGTCCACTTACTCCACTAAGAGTTTTTTAACCCCATTTACCCAATCTAACATCTATTGACAATTTTGACCTTATTAATTTACACTCATCTCTCTCTCTCTCTCTCTCACACATCCGCTGTCGTCTCTCACACACATCTGCCGTCTCCTCACCAAACCACCGTCTCCTCACCCAGACCATCGCTGTCTCCTCACCGTCGACACCTTGATCTACCTAGACATGCATGAGTTCCTCGGAGACTTCGCCAACGGCGGCAAATCCTGGGGCCATAACTCGTCCATCTCCAAATCCATGTCCAACGACGAGTCGCCGGACGTTCTCTGCTTGTGCAGGAACCTCCCTATCAGCTTCGACGGTAGATCTTCCTCCTTCTCCTCCTCAGTCTTCTTCTTCCGACCAAACTCAAATTCCCTGCCGAAGCAGACATTGCTCTCGTCGTCCTTCCAGAAATCGATACGGGACTCCCGCCAAATCCAGGCGATGAGTTTCGTGGGGTCGGCTTCTGTAGTGGTGGAGGAAGCGCCGCCCTCGTCGATCTTGATGAAGACCTCGCGGCGGTCGGAGGAATCAACGGCACTCATTGCATGTTGTTTGTTGTGGTGATCCAGTAGAATGGGGAGCTTCTCGTGGCTACTGTGATCTGCTTCGGCAGAGATGTGTTTACTGGAGCTAAGAGATTTGAAGGATTTCTTGAGTGAGAAAACCATCCCAAGCTGACAGCTATAGCAACTCCGGCTAATAAAATACTCACTGTTATTTTATAATATTATAATATAAAAGCGTAACGTCAAGGAAGTCGTTGGTGTTTGGAATATGAGATATGATAAAAGAAGAAGGTCTGGTTTGAATGTTCCTAATATGATTATTAGGAGACAATAATATGAGTATTGGGGGGCAATAGTATGATTATTGGGGGCAATAATATGCATATAAATTGATCAATTGTGCCTGTAGTGTATTCATTTTGGTTTTGGGAGTTTATGCAATTCACTGGAGGGCAATAATATGATTATTGGAGGCAATAATATGAGTATTGGGGGGCAATAATATGGTTACTGGGTATTATTAGAGGGCAATAAATTCAGACGCCAGAATCCGGTCACCAGTCCGGTAGCCGGATTTCGGATTCTGGTGACCGGTCGCACTATTCCTGTCATCGATTGCAGGATTCCGGTCACCGGTCGACGGAGACCAAGGCTGGCCACTGGTCACTGGAGAACAGCAAGGTGGAGGATGACTTCTCTCTTTAAGTGAGAAAGAAGGAGAGGGCAAAAAAGTCTCAAAAATAAATAAAAAGAATGAAAAAATAATTAATTGGGTATTAGGGAAATAATCCCTTAGAGTGTTTTGGGTAAATGGGGTTAAAAAACAGTTGGTGGAGCAAGTGGGCAATTTTTAAGCTGAAATTGGGTAAATGATCATTTTCCCTAATTAATTAGAATCAGGGGGCTAAATGTGGGATTGTAAGAAATCTTGCTCGATGAAAGCAAGGAAATTAAAGATTTACCACACTGTTGCAAATCAAGTAGACATCACCTATCAAAACTTCCTCAAACCATAGAGGGCCGACTTCCTTCCAATTTCTACTTTTCTAGTTCCAATGATAGATAAAGACTCGAGCAGCTATATTACAATGCCTCGGTATTTTACTCCAAATAACTTCCTCAAAAGCTTGCTTCAGCTATTTAAGTTTATGAAATATGGAGCCATATATACGTGCTCAAATATTGTTCAGAGGGTTAATTTCAAGGGTTAGAACTTGTAATCCTCTCTGTTGAGGTTTATATTGAGAATTTTGAATCTGGAGTTCAATTGATAGTTTTCGTTTAATTTTAAAAAAAAATTAAAAAATTAAAAAAAAAAAAACCATTCTCTCAAGTAAAACCTCAATTCATACAATATTAATACCCAAGGGCGTAGCTAGCTAAGTAGCTAGGGTCAAGGAGGGTCAAATGACCCCATTGATCTTAGCTTTTCTGTTATAGATATCTTATATTTTTTGCTTAACATTGTTTGTTATAAAGTCCTTGTTGACCATTCTAACTCAGAAATTATTTGCTTTACATGAATTTTTATCTAGTTTTTGAGTAAATTTCCATGTACTACAGATTTAAGCTACACTTGTAAGGAGATTAAGATTTTTCTCTTTTTTTCTTTCTTTGTGTCTTGATTGAGTATATTTCACTTGAATGTAAATCCTAATTTAAAAGTTGAAACTATATTTTTGACCCCTCTTATTACAAATTCTAGCAACGTCACTGTTAATACAACCAAGGCTTCATAAGTAGCATGAGGGGAGAGAGAGCAGTGCAGCTTTCAACTTTCCTTCCCCATGCCATCCCTCACAACTGCTCCTGTTTGGCTCCAAAACCTGTTGGTGTGCAAACTGTCTCTTTTGAGCGTGTGATTGTGCAGGCGTGCCAGCACCGTGGGGTGCAGTCGTCGAGGGAGTCCCTTGACCTAACTTCTTCTTCAAGCGTTGTGGACGAGGAGAGCACCAACCTCGCCACAAGGTTCTTCTCTAGTCTTTCGGGAAAGGACTTTTGCCTTACGGATAAGGACTTTAGATGTGATCTCTTCGGTCACCAAATCGATACTCAACGTTGTAGGTTGAGCAGAGCAATCACTGGGACGTTCTGAGAAAGCACGGGGTTTGCTAAAGCGTATCTTTAGCTTTGCTGGGTTGTGAGGGCGTTACCCTTGCTTCGCTAGTAGTATCTGTGGCAGTAGCACTGACAGTCGGCTCGAAGAGACTGGGACTGAGAGCACGGTAGCCGGGTTTCAACAGGGTTGAAGGTTTGCTCCGGGGAGGCTTTGTAATCGCTGGGATTGATTGATTCGAGAGTCGTCCTTAACTTTGCCGCTTAACCCTGTATTTATACACCTACGGTTTCGACTGCTCCTTGCCTTAGAAGGATTATTAATTGAAGTTTCCTATTCAATCTCTGCTACTCGATCCCAATAAGGTTTCGTTTTCCTTACGGACCACGGAATGGGTGAAGCCATACCCCAAACCCAAATAGGCTTATTTTTGGGCCACAGGTATTGGCCCGCTGGCTCGAACCCACCAAAGGATCTTGTCAAAAATACTTTTGGGCTCAAACATTGCCCCCCAGGCCTCGAAATCAGGCCCACGAAGATGCAACTGATTGAAGGGGACTAAAACGACGCGCCGGTCGCTTGAAACGATGTCATTAATGAAGGTCGCGTCCTTTCATTTGCAAAACGCCTTTCTGTCGTATCGTTTCCCTCACAAAATTCCTTATTTAAACCCACGGCTGCATAAGACCCGTCACATCAGAAACCCTTTCAGTCTCTTAAACCCAGAAAAACTCATTTCCTCCAACATCTCCTTCGTAGAAACCCAGAAATGGCTCCCCCGAAGAAAATAGTCATCGATCAAGAGGAAGAATTGCACGAAAAAGTTTCCCATACTTGGGGAACCAACATCGATACCCGCATTCATCTCCACACATCTATCCATCGGCCCTTGCTCCTTTGATTCTCCGACCACTAAACCGGACTGGGGCCAGCGCCACAAGACGCTATTCCGGCCGATGCTATAACTCTCTACGGCCTACCCGTTCGTCGGCCCATTCCAGTCCTCCGAAGGACTCCTGGAGATTTCAGTAGCTGGGGTACCCGGAACCATCGAGCCAAAATAGGGCATTGGCCGTCCTCCATCAGCCCAGCAGAGCTTTCTTGGTATTGCGAAGCACGGGCGCGAGATCTGGCTCGCTGGAATGCAGCAGGTATTACACACATTATCGATCTATGTTTCCATCTTCCTCGCGGCGGCAATCTTTAGCCGCTCGCTGCCTTTCTTTGTTTCTGGAATACCGCCACCAACACTTTTGACTTTAGATTCGGTCAAATGAGTATTACCCTGCTGGATATTCTTGCCATCACCGGCTTGCCCATCGATGGTGAACCTTATTTAAATGGTCAATTCGATTCTGTCAACTTCACCTCGACCATGGCCCAGCACGGTCGCAGCGCTCACGGTGGCTCCTACCCGCGATGGTTGGCGTATTACAGCCGGGAGCACAATGCGACCTGCAGAATCGCTTTCCTGGAGTATTGGCTCTGCAAGTTCATCTTCTGCACCTCCTCTTGCAAGCCCACTGGTACTTGGACTCTTCTGGCGACGGCCCTCTACAACGGCCACAATGTCGGGCTCGGGCAGCCGGTACTAGGAGCTCTCTATCGTATGTTATATCAAGCCACAATGCATCCCTTTGAGACTAGCATGTCTGGCCCCTTTTGGATCTTGGACTTATGGATCCAAACTTACTTTCCATTCTTCCGCCGCGATGATATCCCGCTACTTCCGCCGGCCGACCAACTCTTGGGCCAATGGTTCAGCCGCGAGGAAAGGTACTCATCCCCTCCTTACTCCGAATGTTTTACCTATTTGTACCTTCTGGATGGGATGCCATACTGCGATATAATATTGGATAGAAGATTCCCACCTTTACTTGAAAACGGCTTCCTTCCCGACGCTCCTCGCTACAGCGATCGCGCACGCTTGGCTTTTTGCCACGCGATCTCCTGCTCAGATATCAGGATCGCTGCTAAAGAACTTAGTTACGAGCTTTACGCTCCTAACCACTTCGCTCGCCAATTCGGCCTCATCCAATTGGTGCCATTTCCTCTGTACGACGCCTGGAACTACAACACTTCTTGGCGTAGATTCGGGCCCCCTACCGGGCCTGTGCCGGCACAAAGTATGCTCGCGCTGGTTGATCTTCCTGATTGGGCTCAAGTTATCGACGCCGTGAATGGGACTGAGGAAGGATACGAAGACTAGTGGGAAGAGGTCTCCGTCAATTGCTGGACCCAGCGGGATGACGAACTCTTTGCAGCCATCTTTGGAGAACTGAAAAACCCCTATCCTGCCGATATTGAAATGCTCGCTCGCTTCTCTGAGGATGCTGCACGATCCCAGCCTCCTCCAGTAACAAAACCGGCGCGAGCCCCTCGTCAGGCTCAGGATGGTATCGTCATTCGCGAGCACCATCCAGAGGTAAGTATCTTAGTTCTATCTTCTGTATCTTCCTTTACTACTTTCTTTTCACTCACTCTTCGCCGTATCAGGGAAATGTGCCACTTTTTGGCAATTGCGCAACCCATGCTTCCCCAGCCGCTGGCCAGTCTGGAAAGCAGAAGACGGTGATCGCGGAGCCCGAAGTTGAAGATTCTTCCTCTGATGATGATAATCCGCAGGCTGTAAGAACCCTTTGTTCTTAGGACCATGCTTTCTTCGCGAGCTACATCTAATCTTTTTATTCTAGCAGGTTATCGCTGCTTTGGCTCTCAAGCGCAATCACTCGGACCCTCGCACTGACCCATGGGAGGAAGATGAACCAATCGCTGATCGACTAGTAAGAAACGGAAATCCACGTTAGAATTTATTTGCCCTCTAGTCTAATTCCTATAACTGTTTTGCTCGCAGGTTCGTCGCCGGTCCTCTGGACAAGCTGGGGAAGGCTCTTCGGCCGCTGGTGAAGGGACATCTGCCTAGCAGGCCCAAGAGCCCACGGATTCTGGTAATCTTCCACCTCCTGCCAGCACCACGAGTGATGCGCAATTGGCCTCAATTCCGGTGCATGTCATAGACTACAGTTCGCCCGAATTGGAAGAAGGAACGGCACATTCGGACTCATCGCCTGAGGAAACCGATCGTCGCACAACCCTTAGCACAAATAGCGCTTGATCCAATTCCCGATGAAGCAGCTCAAGAACCTGCACCGACAGCAATCCTGCACGAGCCTCCAGCCGCAGAGATACACTCTCTCCTGAGCATAATGCCTTAATCCTTATTTTATTTTCTGTGCACTCTAATAATTCTTCCTTAACCACAGAGTTCTGGTCCTGTTGAGAAAGCAGCTATCGCTGCGGAGGTACTTGTAGCTGATCCTGCTGGACCAATCGGTGAAGACATGGTGATCCAGGAGCATGCCCCCCATGTTCCTGAAGTGGGAGAAGGGGTAAATGCTGAACCAGAGCCGGAAGCGGTCCCTGTTATAGAGCCTCAGGAGGCCCATGCTGCTGCTGATGCTCCACTGCCTGAGCCCCCTTCCAGATTGGAAAGGCTTGTTCGCGTACTCGAAGTGGCCCCTCCCGGAGTTATAGATGAAGCGAGGGATGGGCTACAACGACTTCTGAGCCCAGACATCTTACTGCCGGGCGCGTCTGCCAGAGCTCAGGAATACCTGATGGTTCTTCGCCGCGAGCGAACCATCACTGAGACTGAGTTCACCGAGATATATGAGCTGCTACAGAACCTTCCTGAGCTGATTAATGAACGAGCGGCCGCAACTGCGCAAGACAGGTAAGCTCAGGTCCACTATCGGGGCCTCGTGCAACAGACAGATGCTTCTCGCGACCTCTTGGGAGATAGGGCCATCCTCGTTAGAGACTTGTGGATCACTCAAAATCATCTTCGGACCCAAATCCAGGAACTTCAAGCCCAATTGACTGCGGTGACGGCCCGGCTTGAGCATGAGGAGCCTCTGCTAGAACAACCCTTAGCGGCCTTCGAAGCATTGTCTCAAAACTTAGCTCAAGCCAGCGAAGCAGCCCGACAAGCGGAGCAAGCTGCTACAGATGCCAACTTCCGCCTGGATGAACATTTACTTCGCTTGACCCATGCGGGCCGAAAACTTTAGGCCTCTTATGTTAGGCCCTTTTTGTTTTGTATGAACAATACTATAATTAATATTTAATATCTAGCCCACTTTATTTGGCCCAAATATTACTTTAAATTTTATCACCTCTTTATTGATATCGAAACTGTTGAAAAGATAAATTCAGAATTGAGCGGTTATGTCCTTGAAGACTGCCCTGCTTCCCACGCGTTTTCAATTTCCTTCATTTCCGAGATTCTAGCATTCAATTCCATTGATACTCTCATTGATGGCGTTGAAAGTACTTCAACTGCCCATCACGCGGTTGAGATTACTATGGCTGGAGCTATAAATACCCGCACTTAGGGGAAATCATGAAGCCAAGCAACCATGTGTTTTCCAGAGATAACCTCAAAAGCCTTGCTACTTTTCCTTCAGTTCTAAAATCTTCTCCCCGTGATCTCACCCTTAGCCACAAATTCATAGGCTTGATGGCTTAATCTCATGGCCGAATCTCAGGTCTGGTGGCATGTCTTTGGTTTCTGGGAATCCGGATGAACTGGCCGGTCTCAGTTAAACCGAAGAACACGCCACGCTCCTAACGCGGCAGAACCAGATTTTGAGGGGTCCGTCCCCTTCGATTGTCCGCGTGGAGCAAGAGGCGGAAGGCCACTTTGAGGCCTACTGTTCTTCCTCCGTGGTCTACCTCTGGGGCCCGACTATGAGGCTTCCGTTTTTCCCCTGGAGGTAGATGTGGTTGTGAGTCGCGCTCGCTCTGGATACCATCTCCAACTCGGAGGACAATTTCCTGGAAAGGGTATAATGGATTATTCCCTTCCCGCTTCCTCCGGTACAGACGATAGCAGTTGCGACTCAGATCGGAGGAGGATCTGAGTAAAGAGAGGAAGAGCACCAGCAGTACTGCCCAGATCCTCCTTACCGCAACCAGATCCAGCCATTTTAAAATCTGCATCTCTTAAGATCTTCGAAGCCACATTTGGTCTTATAATTGCAAGTGTAACCATGTTAATCTATTTTTTGTACTGCCTTTGGCCGCAAAGCCACTTTATAAATGAATGTTTCTTTGAGCACAATGCAAAAACTTGCAAAAAATTGCCAAAAATTGTTGTTCTGAATAATAAAGCCTCATGTATAGGCCATCACTGAATAATAAAGCCTCATGTACAGGCCATCATGTACATTCTTAACACAATTTGTCAAGGATAAACAAGTATGAATATATTCTTAACATCTGATGAATACAATAATAAAGCCTTATGTATAGGCCATCACGTAACTATGGCCTCAACTAAGGCCTGAATATTATAGAGAGTTGCCCCCCAATGTTCATCGGTGAAGCAAATACCTGAGACGAAGGCCACAAGAAAAGGGCCTGAAGGAATACTTAGAGTTGATGCAAACCGATGAAGATTATGGTTGCCCCCCTGTCTGGTCGGAAGGTGGATCAGGTGGATCCTCGAACTCTCAAACACTAGGATAGTATTTTTTCAAAAAACGCCCGTTGATGGGGTTGCGATGGATGTCACCGTCTATGTCTTTGAGGTGAAAGGCCCCTCGTTCCAAGATGCGGTGAACGACAAAGGGTCCCTCCCATCGCGGAGTCCACTTACCGCGGCCGGTTAACTTCTCACCAAGGGGTAAAACGGCTTTCCAAACAAGTTCTCATTCTTTGTAACTACGACCACGTGTCCTCTTATCATAGGCGCGGGCGATACGCTGTTTCTCCATCACCAAATTGTCCAAAGCCGCTAAGCGCTGCTCACTCAAATCTTCGTGTTCTTGCCACATCGCCTGAATGTAATCTTCACCGATCAAATGATGCTGCTCTTGCACGCGTAGGGAATGAACGTTGATTTCCAAGGGTAAAACAGCGTCATGACCAAACATGAGTGCATACGATGTCATAGCGGTGGGATTCCTCTTGGATGTACAATAAGCCCAGAGTGTCTCATACAAAGTATCGTGCCACTGGCGGGAGTTTTCTACCAGCATCTTCTTTAACAAGGTAATAATAATCTTGTTGCTGGCTTCCGCTTGATCGTTGGACTGAGCATAATATGGAGTGCTGTGGAGGAACTGGATGCCGAAATCATTGACAAGTTGCTCGACGGGACCTCCCATGAACGCTGCCCCCCCCCCCCCCCCCCCCCCCCCCCCGGTCTAAAACGAGCACCTTGGGGATCCCAAACCTGCAGAGAATGTTACGAAAAATGAACTGGCGAATAGTGGCACCGGAAACCTCCTTCAAAGGTTCGGTTTCGACCCACTTAGTGAAGAAGTCAGTAGCCATGATGATGAACTTATGTTGGAGAGAAGAATGGGGGTGGATCATCCCAATCAAGTCCAATGCCCAGCCTCGCGCAGGCCAAGGGTTAATTATAGGTTGCATGGGGATGTTGGGAACATGCTGGACTAGACCATGTGCTTGACAATCTTCACATCCTTTGGCGAAGGAAATGCAATCCTGCAAAATGCTGGGCCAGTAATAACCATGTCGCCTAATAAGCCAACACATTTTAGGTCCCGCTTGATGAGCTCCACATATCCCTGTGTGCGCTTCACGCATTAATCGTGTTGCTTCGCGGCCATAGACACACCGGAAGTCTATGCCATCTTCCCCACGTCGTCGCAGCTCATCACCCCTGAGGAAGTAATTTAAGGCGAGAAAGCGAATCTTCCTGTCGGCTGTGGGGTCTGGTCGCTTGAGGTAATCGATCAACGGGATGGGCCAATCAACATCAATAGGTTCTAGCACCGCGACTACTCGATCGTCAGGCGGATCAGGTCGTCTGAGCCATGAAGGTAATGTGCGACGCTCAACTTTCAGAATACGCTCGCGAACCCCATACTTCAATGTAATGCATGTGGCCAGTTGAGCGAGATCATTGGCCACGAAATTACGCTCGCGAGGGATGCACTCCAAATCGGTGTCGTCAAATTGATTCAGAAGCTCAATGGCGCGATTCAAATACGGTACGAGCAACCAACTGACACATCTGTATTTTTCTTGAAGTTGATTTATCACAAGCTGAGAGTCGCCGTGGATCTGAACATCCCTCACTCCTAGTTCCAATAAAACTTCAAGCCCGATAATAAGAGCCTCGTACTCTGCCTGGTTATTCGTACATTTAAACTCCAGTTGGAAGGAATAAGAAAAACGATCGCCCGCTGGATTTTCCAGAACAATCTCTGCCCCTGCTAATGTTTCTGTTCTGGAGCTATCAAAGAATAATACCCAGGCTGCAAGGAGACTGTGGCCTGGTACCATACTGCGTACTCTGGGATGCTCGCCAAATCTGGCCGAGTCGTAGTGGCGGACGCTATCTCTAACTCTTTCATCGCGGGTATCTCCAACATAGGATGATGTGCCAAAAAATCCGCGATAGCCTGTCCCTTTACAGCTTTCTAAGGTACGTATTGTAACGAAAACTCTGAAAGGGCCAGTACCCACTTGCCAATGAGGCCTCTCAAAATAGGCCGCAACAACATGTATTTGACCAGGTCAGTTTGAGCGATGATGCAGGTAGTAAAGGATAACATGTAGTGTCACAGCTTGCACGCTGAGAAGTACAAAGTCAGACACAGCTTCTCCATAGGGGTGTACCTTGTCTCACAATCCGTCAGTGTCCGGCTTAGGTAGAATATAACATGCTCAATACCCGCTTCATCGTCCTGAGCGAGTAAACTGCCTATGGAAGCTTCGGCCCCTGATATATATAACTTCAATGGAAACCCGGCCCTCGGCGGAACCAGCACTGGTGGGCTCGCTAGGTAGTTCTTAATTCTATCGAAAGCCTCCTGATGTTTAGGCTCCCATACTAACTCATTCTACCCCTGTAACTTCAGCAATGGCGAGAAGGGCTGGACTTTACCTGCAGGATTAGAGATGAAGCGTCTCAGGAAATTGATCTTACCCAACAAACGCTGTAATTCCTTCTTCATTCGCGGGGGAGACGCGTTGATGACTGTGTTCGCCTTATCTTCAGGGACTTCAATTCCTCACTGATGGACGATGAATCCCAGGAAATCTCCTGCTTCGACCCCAAAAACGCATTTAGCGGGATTCATCTTGAGCTTGTATCGTCCCATTCGCTCGAATACCTTCCTGAGATCTGCGATGTGATCCCCTCGTTTATGATATTTCACAACTACGTCATCGATGTAAACCTCTAGAATCTTCCCCAGGATATCATGGAAGATTAGGTTCATGGCTCTCTGATATGTCGCGCTAGCATTCTTCAGTCCAAAGGGCATGACCACATATTCAAAAACACCCGCGAACCCGGGACACTGGAATGCTGTTTTATGTCTGTCCTCTTCAGCGACTGGAATTTGGTGATATCCCGCAGTGCCATCCATGAAGGACAACAATTCATGTCCCGCTACGGCGTCTACTAACATATCCGCGACCGGCATGGGGTAAACATCTTTAGGTGTAGCGAGATTAAGGTCTCTATAGTCTACGCAGACCCTCATTTTGCCATTCTTCTTATGAACGGGCACTATATTAGATAACCACTGATTGTATTTGGCGACCTTGATAATGCCTGATTTATGCATTTTTTTGACCTCCTCTTTAACGAGGACCTGGGTCTCTGAATTCATTCTTCGCTGTTCTTGCTTCATGGGCCTCTTGTCAGGGAGCGTTGGTAGCTGATGGCAAACCAATTCTGGTGACAGGCCGGGCATATCTTCATACTTCTCGGCAAAGCAATCTTTAAACTCTAGTAACAAATCGGTAAGCCTCTGTTTCTCGCTAGGCACTAGGTAAGTACTGATAGCCACTTCCATCGGCTCGTCTACTGTTCCCAGATTAATCTTCTCAGTAGGGTCTCTGACTTTAGGGGGCGTATCGTCTAGCGCCGCCGGCGCAAGCTGAATATCTATCACATCCTTTCGCTCCTTATCAGAAAGCTCTTCGTTAACGACCTCCAAGGTCGCGATTCGATCATAAGCCTCTTTTTCCACCAAGTATGATGACAGTCATTCGTATAGCGAGTGGAAGGCCTCTATCCCCTCCTCTGAGAGGTCGTAATCCATTAATCATTCAAGGATTTGGGTACAGTGTGGCCAGGCCTCTCTAGGCCTTCTTTTGTTAGCGTAAGCCCCCACTGTGCCAATTCAGAGGCCGTTACCCCTGTGGGGCGGCCTTTGTCATTGATGCCACTAACCTGCAATGGAGTAATGAGTTCCAAATAGTACTTGGCATCTACATAGTTCGCGGAGACTGGGAATGGACGAGGATCCTGTTTGATCACCTCAGCTGTGTCTGTCTCTCTGTTCCACATAACTAGCTCCTGATGAAGTGTTAATGGTACGCAGTAACTCCTGTGGATCCAGTCTCTGCCCAAAATAGCATTGTAGGCCGCATAGCTGTCTGTTACAAAGAAAGCATACACCCCCTCTGCTGGGCCAACCTTAATGCGTAAGAACAGCAATCCTAAGGTCTTCGTTACAGTTCCCACGAAATTCTTGAGCGTAAGGGACGTAAACTGGATCTTCTCCCTCTTGATCCCGAGCAAGTGCATGGTCCTGGTGGTGACGACATTAACAGCGACTCCGGTATCAATCATGATTTTACTAACTTTGGTACCGCCAACCTCCGCTGTGATATAGAGTGGTCTCATGTGTTGGACCATAGCTGGCGTTGGTTTGGAGAAGTTCATGAAGGGTCCTTTGTTTGGAGTCTCCTCTGTTTCACAAAGGACAGCTTCTTCCACAGGTGCCATAGCCGCCGATGTGACCTGCAACGACACATTCTCTTCTTCAGCTTACATACAGTCTTAAGCAGCGACCGGTAGTGGGTATCGGCCTGGAACTGCTTAGCCAAACAATCTACCAGTGATCCTTCTGTGAGGCCCTTTACCTCGCATTGCTCAAGCTCTTGTACCACGGAAGCCTGTTTAGGAGTTTCCAGTTCCATGCGCGTATCTGAGGCAGCGACGACTATACTTTGGACTTTCTTGGGTCTCCACTGTAGGGTGTCAGAAGTCCTGTCCTTGCCCCCCTGTCTCTTAAAGACTGAAGTTTTGGCTTCTGGTTCTTCGCGAAATAACATGCGCCTGACATGCGGTCGCCGAGTCAGCGAGCTCTCCTTTCCCGCAATCGGAGGTGTCTGCTCCTCAGTAATCCTGCAAAAAACACTGGGCTTAGATGCCCCTGTCAGCGAACTCGCTTGCTTGCTAAAACTGAGGGGAGGCCTTAACGGTTTAGCTGCTAACGCCTCTATTTCCCTCTGATACTGCTCAGGTGACTTGACCAGTTGTGAAGGCTTAATCAAGCCCTGGTCCAGAGCCTCTAGCACGCGCTTGGCTTCCCCAAACCTACGCTGCAGTTTCCTCTTCTTGGAAGTGCTTATTTCCACAGCCTTCCCCTTTTCTCTAGTGTACCACCTTCCTTCCTTGATGGTGGCGGTTGGCGCCGGTGGTATATAAGGCTTGGTCAGCACGTCTTTGCCCTTGTTTGTGACCTTCTCTTCATGCTTCTGCTCAGCCGCTGCTGCTCTCAGTTTCCTGAACAAATTGGAGTCCTTTGGGGATGGTGGTGACTCCACTTTCTCTCTTTCTCTCGGGCTAGAAGGCTGATAGTTCCGCAATGACGAAGCCCCTTTGACTGGCGGTAGGGAGCCAAAGCGAAATGTTTGCTCGACCTCTTCATGCAGTACTTGAATGCCGCACTCTTCTTTGCATCGTGAGCAGAGGACCATGGGCGAGGCTTGATTGATTGATTGATTTAGCTTTATCCTTTGCTGGTGTTTCGTCCACGGCGGACTTTTCACTTCGCCCCTCTGAGCTCAAATCCAAAATCGGTTTCCTTTGCTTGTGTTTGGTCCAATTCACATCGACCATGTTGATCCCAGTATCAGGGAAGGGGTCTAGATCTACTAGCGCTGCTGCCGTGACCGGAGCTTCCACCTGCAAACTGCCATTATTAAGCCATACTTGAATCTGGTCTTTGAGTTTCACACAGTCTGTGGTGTTGTGATTCCACAGATTATGAAACTTGCAGTACTTCTTCCCCTTCAGCTGTTCTGATCGAGGAAAAGGTCCAAAATCAGTCTTCACCATCTTCGCGGCGATCATTTCGTCGAGAATCTCGTGCGCCTTGTTGACATCATACGTATATGTCGCGAACTCAGGTTTGGTGAAGGCCACCGATTTGAGCTTTACAGGTTCCTTGGAAATTTTCAACTGTTTCAAGGCTAGATTCTTTTTGCCGGTTAACTCGTAGGCAGCGACATCATTCTCCTCTTCCTCATCGTCATCCTGGACTACCTCTTCATTGTTGTAATGGTAGTAAGGGTCACAAGTAGCCGGCTGGTAGCTCAGGGCCGCTACGGTACGATGTTTCCCCGGCACGTATGTCCCCCTAGATGCATTGTTCCTTGCATCTGTTTCTCTAAGGAGATGCTCAAAGCTACCTACTTCTGTGATGAGTTCTCCCATCGACTGAATCATGTTGCCATGCTGCTTCTTTCGTTGACGTGGTTCCAAACCCTTGACCGCCAACTTGACTAACTCTTTCTCCGGCAGGATGACGTTTAGCTTGGCTTTCTGGATTTGAAAGCGCTGAAGGTAGGCCACCGCTGACTCTGTAGGCTGCTGGGCCATTTGGGTTAGAGAAGCCAAGTCTACCTTAGGCTCGATAATTCGGAAAGTTTCTCGGAAAAACAGTTCCATTGCAGGCCAATCCGCCACTGTTCCCGGTCGAAGCTTGGAAAACCATATGAAGCAGCTCCTGAAAGAGAAGTACCAAAGATCCTGCCCTTGAGGATATCATCATTCTGGTACTGGCCACACTATACCCTAAACCTAGCCAGATGTGTCGCCGCATCCTCGATGTCTTCTCCTGAAAAAGTAGAAAATATAATATTCTTATAGCCCCTAGTAAACGGTGCGAGCATGATATGTGGTGGGAAAGGTCCCTCATAAACCCCATCCAGCTGGGCCCTAGGGTTAGCCAACCTGATCATCTCCTCTACCTCATCATGTCTTACATATTCTGGGCCCGGAGGAGGAGGTGGTGTCGCCACAGTCTGGCGAGTAGCCTGCACAGGTATTGTTTGGTTCACAGTTTCCGGCCCCTCTCCGACGTGTACAACCGGGTAGTAGCCTGCTGCTGGAAATTTACTGCAGGCGTTTCCTTCGACAAGGTTGTTATCTTGATAGGGGTGTCGGCATGGTCGATCCCGTAATAACTTCCTGGCAGTTCC
Organism: Rosa lucieae; assembly: GCA_024704745.1. Classification (NCBI taxonomy): domain Eukaryota; kingdom Viridiplantae; phylum Streptophyta; class Magnoliopsida; order Rosales; family Rosaceae; genus Rosa; species Rosa lucieae. The sequence goes on from CM045492.1 coordinate 46,122,312, forward strand.
TGATACACATTTTCTGCCCCATCACTGTCGTATTGAACGAACGTAGCGGAGTTGGATGAAGTTCCTGCAACTTTCGAGGCCTGATGTTTCTGTCTGGTGGCCTGTCCGCTCGACAATGTAGATTTTTCCTTGCTGCCACCGATAACCAGCGCTTGCTCTTTACTCTTCAGCGGTGTAGTAGAAACAGTAACTGAGGGAGAAATGACATTGCTGCTAGTTTTCTCACGCTGATTTGGCGGCACGTACTTGCCTGAACCGGATGGTTGGCCAAGAGAGCCAAGGATAGCATTAGGATCCCCTAAAGCTTTGTTCAACACTTCTCTCGCTTGGTTCAATTCTGCTCTCTGCATGGCCACCTCGGTTGCCAAATTAGCATCATTCTTGCGAAGACCTGCCATGTCTGACGCGGTCTGCTTGGTTTGGTTCGCGATAGCCTCCATGATTTCCCTTTGACATTGATTCTGCTCACTAGCGATACTCGCGACATGGGCCCTTACTGCACTCTCCGATTGTGCGATCTGTTGTCTGGTATCCTCTGCATGTCGGATAATTCGCTGATCTAGTTCAAGTATGAGCTTATCTGTCTTTGCAATCTCTCTTTCGAAATCAGTGGCTATCTTCTTGCGATGATTTTCGATATTCTCCATGATAATTGCGAACCTTACCTCGGAGGTCGCTCCTTCTGGAATAGGCTTCGGAACGAAAGCCTCTCTTTCTCCACTCCCCACTGTAGTGGCGACAGTGGTGGGGATAACAGGCTCGCTAGCCTAGTCAGTATTGACACCCTGACCCTCAGTAACGGTCGGGTGATTCTCTTCTCGTCCAGTTGACATGTTGGGTGATTGGGACTGACGAGAGAACCTTTGAGTCACTTGTTCTTCAGAAAGACCATGATAGTCCGCGCGAGAATGCGGTCTGTAACTGGAGGTCTTATGCTTTGAGCAGTTAGCGTAAACCTTTTGGTAAGGGTTTTCGCTAGACTTCCCAATGGCTACTTTCATGAAGAGACACTATTGCAAGTCCCACTGGGCGTGCCAAAATGTTTGGCTCCAAAACCAGTTGGTGTGCAAACTGTCTCTTTTGAGCGTGTGATTGCGCAGGCGTGCCAGCACCGTGGGGTGTAGTCGTCGGGGGAGTCCCTTGACCTGACTTTTTCTTCAAGCGTTGTGGACGAGGAGAGCACCAACCTCGCCACAGGGTTCTTCTCTAGCCTTTCGGGAAAGGACTTTTGCCTTACGGATAAGGACTTTGGATGTGATCTCTTCAGTCACCAAATCGATACTCAACGTTGTAGGTTGAGCAGAGCAATCACTGTGAAGTTCTGAGAAAGCACGGGGTTTGCTAAAGCATATCTTTAGCTTCGCTGGGTTGCGAGGGCGTTACCCTTGCTTCACTGGTAGTATCTGTGGCAGTAGCACTGACAGTCGGCTCGGAGAGACTGGGACTGAGAGCACGGTAGCTGGGTTTCAACAGGGTTGAAGGTTTGCTCCGGGGAGGCTTTGTAATCGCTGGGATTGATTGATTCGAGAGTGGTCCTTAACTTTGCCGCTTAACCCTATATTTATACACCTAGGGTTTCGACTGCTCCTTGCCTTAGAAGGATTATTAATTGAAGTTTCCTATTCAATCTCTGCTACTCGATCCCAATAAGGTTTCGTTTTCCTTACAGACCACGGAATGGGTGAAGCTATACCCCAAACCCAAGTAGGCTTATTTTTGGGTCACCCACAGGTATTGGCCTGCTGGCTCGAACCCACCAAAAGATCTTGCCTAAAATACTTTTGGGCTCAAACAGCTCCTATACAAACTCTTCCTCGACGAACATCACAGGCTCCATCTTCATTCAATTTCAACTTTGAATGGATCAGTTTCGATTAGTTTTTATTGATTCCTAGCCGGATTGAGCTTCTGAAATAATTAATCAATGGTCCTTTATTCTTTTGGTCCATGCATGCAGCATTTGGTAGGTCGGTTCATGATCTTAGCTAATGTTTTTGAAAGAATAGATGAAGATACTCGAAGATTTTCTGGCTTCAAATAAAAAATACGGATTAGGATATATATATACAGATCCTATCCAGAGCGAGGCATCGCTTTGAAATTTCAGAGCGAGGTTAGGGTTTAGGGTCACTTTTCGGTCGCATATCCACATCTCAACCGTTCAGTTTTTAGGTACTAATGTATAGATCATCTCTGCAAAATTTCAACGAAATTGATGGTCTTTAAGGTATCTAACTCGCTTAAACCAATGGACGAACTGAATCTGTCCAACCTGAACCGTACTAGCTTTAAGGCAGTTATCAATGCCTTAACGACCATCAATTTGGCTGAAATTTTGCAGAGATGATCTATACATTAGTACCTAGAAACTGAACAGTTGAGATGTGGATATGCGACCGAAAAGTGACCCTAAACCCTAACCTCGCTCTGAAATTTCAAAGCGATGCCTCGCTCTGGATAGGATCTGTATATATATATATATATATATATATATATATATATATATACCTATAGCTAGCTGGATCTTCAACCAATCAAATTCTATGATTAATTTTAAATGGTGCAGAACTTTGCAGTTTTGCTCATCATTTTCATTTGAAATGTAAATGTAGTTTCTATACATAACGGACAAATTGCACCCTTTGACGAAGAACCAAACAAGAAAAGAACATTATCTTCGCCTGCTTGCCAAGGAAGAAAGCACCTACCAGCAAAACAGGACAAAGTGTGATCTGTCTAGAAAAAAAAAACCCAGAAATTATAGGAATACGGCCCTACATAGAAACAGAGTGGAATTATATATTCAGAGGCCTGGTTCATACAAGAATCAGATAAAGCAAGCTTTTAGAAAGCCTATCAACAATGGAAGAATCAAGAAAGAGGTAGTTCGTAATGTTTCACTGTTATTTCTAATGAAGCTTCATACATACACTTTCCCTGCATACAGCCCCACTCTCATCTTCAATCCCTCATCATGTGACCTATTTGTCCGATTAATTTTGTTTAATCAAGGTCTGTATCCAATAATTTCTGCACGATCAGGTACGCGGTTGTTACAGGTTCAAATCAGGGGATTGGATTTGGAACAGTTAAGCAGTTGGCCTCAAATGGGATCATGACAGTGTTAACAGCTTTAGATGAGAAGAAGGGCATTGAAGCGGTTGAAGAATTAAAAGACTCCGGCCTCTCTGACCTTGTTGTTTATCATCAGCTTGATGTAACAGACCCTGCTAGCATTGCTTCCCTTGCAGATTTTGCCAAAACCCAATTTGGGAAACTAGATATCTTGGTATGCATAAAAAGAAAACATACATAAGAAATCGATTTCTCTATATGTAGTTCTATACAAGCTTATGCTGAAAATTTCTTATGAATATAAGCACATAACCTGAAGTAATATTCTATACTTGTATTGGTTTAATCTCCACAGGTTAACAATGCAGGTGTTAGTGGAACCATTACAGATCCTGACGCTTTCAGAAATGCTGTTGCAGCCGCAGGTATAGCTAAGGTGAGTTTAATTATCAAAAAGTAATAAAATGTCATTTAAAATGAACATTTTTGGATATGTGGACTGTGGAGGTGAAATGAAAATTTTTGATACAAATGATGAAACAATATATGTATATCTCATATTCAAATTTTGAAATGCAAGTCCATTATCGAAATACATTCAAAACCAAGAGAATAAAAGTTCCGTTTCTTTGATGTAGGATGGTGGAGGAGTCAATTGGAGTGAACTAATGACCCAAACATACGATCTAGCTGAAGTATGTGTGGAAACAAACTACTATGGTGCAAGGAAAGTTACCAAAGCACTCCTTCCTCTCCTCCTTCTATCTGATTCACCAAGAATTGTCAATCTTACTTCTAGCATGGGGACATTAAAGGTATATATGAAGAGTTTTCTAAAAGCTATTTGATTCACCAAGAGTTTCCATTGTTACAATCTATCAGTATAGCCTTAAACCTTGCAACCAAAGCTACAACATATACCAGGTTAAGTCACTTGCGCAATCCACCATACCTGAAAATTTTAAACAGTTAGGAAATAGATGACCAAACATGTACATCAAGTTTACCACTAGCTTCTAACTAACTCATGCCATCACCAGGGTGGTGCCACTGAAATTTTGTATAATAAATCTTAACAACTGACTTAATTTCTGCAGGATTACTTTTTTGTGTTCATTTGATTTTTTACTTTCCATAATGTCAAGCTGAAGTTATACTGTCATACCTGTTATTTGATCAGCATATACCAAATGAATGGGCCAAAGCGGTGTTAAGTGATGCCGAAAACGTTACAGAAGAGAAAGTAGAGGAGGTCTTAAGTGAGTTTCTAAAGGACTTCAAAGAAGATATGCTTGAAACCAAAGGCTGGCCTCCTACCCCTTCTGCCTATACACTCTCAAAGGCAGCCTTGAATGCATACACCAGAATTGTGGCCAAGAAGTACCCGAAGGTATGCGTCAATTGTGTTGATCCTGGATTTGTTAAAACAGATATGACCTGCAATGCCGGCGTCTTATCCATCGATGAGGGTGCTACAAGTGTTGTGAGGTTGGCAATGACTCCAAATGGCAGTCCTTCAGGTCTATACTTCTATGTACAAGAAGTCTCACCCTTTTAATTAAGTAACATCAACAGACCCTTTTTCTTTTCATGAATATGATCCTAGAATAGTTTATAAGCAAACGGTCTATCAGATTCTGAGTGTAACTAAGAAGGATCTCTGCTAGTGCTAATGATGCTGGAAACTTGTGCCAAACCATTATTTCAATCAGTGTGCCTCTTTTTGTTTTATTTATTTTTTTGGTACAAGAATCCCACGACAGCGGTATTCCTTTTTTATGAGAAAATTTGGCTACGGACAAGGCGTTGCCACAGTATCCTTTGCCCGACGAAATTTCATTGCCAGTTTCTTTTTTTTGAACAAATAAAACTTTCATTAGCTCTTATCCAATTGTACCGAGACTTTTTGTTATTAAAACTCAACACCTAACGAGTGGTTAAGTTAAAACATTATTGATACAAGGTGGTTAAGTTAGGACAATATCGATACACTAATGAGCCACAGGGTACACTTATTGCTGTTTAACAAATTCTCCTGCTTTTTTCCCATTTTTATACTAGCTATATCTTTGATAATTGTTGGCCATTGCAATGTGAAGAAAATTTGTGCGAAGAAACTAGCTATTCAAAATTTGTGTGCTATAGTAAAGAAGTTTCTGGACGAAAATTGACATGCTTCAAAACTGACATTTATCTCCCAATGTTGTGACTCTTGGGATCTCAATGAATGCATTCTAGCAGTTGGGAATGGCCTCTACTTCTCTATTTACTCAAAACTTACAAAACTATATATTGATAGATGGACTAATCTCTCATTTCCCAGAAATATTCGTCGACAAATGTCTCATCGTATTTTTTTTTCCTTTTTTTCTTCTAGATCTTCACTTCTCGATGGACATCGCAGTATGGTATCTATAGGCTAATTGAAACACCGATTCTCACCCGCTCTAGGTGGTTCGAAAAGTTTTTAAAATCAAAAGTTTACAAAATAAATTAGTAATAACAAAAAAAAAAATTAATTGAGATCACATTCTAGAAACTAATCCATACCAATGGATCTGTTTGGTTTAGTCATTTTCCTTTCTCAAAGTGATTTCTTATCTTCTTCTTGTTCTTGTTCTTGTTCTTCTTCTTCTTTTCCTTACCTAATGACGTCTTATCTTTCAGTTGATAAAGCTTTGTGTGATAGGAACATTGTGCTCAATGATACCTACAATATGGGATCCACTTCCGTACAACATTGGACTAATACATCAATGATAGACCATCCTCATGTAATAGTAGACTAAATCATTGCCGTGTACATTTGGGACTAGGGAGAGATGATCTATCAATATAACTATTGCAATTTATCAATTGATACATCGGAGCTTCTTCCACCCACCCAAGTGGGTGCTCACCTGGGGTATTTAACAGCGCGTGTATACACGCTCTGTTAGGATTTATGTTTCCGTTAATCGTTTGGGCATTTGGTGAGGAACACCAAAAAGACGTTGACCATTTTAATTAATCAAATGGTCTACACACGCTACACAGCTGAAAAAATTGGGAGAAATCCCCAATCCAATGTTTCCCTTGGTCCGCAGGTGGTGTCATATAAGAGATCCGATGTCAAAGTTTCAATCGTCGGCGACAGTCGCGGATTGGCGAAAGATTATATCCGAGTCCATGCTGAGTATCCGTCGCCGGAAATCTGAAGAGGACGATGGAAGCCCAAATGACTAGAAACCAAAATTGGCGCATAGCAGAGGTCTCCGTCGTCGGCTAAGCGCCAGTCTGAATGTCGGTGTTCTAGGCGACCTTCGAGAATCCCAAGAAGCGCTCCGCCGCCCGCATTGTTACTACTGTGTGTAGGACGCGATCTTGGTGGTGATTTTTCCGGGCTTCGATGTCAGCGAAGGGAATAAGTTGGTTGATATCTGGTATAATATCAGATATTGTGATTGAATTCTCAAATTGGATTACCTGCACTTCCTCCTTCTATTTCCACACTCCGCCGCTACGTCATCGTTCTCCGATCATCGCATCTTCTGCTGCGTCTCGATCCTCCACTGCCACGAACTCTTTTTTCGTGATCCTATTCAAATACCGGAATCAAAAGCCAAACAACAATAATCCAATTCGAATACCCGAATCAAGGTCACAATTCTAGCGTCACTTTTCTCTAAGATCAATGTTCAATAGATCGATCATATTCTGCATTCTTTAGCATCCATGGGGTTGAGGCTTTTGGCACAGAAGAGGACTGGTAGTTGGGTACCCATTAAGCGGGTGGGTGGGTAGGGAAATACCCACGAAAACTAAGGCTGGGTGCGGGTAATGCTAGATTGCCAACCTTATTGAAGATTGAAGATCTGGGATATTTGATGAAGAATTGAAGATGAAGATTTGCGTCAAAAAGTTTTTTTTTTTCAATTTTCTTTTTTCAATCACAAAATTAAATATATATATATATATATATATATTTTTTATCAGAATCATAAAATTAGTTCTGGTTTGAAAACAAAAAATAAAATAAAAACAATTTTTTAAAGAAATAAAGTGATATGAGTATTCTATCCAAAAAGAAAAACTAAAAATAAGTTATATGGGTATGGGTACCCGTCAGGTATACGTATTTTTTATTTTTATGAATTATTTTGTGATAATATATTTTAATAAACTATACTCTATTCTCTCAAACTTGTCTGCCGTTATTCTACATAAATCACAATAGTGACATAAAATTAAAATGGCAAAAAAAAAAAAGGTTGACAAAAATTGTGAAATTAAGTTCTATAACGGTGAATAATTGTATGCATTTTTTTTTCGTAGATTTATTTTTAAACTTCTGAAATTCATAATAAAGAGATTTGATGATTGAAAAATTTCAATAAATTTAATGCGGACTTGTCCCAATACATATTTTATTATTGAATTCTCAAATTGGACAGTCTCATTTAATAAATTTCTAAAAAAATGTCCCAAGCTAAATTTTCTATTTAAAAAAAATGAATTTCTATAATTTTAAGTTTCATAAATTCATAATAAATATCTCTCCCCGCAAAATTTCCCGAAAATTCCCATGACCTCATCACGTAATTTATTTTCAAACTTTTAAATTTGAGATTTCTCTTCAATAAAAATTTTGAAAAATTTAAGAGGCCACTATTAGATTTGTAACCGATGTTAGTTTTGTAACTATTATGTTGATTAATGCTGTATCCACCAACAACCATGCCACTAATTTCACACGACGTACGTATGTAACTACTCGGTGGATACATCTAAACTTCTAAAGGGTCAAAAACAAACTTCATCAATTTTGATTTGGTTATTAGAAAATAATATCAATACGTCTAGCAGTGTTGTATAACTTGTTCATTACATATAGGAGTATATGGACTTTCAAAAGCAACTACGTGGTGAAAACTTAAATTGGAGAAGCCAACCATTAGATTAGTGGATTACATTTTTTTGATTCCCAATTTCAATTACATGGATTGCACAAAATCCTTATATGCATACTAATGTAATGTAACTTGTTTAGCAGTTATATCGAAAAGTAAACCTTCCATGAGCAACAAGGTGAAGTAAATAAAAATTATCAAAATCGATCGTTGGATGTTATCATGATAAGAAGAAATGGTTATGGTCAAAATTTCAGCCATTTTCTTCATCGTTTGGGTCTCGATCTACTAGGTAAACTCTAAACCCTAAATACCACATAAAAGTAATATGCTCATAACCGGTCATTCCCAATTTCTTTTTTCGATCTGTCAGCTCTCACACTCTCGTGGGTATGAAATATATCAACCAATGTAAAACTTTTGGGAAGTTTATGTCCTCGTGGTATAGCTCCTCTTAGGGATGTATAAGTGTATAAAAGGTTGATCGCTTTGTTTGATGTCGAAATGACGACGGATCAAGTTAATTATTTTTACACAATACCTATTAACACGCTAAATATATGTGTAATGTAAAATTTATCGATTTCCAATTTCGAATTTTTGGATCGCACAAAATCCTGATATGCCTACTAATGTGGTTTAACTTGTTTATTACTAGGTGTATAAAAAAATAAACCTTCCATTAGTAACAAGATGGAGGAAATATAATTTATCAAAATCGACCGTTGGATGTTATGAAGATAAAAAATGGTTATGGTCAAAATTTCAGCTATTTTTTGTCATCGTTTGGGTTTCGATCTACTAGGTCAACTCTAAACCCTAAATATCATATAAAACTAATATGGTCATAACCGATCATTCATAATTTCTTTTTTTGATTTGCCAGCGCTCACACTATCGTGGGTATGAGCTATATCAACCAGTGTAAAAATTTTGAGAAGTTTATCTCCTCATGGTATTGCTCCCCTTAGGAAAGTATATGGATCGCACAAAATTTTTGTATGCCTACTAATGTAGTCTAACTTGTTTATTAATTATCTTGAAAAGTATACATCTCATAAACAACAAGGTGGAGGAAATAAAATTCATCAAATTCAACGGTTGGATATTTTCATGACATGAAGAAACGATTATGATCAAAATTTCAACTATATTCGTCTTAATTTGGGTCTAAATCTATGTGGTCAACTCTAAATTGTAAACCCTATTTATTTTTTTTTCAAATTTTATTCCATTTAATTATTATGTCACTAATTGCCACCAAATTTGAGATAATAAATTCAGTTTACTATAAATTGGACAAAAAAATAATCCAATTGCCACCAAATTTGAGATAATAAAATCAGTTTATTATATAAATTGAACCCAAAAAAAAGAAAAGTAAAAACCAAAAGGAAATGAGGCTCGAACTTGAGCCCCCCACACCGACACACCATGCATTAGCCAATAGCCACCGCACCATCATAAAGACTTCCGTTTATTGTCTTCGGTTTATCAACTTTAATTATTTCTTCTGGGGGCTGATTCTTCTTCTTCCTCCTCCAGACTCCAGATCCTGCGATTTCAAAATCTTCAATCCCTTCTTCAACATTCTTCCAACTACAATTATTCATCTATTCACCCATAAAATTCGATCCACAATTTAATTCCTAAACCCATATATTCTAAATCACACACGATCTAGCTTCACCGTCGACTTCTGGAAGATATCATAGCCTTGATTGGCTTCAGAAACTTCAATGAGCAATGGCGGAGAAATGAAAGAAAATGAAAGTACAACAAATCTTGATCATGTCCTGCATACTCATTATTTCTCACCCAAAATTGTATCAATCTAAAAACTCAAATACCCAATTCCTCAATTTCCTTTCTCTGCCGAGTATTGAGAAAGATCAAAGGATTCAAGCTCAGAAAACGACTACTGGATTAGCCGATGATTATTCCTCTAAAAACCCACGACCCGACCCATATGCTGAGTCCGCCTTCATCTCCGCCGTTTCAGTTTCACCCATCGCAAAACCTTAATTCGATATAATTACCCTTCTCCTCCAATTTTTTTGTTGACTGAACGATGTTTTTTCCCAACACTATTCAAAATCTGACAGTGACGGACAATTTTAACGTCGGAGTACTGATCCTAAGGCTGATATTACATAGTCGCCTCAGCCATTTAGATCTGTTGACACGTCATCGAGGTGATCACCCACCTGGGTGGGTAGAAGAATTTTCGTTGATACATGGGTACAATATTGTACGGTTTACTTTGAAAACTATATTTTCGGAAGGAAGTTGCGAGAGTGTATGTAACTTACTATAGGCCTATAGCACTAGATAATAATGAAGTGAGGTCTGCTTCTCGGAAGCTACCTTTCAATAGGTTCATACTATGTACAAACTACAAAGAAAGGAAGTTTCCCACCCAAGACTAAACAGATAGTGCTGAAAGAGATAAAATGCTGCACGTACCATGACTGCCATCCGACAGATAGTGCTGAAAGTGATCAAATGCTGCATGCACCATGACTGCCATCTTCACTTTTCTTGTTCATTTCGAAGGGTGAGCAAGTGGGAACATTTATATTCAAATGCTAAAATGATAACTTATATTCATCACTACTATAGTATTATGAGGAAATTAAGTCATGTTAATGAAATTCAATATAAAATTATAAATACTCATAATCATGCACGAGCTATACTTAAAGGTTACATGAACAATCATGTCTCGTACAATTTAAGAGCTAAAAAGACTTATATTTTAACCAAACAAATAAATCCCTCTAACGAATACTAAAGCGGACAAATCTTATGCACCACCAGATTACATGGCTTATGAGCGACTCCGGGCCCAAACTTGTAACTACATCATTAAAGGAATCCAAAGCAAAAATCTCTTCCAAATAATACATTTTGCCGCAAAAACATGTGAATTAATAAGAGTCCTTGTTATCAGATTCCACTCCTAACGAATAGAGGTAGGCATCAAGCGTTAACTCCTAACCCGCTTTAATAGGAAGAAGCTCAACGGCAACACAGAGGTATTACGTACTAGTTCTTATTCCAAATGAATCAAGATTGAAATAGATCAACTATTTAATCGCGTTATCATTGTGTTATTGTTTTCGATGGGTGAGGCATGCAGTCATGCACACCTTCATTCATGCATGTGGCTAATTAAACTAAAGAGTTGGACCGCTAGCATTTGAATTTGGTGATGAGGAATTTTTCTACAAAATGTAGGAAGACTAGTATCCTAAGTTCAACTCTCCCATCCTCTAATTATAGAACAAAATCGGAAAAATAAAAATAGCTTTCATAATAGATTTCCATGTCAGATTCTATAGCATATTCCCTGCTAAATAAAAACACCCTATAATATCTTCTTCTTCTTCTCTTCTGCTTAGATCTGAAACCAGATCCAGTGTACCCTTTTACTAGTCTACGTTCAACTCTCAAGTTACCTCTCAAAAAAGAAGAGGGAAGAGTAATTCTCCTTCAAAGGACACGTGTCCATCCATCACTGGCCCTCTTCATTTGTTCAGTCCAATTGGGTTACTGCATGATCCTCTATATAAACAACTCTCACAGTCACAAGCGATTCCAGCACTGCAAAGGATCTGCTTCACATTCTCTTTCGCATTGACCCAATTACAAGGTGAATCCCAACATCCTTTGAACTTTTAAATCTCATTAAGTCTGAATCTTAAAGTTCAAATCTTTTTTGTTTTTCTCATTGGGTTTGATATAAAGTTGGGTTCTTTGGTTTCTTCAGTTTATGATGGTTGATGGGTTTAAGGGTGCTCTAGTTCACGGTGTATGCCTCAATGCAGTGTCTTTAGTAAAATCTTACTGGGTTTGGGGTTTTAATGCTTAATTCATTGGTTTTCAACATCTGGGTGGATACTTGTTTGCTGTTTTCTTGCTTAGTTTTCTGGGCATTGGTTCTTCATAATTGCATAATGTCGTTTTCCAAAGTCAAATTCTAGTTTTCGATTCAAAGGGTTCATTTTGGACAAGCTGAAGCTCAATTCTTTGATCAAAAGATCTAAACTTTAAGTTGAGCATTGTGTTATTCTGAATTTGGTGTGCAGGAGAAGTAGCAGACTGTAAATGGCTGTTATGAAGCCTGGAGTGATTGCCTTGTTTGATGTTGATGGGACTCTCACTGCTCCCAGAAAGGTACGATATCTCTGGTTTTAGTTTCCTCGAAGTCTCTTTTGTTTTTAAGTAAGGATCTTAAACAATAATTTACTGATTCAATATGGATGTACTCATATGTATGTACACGCACTTTAAAACATCTCTAATTCATACATTTCGTTGGAATGCTAGGATGTTACTCCGCAAATGTTAGGATTCATGCGAGAACTCAGGAAGGTACATAACTTATTCGTCTGGAAGTTTACATATATGCAGGGGCTCTTTTTTCATGAGGGGTTGGGCGGTGAGTGTCTCAGTGGATGATTATATCCTTGTTGGATTTCAGGTTGTTACAGTGGGCATTGTGGGAGGATCCAACCTTTCTAAGATAACAGAGCAGCTTGGAAAGACAGGTATATATTTCTTCATTTTTAATGTAATCAACAACTGTAGATGTATTATAATTTAATTGTATGTAATGGAGAACTGACTTCAAACTATAGTAGCAGTCAAGTATAGATATATGGTACTTGACCATTGTTTGAATTCTGATCTTTGTTTTTACTGGACCTTGATGATATAGTTTTCCTCCCCATACCTAAGGATCTATGTAAAACTTATATCTCTGTGTGTTTAAGTACAATTGCAATTGTTTTGTTCTATCTATGATTAGCATTTAGAATGTCTTACAACACAATTTGCTATAGGTTGGTACTCTTTTCCTTTTCATCTTACTCTTAAACATCTTATTGATATTAGATTTGAGGGCTGTTGTGGCTAAATAATAGCTATGTTTTTACTGTTTTCAAATTCCATTGACTATATCTATTAACTGTACCTTTGTCTTTGCAGTTATGGGTGACTATGATTATGTATTTTCTGAGAATGGTCTTGTGGCTCACAAAGATGGGAAGCTCATTGGCACCCAGGTATGACAAAACTTAGTGGTGATAATAGAACACAAGTTCTCACATTCATGGTGTGTGCTGTTTAAGTGATTTTTCTTTGAAATATAAATCAACTATGTGAAAGTTGGTTGATATTCTTAAGCATCATGTGGCAAAAAAATGTTTTAATTGTAACTCATGATCCTTTGCTAGATAAATGTATGGCTGAGAACAGAAGGAAACAAAATCTACTGATCTGATACCCCAAATTTGAGCAATGTATGTATTGTTAACATAAAAACCTTTTCTCAGAGAAAAAAGAACAAAAAGAAAGCGGATACCCTTCTAGCAAAGTTAAATATATCCATGTTACAATCTTATTGTCTGGATTCTTTTTTGTTTCATTAAGAGAGGAAATGTGATTATCTGTGGCCAATAGAAGGTCAGGTAGCCTATTAGATTAAGGTAATCATGTGCTGTAACCTGTAGGTTCTGTATGGTCCATACTTATGTTTCATTTCTTCATTGTCCTCGTCAATTTTGTTTCTATTTGTCAGAAATTCTGCACTTTCCGAGACTGAAAAGCCTTTAGCTAGGTTTAGATGCTCATTAATGATTATTGGTTTATGATAGGATCCACGACAGTACTGTATTCTTTTGCCATTTCCTCCATGTATTTGATAAATACCGGACTGATGGGTTTTGCGTTTTTCATTGTTTTTCATTTTTAGAGCTTGAAGTCACATCTTGGAGATGATAAGATCAAGGTAAAACATATCCTCTATTGTATTGTACTGGTTTCTGTACTTGGAAGAGACCTAAGGAAGTCTGAAGCACTGTTTTGAAATAGATTTGTTTACAATTGTGCAGGAATTTATCAATTTTACACTTCACTATATTGCTGACTTGGACATACCGATAAAGAGGTTAGTGGAATGGGGAACCATTGCTAATAATGCTTAACCTGTGTATGGAAAAACTTATACTTATTTTTAATTATAACTGTAGGGGTACATTTATTGAGTTCCGAAGTGGGATGATTAATGTATCACCGATTGGGCGAAACTGTAGCCAAGAGGAAAGAGATGAATTTGAAAGATATGACAAGGTTAGATACTTATGCAACAAAATAGTTAAACTGTTATTTCATTTAATTCTTTATAAATTATCTTATTTAATAAGTCATCATATTGGTTTGCAGGTTCACAACGTACGCCCCAAAATGATTTCTATCCTTCGTGAGAAGTTTGCTCACTTTAACCTGACATTTTCCATTGGAGGACAGATAAGCTTTGATGTCAGTGATAGTTGATATTCATTTATGCTGTGATGAATCTTGGAATAAGTGCTTAGCTAATTGCTTATTTATTTTTTACTTGGCAATCCTTAGAATAGACTAGTAAGTAGTAACAGGTGGTTGACGTTTTCGTTGAAACTGAATTTGTGTGGTTAACATTTAACAATGCTTGCTACAGGTTTTTCCTCAAGGTTGGGACAAGACATACTGCTTGAGATACCTAGAGAAATTTCAAGAAATCCATTTCTTTGGTGACAAAACTTACAAGGTTAGTCCATACTCCATAGTTCTTATGGTCCATTCTTCTTCCACCACAGTTGCTTGTTACCATTTTGACACCTTCTCTATAAATTCCTAAGTTCCAGCCTCATGTTTTATCCTTTACATTTGAACATTCCTTTGTTCGGGTGCTAAGAATTGCGAGTTGCATTTCTGCAGGGAGGAAATGACCATGAAATTTATGAATCTGAACGAACTGTGGGTCATACAGGTAAAGTCTACATCTCAAGTTCTGGCTACTTACAGCCGTCTCCTCATTGATTAGCAATATTTAATTAGGGCTAAGCTTGTAGCGGTCTACCCTTTTGCAGTTACCAGCCCTGAAGATACAGTCGAGCAGTGTAAAGCTCTCTTCTTCAGTCGCTGATATGAAACCAATCTTTCAGTTTTCAATCATATGCCATTTTTTAAAACAAGAAGCAAAAGTTGTATGTCATTTGTAATTCTATATTTTATGAGAGTAAATGTTGAGCAGAAGTCGGAAATGTGTAATATTTATAGACACAAATATGTTGGTTGAGACATGCCCTTCTGCATTGTATTTTTTGTATCATTTGTTTCCATATATCAATCTAAGAATGTATTTTCTTCTTTGCATCCACATTGCTTATGCCAAGGTTTGTTGCCTAATGCCTAATGCCCTTGGGTAGATTTGTTCTCGCCTCCAACAAGTCATTTGAGCGATTTGGAATTTTTTTTACTAAAATGAGGTCATCAGTCGATCAGCTCTATCTATCAATGACAATTAGGTAAACAAAAGATCGGCTCTATACACTAACCCAAAAAAAGCACCCTTAAACTATAAGGATGAACTCAATCAATCAAACAAATATCATGTATACAACATTATAGGTAATTATTCGCGTGATTGAAAGTCGGATGTGTCATGTGACATCTGGAGCCATATCAGACACCGGGTTTGTTCTATTGATGGACCAGCTTTGGATACATATTAAATTAGCATTTTTCCACATGCTCTGCATGTGCAAGCTATTAATTTTTTTTTTTCAGAAAACAAAAAGAAAAAAAAAGTTGGTTATTGCAAAGAAAAGAAAGCGGGAGAGAGAAAAGTGGGTTGTGGATAATTTTTTTCAAAATTTTTAAAGAAAAATACATTTTGTAAATGTCTTAATTATCTTTGTGATTTAATTAATTCTCAAAGTTTATTAATATTCTAGGGTCAATTCTGTCAAAATTTTAGATTTTGGCTAACAAACCCTCTTCTCTTAATAATAACTAGTTTGCAATCACATGCTCTGCATGTGTAAGAAAAATTTTAATTATAAAAAAAAAAAAAGTTATCTGCAAAAGAAAATAGATTTAGTGGGTAGTTATTGCAGAGAGAAAATAGTAGGAGAGAAAATGGGAGGTTGTGGGATAATTTCTTTTCAATTTTCTTAATAAAATCTATTTTATAATTGTCCTATTTACCCTTGTGATTTAATTTGTTGTCAAAGTTTTTTAATCTTTCAGGGTTAAATCTGTCAAAATTTTCAGTTTTAGCTAACAAACTCTCTTCTCTTAATAATAGTACTAGCCTCTTAACATGTGCTCCGCACATGTCAATTGGCTTTTATTTTTTAAAATTAAAAAAATTACAGCAATTTCTCTCATGATTTTAGAGAAGTTTCTCCTTTTTTCATGGGAGATATTGCAAATTTATCATAGTCTATTGACTATCTTATCCTCACATAGAAATATTTTGTTTACTAATATCTATATTATGTTAGGGCATATATGGTAGTTCAAAAATTTAACCATTCCTTTAAGAATTGGCTTAATTATATAAGATATATATATATATATATATATATATATATCAATAAAAAAATTATAAAAAAAAAAAAAAAAAAGCAAAGTGCCACGAAGTCTTGAACTCAAGAAGTACAAAAGCATAAGGAGAGTGGAGCAAACGAAAGGAAGCAGGGAAGCAGTTGAGACTTGAGACTAGAGGCTCATGGCTGCTGCCGCTAAACAAGTACAACAGCAACTACTAGAAGATGAAAACGACAGATTCTTCGTCGCCGTTCATGTCGGCGCTGGATACCACGCGCCTTCCAACGAGAAGGCCCTCAGGTCCGCCATGAAACGCGCCTGCCTCGCCGCCGCTTCCATTCTCCTCCAGGTCTCTCTTGATCAATTCCCATTTTAGAATTTGAGTAATGGGAAGCTTTTGTCTATAACTGATGTTTGGTCTTGTTTTGCTTCAGGGCTCTGGTAGGTGCATAGATGCTGTCACTGCAGCTATTCAAGTGTTGGAGGTATGTTTATTTCAAGTGTGATATGTATGCAACTAGTCAGTGTGGGATCGAATAGCCTCGCTTTTTTTCTTATGCAAGAATTACCATTGTGGTTTGGCTTTAACTTTGGTGCTAATGAATGTGTATTCTGGGAGTTGTATAGATTTTTCGGATAAACGTTAGGCCAGATCATATAAGAGGAAGGTTACAGTGTCTAAGAAAGATCAGATATTTTGCCTCGTGATTTCAGTTTGTAGATGGAATTGTGGAGGGTTTGTTGATAGAAATGTCTTCTCTTTATGTGAGAGCAATATATGGTGTCTAGCGTATCTTGTAGTGTTTGTTTTGAGTCTGTTTTGAATGAAATTGCTTTCCTTTAGGATGATCCAATCACGAACGCAGGCCGGGGGTCTAATTTGACTGAAGATGGTCGTGTAGAATGTGATGCCAGTATTATGGACGGGAATTCTGGAGTATTTGGAGCTGTTGGAGCATTGTCAGGTTTTCTCCTGACTGAAGATTACATAATTTAGTAATGATGCCATGATATAGTTGCTCTAGAAATTGCTGGTTATCTGATTCTGATTACGTATTAGGACTTCCTTGATTGATTCATACTATGCAGTTTCCCATGTGCTTACTGAAAATCTCTTGCATATGTTGTAGACCAGGTGTCAAAAACCCCATCAAGGTTGCTGCTTTACTGGCCAAGGAGCAAATGATGGGATCCTCCCTGTTGGGCCGAATACCTCCCATGTAATAATCAGTCTCTCCTAGTCAGATAATTATAGTGTTCTTATTCTAATTTTTTTAACAATATCTTCTTAATCTAATTATATCCCTACTTCAATAGTATTTTCTTTCTATTATTTTATCGCTTACATATGTGTAGTTTTTAGTAGATTCTTTGCCCATTCCTTTTTGTTTCTTTTTCATTTTCCGTCGTGTTCTTTTGCTTAATTTACTGATGAAGCACGCTCTTTGATTTGTAGCTTCCTCGTTGGTGAAGGTGCCCGCATATGGGCGAAGTCCAAGGGCATTGCTTTGTCGGCAAGCACATCAGCTGCTGATGAGGTCATTTCTTGTACTTTGTCTAATATAATTTTTAACCAATTATTCAAAAATCACTAATCTTTGTTTAATTGAATGTGCGATTTACAATTTTAAGGCTCTGATTTCAGCCATGAAGTTCTTTCTTAGAATCTATTGATTAACTTGTGTGTTCCAAAACAGTGGCTGGTAACAGAAAGGGCAAAAGCACATTGGAAAAAGTACAAAGCAATGGTAGATGATGCAAAAGCAAAGACAGAAACTTCTGCTGGTGGACTTCCTTGTAGTCCTCAAGAGGCTGCTGGAATTCCAGGTACCTCATCACTTTTTTATGTCAAAAGCACCAGTACTTTCTTTTTCAAAGCTGATATTATTTACAGCTCATCTTCCCCCGTTTACATATCATTTCTTGGTGATGACACTGATCAATTAGTTCAATTTTCGCTATCCTATATCGTTATCATCGTTACTGTTGTTGCTTTGCTATGCCATAATATGCAAGGGATATTTTACACCAGGGTTCCAAAAGAAACTTCTGAACCATTGATTTACAAATTGAAAATAAAGGACCATGACATACTTTGATTCCACTTCATATCATAATATGTTCTATATTCCTTTTCCTCTTGCCTTGCCCTATTAACAGTCTGATGTGCTGTTAGTTTAGCAGCAAAGTTTTGGACCCAGGTTATTTTCTCCACTAAAGATATATTGGTAATTTGTTCCTGTTATAAGTATGCGAGTTTTAAATTTTATACTCTCTGATCATGCATTTTTCTCAACCCTCTTGCTCATTCTTATTTGCCGTTTGTCTGACATATAATATATTCAGCAAGTATATTTTTCTCTGAGTGTTATTGCATTTGTGTTTCAGAATTAGAAGCTCAACCATGTGATTGTTTGAATAAAAATGGGGCAGAGGAGGATTGCATCATGGACACTGTAGGAGTTATTTGTGTAGATGCTGACGGACAAATTGCATCTGGTGCCTCAAGTGGAGGCATTGCATTAAAGGTGACTTATAGTAATAAAGTTTTGCCCTTCTCTGTTTGTAGTGACTGATAATCTAACCATCTGCTTGTATGTGGGAAAATTACAGGTTGGTGGGCGTGTAGGGTTAGCAGCAATGCATGGTTCAGGCTGTTGGGTATCCTCCAAAGGTCTTTTTGGGGCTCCATGTATAGTCGGTTGTTGTGTAAGTGGTGCTGGAGAATATCTGATGAAAGGATTTGCAGCTCGAGAGTGCTGTGTCTCTTTATCACTGTATGTTTGACCTATATATCATTTTCAATACATGAAAAATGTAGATAGAGTAACACACACACTCACCAAAAAGACTTCAGTTCCTGGCACTTCCTGCTTTAATGCATATTGAAGTCCGCAAAGTTGAATTGATCATGATTCTTTATGTTGGAAATTTGGTATTGTAGAACATTAGTTTCTTTTACCAATTGCTTAGTTCATACGCCATGCCTATTATTGTCTGCATAAAGCTCAGTACGTGAACCTGACAGTCATATTCTTTGCTTAGTTCACAGGCAGGTCCTGCCTCTGCTTGCATGAAAGTTTTACGCTCCTTTGTTCAAGAGAGTAATCAAAATTGTACTGATAGAAGTGCCGGATTTCTAGCTGTGCAAGCTGATGCTCCTGTGATGGTGAGTTCCAAGCTTGAACCTTTTTTTCTTTGTGCTGGTTTATGTGGAAAAGATTTATGTTTATCAGTTTCTTTAGGTTTCAGGAAGTTCTCCAAAGTTAAAAGCTATTGAGATTGCAGCTGCTTACTCTTCCTTATCCTTTGGGATAGGATTTTTTGGAAGCTCTATGGAGCGACCCAAGGTATATCATTCTGTTTGATCTCATCAGTTCTCTTTCTCTTGGTCTAGTTTTATACTCGAAAGCTCTCATTGTCTGATTATTCTTGTGTTGTTCTTTCACAACAATCTCATCCTTACAGGAGAGCAGTCATTGCCTATATCCAGTGCAAAAATGAATTGTAGGAAATGTACTAAAATGGCAACTGAGATAGAGACACCAATAGCATCAATAATTGATTTCCTAAACCTTTTATATACAGAAAAGTTGTATTGAGATTATAAAAACCTTCCATAATAGCAAAAATGGACTAAAATATGCCCTGGATTTACTGACGTGACCTGACATGATGTGCCCATTTCATGAGATGTGCAAATGTAGCTAAAGTCTAAAACTAGGAGCTTGACTGCAGAACCTCTAGAATTGAACAGATGCTTTCTTCCATAACACCAATCCTTTCTGTAGAATGGTATTATCTATTATTATTGTTTTAAATAAATGAATGTGTTTGCTAGCAAACTAGTGATGGTAAGTCTGAGAATATATTGTTAATGGCAACTTGAAAACTAAATGCTTCATCCTTTGCCTAAATCAAGATTTTTTATTTCTAATATGAATTTTGAATCCCTTGTGAGATAACTATAAAACTTTTCGCATCTTTCAGGTTTCAATTCTCAGGAGTACAAAATTGCAAACCAAAACTGGAGTAGACCATTTTGAAGCGCGAATTGATCTTTCTCCTAAAAGGAAGCTATGACTGCAACCCTGGCGTAACTATTTGGATTCTGGCAACCATGTTTGGAGGTGTTAGGTCATCTGTCTCCAGTTGATGAGTAGTTGTTTCCCAAAGTACATGATCAAGTCCGTCCTGATCAATTCTGAAAGAATTGGAAGAGGCTCAAGGGAAACTTATATTACTGTATGTTCTCCAGTCAATCACTAGTTGTTTTCCAAAGTGTGTGATCATATCAACTCATGCCTTGTTTATTATCGGTGAATTTTGGCCCCTTTGTCTCTTTCTTATATTAAAAACTCAAGTTGTTTAATTTGGAAGTTGATAATGAAGATCTCTGTATGTTGGTTTCTGCATGCTTTTGTTTAGTGACTAATGAGGATGACCCGACCACCAATGGCAGTCTTTAACTAAATCACTGATAGAGAAACATCGCTGGCATACGCATTCGATTCTGAAGAATTGGTAGCTATATTCCATAGTCAATACGCCCCTAATTCAGGGATCATGCGTGCGCTGTGTGACTATGGTTTGATGATCATTGAAAAGGTCAATGCTTTTAGGTCAAGAGCTAAAAGGTCAACGAACAATTACCTACTTAACATGTTCTAGTTGGAGTTCTAATGGAGGGCGAATAAGCCTGCAAGTGGAGAGATTCTTAAACATTGGCTGAACAAATCAAAGATTGTTCAAGTACAAGCATAAATTAACAGAGAGAGGGAGAGAATAATTGTATAGAAAGAATGGAGATTCAAGTATCTTATTCATCTCCCAAAGGGGTGTATTTATAGGAGTACATTTGTAGTGTGAATGCTCCAAGAGAAAACCAATTTGATAACATTCTTCTCTTGGTTGCTTGAGGGCTGCAGCTCCACATGGTGGCTGTAATGATCACAATTGCCATGCTCGTTGCGCGCCCTTTGGCATAAAGTATGTCACACAAGTCTCTATACCTATATTATACACTCAAGTACCTATTACATGATATAGACATTTATACTATGACTCATGTATACTACAACATGATTCATATATACTACAACAAAGATGACATGGCATTTGAAATTTTGAATACATTAATTATTGTTGCTTCCTTTGTAGGCAACATTGTAGAAAAATATACGAAGACTTGTTATCAGAACTAAACGTTAGCAGCAAGTAGAGATATAATATAGGTTCGCTGAGCAAGTAAAAGACATGCTAAAATGTCTCGAGTCTGCAAAAGTCTTCTCTCTATCTACCTCTTTCTGGTGATCTGCTCCTAAAGCATCTAACTATTCAGCCATTCTTGGATTTTTTTTTTTTTTTTTTTTTTTTGGTTTGGTTTCTGCGGTTTCTGCTTTCCTTGATATAGTTCCTCACTTGCCTGTTCTTGAGACCTTGTTTTCCTTTTTTGTGGTTTTCAATGGCCTCAAGCTCCCACACAGCCCCTGCAGCGCTTCCTACATCAGTTCGTTGTTGGAAGTATGATGTGTTTCTGAGTTTCAGGGGTGTAGATACTCGGAAGGGTATTACATTTGAATTATATGATCGTCTGCAGAACAAAAGAGGAATTAAAACATTCATCGATGACAAAGACCTGCCACCAGGGGCTGACATTTCTCCCACTCTCCTAACAACAATTGAAGAATCAAGGTTAGCAATTGTTGTTCTCTCCCAAAACTATGCTTCTTCTATTTGGTGTTTGGAGGAACTTGCAAAGATTTGTCAATGCATGAAAGACGAAAACAGAATTCTTCCACTTTTCTATCATGTCGAACCTAGTCATGTTCGATTTCAGAAAAGGAGTTTCGAAGAAGCTTTCACCAAGCATGAAAACTCTAACCGACACCGATCAGAGAAGGTGCAGGAGTGGAGAGATGCTTTAGCACAAGTGGCAAAGTTTTCTGGGTGGCATACACAAAATTATAAGTAAGCATCACGATACTATCTTCATTAGCAAGAGTTCAAATTGTTCTTTTGAATTTATCATTAATTTTCCTGATGATATTTGACCGTTAATTACTTGTAGGACTGAAAGAGAACTGGCCGATGCCATAGTGGACTTTGTGTGCAGTATAGTACAACCAGTTGGAATCATCATGGGAGATTTTGAAGCATTTGAAGCAACAAGGGAAGCCATGGACAAGGTTACAAAAGCGCTAAAAGATGATGAGGTCTCAGCTGTCGGGGTCTATGGAATGGGAGGCGTTGGCAAGACAACCATGGTAAAACATGTTGGTAATCAAGCCCGCAAAAATGGGATTTTTCATCATGTGATTATGGCTGTCATGTCCCAAAGCCCTGACTTGATGGAAATTCAGCACACATTGGCAGAGCTGCTGGGGATCGATTTACAAGAGAAGTCACAAAGTGGAAGAGCCTCTAGATTGAACAAAGAGATAATGAGAAAAAATAAAATCCTTATAATCTTGGATGACATTTGGGAGAGAATAGAATTGTCAAGCATAGGGATTCCCAGCTACAAGGAACTTCAAAAATGCAATTCCAAAGTCCTACTCACAACAAGGATACAGAATGTTTGTCATGCCATGGAGTGCCAAGAAATGATCACCCTTAATGTCCTCTCGGAAGATGATTCTTGGACCTTATTTATGAGAAATGCAAGAAGGTCTTTCGAAATGACCATTTTCAGGGATATAGCGAGGAAGGTAGCTAGAGAATGTTGTGGTCTACCAATTGCATTGATAGCAGTTGCAAGGGCACTTGGAGATAAAGACCTGCGAGAATGGAAAAAGGCAGCTCAAAGACTAAACAACTCGCAAACTGCCAACCTTGACGATAAGGGAGATGCATCCCAATGTATAAAGTTAAGCTACGATTACTTGAAAGATGAGGATTGCAAGTCATTCTTCTTGGTTTGTAGCCTATTTCCTGAAGACTATGACATCCCAATAGAAGACTTGTTTAGGTATGCAATTGGGAAAGGTGTGTTTCGAGATGCTGACACAATTGAAGAAGCTAGAGAAACGCTACATATGGTGGTCACATACCTTAAGAATTCAAGCTTGCTTTTAGATAGTGGCAAAGAACTATGTGTAAGGATGCATGATGTCGTTCGGGATACAACCATGAAAATTGCACTATCTGAAGATGGTCACGGGTTTTTGTAAAAGCTGGCCGCAGTTTGGAGGATTGGCCACGTCAATTACAAGAAGGCTACTCTGCGGTCTCACTAATGGGGAATGAAATCCGCACACTACCAGAAGAGTTGGTATGTCCAAAACTCCAGGTTTTATTACTACAAGATAAAATTGCCATATAGAAAAGTTCCCAGAGGCCTTCTTTCAAAGTTCCAATGAACTAAGGGTCTTAAATCTTAGCAACACTTGCATTTTATTACTACCCCAATCATTCAGTCTTCTAGCCAACCTCCAAGTTTTGCATTTAGATGATTTGAAGATCATAACTGACATTTCCATGCTTGGAAAACTGAAAAAACTTGAGATCCTTAGTATGAGAGAATCACACATTGGGGAATTTCCAAAAGAAATAGGAGATTTAACCAATCTAAGGATGTTGGATTTGACTGGTGGACATATTGTCACAATTCCATCAAAAGTTTTTTCAAAGTTGCATAAACTAGAAGAACTGTACATGCAATGTGGGTTTTGGGACTGGGGGAGTGAAGTTGAGGGAGGAGGAGGAGAAACCAATGCTGGCTTTGATGAGTTGACTAGCTTGCCATATTTAAGAGTTTTGAAGGTTTGGATCTCCCATGCAAATTGTATCCCTAAAAATGTTGAACTCAACCCGAATTGGGTTGAGTTTGATATATGTATTGGAAGAGATGACGAGACGGTGGTCTCTCAATATTGTTATAATTCAGTATGCTTGACACTTGACACAGCCATCAGCACATTACCGGATTGGTTTGTCTTTGTGGTAATAAACAAAGCAGAGAAGCTAGAGTGGGTAGAGTGCAAAGGGTTGATTGATTTTTGTGTGGAATATGAGCATAGGAGGTTAGATAGATTGAAGTATCTCTCTATAATTGGGTGCGATGAGAACTTGAAAGAGTTGATGAGCACAACAACATGGGTTCCGAAAGAACCTGTGTTTGAGAACTTGGAAGACTTGCATCTCAGTCGAGTAGATTTCATGAAAGAGTTATGTCTTGGTGATTTACCACAAGGGTCTCTATTCAGTCTCAAGTTACTTGAGGTTGACTCTTGTTATGACTGGGGGAACATACTTTTACCATCAAAATTGTTGCAGAGAGTACGAAATCTGGAAACTCTAATTTGTAATGATGTTGATGGAATGGAATATGTATTTGGATGCGAAGGATTTGAGCCGGAAAAATCAAAATTGATAGACTTGTCATTGAGGAGTTTAAATGCAGTAAGAAGCATATGTAATGGTCCTGCTCCACCTGCAATGTTCCAGACTCTTAAAGTTGTGTCCATTGAACAATGCAGCTTTGTAGGAAGTCTTTTCTCTTATGAGGCAGCTCAGTGTCTGTATCAATTGGAAGACCTTTCAGTTGGCAGTTGCCCTCTTTTGGAAAGAGTGATTGAAGCAAACAAGGAAACAATGAACAAGAAGAAGACCGTTTTTCCAAAATTGAAGAACTTAGTTTTGATGAGACTTCCTATGTTGTATAGTGGAAGTGCTACTATTGATTTTGAGTGTCCTTTACTCGAATGCTTGTATTTGAAGGACTGCTCCCAGTTTTTATCTTCAACCTCTGCTTCTGACTTCCACAGTAGGAAAAATGTCCAGTTCAATGATGAGCAACACTACCTGTCTCTATGCGAGAGGTACGTCCCTGTGTCATATATTACACTTTTGCTCCTTGTTAGATCATGCACTGTGATGTTATCATTAAGACTTATTATATTGCCTTATTTACTTCTGATTTATTCAAACTTTTTTTTTGAGTAACTGATTTATTCAAACTTTGATCATTAGAATGTGGGGAGACATAATATAAAGAACAAAAGCTGATGCATGGAGAAGAAGCAGTAGGAGATCTTCAATGGCCCAGAAGAGGACACCTCAATTGGCTATTAAATGAATAGCTGTTCTTCCAACTGTGTAAATGTGTTGCTTCGAATTATTGGCACAACTCTTCGAGCTTTTTGGCCCTTCTTTTTTAATTCTATTTAAATGAATTGGATTTTTTAACAGCTTATGCATCAAGATCCTCTCCCAAAGTATGTAGTTGTAGCACAATGTATAGCAGCTGAAGCTCTGACTATTAGCCTTCACGAAGCATGAACCTTAAGCTCATGGCATGAAAGTCAAAACCCAGTACATATAGATGGGTAATTATTGCGTGGTCCGGGACTATCATGTTTCCATGATCCCGACCACTAGCAGTTGTATTAGTTACAGTATAGGCTTCAAGTAGTTATCATATGCTCTCTAGGCATCTTGGTTCCAGTTAGTACATCCCTTATTAGATGCAATTCATCGATCACTTTCCCGATCTCCATTCGCGCTTTGGGCAAATCTACTGAACAAGCAACTCCTATCCTAGCAATGGAAACCAAGCATTTTTCAACCCTTTGTCTTTGATCATTCTGAATGTGATTCCTGTTGCTCATCCTGGCATTAATGATAGTGCTGTGCTCTTTACTTTGAAGAAGCACTGGATCATATATTTCTTTCACACATTCAGGCAAAGTCATCCGAACATACTTGTGCAGGTTCAAACCATCTGTAAACATGTCAGCAGTTGGCCTCTTGCCCGTAAACATCTCCAATAATAAGATCCCATAGCTATACACGTCGCCATATGTTGACACCGGACTTCCCATACCATACTCTGGAATGTATTTGTACAAAGTCATATAGATTATACAGTCAAAAAATGCACTAAAGAAACACATATATTGTATGTAAGGGAAGAGTTGAAGTATAGAGCCAGCGTTACCTGGAGCAATATAGCCGATGGAACCCATTATTGCATTGGAAGAATTTTCATGTGCGTGGAGTGGATTTGTAAGGTACCTTGCTAAACCAAAGTCACCAACACAGGCATTCATATCATTGTCCAAGAGAATGTTACGAGGCTTCAAATCACAATGAACTATTGGCTTGTGAAAGAAATTGTGCATATAATCCAGAGCAGTAGCTATGTCAATGGCAATGTTTACCCTCTGAATAAGATTCAAATACCCTTGCACAAAGGGAGCCCCAGGTAGTCTATCAGCTGAACTGTGTAGCCATTCTTCTAAACTTCCATTCATCATAAACTGATACACCAAAGCTTTGAAATCATTTCCTTTGAAATCGATACTTGCACAAGCAGTAATTAATTTGACAATATTCCGGTGCCTAATGCTTTTCAAGATTTCACATTCAGCTATAAAACTTCCTCTTGAACTTTGAAGATTAAGTACTTTCACTGCAACAATTCTTTCTTCCTGATGGAGAATTCCCCTATACACAGACCCAAACCTACCACTACCAATCAAATTCTGGGGAGAGAACCCATTAGTTGCTTTGAGAAGATCTCCATATGACACTTTCAATTGTGAAACCCCCAATGAGCATGATCTTGGCGTCGACTTCACTGTTCCTTTTCTTAACGGGTGAATAAGCAAAAAGCACAACACTACGATAACAATGACCCCGCTACAAGCAATTGAGGTAATGATTTTCACCCTTGGAATCGATTCTGTAGAATTGCATCTGGGAAGTCTTAAGGTAGGTATACCTCCACAAAGCCGTGTGTTTCCCATGATAGAAAACGCACTAGTATTCTGGAAAACTCCATCCAATGGTACTGCACCATCAAAATCATTAAATGACAGATTCAAATTACGCAAAAATGGGAGATTCCCAAAGGCATCAGGAATCGTGCCAGACAAGTTGTTACGAGAGACGTCAATATCTTCAAGACCTCTCACCTCCAACAACCAACCAAGAAGCATCCCTTCCAACAAGTTCCCTTCCAAATGCAAAGTTTCCAAACTTTTGCAACTCCGTATGTCCGATGGAATCGAACCTGACAACTTGTTTTCAGAAACATCCAAGGCAACAAGATTCTTTAACTTACCTACTTCAATAGAAATGGGACCAGTAAAATGGTTACTAGACAAATCCAGAACTTGTGACAAGGAGGATAAACTGAGGATTTCTGGTGGAATGAAACCACTAAGATTATTTTGAGAAAGAACCAAAACAAGCAAGTTGTTGCATTGACCAAGACTCTGTGGTATTCCTCCTCGTAAGTTGTTTGAAAAGAGAAACAATGTGCTTAGTGAAGTTAGATTTCCTAGAGAAGATGGGATAGTACCTGACAGCTGATTGTAATTCAGAAACAGATTATACAGCTTATGTAGTTTACCAATTGAGCTTGGTACAGGGCCTGTTAATAGGTTGATATCCAAGCCTAGTATCCCCAAGTTGATGAGATTTCCAATCCCAATTGGAATGCTTCCGCGTATCTGATTTCTTCCCAATCTAATTGCCTTGAGCTTTTTTGAGAGATTGCCTATGGACTCAGGTAGAACTCCTTGAAATTTATTTCCATTAAATCCCAACAGCTCTAATTTAGTGCTGTTAACCAAAGAAGAGACAAAACCCAAATCGTTATCCCCATATCCAAGATTGTTATCATCCATTTCTACCCTAGACAGATTTGTCATCCTCGCCATGCTAGGTACTTTGCCAGTAAAATGGTTCTGTGAGATTCCAAATTCTGAGAGGTGGGTGGCATTGGAGATTGTAATTGGTATTTCTCCACTGAATTGGTTCATGTGGAAATGAAAGATTTCGAGTTGTGGAAATATTGAGAGCCCCAATCCAAAAGGAAGAGTTCCATCTAGTTGGTTATCAAGCAGTGAAATGTGCTTGATTGAAGAGAGGTTGTATATGGATGGAGGGAGAGTACCAGTCAAGTTATTTGTACCCAGTGCAAGAAATGTTAAGCTTTTTAATTTTCCAATGCTACTTGGAATAGCTCCAACCAGATTATTTTGTTCCACAGAAAACATATGAAGAAAAGAAAGATTTCCAAAACAAGCTGGGATTTCTCCTATTAAATTGTTCTTGCCTAAATTAAGTACCTGGAGCTTGGACAATGAACCGATTTCTTTAGGGATGATCTGGCTGAAGCTATTGTTTTGGAGGTTTAATACCCTGAGAAAGCTCAAGTTTCCGATGTGGTAAGACAGGTGACCCTTGAGCTGGCTTGACTGGAGGTCCAGCACCGTCACTCTCAGGTGTTTTCGACTGCAGTGAATGCCTGGCCACTTGCAGACAGGTAGGGATTCATTCCATGAGCTAAGGATGCCAAGGGTATCATTCATTTCAGCTTTGAAGGCTAGCAATGCCAGCTTATCCAATTGACCTCCTCCTAGACCTGAAGAGGCTGAAATAAGGAGAAAGAGCTGTACGATTATCGACCAAATGCTGAACCCCCAGAACTCCATTTTTGGCCGCAAATTGAAGGTTTGAAGCTGAATACCAGTGCTGTACGGTAAACATGAAAATTTTGAAAAGAACAACATAGACTAAATTGTGAAGAGGATGAGAGTATGAAGTTTTACTCGGCCCACCAAACATCTTGACAACTGTTAATGCTGACCGAGTATTCGTTCAACTCAAATACGTCTGCATCAACTTCTCATTCAAATCGTCCAACACGTGAAGACTCATCTATATTTTCTTAGACTCCAGATATTATTCTTGCCAAAAAAAATAAAAAAAGACTCGGATATTATTACGAAACAAAGAACATTGCACTTTTTTATGTGAACATGAATTGCACTCACAACCCACAAGAGAATACAGCGACAAGGGTAAGAACACTGGACTTTAAATATTAGGAAATCAGGAGAGAGATGCCCCAAGACTATCAAATAACATGTCAGAGTAAGTACTTGGTTTCTGCTATATAATTCTCCTGCTGTAAATACATTATACCACATTATACATTAGAACGGTCCGACCAAGATAGATTTGACTGTTTTGACCAGAAAAGAGCTTTAAACTCTGTGAAAAAACTTGACCAAAAAGAACTCTCGACTTCAAATAGTGAAACCAATAGGAACAGGACAGAACTGTCCCTGCACTAAAAAGCATTGCTATGGGAGTAACTCTGAAGATCTCACTGGAAGTCGTGTATCCTTTTTGCTGATATGAGTGTATTAGTGAGAAGCATTGCTATAGTCATTGGACCAACTCCTCCTGGTACTGGAGTAATTGCTGAAGCAATTTCTTTGGCCTCCTTATAACAGACATCTCCAACTAGCCGAAAGCCCGAACGCTTTGTTTTATCCTGTCCAAATATACAAGCACAGAATGAGCACATGAACACGTGTGTAACCTTGAATGAGGGAACAACATGCCATGACCATATCATCAATTTCATTCTTTAAATGCAATAATGCTCCATATATCTCGAACAACCTAGATAATGCTTCATTTCCTGTTCACCGATCTTGAAAGGAGGGATATATTTATTTTATTTTTATTTTTTAGAAGAAACAAAGAGTTCATTACTGAAATTAAGAGATAAAAAACCACAGCCTAGAGAAAACATAAGACAAAGACACTAGAAACCAGAAACAAGAAGCCAGCCTCACTTCACAACAGCTAAAAATATTAAAAGAGAGGGACTAATTCCTGAAATGATTGGTAAGCGAAGCCCATAAAGCAGAGTTGCAGACCAGTACCACAGTCAATCCCAAATCATCATCCCAAAGCCCATAAACTTAAAAAATTCTTCTAGTTCGCTCCATCTCTAAAACACAAAATACTGCCGAAAGCAAACATACCCAAAGGATTTTGGCTTTCTTACCTTCCCAAAAGCCATAAACCAAGTGCCTAAAAGCTCAAGACATCCCTTTTAACTTACCCAGTATCACAAAACATTAGAGAACTTAAGAAATGAATTTCTAAACATTAAACTGAAAGGCCATATTAACACGGTATGATCAATTACCAATTCTGCATCTTTTCAAGAACAAAGATGGCCCAATATATCTGATAATTTAGCCCAAAGATTCATTTTCTGATTACAAACTCAAAAGAGAAATGCTAAATGCATGAGAGAGAGAGAGAAAGGAATGAATTGTCAAGGGATGATAAAAAAGACCATCAACAAAGCCGTTCTCACCTCAACTGGATTGATTCCGACATCAATAACTACTGCACCAGGTTTAATCCAGCTACCCCTCACCATATTTGCTTGCCCTACAGCTGCGATTACAATATCTGCTTGTTTTGTTAACTCTTCGGGATTCTTGGTTCGGGAATGGACTATGCTGACTGTAGCATCTTCCCTCTACCATAATTTTGAATTTCAAGTTAGTTTAAGAAGATAGAGAAAGAACTCCCTGGTTTAGAAAATGAATCTCACCTGCAGCAACAAAGCAACTGGCATCCCAACAATATTGCTCCGGCCAATTACAACAGCTCTCTTTCCTTTGATAGGGATGTCATATCTATGCAACAGCTCTATGCAGCCTTTGGGAGTACAGGGAACAAAGAAGGGTTCCCTACCTCGCATGGCAAGACAGCCAATATTTAGCGGGTGAAATCCATCCACATCTTTCTCAATGCTAACAGCATTTAAAACGTTTTGTTCATCCATATGCTGGTATAACAAGCACATGAAAACAGTTAGAAGGTTGAACATATCATGGAAGAATAAATGCAATGTTTATATTTTGAAAATCCTTACACATTTACATGGTCATGAAAAGTAACTGAGATCTCCAAATGTTGTATGAAAAAAAAGGGGCTAAAAAAGATCCAATCAGGAAACTAACCATGCCCTTTTGATCTAAGTCATACAATAGATGCGTGAACCATTTCCCCGAATCATAGGATAAGTAGATGAAAACATATATATAATGAAGACTTGAAACCATGTAGCAATATAACCTGGAGTCGCATCATTTGGAACAGATCATTTCCTTAGATTATAAAGCACGAACCTATATGTCCAATAGTTCTCTATCCACTAATCAGTATAAGTGCCTAAATTATATTTACTCTAAGAACTAGCAAAAAATGTATAATCTTTGAAACATTAACTCATACTTGTATTCTTATTGTACCATGATATCACCAACAGGAAAGCAAATTCAAAATTCAGCCACATACCCTAGGCAGAGGTAGCTGAACAAGGATTCCATGAACTGAGGGATCCTCATTGAAGCCGGAGATGGAGTCGAGCACTTCTTGTTCCGTGGCATCCTCCGGCAAATGCACTTCAAAAGAAGTAATCCCCACAACCTCACAAGCCTCCTTCTTCTTGCTAACATAAGTGGCAGACTCTTCCCTATCTCCAACCAAAATAACCGCCAAACCCGGAACAACCCCAATTGCATCCTTCATCCTTGACACTTCCTCAGCTATCTCCCCTCTAATTTTCTCTGCCACTTTCTTCCCATCAAGCCTTTTATTCACTATTTCCAGCTTCGTATCCGATTTTTCGTGCTTCTCATTTTGGGAAACAATTGAAGCTGTAATACACAACACACAATGCACAAACTCACTAACTAAATTCTAACAACCAATACCCATCAAACAAAATCACAGCTATTACACAACACTTACAACAAAGCTATGATTTTGATAATAAAGCTATGATTTTGATAATAAAAAGCTCTGATTTTGATAACAAAGTTGTGATTTTGATGATAAAGTTTTGATTTTTGATATGAGTTGAGAGAAATGAGAGGCGTACCGGCGGACAATTGGGAGGGGGAAGAAGAAGAGGAGTGGATGGAGAGGGTTCTGGGAGGGTGGATGAGGCGGCGGGGGAAAACGACGGCGTATTGGGTGGTGCGGAGGAGGAGAGGGGTGGTACGTGTGAAGGGGAGGAGGCGAGCGGCGGCGGTGGTGGAGGAGCAGTCCGTGAATACCATCGACGCTGCCGCCATCGGATGATTTACAGGACAACAGAGTAGGACTCTTCTTCTGTACGTTATGATCGGATTTCAGAGCCCTCAGAAAAGGGTTTAGGGTTTTAGGAGAGAGAGAGAGAGAGAGAGAGAGAGAGCAGAGCAGAGCAGAGAGACTGTGAAGTAGGCAAAACGGCGCGGCTACAAAAGAATCAAACTTTTTGGATTTTTTTTTTTTTTTTTTTTGAGAAATTTAATTTTTACTTAAATTATATTAATTTACAAATTACAGTTTTCAAAAATAAAATTAGAATGGTATCCTCGTACATTAGTCAGAATGAAATTATTAGCCAATGAAACTGGAGATCCAGTTTATCCCCAATCTTGAATACTTTTGAAGCTTCATTCGATCCACGTTGTTGTATGTAGCTAGGAGAAGAAAGCGTTTTGATAAGACCTCCCGACTACAGATTAGTCCTTAGTTGAAAACTTTGATTGAAATACCGCAGGACTCCGTAAAAGAAATAAAAATAAAAAATTTGTGGGATAACCAGAATTTCTGGAAACTGAGTTTGATGCTTGAATTCTATGCTTCATAGGATTGAAACAGGCATTCAACTCATGAATCGGAAAAGAAAAAAACAAATACAGAGCATTCAGCATCTCAGATTTGAGCATGAATGCTAAATAAGCTAAATAAAAGGATGGAATGGTCTTCCAATAGGAATGCCCATTCCATCTGAACTGCTATTTTCACTTCATTGAAGCAAACTCTGGTCTCATGAGGTAGAAATATCCAATTTAATAAAGAAACAATAGATCGTCTACAGTACATTAATGTATCGATACATTAAGTAGACTAGGTTCAATACAGAGGTAGACTATCTCAGTACATAGGTAGACATGCATGGAGTTGGTCTACCCTTGTACCGAGCTAGTCTACTTCTGTATTGAACTTGGTCTACTTGATGTATCGGTACATTAATGTATTGAAGTATTTTCCAAGAAACAAATATGAAGATTGGAGCATTATGATCTTTCCTTCATCATCTTAGAGCCAAGAAGAACCCAAAAACCAAAAATTTTAGGGGACTTCTGTTTAGAGACTTCAGCCTCATTAGACATAAGAATAAATTTTTAAAAAATGGTCCAAAAAAGTTCTTCAAACAAAAAAGCTTGTCAAACTAGTGTTTTCCATTGATGTCTCTTCAGTGTATTTTCTGTACAGTTTACCCAATGGAAGATAATCTCTTTCCTTTCTTTTGGGTCCAAAATTGAAGGAGTAATCTGCTATACAGTCATTGAGCTGTTTCTACAGTTTCCCTTTATCCTTTATTGTGTCATCTGGCATCTTTTATATTGCCAGTGTTCCTTCAGTGAATTGGTTATCGTCTGTGGGATCCAAAGGCGGAAGTTTGGGTTTGCTCATCATTCGAGAAAATCCATAGCCAAGAGAGCTTCCACTAGTTTCACATAACTGCATGCAGAAACATATGTTTAGGACCCCATCTCAAATCTGAAGCATAAGGGAGATAAGCAAGGCAATATCTGGTGAGAAGAAAAAATGTAAAACTAAAGCCAAATAGGGATTACCTCAGTTAGCTCAGCAAGATGCCGGGATCTATACTCATTGATGGCTGCAGCAATCTCTGATGTGGGAAGTTTAGCCTGAAAGAGGACAAAGTTAACCAGGAGAAACCATATTACCATCATCTTCTGGAGAAAATAAATAAAAACTGAAACTGCAACCTCAAGTTGAAATAAAAGAGAAAGCTACTGATTCTATTTTGACCATGATACTAACCTACTGAACAATCAGAACCTTATGAAACTTTCAAATTTATTGAATCAAATCAAGCTTACTCCAGTCACGAGACCCATTTACAGACTCAGTGTTTTGGATGATACCATATTTGACATAATATTTTGTCACTTACTCATGTTATACAATTGGGAAGTCATGATTTATTTATTTTTATTTTTTTTTTGAGAAACACATGGATTTACCACCATGCAGCTAATAATAGATGCAATCGCAGTACACTAAGGCCCAATTGAAATGTCACATAAACTTTGGTGGTACTCAAAAGAGGTTGGACTGAACAGAAATTTGATCAAGAGTAGGAATTAGAATTTCTATTACAAATACAAGAAATTATCACGATATCATACAGTCCAGGACAGGTACACATAAGTATAACAAACATGACAAATGTAGCCAGCACTTACGACAAGAGTCACAAGACACAATTTATGAAACATAACGCATTAAAGAGAATTGAAAACCAGCATCTCCATCATGTTGTGACATATGCCACAGTGATAGTTATATCAGACACTGACAATAAACCATTTACCTGAGCAAGAACAGCAGCTGCCAACTGTAGACTCGGTTCCAAGGTCTCTGGGACAACCTGTAAGTTTCTCACGATTAGGTCAAATTCTCGTGTATGCAATGTAATAGCTAATAAGAAGATATATGAGATAAGCATTCCAATTTTTAAGTCAGCCAATGACACTAGTACAACTTTTTCTCAAGTAACGGAAAAATGCAATGTTAGATATTTATAAGTTATAACCCAAAAAATATTGGGTTACTTCAGACAGCTGCAGTAACAGGTAGTATAATAAGAAAAGGTATAGGAGTATTACCGCTGTGGCCCCAGCCTTCTCCAAATTAAGACCGTGGTCAACATCATGAGCACGGACAAAAGTTTTCACATTGGGGAAATACTTGCTCAGAGCCCAAACAGTTCTATAGTTTGCACCAGGGGAATCTAACGTTATTGCTGCAGCGCATGCTCTGTGAGCACCAACTTTGTGGAGCACCTACTCGTAGTAAAAAGC
The DNA here is from genome assembly GCA_024704745.1 of Rosa lucieae. NCBI lineage: Eukaryota > Viridiplantae > Streptophyta > Magnoliopsida > Rosales > Rosaceae > Rosa > Rosa lucieae. The sequence continues at coordinate 46,157,371 of CM045492.1, forward strand.
ATGTCACATCAGAATCCTGCATGGCCGCATGTAACTATAGTTTCAACTAATTATACATACCTCTCGACTACCGGCATCTCCAAAATAGACCGGAATGTCCAGGGAACGTCCAACTGTCACTCTATCACTGAACAATAGAACACAGGATGATTAGTTATTATAAGTTCCGATAAATTGCAGAAAGATATCGTCAAAAATCTGGAAAATAACAATTCCAAACTTAATTAATCCTCAGAATATTTGTTTTCTTTCTTCTTGATCCAAAAAGACTTTCAATAATACTTTGCACAACTCACAAAATCAAGGGTACAATTAGTGGTAAAACCTTTGCTCGGATCTAGGCAAAGGAAAGAGTACCACACCCCATAGTAACTTGGAACACAAACATCTTCAATAATAGAAGACAGCCAAGATGGCTCAGTATCCATTCACAATAAGAAGTGATCAACAAGAGACAAAGCAAATCTAGCTACCTTGTGATTAGCCTTATTACAATCTTGATAATCATAATAATTTAATGAATAACTTTAACAATCATCATATTATTGGTAATGGCTAAGAGAAATTAAATTACTGCAAGAACCATTAGGAGACGTATATACTAACTAGACAAACCTACACTAGTATAACGTACAGGAGAGTAACCTATAAGGCTATGACCAACCTGAACTATGATGGAAGAACTGTAGAAATACTAATTACTACGAAAAATTTAACCTAGTTTTAGACATCAAGATTACCTCCTCACGTCAAGAGCTACAAATGGAATTAGGCGCTCTGAAAGAAGCTGTGCAATTATCTGAGGAGAAAATGGGAGACACCACAAATTGTTACAAATCCATGCGTAGGTCAGCCTATGAATTTAAATCAATTTGTACAATAAACTATTTCACAACCTGGCCAACTCGTCCAAATCCACAAATGATTATATGATCTTGTAAATCATCTGTCTGGAAATATTATCAAGCCAAGAGAACCCGAGATTATCAGTAAATAATAATTCCTAGAAAACACAGGATCAATAAGCGCAAACAAATTTGTATCTATTCTAACAAAAGCAAGCTACCTAGTTTGAAGATAGCAATTAAAAGATACTATATGGACGGCTAAAATTATACTCATGATATACCAACCAAATTTTTAACATAAAATGAAACTATGGTTGCATAGATTCATACTTGCAAGAATTTTAGTGGAAACCAATACATGTCAACAATTGTTCATGGCCTTCCGAAAAAAACAATTGGTCATGGCAGAACATCAAGAATAATAGTCATGCATTCACTGCAGGTATTTTTACCTCACTCTCATCTGGTAGTAAACTTCGAACATCATGCAGCTCAAAACGAGATGCAATTAACTGTCCTCCAGCAGCTAGCCATGGTGTGAGGGCCATTGAAACTCCAACGACAAGAAAGAGCAAAGAAGATAGTTGAGGAGACATTATTCCCTACAGATGACAGAATAAGCATGGTATGACAGAAATGAGTATGGTAATTCTACAAACATCGAAGACTAGCTAAGAGGGTATTAAGCTGCAGATGCACCAACTAAACCAAAGTAATTGATCAATATTTAATAACAATTACATAGACAACTGATATTTTGTTTCCACCATTGCGTTTACCCTGTCTACTTAATTTAGCAGAGCAGAACCTCTTTTTTCATTGGTTAACAACTACAAGAAATTTCTTTTGAAATTAAAAAATAAAAATAAAAACTATAAGAATATTAAATGCATTAAGGAAGCAAAAAGGCCAGATGAAAAAATGAAAAAAAGAAAAAAAAAAAATATATATATATATATATATATAAAAACTGTATAGCTGCTAATAATATAGCAAACAAGCAATTTTCCCACATAGTAGTTAATAAAAAAGCAAACCTGATTAACAGCTTCACCAAAAGCAACAAATGCAAATTCTCCACCAGGGGCAAGAAGAAGACCAACTCTTATTGCAGATATTATTGAAATGCCAGATAGTTTGCCTATTAAAGCAACCAATAAGCATTTGCCAACAAGTAGAAGTCCTAATGATCCAATTATAATGGGGAAGTTCGAAACAAGAAGTTTTGGATCAATAGACATTCCAACCTGAAAAACCACAAACAGTTGTTAATAAAAAAAACATTATACATATGAATAGACTAACAGTTGACTACATGTGATATTTATAAGATGCACATAAAAGAAAGGAAAAAAAATGGAAGACTGGAGTTGGGTTATAAGATTTTATTCAGAAATGGAATTGAGATCACATTGAACAGAAGGCCAGGGGTCGCGCGGGTTGGGGGTCTCAATACACATCAACTCATTTTGAGACTCTCTTTCTCTCTCTAACCCCAACACCGCCGCCCCCCCCCCCCCCCCCCCCCCCCCCCTTCTTTTCCCTCCCTCCATTAACTCGGCTCACAATTTAACCACAACAAGTTGCCACCATGAAGTACATACCGTCATGAAAAAGAGACCCAATAGAAGGCCACGATATGGAGCAATATCCGACTCAACCTGTAAGGAAAATTCAGTTTCTGCCAGAAGCAAACCAGCCAAAAATGCTCCCAATGCCATGGATAGTCCAGCCTGTACATAAGAGGAAAAGATTAAGAGCTTTACAGCACTAGAAAATGATTATTAAAAAGCAAATAATGAAGGACCTACCCTGGCAGTGAGAAGACTTGTTCCCAGAATAACAAGCAATGTATTGGCAGAAAATATTTCTGCGTTTTGATTTTCTGCAATTTGCCTATAAATTGGTCGAAGCAACTGCCAAACCACACGAAACAACATTAGGTTCAAGACACAAGTTTGACTTTTATAGAAGAACCTGATGAGATCAAAAGCAGAGCTTGCAGAATACATGAACCCATTCCAAAACTGTCCTAATAAGCAGTAAAGAAAAACAAATAAGTTTCCCTTCCTCCTAGCTACATTATTATTCTAAGAGAAGCATCAGGATTTTGACCCACAAAATCAGTAATGCCAGGAAATGACCTTAAGCAGTTAACAATTTGTCACTTTCTGCTCTTAATAGAAGCTTTAACAAGATTTCCCCCCAAACATTACATCTATTATGAAATTGATACATACATTGTCAAAATTTCTTCCAAGGTTACTTAGTTCTTCACACTAGAGAGTTTCTTAATCAGGCCAAACACTATTCAAGGGTAACATTTTGAGAGGCAGCAACAGCCACCAAAGGCAGATGTGGCCATGTTGGATCATCATGAAATGGTCTAGAGAATTTTGATAACAAGGACTTCTATGAAAATCAGCCACATAATACTATTAGTGAGTCAGAACAATTTATAGACATTAAGATATCATCATACATTGCCACATATAGAAAATTGCCTTTGCCTAATAACACCTGCATTAATTTTAATCAAGATCATAACAGTTCAAAATAAAGTCTATTGGGGCATTGGGAGCTACAACATGAATGTGTAAAAACATGCATTACTCGTTTACCTATTCAATGGCGTTATTGAAGAACTCTGCAAAATATTTTATATACAGAAGGCTTACCAGGCGTCCACCAGCAATAATGGCTGTGATGGCAACTGCTGCCTTTACAGCAGCAAGTCCAAGAGCTTCAGCAATAGCTTGGAAACCAATCTGTTATGTAGCAGACAAAGTTATTCAGTATGCACCTAAAAACATACAGCAAGAGAGTTCCCAGTATTTCTTGATTTATGTTCAAAGATAGAAACTAGGTCTTTATTTCTCATGGTTTTTTTTTTTTATTAGGGTGTGAGAAAACTAAGAAACTAATTAGAATGTGAGAGCAGTCATCTCTGTTCTCAGGGAACATAAACATTCTATTTAGGGAAGAGGAAGAATCATTACTGTGTAAATTATAAGCAGGTCAGCAGCTATAGTCAGTATAGATCAAATTTAATAGAAAGAAATATATTTTATTATCAACCTATTAATTGTTGTACTAGTATATGAGTTTGGTCATCAGTCCTTGCTATTTAAAGTGGAACAGAGACAGTGCTGTGTTTCATTCACGCCTAGTAATCAGCATATGCACATTGAAATTCAAATTAAACAAAATGAAACTGAAAGCTCATGTTTAGCATAGAGAGAAAGAGAGAGAGAGAGAGAGAGATTGCATTGCATTGCATTCGGGCATTTGACATCCCAAAAAAAGTTGTATCCAAACATAGAAAAAGGTAACAGGAAAGCATAAGAAATATTACCCCTCCTTTGGATGAATTTGGTGAAATGAGAGGTATAAGTATTAGCAAAACCACAACAGCCAAATCCTGAAAAAAAAAATTAAAAAGAATCAGGAATATACCAAATTTAGGTTCAAGATGTGCAAGAACGACATAAAACATAAAAGTTCAAACAAAAGTCTAACTACATTTTTCCCCCTTCTTTCTTCCAAGGTTAACCACTTAACCACATTAAATGTATTGACACCTATTTACTGATTTACCAGCACTAAAGGTGGAAGGTTTCCGGGGGGAACTATAATATGTATACGGATGCTGATCACATTACAATACTTGCTTTACTAAAAATACATAAGCAAGCACACACAAAATCATCGAAATGTCAGCACGACAAATTCACTTGAATAAGGATGCTGATCACATTACAATACTTGCTTTACAAAATATACATAAGCAAGCACGCACAAAATCATCGAAATGTCGGCACGACAAATTCAGTTGAATATGTGCAAGATGACCCTAACTCTTAGTTTGATATTCAATTCATTGGAATATGCCCTTGCTATATTCAATAAACGGATTCCGTGTTTCAAAAAGTTATTCCGTCAAAAGCAAGGGACTTAATATATGTTGGAATTTCAGAATAGCCTGGAAAAGCTCTTATAAGAAAGCAAAACCTGGAACAGTAAAACAGAAAAGGTTGCACGACCATGGCGTGACGTGCTCTCACCCCGCTCTTGCAAGACCTGAAAAATAAGTTGATGAGAATTAACTTCTCTGTCGGAAAAAGATGAAAGAAAAAAAAAAAAATATATATATATATATATATATTTGTATATATACATCCATTAGAAGGTTTTTGCCTTCATATAAAAATTGAATAAAAATGTTGAGAAAAACCACTAAGAGGGTGCAGCCCAGCATCATTAACCATATACCATGCAGAGTCAGAGACATACATAAAACAAAAAAAAAGAAAATGAAAATTTCACCCTGCTAAAGAACAACAAACTACCAAACAAAGATCCGATAAAACCCTGAAGCCACTGAAAATTTCAGAAGGTGATAAGCTATTTGTGCTACCCCTGTGCATTAGTCATGCCTATTCACTATTCTGCCTCTGATCCACAAATTAGGAACAACTACAATTTTATAGTATTCTCTTTCCCAATGAAGAATGCTTTTAGTGGAGCATTCACATCTGACGTTCCTTTCTAAGGAACAGAACCTGCTTTGACCTCACAAGACCAGAGAAGAAGAATTACATTTCAAACTTCTTACGTCTATGTAGTCTCCACGCCACCATATTGCCACCCTTTCCATACATAGAGATTTAAGAAAGTAAAGTACCTCTTGCAGTTGCTCAGCATTCTATAGGCTAATAAAAATTGGGTACCAGGTTATGTTATCTACCAGAATCTACATTCACCAAGTAGAAATTCCCTCTCCAACTGTCAAAATAAAAAGACCTGAGAAAGCATCCTTAAAGGGAGCTCTTCCACCCCAAAATTGCCAGACCAGCATTGCAAAACCATACCATCTTGTACCTGAAAAACCGAGTCCATCCAACCATTCCTAGTGCTCCTCCATACACTGTTGACTATAGCATTGTTGGATGGGATATATAAAATCTAAGATTTTTCCACCCATTGTCAATTGGTTTTGGGTTGCATTACAACTTCAATATTCAAAGCGGGAAATTCATCTGTGCGTCAGACCTATTTTGGCCAAATGGCTCCATCTACCAAATAAAATTATCCACGTTCTTGGCTGAATCCAGCCACATGTACAAAAGTCAATAAAATGATCCCTAAACCCTAAACTGTTTGTTTAAGTTTTGGATAATCAAATCAATTGAATTAAAGATGCCTATATACAAAAGTCATATACTATGATTGCTCATAACCATTACCTGCAGCACAACTGCAGTGGATGATAAAGCTAGACCATTGCCAATTACAATTGCAGCAGGGCCAGGCAGCCCACAAGCAAAATGAGCAACCAAGCCAACTGCAACAGCTGTGACTAGAACCTGCATTTAAATATCAAGAACCTTGTAAATTTATTTATCAATAGCATACAGAAATTGTTGTTGTGGCCCAGCAGAAAAACTAGGAGATAATCACCTGAGCAGAGCCTAATCCAAATACATATTTCTTCATGGAACTCAACCTTTCAACAGAGAGCTAAAATGTAAACCAAAGTCCTGTTAGTTTTCCATTGTTCTTCACATAGAATCATCATAGTGAATGTAAAGTGCATAAATAGAATAGAAATCTTCAATTGATAGACTCACCTCAAGGCCAATGTTGAACAGTAAGAAAACAACACCAAATTCGGCAATTGCCTTTGTTCCATGTACATGACGAATAATCGAGAGGCCATAAGGCCCAATTAAGATACCTGCTGCCAAGTACCCAAGAACAGGACTACCTAAATATAGCAGCAGAGAGAGGACACCCGTTAGTGAGTGACACCATTAATCTCAGATGTACAGCAATATGTAGGCCGCAACAGGTGATGCCTTGAAATCCATAGGATTTTCAAAGAATAATAAGGGTCAGTGGCCCACGTTTATGTAGTATAGGGATTGGACAAGTGTAGGTGTAGATTATAGTAACTAAGAAAAGATGACCAGCAAGTGAAAGAAAACATATTCACAAAAATCGACAGCTTATCTATGTACTAACAGCCCATTTAGGAATATGGAGGCACCATGTACTTTATGGACTAATAGACTAAAATCCTGTATAGCAAGGCAGTCCTCTGACCAAAATAGATGACACTACGCACCTATTTACATTCAAAATGACAAAAGAAAGACGACCAAGTGTGCAATTAGATAAAGAATTACCTCCAGGAATCTTCTGGAATACAGGCACAAATATCACACTTGCTAGCAATAACCATAACATGTCAAAGAGGGAAGCTTCTTCCTCATTCACCTAAAGAAAAGAATAGATCAGACCTGAAAGTGAAAACAACAACCTATGATGGACTGAGAACAAAGAACATTTAAGTTAGGGGATATAACCACATACCTCTTGATGAGGCAACATATCAATTAGGCTTTTAATTCTCTTAGGAAGTTTACGTAATTGTTGAACTAGAGGCCTCGCAGTTGAGGAAACTTCTTCAAAACTAGTGGTAATTACATCTGGCTGTTGTATCAGTTGAGTGGCTCTTTCTGCCCGATTAGTGTAAAAGGTGAGCCTGTGATAAAGCTCAGCAATTTGAGATCAAAGGAAGTAAAGACTACACGCCATGTAATTATTTAATAATAACAGCAAAGCAAAAATACAGAGAGCTATCTGACAAACAAAGAAGAAGAATTATAGTGAAATAAAATAAAATAAAATAAAAATAGTGCTACATCATGGCAACAATGTAGTCGTTGCCTCCATGACTTTTCAGTACAGAGAAACACCTGCAGAAGCTGTGAACCAGTACCTCATTATACCATCTTTTTTGCTTGCCAATTTGTACTTGATTAACCAAAGAGGGAGAACTTTTACTGGTCAAATTTTGGAAATTTCATATTAGCATATTACAGGTTGTCTAGTTTATCTCAGTCCTGATATATATTTTATGTCTCTCATAAAACAAAGTAGATCCACAGCATTCTTGAACGTGTGGGTTGTTTTCCGTCAGAGTTCAACCCAGAATGCAGACATGTCATGACACTTATTATTCATAAACCAAGTACTCAAATATAGCTGATAAATACCTTATAAATTTTTCTGCATGAAATTCTTCCGAGAAGCGATAAAATAAATGAAAGGCAAGTAGAAACAATTATACGTACCCTATGCCACATAGGAATATCCCAACAACCAACTTGGGCCACTGCTTCCTTGCATACTCCAACAGACCCTGGAACACTGATGATGGTGTGAATTCAGTCCCATCTTCAGAAGAAAAGAAAGATGCAGGAATGAAACGAGAAGATTTCTTCACTATTGTCTTGGGTGCATTTGAGGTTGAACTCTCCCTAGTCGATTCCTTCTGAGTTTCCTGCTTTTTAGTTTGAACCACATTCTTTGACTTTTCAGTCTCTACTTCAGCTTCTTTAAAAGAATCTACACCTATCTTTTGTTTCTCATGATCACTTAGATCAGCAGTTTGGGTTGTTTCTTCAACACTCTGACTGATTCTGTCTGAAGGGCTATCTGGTAAGGGCTTGATAGCAGACGAATCACCATCAATTAACAAATCTTTATCCTTTTCAGTAATGATATTAGCAGAACTTCCTTGAACTACCTTCTCCTCCTCCTCGACAGCAGCATCATCATTCAACACCTGTCCCTGGTTGTTTTCTATGGTATCAAGAGTTGAATTGGAGAAAGATTTCTCTGCTCTTTGTAATGCAATCTCTGCATCATTTACATGTTGTGCTGCCTCAAGTTCAAAAGCAACAGCTTGCTCTGCTAATAGCATTATATTTGTTACATCCTCCTCTGCTTTCAAAGCATTCAGCTGTGCTTTCTCTGCAACCTCATTCAACCTGTTCACTTGCTTCTGCAACTCCTCTTTTTTACTCTGTAAACGCCTTAATTCTGACTCACAGCTGGCCAAATTCGCCTGGCATTCCCGAATTTCTTCTTGCACAACCAAAAATGCTTTTTCATCGTCTTCAGAATCATGTTCCCCATCACTCTCTCGTGAAGCATCCAGCGAACCGGTCCCCTTTTTTGCAACCTCCAAAGATTCTGCTCCCACCTGAAGCCTTGCCTCTGCTAATGAAAGAGTCATTGTTGCTTTCTGAACAGCTTCTTTTGCAATCCCCTCTTCATTCACAATCTCTTGAATAGTGTCAAGGGCTGAATTAACATCATTCCAAGCAGTTGCTGCTTCATCCTGCAGGGAAATCGCAGCTTCTGATATTTTCTGAGCCTTTTCTTCAAATATGGCACTATTACAACGTGCAACTTCCAATTCTTTCATGGCATTCTGCAGCAACTCCCTCAATTCATCCACAGTACATGCCTCTGATTCATCTATTTTGTCTTTATCACCCTCCTCTTTTGTGGAACCGCTCAATTCATCATCATGGATAGGCGCAACTCCTGAGATCTCATCATGACCTTCCACATACTCTACATTCCGACCATTCCCATTGACATAAGCTAATGAGTCGTTACTCTGACACCGTGACCACCAAACCACTCTCGACCCTTTAAGAACATTACCAGAGCTACGAAACAAAGGCGTTTTCAGATTCAAACTCCAGCAACGATCATCAGCATTTTCTCTAGAGCCCAAACGTGAAACCCTACAACCATTAAAACACACACTCCTCTTCACCTTCTTCCCCAAACACGCTTTCACAACAACTCTCGAATTACCCCGAAAGCTACACCCACCATCTCTACTCCCAAACAAAACATACGAATCAACCCCATTCAACTTCCTAGAACTCCCCCCTTCACTTCCACACAACACCTTCGGCTGCCGAAAACTACACGCAAGATCCATACTTGTTCAACAAACCCTCCACAAAACCACTCAAATATCTCCAACAACAATCACCCTCACATTTCCCACACTCTCATTTTCTCAATAACTCTCACAAAACCCACCTGGCCAAACAAAACCCAACAATCAAAAACTAAACAACTTGAATACCACTCAATCCAATCAAAGATTCAAACTTTTTATCTCTACCCCTAAACCCATCAACCAATCCAATCAAAGATTCAAACTTTAACAAATTCCCACACAAAAAAACGAACATTTATTCAAAACCAAAATCAACATACTAACTCGTTTCGATGAACACAAACAAAAACCCAGAAAGAGTGAATGTAAATGGTTGCATGAGAGGCGGACTAACCGATCAAATTGAACAGCCGAGCAACCCAAAGGCGGAGTTTTTGAAACGAAGAAAATGACTCAACTGATAGCCTATGAACGTCGTCGTTTCTGGTACCAGTTGGGCTCTGAGAATGAGTTGGAGCTCTAGTCTCTACTACAAATTGACTCTTTCTCTCTCTCACTGTGGTTGGGAAGTGGGAAAATGTTTCCAAAATGGCTCCCTTTATTTTTCTTTTGGTTCTGAGTTTCCCAACTAGCCTCGTCCGTTCTAACGACCAAATGAATATTCTTCTTCTTTTTTTCTTTTTTCTTTTTTCTTTTTTCTTTTTTCTGGGGTAAGGAAAATAAAAAATTTCTACTTGCAGCCATCTTCTTCTTCTTCTTTTTTTCTCCCTATATCCACAGTTCCACACACACCTACCACGCTAAGATCCAAAGGAATCTGCCATGGCTAATTACTTCTTTTTGGCTTGTCTAGTTATGAAATTTGTTATTTTGTGGGGGAACAAAATCAAGTTTCATGAATAATTTACGTTTATAAAAAGATTAATTTAAACTCAGAAAATTGAAACGGTTATCTACACTCACTTATAACATATTACATCTTATGGTTGATTTATTTTTTTTGATATTTTTAGGTTTCCCTTATGCAGACCTTCATCGCTAGTCACCTAGTTGATGAACTCTCTACGTTCGAAGTCGTGAGTCTTACCTTTCTCTCATTTCCGCATTTTTCTCATTCTCTTCCACTTATATAATCTAGAATGATGATTCATATATTATCATTTCTAATCTTATTTGTATGAATATGAGTATGCGAACTAAACTTCAACTGTGTGTCCATGTACATTTTCATATTATTAATTTTGTAGTGAATGAATGGTGCATAAGTACGTAAGTACTATTTCAAAATATATAACATAACTCATGACTTCTTATTGATGACACATGAAACAACTAACTCCTCATATGTTTCTTTTTTCTTTAAAAAAAAAAAAAAAACGATTTCATGGCAGGTTCTCAGTCTTGATAATCTTGGTCACTCTGCGAGATCAGGTAGGAAGTTTGTCCACCTCTTCAACCTCTTAAAGGTCATGATCCTTTAAAACAAAAACAATTGAGATCATGATCCTGTGACGTTTTGCTTATTGACACATGACAGTGATCTACAAATTTAGAGTTTGTTATCATTACGAGAAAGGCCTACAGACCTAATCAAATACTGATTAACACCAAAAAGGCCACAAAATACTCATCTGCTTTAAATTCCCTTGAACTCCTCAATAATCTGACCACATGATACATGTTGGATTGCTGGCATTGGACTGATGGCTAGTTTGGGAAATTCACTACCCTGATATTATTTATGCCCTGGGATATTCTACACTAGCCTTCTTCATACATGCTCTGCATGTGTAATAATTTTTTCTTTTAAAAAAAAATGAATGAAATAAAACAGTTATTGCGGAGAGAAAATAGTGGGAGAGAAAAGTGGGGGTTGTGGGTTAATTTCTTTTTAATTTTATTAACAAAATCTATTTTATAATTGTAATATTTACCCTTGTGATTTAATTTATTCTCAAAATTTTTTAATATTTCAGGGTTATATCTGTCAAAATTTTGAGTTTTGACTAACAAAACCTGTTCTCTTAATAATAGTATAGATAAGCACGAAGATGCAGAGTCTAAAACTCGAAAGGATCCAAATTCATCGGTTCATGTCGTTTGGCATTTGCTCAGCTTCACTCTCTCTCTTCTAAAGCGTCACGACTGGTTCCAACTCCTAATGATAGGCAAACCTACATCATCTTTTCTGTCGTTTTATTCAAGCAAATAAAATCGTCAACGACACTAATCCTATCGCTTTCCAAGCTACAATTTACCCGAAAATTAATTAAATTTTTTGACTATATTCATATACATATTGTCTGTCAAATTTATGGACATATTTAGTTTACAGATATTGCGATAAGCCGATAACCTACTATGATGTCATATACATCATACATGTTAAAAAAGCTTATTTATAGAACTTACATATTATGATGTATGAGTCGTAACATATCACGTACTATCACTATGTAAATATGTATGATGTGCCTTTAATCTAATATTTTCTTGCTTCATGTGAGTTCTATAAGTTTATTGGAAACTGGGAATAACCTTATATATATATATATATAATATGTAATATTACTTTGCTTCAGCTTCTTGAATGTCGATAAGGTTTGATCATGCATTTACTTGTTTTCGAAGCCACCTTCTATTAATTTGTTCTGTTAGCATGGGTAAGAGTTTTCTGCAAGCTTGGAAAATTTGATGACTAATATTGACAGGATGTCAGTTAATTAGCAGCATCACTTGCTCTCTCGTCGGAAATGATAAGTCCGAGCTTATGGAGATTGTTCCAATTCCTATTCGAATTCCAATGGCATTTCAATCAATAAGAGAGATGATCCTCGTTGGCTCGTAAGAATTCTCGAAGATGATGGAGATGTTTAATAGGATCAAAGGTGATCAACGACAGTTGAGACATGTTGATGATTAGAGGCAACAACCTAATGAAAAAAAAAAACTAGCTCAATGAAAAATAAATCTCATGAGGGCATCAATATCTCCAAAAACTGACATTTAGTATTGTACTGTCATGTCGCGTATCCAACACTCTCTGAGATGACTCTGAAGCGTACGATCTAAAATTTTGTCGATTGGCTTTAACTTTTCAATATTTTCGGAGGACTTGTCATCATCGACACAGGTGTTGCCACAATCAACTCTCATTCGACACTTATTTGGCTCTAAAAAAAAAATCATGTCATTATGTATGGAGCAATAAGGGTAAGGAAAATGCATATATAAATATATATTTATATGTGTGTGTGTGTGTGTGTATATATATATATATATATATTTGATACTTATTTTTGCTATCAAGAGACCGAAAACCCTCTGCTAGGGTTTGAGAGAACGTCTTCCTTGGGTATGCGTTTCTACAACTTCCTCCATCTCCGATGGAGCAAATTTCGGACACTTCCCCTAGTGTCACAGCCATCGAGTACGGTCCAGGCCGTCTCTCCCTTTTATCTGTTCTTCTCCAAGAAGTTGAGGTCCTCGTTCCTTTTTGAAGTGATTTCGTTCATTCCTCCTCAGATTGGTTCGATCTGGGCCTTGAGGTCGCCTTCGGTTCATCGTCCATTTGGATTGGGGACTGTTGGTGACTGGAAAATCTGAGATCCAAGGCGTTTGTGCCTAGAGAGACGGTCATCCTCCTGGTCGGGTCAGATTCTTCTTATGGCTGATCGGCGTCCAATGGCTGTGACCGTGGTGGGTGTCAAGCTTAGGAGTCGGTGTTCGATCCATCCTTCTGGAGCGCTGAAGAGGCAATGGGAGTGATGCAGTGATCGGGTCTTGAGTGGCATCTGTACTGCGGCCAATGGCATGGGTGGCAACGGGTGTTGTCTGGTTGATGGGACTGAGAGGTTCCTTCTCCGACGAAGGGCGGTGTAGTGGCGGTCGAACTCGAGATCAGAGACGGTTTGGGTGCCAAAAGGTGGGCTTAGGCCCTTGCTTTGTTGGACTGCTCACGTAGGGCATTGGGTTAGGCCCACCTAATTAGGGTTTTGCAACTGGTGTATGAGCCCGATGCTGTTAGGGTTCACATTTGGGATCCAGGAGATTTTTTCTCGGCCCTAAATTTTTCTATAAGTTGGAATTCCTTCTTTGGTTACTTAGGTAGAAGATTGCTCTTTATTCAGCGCATTTCTTTGCGTGGAGTAGGCAAGATCTGTCACACTATCGTCGGTTACCTTGATAGAAGGTTACCCTCTGTTCAGCGTATATCTTTGAGTGGAAGTATGTTCGACCATACTATTGGTATCGTTTTACATAGCCCAGATTCAGTCCGGTGCCTCATCAAATGCTTAATTGCATCATTTCATATCCTTACTAAGTTTTATTTCTGATGCTTTGTTGCATCTAGTATTTCTCTTATTATTTTCTATATTGATGTAGGTTCGACATCTATAAGTTGTAATTTATTATTAATAATATGGTTGATTAATATTCTAAATATATATATATATATATAAAGCTTTTCTCCTTATACAATTTATACACATATCATGTTTGAATGTTATTTGTATATTTACTGTGTCATGGTTTTCTTACGACTGCTCATTTTGGGGCTTTTGGTCAAGGACCCTAAGTTAAAAACCATCGAAACTTTATATCTTTTGGAATTTTTTATCTTCAACTTATTATGATAGAATTGGTAATTCCAATTCATTAGTAGGTGTTAAATTATTTTTTAAATATTATAAATTATTTTAATTATCTTGTCGACATCGTGTCGTGTGCTAATTTTTTTTTTTTTTCAAATATCACCGCCATATTGTGTCGTGCATGTCAAATTCCAGTGCTTCCAATCAATATACAAGAAAAAGAAAAGAAAATCTGTAGAGATCCTTGTAATATTATCATAGGGTTTGATTACTCGATTTGGTTTGGGTACACTAAATCAAGTATGCCTTCTACGCCAAGAAAAGGAAATAAAAATCTCATGCTCTCCTTATAAATATAGGAAATAAAATCTCATGTAATTAATTTGTTATTATAAATACCCTGCCCTGTGGTACATAGTTCTCACACTGCGGATTGTTATAACCCTAACTACCTACAACATCCAAACATCCCTAGCCTCAGCCATGGACAACACCCAAAGGCAACTTGATAATCACTGTGCTGCCCTCCGCCGTAAAATAGCAAAAATTAAATGGCTCTTTATTTGTGGAGTACCCGTGGTAATTTTTCTTATCTTCCTTATGATTTTGGTCCTCACCAAGAGCCCGAATAACGTCAACTGTCATGTAACCAGTGCATTGCTCACCGATTCCAACCTCACCTTTGAAATCACTATTCGAAACCCGAACAGTTTCTACCGTGTCCACCATGATCACATTGACATTACTGCCAACTACAAAAACCAGACGTTGGGTTCGACATTGAATTATGCCTCCTTCTCGCAAGGACGTAATCGCGAAACACGGCTAACACCGTCCTTCAACGGGCTGATCCTTGGCGGAGGCGATGACCTCCGCGGGTCGAACAACTGCGGAAATAACTATTACGATATAATCGTCAAGCTCAACATGCAAGACGAGTACAAGAAACAGATTGTTCCCAAGAAGAGATTTCAAAGGAATTTGGAGTATACGTGCGAGTTGAAGGTTCCTTCTGGCAGTGGGAATAGCTTCAACACCACCCTGTGCCGCTATCTACAAATTCCATGAGGCATGACTGCATGGGTAGCAGTAGTACGTAGTAGTAGACATATGACTTTTCAGTGATCAATTTTTTATTGAGATTTAAATAATTTTTTTAATATTTTTTATATTTTTTATGTATCTTAGTTATTATGCATGCTAGCTTTGGGCTTCAGACTAAAAAAGAGAAGCATGCTTTGGGATTATAATTTTATTGATTAATAAAATTTAGTTCGATTTCAAAAATCTTTCTTCATGAATTTAAGGCAATTCATTCACATATTAATTTGGGGTGGCGAATCGTGAGCATATAGCGATTTCATGGGCTATAGCTTTAGGGTTTAGGAGCTTGTTTGTTTAGGAAGACTCGAGTAGTTGAGTTGATAACTCTGCCTTGTGTGGAGAGGCAGAACACAAAATCGAATTAAAGAACGTGCCCTGATATATTAGGAAAAAAAAAAAGGTAAAAAATATTTCATTATTCACAATTGTCGGATCGAGGATTCTTAATTAGAATGAGCTTAACTTTGTGATTTTTCAAAGTTTTCGACTACGTACTATCCTGCAATATCCATGTCAAACTCACTAAGTCAGTCGACACTTAGCTCCATATATCTCAGATCATCCTTGTTTGGTGATTTACGTTGGTAATGGATGAGGAAAAAGAATACATCAAACGAGTCAAAGGCCATGGAAAAGGCGATCTTTAGACACTTTAATTTAATTATTTAATGGGAAAGTGCTCTAGCCGAACATTTTAGTTCGCATAGAAAATCAGAAAAAGGAACAAAAACATCAAAACACAAGAACGACATCAGAAATTCCAGCAGCTTCTTCAACCCAAGGAAGATTCAGGGACAGTTTACCAGAAGCAGACCACTCAAAAGTCACTACAGCACCATTCAAACAACACTTCTTCGGAGACTGACTTGAGTAGGCCAAGAAGTTGCCTCCACCTTTAACCTTGATCTTTGCACTATAAGATTCCATGCCACTTGTATACTCCAGCTCTTGGATAGTGCCTCCACTGTTGAACATGTTTGTCAGTCCAATCGGCGCAAACTTGGTGTTGTTGGAGCCGAGCTTTTGTACTGGCACGAAGCTGAAAATCTCGAACGAAGATGGTTGGATCACCATTTGAATGGGATCGGATTTGGGGGTCATTTGGAAGAGTTCATTGGCCTGGTTGAGATAGACCACATATTCTTCGGCCTTACCCAAATGGGCGGCTTCCATCTTTTGGTCCCATTCAATTTCAGAAACATGCACTGAATAGAGGATTTCTTTGTAGCACTGGGAGTAGCCTTTGATTCTCTTTTCTTTTGGGTCCCAACCAGCCCCTTGGCAGTTGAAAGCTCCCATCACACCACCAAACTGTGCAATAAGTAACAATTTGAGTGCCAAGTTATACATTAAATTGAATCAAGCTACAGAATCGATTAGCAAGTGTGATTGTATCCAATAGAAAAAAGGTTTCAATGGGCTATACCAAAGAAAAAAGGGTAGATGTACCTTGTTGACATTCCAAATTTTGAGAGCAGTCTTGCTGTCAAATAAGGGGTTCTTGAATAGGCAGTCCCTAGTTGGAAGAGCAAAATGCTGGCACTTGGGGATGGTACCATCTGGGTAAACAAGCTGCCTAATAAGATCAAAATTGTGACCACCAACCGAGTCACTTATATACACCGGACCTCCACATATAGCCCTAGATCCGGCATGAAATTTGGCACACAGATGATCTGACTGGAACATATCCCAATCAGGCTGAATGAATTGACCCATCCACATGCTGTTGTAGGCACAATGGATCATATGGACACCTTGTAGCCAGTAAACTCCCATGGGGTCTCCATTTGGATCCTGAAACCAAAAATCATCACCTGCAATACCGATTTGTTAGTGTACATACTGTTTAAGTGTTAGAAGACCAAATCGACAATACAGATTTTCTTACCAACTCTTCCAATAGAGATTTGTTTTGTTCCAAGGAAGAAGAAATCATTGCATTGTTGCATGCTAGCAATAAGTCCAGTTCCATTGAAGTTCTTGACAAGAGAAGAAGTCAGCCCCTTGTAATAAGCCTTTGCGAGCTCAACACGGCCTCCGAATTCCTCAGATACATATTCAAGAGTCTGTAATCAAAATTCATTCATACAAGCATTGAATTAGAAGACGATCGCTATGTACAGTAGAACTTAAACAGGTTATGTGAGGATAGACTTACATGAATAACATCCACTTTGACTCCTGTGATACCTGCTTCAGAAAGGTAAGAGTGCATAGAATTATAGAAATCACCAGCTTGATCAGGATGGACAAGTCCAATCCCACCCTCAACTAGTTTCACCACAGCTAGGTCAGACATGGAACCATCTAGTCCCGGAGAGACTTTGCAGGGGATGATCTTTGAATTGAGATGAGTTGTACCTGGTTTAACACCACCCCAGGCACCACAAAGAGCATGCCATACATAAATATCATCCAAATTCTTGAACTTGGTTCTCAAGTCGCATGTGAAAGACTTCATTCCATAATTTTTAGCCTTGCAAGAACAGCTTCTACAGCTTCCTTCTTTCGAAACACTGCCTTCTTCTCCACCACCAATTATCATATCCAACTCTTGTTTATGCTTCTGCATTTGTTTTTGGAACTCGGACAAATCAGTCACTCCAGATTGAATGGCCTTATCACGAGCCTTTTCAACATTCTCTAATTCAATTGCCTTGGATATCAACATCTTTGGCCTTTTTGGATCAAATGAAGGTGCATGAGGACCCAGTAAAGATCCACCTTTGTAGTTTTTGAACTTATCACACTCCTCAAGCCTGTGAAGCCTAGCAGTCATTTGAGTCCCACCAATGACTAGATTCTTCGCATCCTCATTCGGGTTCTCATCATCATCGAAATTAATGCTTTGCCAACCATCATCAATGATAAGAAACCTTGGGGGTACACCAGCCTCAACGAATTCATTTACACCATGGGAGACACCAACAGGTTCCACAGTTAAGTAGAAGGCATCCCAAGTGCACCAACCAAATTTATCAACTAGATTTGGTGCGGATTTTTCTTCAAGGAGACTAAAGGTATTGAGATGGACCCTCAGAGCACTGTAGGCCTCTTTCATCAAGGTGTAGGGATTGTCGGACACATGAACATAAGCGATGGCATCAAACTTCGATGCTTTCACTTGGGTAGAACCACTCTCAGCAAAGATCATGACATGACCATCAGTACCAGGTTGAAAAGCAGATCTAAAACTGCCATCGATGATGGGTATGATTATGACATAGGAATTGATTTCTGGAACATTTAGGAGCACCCATTGGGTTTCCATTTGCAAATCTGACCCAGAGTTCCCAACCCACATAGTAGACCACCATGTTTTGAACCTAAAGATACTAAGGAAATCCCTGTTATCGAATTTTCCCAATGAATTTGTCAACTTATCAGAAGACGACTCCTTGTTGAAACCAAGGAACCCTGCCTTGTGGGACAAGGCACTGACACGGCTGAGCAGATGAGTTGGAACATCAGAAGAAGATTGGCAGATTGAAGAAAAAGGACTAAAGGTGACATTGCTTGGAACTTCAGAGAGCAATGGAACACCTTTGACATTAAACTTTCCATCAGACAAATCAAAGTATTTTTCTGAACTCTCAGACCGGATAACATTGAGGACTGGATTAACAGGAATATTAGGAGGTGCCATGAGGACAAGAAATCAAAGAGAAGACGATACGATTGATAACAAGAAGATCTGAAAAGCTCAAAGATAGTAGAAAGCAAACCTTGGTTGGAAGATGGAGGATAAAAAAGCCTGAATAGGGTATTATATAGGATTCATAGTGTCGCTCATTTTGGAGCCTAATCTTGGTTATTAAGGCTGAATCAAATCAGAACTTTTGAAAAAGGAAAACAAGTTATATAATTAAGTTTGATTTTGGTATCCTGTAATGTCTTTGTTCATATTTTATCTTCTCAGACCAAAAACATAAATATTTCTTAAGCAAATTTATCATTTTGGTCTCCTATAATGTCTGCACTATAACTGGGATTTATAATTTATAATTAAAGTATACTTAATAAATTAGATTGACATGAGAGAGAATCTCTTGAAGCAGAAATGGAATGCTCAATGTAAAGAGACACTATTGAAAATTCGAGACACTATTGAAAATTTTTTAATATGCAGAACAGAGATCTCATAGAAGACTAGCTTTGATAGCGGAAGATAAGTATAGAAGGAGAGTAATGAAGAAGGGTTGAATTTTCAGTAACAAAACAAAACCATAGAAATTATCTCAGTAATTTCTGATTTCTCGACTATATTCCTGCAATATACACAGCGAAATTATTGTCCCAGTAAACTGTATTAAATTCATGATGCAACAATATCAAACATCAATAACCAAGATCATCCCATACAACAACATATCAAGAACAATTAAACCAGCTGCACAACATCCACACAAAATCTGCAGAATAGCTTTCCTAGTGGAACTAGGACTCCACCTGGATCAATGACACTTTGGATCCCTGCAGAAACAGCTTGGCCTAGGTTTGACATCTTGAGCAGCTTGGAACAAGGATTGAATAGCAGCAGAACTAGAGCAAGAAGCCTTCTGTATGTCAACACCAAAAGCTTCAGAATGGGGCTGAACAATATGCAAAAACTGGTGATGAATACAGGGACTTTGCTCCCTATATATATTGGCCAAAACCATGAGTTAGACTCATCCCATAAGGAGTCCAACACTGCTACATGTTTATCTAATTAGGAGACTTATTGTTTATCACAAAAACTCGATGTAATTCAGGTTGATTACTAACGAGCTAAGAGACATACTCCTCAATAGATAACCAGAATTAGAGTTATGATTATATACTTCTTGTTATTTATGTAAAGATAAATCAATTGGTTTTATTCTTAATGTAAATCAGATAATGTTAAGTCCATATTTTTCTAACAAACTGCTGCATTAATTGTTCACAATTCACAAAGGATTGGGATGATATAATCCTTCATGCCAAAACATTTCTATAGTATATGTCATCTACTAAACAGAGATTTTCCATTTTGTGAGTTTTTGACTACCTCTCACATGATGTGTGTGGGTCATTTACACTTGTGATCAAGAGCACATCCTGTGTGGGTCATTTACACTTGTGATCAAGAGCACATTCTTTAAGAATGTATCAATATGTATGTAGAAGTTTGCATCATTAGAATCAGGTCACAGAAAGTTCTCAGATTGTTTTGGAGCAGACTCCTATATCATCATGGCCTTCAGTGAAAGTAAAACATGAGGTTGCCTATTGAACCAACAGGGCAATTCAGCATGGTAAGTAAGTCATCAGACTGGAGCAACCATACAATGTTTGACAGAAGACACGCGTTCAGGATGACGCTGAGGAAGTGGAGACTGAAGATCAAGGAAACTGGATGTTCATGCTGGACACCCCCAATAATACATTCCCCAAGCTGCACACAAGACACAACATCAAATCTAGAAAATACTGATCATTTGTAGGAACAACGCATTATTCAAAGGTTACATCTGTTCATTCCTTCCGATTCTGACTCAGCTTAAGTTTATGACAGATAATACTAACAAAATTAGAACTCAGTTATTTCCTAATGCTGTGTATATCTACAAACTAATTTGGTAACCATAACTAACATATTAGAACTCAGAAATCCAAGCTGTCATAATATAAAACAACAAACTGGCGTCCACAGATATATAAAGAAACTATGGGAAGGAATTCTAAAATTGAATGGTGCTAATTACCTCTGTCCTGTAAACAACCTCCTCATTTACTGCAGAAAACTTGACTACAGTATCGGTCGCATGTACAGAAACTGCAATGACACATAAGAGTCTAGTGAGTAAGATAGAAGTTACTACGTGTGAATGCATGGTGTAAAGCAGCAACTCAACCAGAGAGCAAGAAATTGTGATACAACAAACAAAAGTTACTTGAAGGTGATAGCAAAATCCTAGATTTGAACAACATAAATGTCGATCAATGTATAGGTTCAAGTGGTCAACCTTGGTCTGTGAGAGTATATAACATTTCAAGATAGTTCACAATACCATGTACCATAGTTTCGTTTGGTAACTCTGAACCAGACATAGCAGGCATCGGAAAATCCTATACCAATATGTCATAGGCTAATAGTGCGCATTGTTATACACAACCAAGCTCATCACAATATGATACAAGCTACAGATTATTATGCCATTGCACTCCATCCCTAGACCGAATATTACCACGTACGACTCTAAGATACCATAAATGATAAAGTAATACAATGAAGATGAACACGTTCTCTTCAAAACTAACAAAGCAAAAGCTCATTTTCTGAAATCCAATCTGTAAATGCCCATCACAACAAAGAAAACGAATATAGTGCAGATGATAAGTACCAGAATTCCCAAAGTAGTGCAGATGTATGATAAGATGTCTAAACTCCTCTGAAGGTATCCCAATGATGGCTCGATATTCATAATCTAACTCTGGTAAATCCAACCCTTCAGCGTATGATTCAGACAATTCCATTTCAGAGAAACCAAACTCCCCAGTTCCTGTTATTTCATTTAGAGAGAAAATTAAACAGAAAAGAAAAGCATTAAGATTCAGAATGCACATACTTCATCCATCTTTAAATAGGCTTTACAGCAAAACAATATAAGCAAAATCTAACAGATGATGCAGAAAGTAACACACAAATCCTCAAGAAACTGATAAAGCCAGAAACAGGACCATTAACCCAAATGAAAAATCGTTGGGTCAACTAACCATAACCCAATTTTAAGAACCAACTAAAACCACCATAAACTTGCAAAAGCAACACCATAAAGTTTCTTGCTTACTCTGGGAAATCTTCATTCCCAAGTTTAAAGGAAAACTGCAGTAAACTGCAAGAACCAACTGAAACTACCGTCAACTATGAAAACAACTAGTATCGGGAATCTTTAAACCCTAACTGAAAGGAATCCGGAAAATTTTCTCAAGTCGATGCCGGTAAATTGTCAAATTAACTTCGATTCATTTCCAAGAAAGAACTAATCTTACAAAATTACTTAGAGAATTAAGCGAAAACCCCAAGAAAGGCGAAATTAGAAAAGCGGTACTGACCGGAATTCACGGTCACGAAGCCGATCAGATCGTCGCCGTCGTCGCCGTGAATGGTGATCGAGTCGTCGTCGCCGGCGCGATTCAGATTGGAATACAAGCGGCGGAGGTTGAGAACGAACGATCCTGCAAAGTCGCAGACGACGCGAGCGAAGGTCGATTCCGGAATCCGCAGCACGACGAAGTCTTCCTCGGAGATGGCGGGGTTGCCGGCGGTCAGCAAGATCACCTCCTCCGGCGAGATTTCGACGTCGGCGAAGTCGGCCAGGTCGACGAGCGGAGCCACGGCCTTCCGGAGAAGAACGGCCCCTTGGTTCAGTTGGAGCTCAAACATGGTTGGAGTCTCGGAGAAGAGAGAGAAAATGAGAGAGGGAGTTTTGGCGGGAAAATTTGGAGAAGAAGTTGGACGGTTGAAGAAGTCGGGACGGCTTTTGGAATTCTGTTACGGGTCCCTGTGATTTAAGCAGTGTCAGTTTTGAACAAGTGACAGTTTCAGGAAACAAAAAGTCTATATAGCCCTTGGTTGGTCTTTAAATGCTTTACAACATTAGAGTAAGCAGTAGTGTTACTTTCGTAAATTAAGATTTTTTGGGGTCGACAAATAAAGGTAAAATAGCCGTTTATTCCGTGTCTTTTCCCAAGCTGACGGGGACTTTTCTATTTTGAATATTTACACCCACTCACTTTTTTAATTGTTGTTGATTCACACACTGTTGTTAACCTTTAAATTTTCCTTCCAATTTTTTCCTTAACCGAGCATGTGTGGAGCATTTTCGTCTTCTCAACTACTATAAAAAGAAAATTAAGTAACTAAAATTGTAATTCCCCCTCTCTCCTTACATTTTTGTCCTCGGTATGGAAAAATTGGCTCACCTAATCCAATCTGCTGTGGATATTAGGGCCTGGAAAGCTGTGAGAACTTCTCAATCTGGCCCTAAAGTTTCTCATCTCTTCTTTGCAAATGATCTTATGCTTTTTGCAGAAGCTACTCATGATCAAGCAAAACCAACTAACCAAGTTTCCCCTTTCTAAAATTAAATGTGGATGCTGCTTTGGATGATGTATATGGTATTAGAGGTATGTGAGCAGTTTTACGCAAGGAAAGAGGTGATCTCCTACTAGCGGCTTCTAAGAGATTTCGTGGAAGATTTGGTGTTAAGGCAGCTAAGATATATGCTACTGCTTTGGGCCTATGGCTGCTATCCCAATATGGTTTTCACATTTTTCATCTTATCTTAATATCAGATGTTTTATCTGGAGTCAATGATCTTTACAAAACAAGTGAGGATGGTCTGTGGAGGGAAAATTGAAGAGTTAGGGATAAAAATGCAAAATTGAAGGGAGTCAGGGAGTAGGAAAAAGGCATGGGGTAATTTGACTATTTTACTATAAGTTAAACATAATGTAATTTGACTATTAAGTTAAACATCTAGCTCAGAGCCGATGAGTAAAATGACACTTCAAAATGAAAATTCAAGCTAGCGAGACCATGTTTAATTAGGGCGTTCCACGACCAGGGAATGACGTTCTCCCCCATTTTGCCTAACATGAATATTTCTTGGTTGTTACAATAATAGCCATAGTTAGAACTTTTTTTTTGAATATTTACACCCACTCACTTTTTTAATTGTTGTTGATTCACACACTGTTGTTAACCTTTAAATTTTCCTTCCAATTTTTTCCTTAACCGAGCATGTGTGGAGCATTTTCGTCTTCTCAACTACTATAAAAAGAAAATTAAGTAACTAAAATTGTAATTCCCCCTCTCTCCTTACATTTTTGTCCTCGGTATGGAAAAATTGGCTCACCTAATCCAATCTGCTGTGGATATTAGGGCCTGGAAAGCTGTGAGAACTTCTCAATCTGGCCCTAAGTTCTCATCTCTTCTTTGCAAATGATCTTATGCTTTTTGCAGAAGCTACTCATGATCAAGCAAAACCAACTAACCAAGTTTCCCCTTTCTAAAATTAAATGTGGATGCTGCTTTGGATGATGTAATATGGTATTAGAGGTATGTGAGCAGTTTTACGCAAGGAAAGAGGTGATCTCCTACTAGCGGCTTCTAAGAGATTTCGTGGAAGATTTGGTGTTAAGGCAGCTGAGATCTATGCTATGCTTTGGGCCTATGGCTGCTATCCCAATATGGTTTTCACATTTTTCATCTTATCTTAATATCAGATGTTTTATCTGGAGTCAATGATCTTTACAAAACAAGTGAGGATGGTCTGTGGAGGGAAAATTGAAGAGTTAGGGATAAAAATGCAAAATTGAAAAGTCAAGGGAGTCGACCGCTATGGAAAAAGGCATGGGGTAATTTGACTATTTTACTATAAGTTAAACATAATGTAATTTGACTATTAAGTTAAACATAATATCGTCAGCTAGCCGATGAGTTATGCACACTCGGCAAAATGAAAATTCAACACCATGTGCAAATTTAGTGATAGCTAGCGAGATATTTATGCCTTAACGGGCGTTCCACGACCAGGGAATGACGTTCTCCCCCATTTTGCCTAACATGAAATATTCTATTGGTGTTACAATAATAGCCATAGTTAGAACTTTTTTGAATTGGTTGCTGTAACACCACTAGAAGCTTTTATGTTGGGCAAGAAGATGGGGTAGAGAAAACAAAGGAAACAAAAATTGTATGATATATATACCACTGGGAGGGTTCTGGTGGTCATCTTCACATTCAACCGAGATTTGCTAGAAATAGTAAAGATGAAAAGAGTAAGCAAACCCAAAAATATGCATGGGCAGAGATTCTAATAGTGGGATGATGTATAAAGGCACAATACCGTTATTCAAACGGTTTGCTACACAGTTACAAGCTAACCATGGTTGAGTTAGCCTAACTTTGATTTTTGAGGAAAAACCATGGCTGGTACATTGGTACTTGATACTCAAGAATTTCAAGTTAACTGAGAAATTGGATGGAAAATCTAAAAGTTAATGGTAAGGCGTGAATCGACAACAATTAGAAAAGTGAGAGTGTAAATATTCGAAATTGAACAGTTAGAGGGTAAATCAGTAGCCATGGGAAAAGACATGGAGTAATTTGACTATTTTGCCATAATTTAAACATAGTGATCTCAAAATTAGGGAACAAATTTGTTGGCCACCTTTTAAATTAATTACACCTGTCATTTTGCTTCACCATAGTTAAAATTTTACAAGAGATGAATTGAAAAAGGGAGAATGACACAAATTGGTAACTGAACATTCACTCACTTTGGTCGCTCAAATTTAATTTTGCTATTCACTTTGGTCATTACTGTCAGAATTACACCATGTCAAGCTTATAGCTTCTGCACAGCGGGTAGAGTTTGTGACTATAAGAACTGGAGTAGAACTACTCCAATACTTTAGTTACAACAAGTTGACATTGAAAGTGATTGTCTAGAAGCCATCCAAGAAATATCGGCAGATGATACTAACCTTTTTGAGGACAGCTAATTAGACTAATTAGTTCAGGATATCCAATCAAACATACATATTATGGCTGGTTTGACGATTAATCGCTCATACCCCTCGAGCAACCAACAATCTAGTACATTGACTTGCTAGCATAGCTTATAAGTCAAGCATAAACTCACAATTGCTGAACCAATCACCAACTATTTTGACGAGCAGTGTTGATATGTAGGAGAGTTGCATTAGAATTTGATCCATTTTACTGGAAAGATAAAATATAGATGATTAAAGAAATGTTATTATACAACTGTGTACCATTATTCTGACATCAAATATTATGCATCGGACATCAACAGATAATCGTTCTTCAGGATGTGTGAAAAACAAAAGAAAAAAACACCTGATACGCAGTTGATAGACGTTCAAGTTTCAACTTAACCCTGCAATAATGTCAGTAGTAAATGATAAGTAAGGATCGTTCGATGCCAAAGATTGAGGGTAACTATATTAATCACACAAAACAAAACAAAATAAAACAAAACTAACACTAAAGAAAATGTCACACAATAGAAAGAAAAGAGAAAAAGATGGAGGGACAGAGAGGAGGATTGAAGAGGGCATTGCAATCCTGAAACAAACTGAATTGGGGGTTTTTGGTTTTTAATGAAAATAAACAGAAAACAAAGAAAAGAACACGATTTTAAATTTAGGGTTTTGAAAGATAATAATGAAGATGTTAGGAACTTGGAAATCCACCACCAAAACATGCTTGAGACAAATTTATCATCCTAGTTTCAATTACTAAGTCGTGAAAAAGGTTTTAATCAAGAACAAACCATGAACGCATGCATACGTTCTTATTACTTCCCTAGATTACTTAAGCAAGATGAAAGCACCATTACTAAGCCTTTAGAATAAACAATCAAGGTATAGAATGATATCCTATCAACAATTTATTCTAAGCATTAATCACATGTGGAAGTTTGATTGAAATAAGTATGCAAAACTAGTGTGGAACGCCTACCTAGCATGCAATCCTCTTTATTTGGTTTCACCTATTGTCCTATAGGTTTTACTACCATTGAAATAAGCATTATTAACAGTTTAGGAGATTAAAATACCTATTTCTAGCCCCACTCACATGATCATAATATTTTATGTGCGCATTCATAAAAACATAACATGGTAAGAGTTATCTGTAACCAAAAACCAAATAAACAATTCACAACAAGCAATCACGAAACTAGGAATCAAAATATTGTCAAAAAATATCTTAGGGGCTTCAAACCTCGCCCCTAACAAAAGTGAATTAGCCACACATTGTCTTAAAATTCACAACTAAAAACATATGAGTTTGATTTACAAGAAAGTAAAAACTGTAAAGAGCAGAAGATGAGAGCCACAAATTCACTTTTAGGTAGCCTTGGATACAAGAGCTTCCTTCAAGATGGTACACGGCAAAGCTTGATGAAGGTGGATGATGGTGTGCACGGCTTTTGCGTCTTGAAGTTGAGGAATTTAGGACTTTGTGAACTAGGGTTTTTAGGGCAGTAGATGGCGCTGTAGACAGGGGGATTTGCAATGTGTTCAGAGCCTCTATATGTATGGAATACACAGCCCAAGTTTCCTTTTCCAATTCTGCTTTGAAAGCCTCCCCTAGTTGCTTAAAGATTTTTTCTAATTGGTGCACAATTAAATGATTTTCAAGCCTTAGTAATCTTCCCAAAACCTTGAAGAATCATTCTAGGACTCTCCTTGTAATTTTCAGCATCAAAAACCTTCCAAAGATACTCCCAAAATCCGTCCATATAAGATTTCAGCGAAACTGTCCTATTTTGACAGGGGCTCAATTTCTATCTCTAAAGCTTATTTCTTGGACAAGGAACAACTTCGTTTTGCCATGTTTTTGGATGGTTCTTGACTCCAACGTGTTCTATGAAATCATATCTTCTTGAATGATTAATAAACTTCTAGAAAAACTCCAAGTAAATTGCTGGAAAAGATCTCCCAAAAAGCTTCATGAAAAGCTGACAGTTTCTGCCTTATCGGGAAGCCTACATCGAGCTTGAATTCCTGCTGCCTCGTTGACACTTCTGACCATTTCTTTAGCTCCTGTTCAGGTAAAACATCATGTATTTAAAGTTCGCTGGCCGTTTCTTCATTGTTTTAGATGGAAGGATGCAAGAAACGCTCCCTAAAACTGTTCCTAGAAAGCTGATTCTAAAACTGCAATTTTCTGCTTTGCAACAACTGTTTTTCACAACAATTTATGTGGACTTCCCTTGTAATTTGCAGCCAAAAGGGTTGATCAAACTTAGTCCTTTGTATCAGTACTTCATAATTCATGGCTCCATTGTTCCCTTTCAGCTCCTATTTCTCTTGAATCACTCCACGAACTACCTAAACAGATAACAAAGTTAAAATTGACTTTTTAAAGAAAATAGCCAAGGAAAGTGTAAAGGTTGCGCATTATATTTGTCACATTTTATGCTCCTATCAACACATCTCTTTGGTGGTCATCACAGCATCGGTTATGGTTATGCTACTATTACGATTACATTTACAATTTACACTGCTCAAATGACCTTCAGAATGCATTTTTCGATGTCTTTCGACATTTGTTCTGGTTCTTGTTACTTCTTATTCTGGATTTAGCTCTGTATTTTCTTATGTTTTTTTTGCTTTTTTTCATTTCGATTTTATTTACATCGTCGCATTTTACTCTTCAATTTCATTTTATATATTAATTCTCATCTTTTCTTAAATAAAAAAATGCATTTGTCTACTGAAAAATAAGTAAATATATAATTAGATAAATAAATAACTACAATGTGAGGCCTTTGAAAAAAATTGGGGTTAGAAGAAGAAGAAGAAGAAGAAGAAGAATAGCAGAGAATGCAACAACCAGCTAAAATAATTCCACAAAATGTCACAAAAGATAACTCAATCTTTCAGTTATCTTCATGTATATTGATAAAATTTTGAAAACCATGCCCTACTGCAACAAAGTTTAAGAGACTCCTCAGTCCTTAAATCAACAACATTCAACCACACCAATTTCTTTCTCTGATCTCTTTTCCTTTTTTCCATGGCATGAGTCAGCTACACCAATGTTACGGTCAACCTCAACTATCCACTCACTTCAAAAGTTGGCAAAAACCGACATTTTGTAGCTTAATGTCATATCAAACTTGTTCTTTTCTGTTATCTTCAAGTACATTGATGAAATTTTAAAAACCATGCCCTACTGCAACAAAGTTTAAGAGACTCCTAAGTCCTTAAGTCAACAACATTCAACCGTACCAATTTCTTTCTTTGCTCTCTTTTCCTTTTTTCCATGGCATGAGTCAGCTACACCAACATTACGGTCAACCTCAACTACCTACCCAATTCAAAAGTTGGCAAAAGCCCACATTTTGTAGCTTAATGTCATATCAAACTTGTTCTTTTCTAGTTAGCCTGCATATCCATCCTCAAAGATTGAACACATGAACAAAATCAAGATTAAGTTTACTCAACTTAAAGCTGCACACAAGATTCTAAAAAACACTAGGCGCTAGTCGGGCGGTAGCTCGGGGCCTAGCACCTAGAGACCTAGGCTAGGCGGGGACTAGGAGGTTTTTTATTATTACTTTATTTTATTTTAATTTTATAATATATATATATATATATATATATATAGGGCTTCCACTAAGGGATCCATTTTTTTGGTCTTTTATAGGGATAGGCATTAGACCAACTTTTAGATCATATTTTCACATCTTAACCGTTCAGTTTTTAGGTCCTAATGTATAGATCACTTCTGCAAATTTTCAGCCAAATTGGTGATCTTTAAGGCATCCAAAATTGCAATTTACACGAACGGACCGAATCTGTCTAACCGGAACCGTTCGTGTTTATAATGGTAAATTGCAGTTTTGGATGCCTTAACGATCATAAAATTGGCTGAAAATTTGGAGAACTGATCTATACATTAGGACCTAAAAACTGGACGGTTAAGATGTGAAAATATGATCAAAAGGTTGATATAATGCCTATTCCTATAAAAGACAAAAAAAAAGGATCCCTCACTAGAAGGGCCCTATATATATATATACACAAGTGTGTGTATTTTTCCTTTTAAAGCTTTTTTTCTTTTCTTTTATTTTTAATTATCTCCCACGCTTTCATCAGAGTGTTATGATTGTAATTATAT
Source organism: Rosa lucieae (assembly GCA_024704745.1). NCBI lineage: Eukaryota > Viridiplantae > Streptophyta > Magnoliopsida > Rosales > Rosaceae > Rosa > Rosa lucieae. The sequence continues at coordinate 46,187,383 of CM045492.1, forward strand.
TAATTAGTTTAAGGGCATAATTATCATTTTCAATTAAGTGTGATTAGAAGAAGAATCGTGATCTCTCCCATTTTCTTCTCTGCAGTCTCAAGTACAGAACCTCTCTCGTCATCCTTCTTCTTTCTCTCACCAAAATTGACCACCAAACACCTAAGATCTTTGTTGTCTTCACCAAGGAAAGCTCCAGTCATCGATCAATTGATAAGATCATACTTAAGATTTGAATTTTGGTTCCTAGCTTTCTCTCTCATCGAGTTCATCGCCGGAACCACCATCGTCCAATCAAGTCGCCGGCGCTGGGCTGTCAATTTTGAATCAAGGGTTTAGTCGAGGACTGGGTTTTAGTTCACAGAGTAGTCTCTAAATGCTTTGGAGTTTTGAATCTTCTTCTTCATCCTTTCGATACATGACCAGAATCAAAAGAAAAAAAAAAAATTCAACGCCCAACAAGTCCGCCTAACCCTCCTAGGCGGCCTCCTGGAGGCCCGACGCCTAATCACTTCACCCAAGCCAAAATCGGAACGAGTTGTCAACGCCTACCGCCTAGGCGCTGCCTAGTCGGCCGCCTAGGCCGTTTTTTAGAACCCTGGATGCACATAAGAACAACTTAAATACATAGTCATACTATCATAAATAGAAGACATTAATCGACTAAGGTTGCTAATCCTCCTCTTCCTACCAAAAGATGAAGAACAAAAAACAGTTCTGATGGCAAAATAGAAGCATTATCGCCTATAACAAATACTTTATACGTGTCCAAAATTTAAAAATTAGAAGGAAAAAAATGAAGAAAATAAATGGATTCAAAATTCCAAATATTTCTTTGCAACATCCAGTGCATATATGTATATATATATATATATATATATATAGTTATATCAAATGCATGCTATCTAATTCTGTAGTCATACTGATAGTAATATTATCAATAGTTTTCCATAAGTTCATGGTAAAACCGCTTCGAGCTTATAAAGATGGATTTCATGATGGCTTTGACTTGTTTTGACTTCATGTAGATTAATTTAAGCTTGATTTCATATTGAAGCAGTATGTTATGTATGTATGAAGCATTCTGCACTGGTGCAATGTTGATGCACATATGTATCAAAAATAGTGAGCTATATATTGTTGTTTAAGACCTTATGAGCTGGGGCCAATTGCCAGTTTATGAAGCAGTCTTTGGTTGGGGAAATTAAGTCAATATGGCCGATCAATATTGCTAGCAGTGTACTGAATTCGGTATTGAAGCATGAACATGAACTTGGGAAGAATAAGTAACAACCATAATCAGCTTAAATAACTAAGGGCTAAATACTGGTTATGACCCTGTGGTTTATGTCCAAAATTAATTCAGTCCTTGGACTTCTAATTTTACCAAAAAAACACCCATGCAGTTTCCATTTTGATCTAATAGGTCTAATCTGTTAGTCTTCCGATAATTGAGTCATTTAACTAGCTTGTTGACGTGACTCATATATGGCCTATGTTTTATGATGTGGTGTTGAGGTGGCATACATAGTCAATTTAGGAGTGGATCTCACTATTAGAAATCTATCAAATAAATACTGCTTACTCCCTATACTTATAGGGTTTCATCGTTTCAGTCCCTGACCTTTGAATTTCACCTAAAAAGTCCTTGAACTCCCAATTTCCTCCTAATTAGTCTCTGCCGTTAAAAACTCTGTTATCTTCCCCTAAAAAAGTCTATTATACCCTCAATTACTTCAAAAAAAAAAAAATCTCTTCCTCTATTTTTTTATTTTCTTTATTTTTTTTCTCTTTTTACCTCTTCTTCTTCCGGCTTTCTCGCAACCTTTTATTCATCTCCTCATCAAGATGGTTCCAATCCACACACCTTCAAGAGGTGAAATGAAAAAAAGAAATAAAAGAGAGAGAAAAATAAATTTAAAAATAAATAAATAAAAGTGAGGGCATAATAGACATTTTTGGCAAATTGAACAGAAAAATTTGACGGCAGGGACCAATTGGAAGAAAATTGAGAGTTCAGGGACTTTTTAGGTGAAATTCGAAGGTCAGGGACTGAAACGATGAAACCCTATAAGTATAGGGAGTAAACAGTATTTAATCCAAAGTTTTTCATCAAATAATCCAACTATAAGTTGAACCCATATCAGAATATTAATGAATTGGACATATTAGATCAAAATTGAAAGTACAGGGGTGTTTTTGATGAAATTAGAAGTTCATGGACTAAATTGATTTCGGACTTAAACCACAGGGTAGTAACCAGTATTTAGCCCAATAACTAAACCAAAATAGCACAAATATATACATGGACAATTAAGAGAGAACCAAGAGATGCACCTAGAGTGCGTCTACAATGCTTACTCTGTGTATAGAAGGATATATCAATCTTTTGTGTATAAGGGAAATTCAAAACAAACAGTGGTCTTTGTTTCACAGCGAACATCCAATTGCTGCACTCGTAGTAAGAGATGACTAGCTACTGTGCTACCCAAACATCAGAGCAAACATGTAGTAATGACAGACTCATCTAAAGTTTCAAATATTTATGGTGTGAATATCTGCCTTTTTGAGACATTCTATATTATGTCTCTTTGATTACACTTCATATTATGTATAAGCATGATTCATGGTTTCAATTTTAATACATTATCAACCCAACTCAAACAAAAGATGCAAACTTTGTCAAAATCTAACAATCAATTGAAATAACAAATGTTTCTTTAATTATTGGTCCAATGCCGATTAAATAAAACAGGAAGTTCTTCAATTCGATTTGGTTCAGCATAGGAACATACCACAGGAAGTTATTCCCTCTTTCGATAGTTTAGTTGCTTACTTTCAGTGCTTACTCTATGTATATAAGGATATATCAATCTTTTGTGTATAAGGGAAATTAAAAACAAACCGTGGTCTTTGTTTCACAGCGAACATCCAATTGCTGCACTCATAGTAAGAGCTGACCAGCTACTGCACTACCCAAACACCAGAGCAAACATGTAGTAATGACAGACTCATATAAAGTTTCAAATATTCATGGTGTGAATATCTGCCTTTTTGAGACAGTATGTCTCTTTCGATAGTTTAGTTGCTTACTTCTTCTTCTTCTCCTCCTCCTTTCCCTTCTTCCTCTACTCTCTTCCCTTCGCTCTCTCCCTCTCTACAATACCCAAATCTCAATCAACCACTCCAACAAAAAGATGAATGCTTTGCAGTGAAATTAAGGAACCCAATTCCCAATCAATCAATCAATCCAACAACAAAAAAAGAAAAAAGAAAATAGTGCTTTGCAGTGCAATTAAGTTTTGGAGAGTGAGGGTTTGGCTTACTTTAGCTCCTCTTCCACCCTCACTAATTCTTAGTTCATGTTCATTTTGATAACATGATGCTATTGCGAATTGGATAAGTCCCTCAACCCTCAATTAACCCAGATGCGGCAGCAGAACCCATTCCCTTTCTCCACCCTTCTCTCATTCTCTCTTTGTGCAGAACAAAGAAGCATATGTCCTTCTCCAGAGCAAACACACAGATGTAAATGAAACACCACAGCAGTGGCCTACTGCAACACCTATCGGGGGCAACAATGCAGAAGTCCAGAAAACAAAGGGACAAAAACGGTAGTGCACTGTTACTAAGAGCATCTCCAACAATATGAATTATTTTGTAGTTAAATATAGCTAAAATTGTGAAATATAGTTATTGATTTAACAATATTGCTCCAGCAGTAGTAGCTATTTATAAATAATATACTATATTTTATCCAATCATAAACTAATATGTGGACAAAAGAGGAGAGAGGAATATAATTTTACTTTAGCTATGCATGATTCTCTAGCTAAATATAGCTAGCCAATTTAGCTAAAGCTAAATTTAACTTAGCAATAGCTAGTCTGTTGGAGTTGAATTTTGCTTTAAAAATAGTTATATATTGCTAAAATTTGAATTTAACTAGTCTGTTGGAGATGCCCTAAGGGTGTTAATGTTCATAAGATACGGTAACTCCTACTCTGTTTTAGTGTATAAATAGATTTGTGTCCGTGACCATTTGTACAGACTCCATTTATAGAAAAATCTGTCCGTCCCATATTTAGACCACCTTTACTATCTGCTTCACGCGCTCTCTCTCTCCTGACATTTGCTTAATATTATATAATTTGTGTTAGTGGTAATTTGTGGTTTTCTGACAAAAGAAAAAACAAAGCTTTTCTGTTCAGATCATGGAACCCATCGTATGACAATTTCTTGTATTCAAACGTAAATACATTTTTCATTTATATAAAAAAATGAATACATTATTTTTTAGGGAGAATATCACAAATAGTCACTTAATTTTTACCAATTCGACACTTTGGTCACTCACTTTTTAAATATATCACTTTGGTCACTCAACTTTAACTCTGTGATTCACTTTAGTCACTTTAACTTTAACTCTGTGATTCACTTTAGTCATTTCGTTAATTTTGTTCATTAAAAAAAAATTATTTGCCACAATATTAATTATATTTTCGTCCAACCAATTGTGAAAAATTGAGAAATCTGTATTACCATGATTTGGAAAAGTGATTAAAGTGAGATAAAATGTCCCTTGGGTGATTAAAGTGATAGACAAAGTAATGGTTAAGTGACTAAAGTGATATATTTGAAAATTGAGTGACCAAAGTGTCAAATGAGTCATAGTTGAGTGACCATTTATGGAATTCTCCATATTTTTTGTACAACAGCCAAAATATTCAAAATGAATACCTGTATTATCGTCTCATACCACAAACATATACATCTTCTTTTACAGCAAAGCCGAAACTCGAAAGGCATCACTTGAACTACACTTGGCACAAATTTCTCCTTGAAATAACCCATGCTGCTCTAAATTTCACCATCTCTTCTTTTCGCAGATAACACCTAATTTGTTGGAAAATTTGTTCGATGGATGCTACTTCCATCACCAGATTTCACCTCCTACAAGATCTTAAAAATACAATATATTAAGAACAAATAATAATCATAATATTATTGTCATAATAAATTAAATAACAAGGGTTATAGAACTTATCTCTTGGATTTATAGGCTTCTGAATGACACATTACTCGAAAAGAGTTTAAGGTTGAGGCGTGTAAACACTGCCCTTAAGAGTATATTTCGCCCCTCGGAGACAATGTCTCTGTGTAGCAGGTTTGTGGCGCCCTACCCTCCAGTCTACAACAACTGTTAATCCTTGTAAGCGTACACTCGCAAACTTGGATCCTAGAAATGCTTGATTTTTCCTTTGGCATTATGGTAGAGCAAGAACAAAGAACTCACTAGAAAAATGGCTACTGAGAGAAATATAAAAATAATGAGTTTCATTGTGTGTTTAAGACCAAGAAGTGATAGGTATATATAGTAGATGAAAATGCTTAGAAATATTATGCAAATTTAATAAGATAATTATTGGAATATTGTAACTCCCGTAACCTTAATATACCCTAATATTATGAACATAATGAATTTGTAACGTTTTAGCATAAATGTATAGTAAATAGTTTTTCAAAGCATTGAGAGTTACACAAAGTATTTTGAAATACACAATCAAAATTTCCAACAATCCCCTACATATTTCAAAATAAGGAAGCTGCTAACTGAACAAGGAAATTATAGAGTGCCAAAGGAAAATGAGAATCCAATGCTTCTGAACTGGTGTCTTTTGGACTATGAACCAGCCATAGGATAAATAATTGTGATCCACAGAAATTTGGTGAAAATTTATGGGCTAAATACTGTTTACTACCCTGTGATTTAGGTCCAAAATCAATTCAATCCCTGGACTTCTAATTTCATCAAAAACACCCTTGCACTTTCAATTTTGATCTAATAGGTCCAATTCATTAATATTCTGTTATTGGTTCAAGTTATAGTTGGATTATTTGTTGAAAAACTATATATTTGATAAATTTTTAATAGTGGATTTCACTCCTAAATTGACTATGCAGGCCACCTCAGCACCACATCATAAATATATGAACCACGTCAACAAGTTAAATGACTCAATTGTCGGAAGACTAATAAATTAGACCTATTAGATCAAAATTGAAAGTGCAAGGGTGTTCTTGATGAAATTAGAAGTTCAGGGACTGAATTGATTTTGGACCCAAACTACAGGGTAGTAATCAGTATTTAGCCCTTAAATTTTCTATGAACCAAAATTTCTTAATATGAATCAGAGGACTACCATCCACATTGAACTCTCGAAATCAAGCGTTTTCCGCGGGTGGGCACAAATAGGCCATGCGCCCCTACCTAGATATTCATGAGTGCTCTAGAAGACTTGCCCAAGTTTCATAGGAAGCAGCCCCACTTCCACACTCATATAGGTGAGTCCATCAAGCGTGTACTGGAATCTAGCACCCCACCCAAATTTAAGGGCTATGGTACTCATTAAGAACAAAGTTCATCCTTATACGTTCCAGTTAAAGCACTATCTATGCACCATAGGGATGGACTTAAAGTTTAATTTGATAGTGTGTCACTGATCAACAAGTGACTTGTTATTACCCATATGAACCTACTTCCTGGGATCGCCATTCACATAGGTTGGGTTACCACATCACTCTTGACCTTTGTTATAGGCATCATCCCCCTCGATGTATTAACCACTAGTTTTGGCCTTTAGCCTAGTGGTTTTGTCAGAGTATTGACCAAAATCAACTCTGACCTACACAGCTTATTGAACAATCTCAACAATAAGTAATCTTCATTGGATTTTTAGTTATGGTTATCCAATCTCATTTAAATATAAGAGCCTATTTTTTCTTGTTTTTCTCTTGACCCCCACATTTCGAGTCTATCTGAATTAGCCTCAGGCTCATATATATATATATATATATATATATATATAGGCAAGATAATATCAAGCCATATATATATATATATTCAGGCAACGAATCTTCGCAAGTCAAGGACTTAAATTTTAATAGGCAACATTATTTATCCGGTTTCATAACTTCGGATATTTTAGTCACACTACTACAAAAAGGTCATCAGACGACGGTGGATTTCTGTTGTCTGATGACCAAGCTGACCGTGGTCTAAGTGAGTGTTGTGTGATTGAAAAATCAGACAATGGTGATTTCACCGTTGTGTGATAATAGTTTGCTCAACAGAAATACCTATTTCCGTTGTGTGAGTTCTGCGCAGCATGTGCCTGGCATGGCATGCGCGGCGATGCCTCGGCACATTCAGACAACAGAAGATGAAATTTTGCCTTTGTCTGAGATTCATAACACACAACAGGTATGACTTATTCTTTGTTGTCTGAGATTCATAACACACAACGGATATAACTCATTATTTGTTGTCTGAGACTACTAACAGACAACGGATATAACTTAATATTTGTTGTCTGAGGTAAGTAACACACAACTGAAGTAAAATTATCTCCCTTGTCTGTTGATTATTCAGACAACAGAGATAATGTTATTTCTGTTGTGTGTTATGAATCTCACACAACTGAAGTGAAATTATCACCTTTGTCTGTTGATTATTCAGACAACAGAGATAATGTTATTTCTGTTGTGTGTTATAAATCTCACACAACATAATTTTGTTTTCTTTTGTTGTTGGTTGTTAGTTCACACAACAGCTAGCATTGGTTTATGTTGTTGGTTGTTAGATATCTGAGCATTACTTTTAAACACAATGCAAATACAATTCAATAATTGATGCTGTAAGCAAATATTAACATATATAAAAGTCGATTGGCCTCCGTAATTCACTGAGATAACAGAACTGTTTCTAATTCTACCCATTCAAATGGAAATCAAAGTTGTAGATGCAGAGAAAACTGCATCATGGCTAATAACTAGTCCATGATGTACTAGTGTTGATTACACGACTTCATTGCAGATTGCATACATGAAGTTGGAATTGATATCCTTGTATTCCTTTTCTTGCTGCTTACCAATGCTACCTCCTTTCTTGATGCACTTGCGGCAGAGCTTACCATGTGTATATAGAAGGCAGTTCAGATCAAATTTAAGTTCATCTGGTATCCATTGGTTAAGATGAAGATATGTCTTATTCCTGTCTGCTCCAACTGGAACCCAAGCCATAGCCTTTGCAATCTCAAACACCTGCATAACCATTCCAAAAGTCAAAATAAGCACATGACGAATCATCAATCACTTGAACCATCATATTACTAACTACTCACATGGGTGTCCACAGGAAAATCATCTTGCTGAAGTTGGAACATTAAAACACAAGCCACCTCTTAGACATTGGTACACTACGGAGAAGTAGCTACTTAATTATTCAAGGGGAGAAAGAAAAGAAAAAAAAAAGGAGAATGAACCAGACCTTCAAGGCTTTAAGTATCTACTCATCTTCTATTCAAAAGCCTTGGTCTTTCATTTCCTGCAAGCACATATGTAAACGAAGGATGTAATTGCATTCAGAATTGATTCTTAGTTCATTTATATAATCCCAAAAACATAAACTCATTGAGAACAAGTGCTACAAACCATGAGCTATATATCTAAACAAATAGCTATATTCGAAGCAACCACTGATATAACCCTTCCCTATGCAAGTCACTAATTGATAAATAATAGGAAGGACTGTTCAGAAGGTCATGGTATAAGCATTTGGTATGTTCCAAAAAATATGAGAAAGTAATGGTGCAATATACTATCAAAAAATATTTACATGCTTTACCTTTGATAAAGTGAAGCAAAGAAACCCCAACCTGCATATCGAAGAAGAAAGTTTAAAAAATAAGCAGAATGTGTCTCACCAATATAACTCAAAAGTGAAATGTTAAGAAATTAAAAGGAACAAAATGTGGCATGTAATGAATAAGATACCACTGCAACTAGAATATCCAGCAAAGAGCGTAATTTTGAACCAACGAGTTTCTTTTCTTGATAGTCAAAAACAGGACATCAAAAATTATAATAAGATTAACAATTGAACAAACATAAGCAGCAAATGCTTTTCATCTAGAGAAAACTGTACACCTACCATGTTTTACCAGAACCGTTTGGACCACCAATGCCAACTGTAACAATACCCTCCTTTTTCTCCCAAAACTCTGAAATTTGGGGTCTCACAGCAATATATCATCACGTTCACTCATAGGTCTGGAAGAAAATAAGAGGAGAGGGAAGCATGTATCAATAGATGCAGAATCAAAGATCAGTTAAAAGGAAACATTCCATCAAATAGTGTAATGTTTAAAGCCAATTGTATAAGTTTTCCAAGTATATGCTACACTGTGTTTTTGCAGTAGTTAACACAAATTTATATGTTAGAACTCATAAGATCAGATAGGTAAAGTACTAAAGAAGAAAGTAAAAGCACTAATAAACACGCAGCTAAAAGAACTGATGATTTCTCAAGTTAAATATAAAAATAGGTTTCCTATATAAAGAATTTAAGAGTAATTCAGAACATGTAGGAGCTAGGAGAAAATACGGAAGATATAATTAGTTTATATGATAGATGATTCTTTGCAATGAAAATTAGTTGCCATTAGGTGGTACTAAAAACTTCCCATTACCTCTGTAAAGGAAAGAACCCCTAAAATATGGGGAGAAATGCTACTGAGAAATGCCAATATTTACAGTGGAGGGGAACCTTCAAAGAGCAGGGAGGAAATAAATTTTTTTGGTTGAAAGAAGGAACAAAAATAAGCTATTTGCCGGGTCCATTGGTTATGTAGTTTGGTGGGTAGAGAAAGAAGAAGGGGAAAAAAAAAGAGAAAGAAAGAGAGAGAGAAACTAGTCTCTGGATGTGTGTACGGCTAGCACCATCATTACAGAACCTAAAATATGAAATTGATTTTATCGTCGATGTCATGGATATCCAACAAAGTTTTACTAGTTTTATTGACCCCATTGCTGGCTATTGCTCCTCAATCAATATAATTTATCAAGTTAACTAGACACAGGATTAACAACAACCTAGCAAAAGTTTAAAAAATTCAATCACGTGATGATAAAAGGTACATAATAAACATCAGAAGCCCAGAAATTTCAATTAAAATTAAATTGAGGAGACATACCTTTCGGGGGAGAACCAGGAAGGCTTTGGAGCTGAGATTGCAGACCAATGAGAATGATCACAAGGATGTTAATGTCCAATCTCTTAATTATTAAAGCAAGTGTAAGCTCCTCCGGGCTACATCCAACCAATTTAGCAACAGTAAACAGACCTGGAGATGAAATTTGCATCTTTTAGAACACAAAACTCAGAAAAATAAAAAAGGACAGTGAACTATAAGGGTAAACTTAAACAGTCTAAAATATTATTATACAGCCCATACAGTAAAGCTGAATGATCCCAAAATATATGTTCAACTTATATACTTACTCTTACTATTAAGATTTCAACATTATTCTGGAGATCCTACCAGATCCAAGGACCAAAGTTCTTTTTCCCATTTGGATCATTAATTTTAGGACTAACTGGGGAAGGAAGTAACAAATGGATTTCATGCATATAAATAATTCACAGTCCCACAAAGAGAAGGTTGAGAACTATCAGACATACAAAGATAGCTCAATATTCTCCGTAACAGGATGCATGTTCGATATGATTTGTAAATCACAATGCTTCATGGCAAACACCACTTGTAAAAAACATAATATAACAATCATATAGATTCTCTCTTTTTTTTTTTTTTTTCAGTCTATCATCAACATTGTGTTACCTTCATTTGCCACAGCTTCCACATGATTTTCATTATCAATCACACTAAATGAGATGTTTCCCAGCCACAAGACTGCAGCAAGCATTGCAAAGACACTTTGTTGGTCTTCCTTGTTAATATGGACAACATCTAGAGCTTCCTGAAAATAGTGAGTTCACATGCATGTAAATACACATTCCTAATCATATATCTTTAAGAATGCACAAGTAGAGATGATCTGGAATTAAAAATGAAAACCTAACTTGACCACACGAAATTCTTCAGCATCATCAACTCCAGTAATGGAATAACAATTGCTTTGCTGTAGATATTTGTACTCATCTGCACTCTTCAAGTTCAGCATCTCTGTCACATGCAATCAAGGGAACAAAAACTGAAAATGGTATTGGAAAAGAACATAATTTGGCAATAAAAATAGTTGAACTTTTAAATCTAGCCAATACACAAAACATACTGTGCATTAGCTATAAATACACACATTACGTTATAAGCATGCATCTACAAGTTGTGCAGGTGTGCTAGGTGTTTGTGATTGTCGTAAGTATTTAGCTGAACCTATAATAGAAGACACAATAAATTGGTTTGAGGGAAGCATGGATTATAACAATCAAAATATAAGGTATTGGACAATATACTTAACTAATTTTTTATTTTTTTTTGAGCTCAAACATTCGCAGATAATATGTATTACATTTTGTGATAAAGAACTTCATTCCCAGTACATGTCATAGATCAACAATATAAAATAAACTATACTCATGATTTAGCTTATTCCCACTCCAGTCCCAGCAAGACTTGACGACAAGAGAGCCCTGGAATTTGGTCACCATGTCAAGTCTTTAAGAACAGAAAATAAGGATGCCAAGGCAGGAGTAATGTCACTGTCTGATATATTGTTACATGATACTACTCTAAGCTCTTGAAGCTATTTCCAACAAAGGAGTACTAACTCCAGACCTCCTGTTGTCAACAGTGAGCATCCTTCTAAGGAGATCAGCTTCACTCTCCTACAAATATTCGCAAAGCCAAATACTTCATCCACCAAACCCCTACAATCCTGCAGAGCAAGCTCTTTCACAACTTCACAAACAAAGAACAATGCCTTCATACCATCCTTATCTCGCACTTGACACCGCAGCAAATGCAACTCCTCAATTGTTCCACAAGACCCCAAGTACTCATCCGGTCCCGGGCTCGAATCAATACTCTGGCAAGACTCAAGCCTCAGAGTCTTCAAATTCCCACAAAACTGCAACGCCGCCAACCACCCTCCATCCATCCTATGATCACTGAGAGTCAGCTCCTCAAGCATCTGGCAACACTGCCCAATATACTTAACTAAAATAGTAAGCTTAAACTTTTTCGTGTAAACCCAGAGAAACAAAACCACAATTTCAATTTGGACTTCAAATTACACAGAGAAACAAGAAAATTGAAGAACAATACATAAAGGCTCAACCTTTAGCACTATACCACTAAACCCAAATTCATTTTTTCCTGTAAACCCAGAAAGAAGAACAAACCCAAGAAAGTTCTTGGAAAAAAAAAAAAAAAAAAGCCCAAATTTCACCAGAGAAGTAAAGTGGACCTGGAATCAGCTCTTGATAACGTCGACCGGCTAAGTAACAGTCCGGGAAAGAGAGATAATGGTGGTTGATGGTCAAGACAGACCAAGATCTGTGCAAATCCACTTAAATTATCCAAAGAAGAAGAAGAAGAAACCCAGAAAGAAGAACAAACCCAAGAAGAAGAGCAAACCTTTTTGGGGAAAGAAATTCCGAAGTATCAATTAGCTCAGTCCACCATCAGAACGGAACCCTGAAACAAACCTTCAATCCATCGTAATCACTGACTTTTCATTCGGAAAACAATAGAAAACTGAAACAAGGCGAAAGCACACGAAACAAACCTGAAGAACTTCGTTTCGAAGCCCTAGTTTTCCAAATCGAGATCCAAATCGTAATAGATGGTAGTAGAGAAGTGGGTTTGATTTCTATGGTTTGATTCATCCTTTGGTTGCTGGCTGTTTTGGATTTGGTTTCGAGTAAGAGTGGGTTGCTGTTTTGAAAGGATTGAGTAAGAGTGATTGTCGAGTTTGGTGTGTGGGAGTAATTTTGGGAGAGTAAAGGAGTAAGAGTGGCTGTCAGGCTTCAACTAAGTTGTTTAGTGGGAGACTTCAATTTGTCTCAAGTTTCTCTAACAACCGATAAATAAAGGACCGTTGTGTGAGTGTATTATGACAAAGCAGGTTGGGAGGGAAAATTTGCCGCCTATACCAACATTGGTTTCATCAAATTGAAACTTTACCGCGCTATGCAACTTGCTCAGTTGCTTCCATGCTCAGACAACAGAACTATGACAATCTGTTGTACAAATTTATGCGTCTTGCACTAGGTGTACCTAGAGAATTTCTCAAAGTTCATACAACATTTCTTATACAACAGATATAAAAAAAAACTGTTGTGTGAATAGTTCAAATTGAGCTCCTTCTGGGAAGGTATTATGTGCTCATTTCCCTCCATCTAGGCCTCACATTCACACAACGGAAACTTCTTAACTAAGTTGTGCAATATCTTCTTAAAAAAAAAAAAATTCAATTTGCTTACATTCACACAACAGAAACATATTTGTACCGTTGTATGATAGAGTTCGTGTTAACACACAACAGCAAAATTTAGTTCTGTTGTGTGATGAGTGTTGTGTGTTTCGATTTTTGTAGTAGTGTCACCCCCACATTTGGAGCCATCAAATTTCTCTTTGATCATGGAGGTACATCGAATGTCCATTTTCTCAAAGCATAAACCGAAGGCAGCAATTAATGTGATAGTTTTTTCAGGGCATCAGCATAAGGGACAATATAAAGGAGTCAATGAATAAAACTGCATATATTTATTTGTTTTTAGGCAACATTGACCGAAAGACAACCCAAAACTTTTAAGGCAGCATACTGAGCTAATCATCCAAGCAAATACCGTAGTAAGCAACAATATTTAATTATGGTAATAATACTGACGTACACCTTTATGGCTAGACAACCAGGTTTAGAGACTTGTTGTCTCTGCATTATATCCGGAAGCACCAATAATATCAAATCAGACAACTATTTTCTCAGTGGCCAAATTCTCAAGGCAATCGTGTTCATTACTATTTAAATATTGAGGCAACTGTTATATCTAATCCATAGGATAAGGTCCGATTCATCATTCAAGATGTAAATGAGGCAACTCTTATTACTTGTAACCAAACTTTAAGGCAACCTTTTTCTTTTCTTTTCGAGGACATCAACCGTAGGGACATTAATATCCTGAAGCATCAAATTGACATAGGCAACCGTCAATATAAAATTGACAAAATAAATTATCAATGCATTATTCATGATAACACATTTATTTTTCAAGCAACCGAGGCGTCATCTTAATCAAGAGGTAATGAAACTATTGAGAGGTAACAACTTTATTATTTCTGAAGAAACAATAATCCGAAGGCAACATTTCAAATTTTTTTTTCTTCCTTGAAGAAAAATACTTTGCATGCACGTATTCCGAAGGCAACAATAAAGGAACAACTTTTCAAGTTATAACGGTAAAATATTTTAATGCATAGAAAATAATTATGGTTCAAATCATATGACAAAGAGAATTAAAATAATATTATGAACATTATGAATTTGTAACGTTTTAGCATAAATGTAAAGTAAATAGTTTTTCAAAGCATTGGAAGTTACACAAAATATTTTGAAATACACAATCAAAATTTCCAACGTAATCAACGGAAGAAACACATTCAGATCATTGATAAACAAGTGCTATAAACAACTCACTATCATTTAACATCTTGTTGAGTTAACATAGTAGCTCTGGTTACTAACCTCAAGCTCAAATGGCATACTCCGAACTTTTGAGGTTGAGTGAAGGCAGCAATGCTTCTGTGAAGTTTCTTCTCTTATTCAGACTACAGACAATCTAAATTATATACTATATCAGCATATATAATCAAAAACAAATTAGTTGTCCACAGAGTTTAAGGAAGTACCTTGCTTTAATCAATCCACAAATGGCCAAAACCTAAAAGAGAATCAAGATAGAAAAATTACGAAAAAACAACATCTAAGAAAAGTTAATAAAAAAATTCAACAAACCCCAATATTTTCGAAGAACTTTAAGACGAAAAATTAAAGAATCGGAGAAACCAAGTTCCATCTAATTTCAGTAACCTCACTTACCTAAAATCACTACTAGAAATTTACACGTTCCACACTGATCTGAATTAGTCCCCTTTATCCCCAATACACACTGATAACAGTAGCTAATCTCTATAGCCACTATGCAGCCACTAATGAGGAATCAGTCCCCTCTATTGCAGGTGCCTTTGAGACAATACACACCAATATTTTAACAGTGACATAACTTAGATTTATTGATATTAGTTAGAATCAATGCTGGAATGCCACTAATGTCAGTGGCAAATTTATATGGTTGGATTAAAAAAAAAATCTACATTCTCATATTGTACTTTATACTATATTTTAAAATGCATCATACAACAAATACAGTAACTAAAAATTACAGATCTACCCATAAAAATTTAACATCAAGACCCTTGCTTCCCGCAGCTGGAACTCTTCTTTGATTGGACAACCTGCAAATAACATCATGTAGTTAGTTCTTGTTCTAACAAATATACAAACTGACATCTTAACATATAAAGAACTTTATGGTAAAACAATTGGATGCATAAAGTAAATTGCAAACAAGATAAAGGATCAACCCGATAAATGATAACCATACAAAATTTTGAATCCTATTAACTTAACTAAAAGGAAAAATAACCAGTAATACATGCCCACAAGTATGCAGAAACTCTCAAAGAACAAACTGGTCATGCATCTTCCAAAAAATCAGTCCAGCCTAAATGCAAATTCAACAGATAAATAATATTTGAAAGGCATGAGAGCAGAGTGAAAATGAAATGTTAAAAACCAGCACTTGGATGCTTGAAAGAGCAATTATTCTTCTGCCTTGTGTTGGGTTTTTGATCTTTGAACTATGATGGAGAAAGCACTATGCAGATAAAGTTGGATTTCACACTAAGAAATCAATCCTTAAGCACAAAGCCCCTATTATGATAAGAACCAAAACTGTTTGGTCACTCTTTATGCATTATGACATGTATTAAAGAAGAGCAAGATGACATATAACCTAAGGGTCCAGTGTCAAAAGTTGACATGTATATAACTTCGAAAAATATTGGCCTTCCCCGGTATTTCTTCCCTCAACTAGTAAACATCATTATTATCCAACCAATACAAGAATTCTTTAAAATGAATTAAAATGGCACAAGAGATTGAATCTACTTCAATGCAGAACATGACAGAATGACTCAGAACTCGCATACTCTACTTCAGTTCCAAGGACATCCAACAATGAAACACATTGAACATGTACATGACGTCAAGTCAAACAAATTGCACAACTTCCCAATTTAACTACATGGTTCCACATAAAATTGCTACAACATATAGCTGCATGCAAAAGAGACTTAATCCAAATACCCTAGAATGCATATCTTAATTTGAGATGATATATAGCATATGACAATGCACAACATTATGGAGGAAAAGTGATATAGAAAATCATGACTCCTGGCTTCACAAATAGACTCACCATTTCGGATTTAAGTTTATCCAAATGTTTTGCCATATCAACATTTGATCTCATTTTCTCCACCTCCTCAGCACGTTTTTTTATCTCTCGCCAACTGAGAAATTCTCTTCATCTTTCGTGATACTTCTACACTTTTTGGGTTATATTGCAAAGTTGTTTGGAAAGCAGTCAGAGCCTACACAACATGTGATGAGCACTAGGAATATCAGAAGTGGACCAAAAATCATGTGGTCTTGCCCTGAATGCCACTAGTAACAATGGAAAGAGTTAAAAAAAACTTCGGCACATACATCATCATATTGCTCCATGGCCTTAATATGCATCCTTTCCTGAAATATACCTGGAGGTGAATCAAAATGGTACATTTAGAAACCTCTACACTTCTTTAAGGGAAGATAACAATTAAAGAAAATGAGAGTATCAATTCTCAGAAACATTTGCTGACGCCATATGAAATTTGTTTGAAGAAAGAGAACAGTACCTTTTCCCACTTGGGGTTCAATTTAATTGTTGTTTCTGTATCAGCAAGGGCTTTGTTAAGCTTAACCAATTGCAGAAACGCAGCAGCACGGTTGTTGGAAATTGAAACAATTAATCAGAACGAAGATTCATCATATGGCATGCATGCTTTGTTACATGTAGAAATTCAACCTATATAGCTTATTCTTTTGATAGTGCTAATTTTAGTACACGCATTTTTCTTCATATGAAGACTATTCTATATTTTGCAATGGACATCCTTAAAGTTAAGCCAATAAGAGAAAAAATCCTAGCATATAACACAAAAGTAAGAAAACATAAAGAAAGTCAAATAATTATCATTGTGCAACTATCAACAACAAAACAGAGATGAGAGAGAGAGAGAGAGAGAGAGAGAGAGAGAGAGAGAGAGAGAGAGAGAGAGAGAGAGAGAGAGAGAGAGAGAGAGAGAATGTTCACCTAGCCAAAAACTATAGGCTACCATAAACCTCCACGTTTTTAACAAATCAACTCATTTTCTTAACTAATGCTAAAATGAAAAAAATGTGGTAGCAGTTGGTGAAGCAAAAACTGTACCAGAACCTGAAACCTCCTATAGCAGTTGACATAAGGGAGCAGGTCTATCCAAACAAATTGAATGAAAATAAGAAGGCTATATTCACAATTTGACAGTTCGATTGTGGTAGCAAGGTGGATATTCTTGCCCCAACATAGTTTTTTTATACTTACAAATGCATTTATTCCCCATTTGCCCCTTTTTTCTTGAATAAACTTTGCTCGCGATACTTCCACTCAATAAGTAAAATTGATGCCAAAAACTAACCTTCTATAGGGAAACAGTAAATTTCGTAGATCAAATACTCAAGATTGTATAGTCTGGGTTGCCCCCTACGTATATGTCAATTGAGGCACCTAACTCCAGTTTGTGATGCACTTGCATCTTAAAAATTTTATCCCCACAAAAAAAATCCCTTAAACCTGTATCTTCTTCATCTAAGTGCCTAATTTTCTATCGGTAAGGTGAAAGGGTTGACCCTTTTTCTCTCAATTTCTTAATAGTATAACCAATGTAAAATCTAAACTACCAATAATAGATTTGTACATCAACTCTCAACCCCTCCTCTGAGTTCATAAAGTAACAAAATGCTAGGAGCAGTATCCTGAAAAGCAAAACTAATCCGGCACAACGCATTATAATAAACAAGGGTAAGTATTGGAACTATTGGGCCATTATTTGCTTACAGTGTCAAAAGAAACCCAAATTCAAGCATAGTGAGGACCTTTTCTTCGATAATGGATATGCATACTTACAAATGCAATCCACTCAATCAAGCAGTTCAACTCATATATTCCATTCTTTACAAGCAACCAAAAGTCACTAGAGGAGAGAAAGGATATGAGGTGCACAGAAAAAGGGGGTAAAAAAAAAAAAAAAAATGAAAAAAAAAAAAAAATAATAATAAAGCTTGCAACTTTGTACTTATTTCCACGTTCTAATAAGTGTAAGAGAGTAAGAACGGTACCAGGAAGAACAGGGCACAGATTAACCAGGGCATACGATAAATTAGTGTTGTGCTGTCGATTTTGTACAATCCAAATGTATAGGATTCCAAAGCCATCTGGGTCCATTTTGAACCAAAAAACCCAAATCAAAATAGATCCAATTAAGAAACAACAACAATGAGAAGAAGGAAGAGTTGGAATAGAAACTACCTTGGTGGAGGCCTGGAGAAGAAAATGGCATAGATTCAATAGGTACTAGACTGGGAGAGAACTTGGCATCTGGGAATGAAATTATAGGGTTTGACGAAGAGAGAGACTGAATGGGTTCAAGCTTGATTTTTAATTTGACCAAGATCCAAGCAACTTCTAACCTCGACTAACGATTGTTCGAGGCCGGGAGATTAAGCAGCTATGGGTCAGATCCAAAGAGAAAAGAAATAAAGCTGAAGGCTTCAAACAGAGGGTCGTTCTTCTCGAGAATCCCTCCTTGGCTTGACGATAAAGCCGTTTGGATCTCGATGTAGAGCTTGGAAGCACGTCAATGGCAGCTTCGAGTTCTTTGTAGCGCTGAGATTGAAAACGGATGGCAAGTGATGGGAGACGATCTTTTCCTTACTGCAAGAAGATTGAAAACACTATATAGGAGAGAGATCCAAAATTAGAATGAGGGGAGAAAAAACTATATCTTGTTTAGGTCTAGAGACGGAGAAAGAGAGATGAACGGAGGAAACCTCCAGATCTAAATTAGGTTTGAAGTTTGAACACTGAAAGGGGTATATATTGAAGGAAATTTTCTCTCATTGTTGGATCAGCTCTACATCACTAATCCGACGGCTATGAGAGATTGTCAAAACCGATAACTGACACACATGTCAGCTCCACTACCATGTTTGCACCGATATCGGTGGGTTAAATTATAAAAAAATCACAAATATATTCATTTCTCACTTACCCACTGTTGTACGATGTGAACCAAATTTATCCCACCAAAATTCTCATCAGTGACTTACTATTTATATTTCCCATTGTTGCTTTTTAGTGCCTACTAGTTAGTCCCTATTGGGGAAATTTCTAGCAGTGAATTGACGAGGTTGTTGATCTAAAACTTTTAAGCCCTTGCTTCGGGTCTGAGAAGGAGGCAAGACCATCGAACTCTCTTTTTGATTCATGGCTTCTATGTGAGATCTAGATGAATCGATCGAGGGACCGAACACATAAGCTTCGGTTACACATTGTTGGATTTTGATGAAATGGGTATCTGGGTAAAGATGATTAGAGGAAGAAGAAGATGATGTACCTTTATTACGACGGTCAGATTATTTCGTCACTTAGTGTTTCAAATTTGCGACGGATGACTTATTTGGTCACTGTTACTAGTCATAATTTCACTAGAGCTACATATTTGTTCTAACTGTGGCAAAATTGTGACCATTGGTGCTTAATTAGCCCCCAACTCTCTAATTGTACCCATTGTGCTGTGCCCATAGGTCGTTTTTCTAATAGTGTGTGCTTATTTGTTGTGTCGTAGTGTTAACATAGTTTATAGACCCACTTTTTTCAGTGAGCATAGAGTGTTCAATGAGTGGACCTAATCTATGTATCGTTGTGATATTATCACAAATTTTTTATCTACCCAATGTCAGTAAATGAAATATATGTAATAGCCCGTTCTGACTTCAGATGAATGGTATTCGTCCAATTTGAGTTTGATTAAACAAAAAAAATGAGCAGGCAACGTTCTGACTTCAGATGAATGGTATTCATCGAATTTGAGTTTGATTAAACAAAAAAAATGAGCAGGCAACCAGCTCCTAAGATGTATTTAAAAGTTAGCTTTTTAGGAACTTTGGTTATGATATATTACAATGTTTTAAAAGGCTGAGGCGTAGCCGGGAGAGCCTTAGTGAGGCGTCTGCCTTGAGGCGTAAGGCGTAAGCCTTACGTATAAACTAGCTATATTTACGTATAGAACTAATCTTACATATATAACATGTATTGTAACAAAAAACAATAAGCATTGTTCTACAAACCAACCTGCAATTTCTGCAGATTCAACAAGCTGTCAATAAGCATTGTTCTACAAACCAACCTGCAATTTCTGCATATGCTAAATTTATACCCCACAATAACATTATTCTTCACATAAATTTTACTTCATGATTCAAACTCAGCTTGCAAACTTTACCCTGAAGAAATGGCAAGACAGAGGACGAACTTGAATGCAAATGCAGAAAATTCAAGCCATATCTATAAACAACCAGGTATACCGTAATAGATAGTTAGATACTACTCAAGCCATAGTTACTGTAAGAGGAAGTGTAGAGCAGGTTCATCAAAGCAGTGAGCCAGTGACTATATTCAATTATTCAGTAAAAAATTAAGAATACATAGATGATTGATGTCCAAATTCCAATTCCAAAGAAACACATAACAAAGAAACACAAAACCATCCAAAGAAAACAAGGAAAATTGATCGAACCATGATCATACCTTGAACTCCTTTTCTTCAAGTTGAACTACAACTCTCCAACTCTCTTCAAATCTTGCTCCAATTATGCAAATAGCCTCCTTTCAAACCAAATTCTTGAGAAAAGTTATGGGCTCTCCATAATTTTATCAACTTTTCAATTAAGGGATTTGGATTGAGAGTGGAGAGTCGGGGAAAGCTGTTTGAGCAATTGTGTTTGAGTGATTTGGGGATCAACTCTTGTACAAAACACGACCTAAATAATCATAACTCTCAAACAAACCAAAACGACGTCGTTTTGGCCTCCTTAAAAAAAAAAAAAAATTCGTCAGGCGTTCGCTTCCGACGCCTTAAGGCGTGTTTTCACCGCCTTCTGCGCCTTCCTCTTCTCTTTCGCCGTCTCTGCGCCTCAGCTGCAAAACAGAGGCTTTTTCCAGCATGCTTCACGCCTTTGAAGCCTCAAGTCGCGCGTCACGCGCGCCTTTTAATTCATTGATATATTAAACCTAGTATTGTCAGACAATTTTTTTTTTTAAAATAGCATTAGCTTAACTTTAGCATTATTTTATCATCTTTGGGCATTTCATCATCTTGGTGGTTGCTTAAAGTCTTTCCACAACTCATTGTAATTGATTCATAATCAATGAAGTTTTTATTTGATAAAAAAAAAAATTATTAAATTTATTACCAGACAACAATCAAATATGATTGCTTTCACACATTTTCATTATCAATAAGAAATACATGCTGAGGACATTATTCATCTTGAATTGATAGGAAACTAAAATTTAGAACAACATGATAGATAATATGGAATCTTTAATTTTTATTTCTTTACTCCGATCCATTGTACACCACCAAGCACTTAACCCAGACTCCCTAGTTTCCTTTGGTCTTTCTTTTCCTCTCCACCCTTCTGCTTACTACTCCAGGCCAAGAAAGCATCAATGGTGTTCCTGTCAGCCCTATACTGTTTCTGTGTAAACTCTAGTAGAGTAGGCCAAGTAAAGTCCGGGTACAACCTCTGGTTATCAGCACTAATCAAACTTGCTGGTGCAGTCACTACTCTGTCCTTGTTTGAATTCAGAAAGAAAGTAAGAGATTTCCTTACAGCTTTGTTGTTTACCACAGCCCTGTGCAAGCAGCTTTTGTAAATCCCATTGCTCAAAGCCTGCAAGTTCACGTCAGGAGGAAAGCATACATTAATTAATAAATCCCAATTTTTGTCCAACTCTAGAATGTACGTCTGTAAATTAGAGGCCCAACGAGCGGAGGCTTAAAGTCGATCTCATTAGAAAAGTGAAACTAGTAGTTATGTTACCGAAGCCTATCCAGATGGCATGGTAACACCCAACCTAATTGAGCCATTCCAAACAATAACCTGAACAATGTGGCTAAACTGAAACAATATATATCGGTGCTTTATATATATATAGCACAACAAATTAGTCAGATTGAAGAGTAATCGGTAATCCATACTGATTATTGCCGAACAAATTACGACTAATAGTACCAAAGCCTAACCGCGTAGAAAATCGAACCTAAATAGATAACAACTCTTGAGCGGTCAAGGTAAAGGCAACATAGGTGCAATGACACAAGGAGTACTAGTGCCTCTACATGCTATTCCATTGCGCAACATGTTAACGAATGGAGTTAACTTACCATAAAAGTATCACCAATGTTGACAACGAAAGAACCAAGGACAGGAGTAACGGTGTGCCACTTCTCATCGAAAAACACTTCAAGGCCCCCTACTTGATCCTGATGAAGGATTGTCAAGGAAGTGGGATCACAGTGAGGCCCAGTTCCCAGTGTTAAATCTGGTTTTTGGCACATTGGATAGTAGTTCAACCTCATGATCGAATCGTTTCCTTCGTAGAACTCTTTGAAGTACTGCCCAACTCCCAGGCTCAGTCCCAATAGCCCCAGTATGCCCTTGGATAGTTTGTTCATCACTTCACAGTACTCTTGGTAGAACTTCCTAGAAAGGGAAAAAAAAAGACGATGACCAATATATTGGATTTCGCGGATAATTAAGGTCTAAAAATAAGGGATTTAGAAGGTTAAAATCACAGTAACATTGAAAAAGTAGTACGAGGTGGACTACAATGTATTATTACCCGATTTCCCTGAAATCTTCACCCAACGTATTCACAAAGTAGTCCTTGACGACTGTTGAGCTCTGGCTCTCAGCAGAGTACCTAAAAGAAAGTGTTTCTTTCCATGGAAGGTTGGAGTTAAACCTGCCGGTGAAGCTACTAGCATAACCGTAGCACTCACCAACCTTCCTCTGAGCCCTTTGCTTCTCCGAGAGCTTCATCTCAAAGAACACGTCCATGTACTCGTGAGCTTTCGCAAGGAGGTCCGGATCAACTCCATGGTTTACAATGAGGAAGAATCCATGCTTTTTGCAGGCCTGGTCGACTAAACGAATCGAGTTCGCGAGGATGGCAGGGTCGCCGCTGAGGAAGCCGTTGAGGTCGATGGCCGGCGCGAGAAGGCCCGGCCGGTTGGGGAACGGCTTCTCGTGGTCTGGCCATATGAACTGGGAAGGGATGTTGGTTTGGTACTGAATGACTTGGGAGTCGAAAATCACAGGGGTTTGCTCAGGAGGAGCAGGCACCGGCATGGCCAACATGGTTTAGGGTTCTGAGTTTTGCAAGCAGGAGAGACACAGATAGAGATGGTTTGTTTCTGAAAAGGAGCCAGACTGCAGAGCTTATAA
This sequence comes from Rosa lucieae, assembly GCA_024704745.1. Taxonomy (NCBI): domain Eukaryota; kingdom Viridiplantae; phylum Streptophyta; class Magnoliopsida; order Rosales; family Rosaceae; genus Rosa; species Rosa lucieae. The sequence goes on from CM045492.1 coordinate 46,210,894, forward strand.
AGAAGACGAAGGGGAGAGAAAGGAGCAGAGACTACGTTACAGTTGTAGAACATGCATGAGGGTTTTACATGTGTAGGATATAGTAGGCTTGCATGTATGACATTTAATTGAAGGTTACATGCGTGAATCACACACATACATGATGCAGGTTGATGTGTACGTTTGTTGTGACTAGTCAAATCATTTGTAACTCATACATACAGGTTTAATTTGTAGGAACCCTGCCCTAAAATTGGACAGGAAGGGAGGAGAATGGTCCATCTCCTTGAAATTAATCCACCGGAGGTTGATTCGATGGAAATTGTTGAGGTTGGGATTTGGGAATGGGGGCCGGAAAGTGCTGAACAATCTTTCCTTTTTTACAATATACACTGCATATGTGCAGAACCGTAACAAACATAATATTGATATAAAACTAGATGAGCAACAAAGCAACAAAAAAAAAAAAAAAAAAAACACAAAAACACAAGGATTTATAGTGGTTCACTCAATTAATGTGATTGAGCTACGTCCACTTTCGGAGTCGCGGAAAAATTCCACTATAATCAATTGGAGAGAATACAATTAGAGTTTAGCAATAAAACTCTCTACCCAAAACCCCAATACAATTATATTAAGAGAGAATCTTACGTACGTCAGCCGCACCACGTGGTGGTGGACCAATTAGGGATCAACAATGGGATATTTTAGATATTACACATTTAAAAAGCAGGGACAGTTTAGAAAAAATGAGAAAAGTTCATTTTTTCTAATTGACTTGCCCTAAACCCACGTTGTAGGAAAACCTTTTCCTACGAATTTCTCTCACCCCTTACAAACTGGGGGCAGCAAGGCCTATATATAGAGGGGGCAGCAAGGCCTATATATATACACTCCTTTGTTAAAGTAGGCCACAACTTTTTTCAAAAAAAGTAGGAATACAACTAGCAGGCATACATACCCTAATTAACCTAGGCAGCCCACCCACGTGATCACCATGGACTTCTCAATATGAATTTTGTCCACCATTCAATTAAAGTCAATTTTCAATAACATGCGCGCACATAGATGCTGAAAAAATGGTTTTCTTTTTGGTCTGTAGCCACCTCTTGAAAAGTTTTCTTTTTCATCCGTAGCCACCTATTGAACTTTAGCGACATTTAGAGAAACAAAATTGCCAAATATATCTAATAAGATGTAATTGATTGACTTTTATGTTACTAAATTTAGGCCGGTACTAAATTGTGACAAAGATGCTTCAACTGTTTTACTGCATAGCACTCTATTTATGGAAATACTGAAAAAGACAAAGATAATCTTGCCTTTACAATTGAAGTATGGTTGCCATGTATGATGAAAATTAAACAATGGTTATGTAAATCAATACATGTGGTAATGCAACATGCGCATCCTCGAACTAACTTTTTTTTGTTTTTTTTCAAAGCTTATGTACAATGGAGAATGATCTAGATGTCAATTTTGTGTGTTTATATATATATATATATATATATATATGTAAAAGTAAAAATGGATTGGAATGGTCTACTCTTTTAATTTCATAACCCCTTTATATAGGGAGAGAATTACAATGGAAAGAATAATTACAATGATGACATTAACTACTGATTGGTTCGTAATCCATGCTGATTGATGTTAATCGGTAATTGCTTGATTCCCTCTCCGTCAATCACTTTGACGAACGCACACAATATGTTTTTCCTTTAACACTCTCCCTTGTGCCAAGTCAAAGACGAAATGGTGCATGAGTTGTTGCCTCACTAAAAACCTTGCCAAGTAACAATAAAAACCCTGTGGGACAAAAATAAAACTTGGTCGAAGGAAAAGAGCACAACGCACCTTCTACATTTGAGAATGACATGTGTGTACGTGTTAGACTCCCCCTGATCGTTACATTAATCAAGTGAGCTTGGAAAGTCTTCGCATTCCTATGCTTTTCACATGTTTCTCAAATGTGGCCTTAAGCAGTGATTTGGTGAATAAATCTGCCACATTCTCCTCAGACCTTACTTGATTCACTTGAATCTTGAGGAGGGTCTGTTGTTGCTGATTGTAGAACAACTTTGGCGATATGTGTTTTGTGTTATCACCCTTAATATAACCTAGCTTCATCTGTTCGATGCAAGCTGCATTGTGTTCATAAATGCAAGTAGGCTCTTCAGTGGTAGAACTCAAACCATTGATCCCTCGAATATGTGCAATGATAGTTCTTAACCATACACACTCACAACCGCCTCATGTACAACAATAATCTCTGAGTGGTTCGAGGAGGCAGCCATAAAGGTTTGCTTGGTTGATCTCCAAGATATCGCCGTGTTCCCATTGATAAATACATAACCAGTTTGGGAACGATCTTTATGTGGGTCAGAGACTTACTCAGTATCAGCAAAACCGACCAAAACGTCATTTGGCGTTTTAGTGTAGTGAGTGGCGTTTTCGCCATCAACATTTCCTTTAGGGATTGCAGTTCCATCTGCGGTCCCTCTTGTCTCTCTGTAGGGAAAGAACAGTCCCAAGTCAATGGTTCCTTTTAGGTATCGAAAATGTTCTTGATACCATTCCAGTGACGCTGCGTTGGCGCTGAGCTAAATCTAGCTAACAAGTTCACTGAGAATGCAATGTCTGGTCGAGTAAATTGGACTAAGTACAATAATGCGCCTATTGCACTTAGATAGGGAATTTCAGCTCCCAACACTTGTTCGTCATCTTCCTTTGGACGAAATGGATCTTTCCTTGCATCCAAACTTCGACCGATCATGGGAGTGCTAGCAGGATGTGCTTTGTCCATGTTATATCGCCTGACTTTTGGACATATGCAGACTGGTGGATTAATATTCCACAAACTCAGTGTTCTAGTTCAAGACCTAGATAGAATCGAGTTTTCCCAAGATCCTTCATCTCAAATTCGGATTTTAAGTAGCTCGCGGTTTCTCTTATTTCATCAAGAGTACCAGTTATGACATATACTACTACAATTTGCAAATCCGGAACTTGTTTTCTTTATGAATACGGAGGGGCATAATTCATCGTTCTTATATCCCTTCCCAATCAAGTAGTCACTTAGACGGGTATACCACATCCGTCTGGATTGTTTTAATCCGTAAAGTGAGCGTTTCAACCTAGTTGCTAACGCACTCCGTGGTTTAGAGTCACTTGACTTGGGTAATGTAAGGCCATTAGGCACTTTTCATATATATATATATATATATATATATATATATCTCTCTCTCTCTCTCTCTGAATCTAGATCCCCATAGAGATATGCAGTAACCACATCCATGAGCTGCATTTCCAGTCCTTCGGAAATTACTAAGCTAACTAAGTAGCGGAACGTTATAACGTCCATTACGGGAGAGAATGTCTCCTCGTAGTCAATTCCAGGGCGTTGTGAGAAACCTTGCGCCACAAGGCGAGCCTTGTACCTTAGGACTTCATTCTTCTCATTACGCTTTTTGACAAAGGTTGTTAATGTCTAAAAGTCTAGCGGTAGCCGGACCTTAGTTAACGCTGATCCGGTGGGCGGATCGATACTTGTATTAGTGTTGCGGTTCCCGTTACCTGTCAAGTAAAATACAACGGGCGTCAGAGGGAGACCACGCTGGGCGGTCTTCAACTCTCCGATGCCTAAGTTAGTCAATGTATTTATGTTGACAAAGTAACAGTAGGTAAGTATTGAATGCGTCATTAATGAGGAGAGAGGAGAGAACCTTTTATAGGTGAGGAAGAGACTGATCTTGTCTTTGTTTTCGATGTGGGACTGATATGCTTCAGTTCTCAGTTTCAGAAGCTTCTGATGCTAACTTGGCGCGGCGCGTGGCGGCTCGTCGGTGGCGATCTGGAGGCGGTCCGACGCCGAGGCTGTAGCCCGCCTGGCGGTGTGTCCGCATGTCATTCCTTTGGTTGGAATTAGTACCTTTGGCGGTACAATGAGCGTGGCCCATTATAGCTAATTATGCTTGCAAATGTACATGTATGTACAAGTCCCCCAAGTCCCCAGTCAAGGAGGGCAATCTTGGTTGGGGAGTTGTTCGGCGGTTTGAAGCGTTTTCCTCCGCTAGACTTGCAAGAGCATAATTAGCGTCAGTGCGTTGTCAACCGTTGGTTTTACTGAGCAAACGCTTTATACCCTTTCGGGTGGGCCCCTGCTGGGCCCCCCAGGGAGTCTCCCACTCCCCGGCGAAGATAGACCTCCAGATGGTCGTTGATTTGTTTGATGAGGGGGAGCTGCACGGAGCAGAGGGTGTTGGGTAGCGAGCCCAATGTTTTAGCACCCAAATGACGGGGGTCAACTTGCCTGATCAGGGCAGTCGTAGACTGTGACTAGTCCCCGTGTCCCGTAGGGACGGTCTGATGGTAACGCCGCGTAGCGGTCGTTGTCAGTGAGGCGTAGCCTCGGGATTTTCTGTTTGGCGGACATCCCCCCGCTGGATGCAGCAGGGAGCAGCGTCCGATAGACGTGCCTGGCGGTATTTTTGCAAGATGAAAAAGGGGTTCCGCCAGAGGTGTGTAGCGAAAGACACCGCACTTGCAGGATGGCAAGGGAGAAGTCCCGCTGGCAGGGCTTTGTTCGGCGGAGACTTCGTCGCTTGAGAAAATAACAAGGGAGAAATTCCGCTGGCGGGGTTTCGCTCAGTGGAGACTTCGTCGCTTGAGAAAATAACAAGGGAGAAATTCCGCTGGCGGGGTTTCGCTTAGCGGAGACTTCGTCGCTTGGAGAAAATAACAAGGGAGAAGTTCCGCTGGCGGGGTTTCGCTCAGCGGAGACTTCGTCGCTTGAGAAAATAACAAGGGAGAAGTTCCGCTGGCAGGGTTTCGCTCAGCGGAGACTTCGTCGCTTGAGAAAATAACAAGGGAGAAGTTCCGCTGGCGGGGTTTCGCTCAGCGGAGACTTCGTCGCTTGGAGAAAATGACAAGGGAGAAGTTCCGCTGGCGGGGTTTCGCTCAGCGGAGACTTCGTCGCTTGAGAAAATAACAAGGGAGAAGTTCCGCTGGCGGGGTTTCGCTCAGCGGAGACTTCGTCGCTTGGAGAAAATGACAAGGGAGAAGTTCCGCTGGCGGGGTTTCGCTCAGCGGAGACTTCGTCGCTTGAGAAAATAACAAGGGAGAAGTTCCGCTGGCGGGGTTTCGCTCAGCGGAGACTTCGTCGCTTGAGAAAATAACAAGGGAGAAGTTCCGCTGGCGGGGTTTCGCTCAGCAGAGACTTCGTCGCTTGAGAAAATGACAAGGGAGAAGTTCTACTGGCGGGGTATCGCTCAGCGGAGACTTCGTCGCTTGAGAAAATGACAAGGGAGAAGTTCCGCTGGCGGGGTTTCGCTCAGCGGAGACTTCGTTGCTTGAGAAAATAACGAGAAGTTCCGCTGGCGGGACTTACGAAGTTGTCCCTACGGTGGTTAACACGTGTCGAATCTATAGCGGGTTAGCGTGCGTAGGCTTGTCTCCAGGCCTGTCCGTCTTCTGGCCTTTAATGACAGTAACTGTAGGTTTCGTAACCGAGGTAACGCCTCGAGTACTCCGGAGAGTAAGTGGAGACTGATGACACGTGTACGGCTGGTATGTGATGCCGCTATGGAGCGGACGGCCTAGGATGCGTTGATGCAGACATAAAAAGGGGGGGGGGGAACCTTGAGAGATTTGACAGTTTGTGAAAATTTGAAAACCTAGTTATCGTCTGCGAGCCCTGTTTTTCCGATACCGGAGAACGAATTTACCGAAGTTTTGGGTATACTATTCCCGGAGAGAGTACGATAATAGCCTCCCAGGATTGCCGTTCACCACCGTGCCGAAGACTTTACCACTGAGGTTGGTACCTGGATTTCCCTTCTCTGCCCTTTTGCTTCTGCTAATTTCTGGGTTTTGTTGTGTTTGTTTTTCTGGGTGTGTTCTGAGGTGTGAAATGGGGTTTTTTGTGGGGGGTTGAATGATGGTTGGCCAATGCGTTTAGTGGTTAAGGATTTGGATAGCCGAGTCTGGGTTGAGTGCGTTTGTTCGTACTTTGGAGTTTTCTGGGTTTTGTTCTTGATTATTTTGGCTATATCTGATGCACGAATAGGCTAGATCTATGTTTGTGCTAACTGATGTGGGTTTTAGGGTTTTGGGATGGCTAGCGTTATAGAGATTTCGAGCAGTGAGGATTCCGGGTCTGACGTGTCGCTCAGCGCGGCGGATGGGATTTTTATTGATTCGTTGCGTCCGTCTGCCCATGCAGGAACTTCACTGCCGGAACCGCTAGAAGTTGAGCCGTTACAGACCATCCCCTGGGAAGTAATAATGGTTCGTGGTCAGCGTCCGGAGAGTTCCAGGGCGGGTGAGGCTGCTGCCGCCAAAGCGAGGCGTGACGAGCGCTTGGCGAGCAATAGTGCTGCCAGCGGCTCCGCTGGGGAGGAAGAAACAGCGGAGCAGAATGTTGAGTCAGCGTGGTTCCTCCCGGATGGGACAGCCGTTGACGAGGCAGGAGGGGGGATGAGCGGTACTGCTGTCACTCGACTGAAGCAGACGTTCCGGTTGCCGGGGTCGGTGAAGTTGCGCCCACCGACGGCTGATGAGAAGGCGTCGATTCTCCCGGCGGGGTGTGCGGCAGTGCACGAGGCCATATTCCGCCAAGGAGTGACACTTCCGCTGGTGCCCAATCTCCAAATCCTTGTGTGCGAGTTTGGCCTTGCCTTTGGTCAGATTTGTCCCAACATGTGGCGGTTGATGTTGGCGATGAACTCCTTGTGGCGCTTGTCGGGGTGCGAGGGGCCTACCGTGGCGGAAGTGCTTCACTTCTACGAGTTAGTATATGTGAAGCGCCAAGGCTGCAAAGGGCAAGTAAACTTGAGTCGCCGGCAGGGAGCGCCCAAGCTGATCGAGAATCTGAGGGACTCCATGTCCTATTGGCGGGGGACCTTCTGCGTTGCTACAGACGGTTGGGAGTACCACGCTAGGTCGAATGAAGAAGGGCCGTCATTTAGGATTAAGTCTGAGTTCCAACCTATTCGAGGTTGGTGTCCGGTGTCCGCTGAAAATGTTTGGCGTGCTTACGTGCTTGAACTTGTATTCTTACTAACGACGTGTTGTTTTTTTTGTGCAGCGGGACTTCGGTATATGCTGACGCGCGAAGAAGAGTGCCGCGTGGCGAGGATCAGAGGTTGCTGACGGAACCGAAACTTGCTTGATTTCCGCCTGCTAACTGGTTGGGAGTTACTGGTCGACCTGCGACTAACACGCTCCATTGGTGAGGAGTCTACCCTGTCGTTTCGTATTATACTTTTGAATTGTGTCTGACTGGTGGCTGTCTTCCCCTTCTCTTTTTTTTTAGAAACTCCGCCGGGCAACAAATCAAGTCGCGACGCATTTGAGAAGGCGATGGATCGGGCGGAGATAGAAAATTTTTTGGAGGCCATGTATGCCGAGGGGCTGGCGGCCCAGCAGACTGTGGTGAACCCGGAGACGTTGGCGTTGAGCCAGTCCGAGGTTCCGGTGGTGATGGCGATGCCGCACCAGTCTCACCTTGGTGAAGATGGTCTGCCTACGGTGCAGGCGGGGACTCAGACGGGCGGCGGGGAGAGGGGAACTGTTGCTACCGGGCAGCGGGAACGGATGCCTGCCACCAGGCGCGGTCCTCAAAAGAAGACGGTGCAGCCAACGGAGACTGCCACCGAGTCCAGGGGTGAGCCGCCAGTGCGGGTGACGAGGACCGCTGCTGGCACACAAAGGGCGCTGGAGAAAAAACGCCGGCAGCCTGACTCCCCCGCCGAGGAAGAGGAAGAAGAGGTGGTTATCGGGGTCCGCCAACAAAAGAAGGCCCGACAAGCTGCGTCGAAGGTTGCAGTGGCGGAGGGAGAGGCGCCCGCCGTCAGTGATCTGGACTCCTTCGCCGAGTACGCGCCATTCATGACAGAAGGGGAGCGGGAGTTCCTTTTCCATCTGTGTGAGCGGCTGGGGTTCGGGGGTCTGGCGGGCATATCGCGCCCGACGACAATTGACCAATCGCCCTTCAGCTCGGCGTTTGGTCAAATATCAGCGGGGTTACACGATATGTTCGTGGCGGCGTCTAAGCAGCCCCGGATTGAGGAAGAGCTCAGGGGAGAAATCGGAGGTCTCCAGAGGGAGTTGGCGGAGGCCAAGGAGAGACTGGCGGAGGTCCAGCGGGGACTGGTTAAGGCGGAGTGTGATTATGCGGACGCCCGCGGCAAGCTTAATGCGGCCATCCGGCGGGATCTGGAGAGGAATGAACAAGTCTCCAAGTTGGAGCAGGAGATCGCGCTGCTGCAGGAGCGGATAGCCGCTAAAGACAAGAAGCTCATTATTGTGCAGCGGGAGTCTGCCGCCAGACTGGATGAGACGAAGCGGCTGGGCGGTGAGATTGACCGCCTGCAAACTGAACAGAGTACCTCTGCGGCCGCCGCTGTTGAAGGGTTCAAACTGTCGGCGGAGTATAAAAAGGCGATGACTGAGGCGGCGAAGGCTGGCGCCCGAGCAAACGTAGACATGTTGAAGCGGAAGGGTGCCATTGACTTTGTAAAGGCGTCACAGCCTGACATGCCGCCGGTCGAGAGTGTCCTGGTGGAGACAGAAGTCGTGCCTGCCCCAGCTGTAGGTACTCATTCGGGCAGCGGGGAAAGTGGCCCACATCCGACGGAAGGGTCCCAGCAAACTCCCCAGCAGACCCCGTCGGAGGTGTCACGTGCCGGATTTCTGGAGGCACACACCCGGGCCGACGGAACCATAGAGACCCCCAGTCCGACTGCCCGAGGGTCCGATCAAGCGAGCCGATCGGTCGCGCCGCCAGCCGTTGAAGCAGCAGAGGCCGAAGCCCACCGCTGAACCTATCTGAGACCTCCAAAGTTTTTTTTTTTTTGTAGCCGCTGAGGCACATTAGTTTGTAAAAAATTTTGTGGAATAAAGTAAATTTCTGACTTGGTTTGCCATGATGTGTAGTATTTTTGAGTTATATTTTCTTTTGTCGATCAATGGAACATTAAAGGAATTAAGATTGGTCCAAGTGCACCACGTAGCGGACGGAGTCCGCCGACGATTGCTGGCGTTGCCAGTTGCCCTCAGTGCTAGACTTGGTAACAATGGTCTGAATAATTCCTCGTTTCATTGATGGCTAACTGATCAGCGTACAAAAGTGGGGTAGTACCCGTTGGGTAGCTTCCCTTAGCTAAAAATTTGAACAAAAGATTTAGCTAAGTCAAGATGCGCATGGGTAGCGGTCTGACTATCTGTAATAGTACCGAAGGTGTTCAGTATTCCAAGGGCGGGCCGATGTGACGCCGTCCTTGTCCATTAAGTAGAAGGTGCCTGGGCTAACGACTTCCACAATTTTGTACGGGCCCTCCCAAGTTGGGCGGAGTTTTGTCGGTGGCGGAATGACTTCCTTCATGACCGAGTCCCCCAGTTGGAGGTTTCGGGCCCTGACTCTGGCGTTGTAAAAACGTGATACCCGTTGCTTGTTTTGTAGATTGTGTAAATGGGCCTTGAGTCTCTTCTCCTCTAGGAGGTCCCTGTCCAAGTTGATGCCGGCGCTGTTGGTCTCTGGGCAGTAGCCTTCGACTCTAGCGGTAGGTTGAGTAACTTCAATGGGTAAGACAGCCTCTGTGCCGAACATCATACAAAAAGGAGTTTCTCCGGTGGCGGAGGTTGGAGTTGTTCGGATGGCCCACAGGACTTCTGGGAGCCTTTCCGCCCACAAACCCTTGGCGTCGTCGAGCTTCTTTTTTAATAATTTTTTGATTATCTTGTTTGCCGCTTCGACCTGGCCATTGGTCTGGGGGTGGGCGACAGATGCAAATCTCAACTTGGTGCCTAAGTTGCTGGTGAAGGAGATGAGCTCGTCATTGTTGAACTGTGTGCCGTTGTCTGTGATGATTGTGTGTGGGACACCGTAGCGGCAATAGATATTTTTCCAAAGGAAGCGAATCACCTTGGCGGTAGTTATTGCCGTCAGTGGCTCCGCCTCTATCCACTTGCTGTTGTAATCGATGGCAACAATGATGTATTTGAACTGACCCTTGGCAGTTTGGAATTTTCCCATCAGGTCAAGGCCCCACGTGGAATGAATCCATGGGCCCACGATGATTGATAGTGGTTCCGCTGGTGCGTGTGGGAGATCTGCAAACTGTTGGCATTTGTGGCAAGACCTCGAAATCCGCCGGGCGTCATCGCCAAGTGTGGGCCAGAAGTAGCCTTGCCGCATTGTGCGGTTGGTCAGGGATCTGGCGCCCGAGTGGTTTCCGCATTCCCCGCCATGGATTTCAGTTAGGACAACCCTTCCCTCCTCTGGGGTTAGACAGCGGAGGTTAGGATGAGTGAATCCCTGGCGGTAGAGCTTGCCGTGCTGGATGTTGTAGCGGGTTGCTCTTCGCTGGAGCTGTTTTGCCTGGACCTTATCTTCTGGCAACGTTCCGTTGCGCTTATATGTGATGATCTCGTCCATCCAGCTGGGGTTGACTTGAACGTTGAAGATTTCCGCCAGAGTCTTTGTGATACTTGGCTTGTCCAGACACTCCACCCTTGTGTCCGCTGGACTCTGATGTGGTTGGGCGGTTGCCAGTCTCGCCAGTGAATCAGCCTTAGCGTTCTTTTCTCTGGGGATCTGTGTGATTGTATGGAATTTGAACTTTTTTAGCAACGTTTTGACGTACCCCAAATATGCTGCTAACTGCTGGTCCTTGGCTTGGAAGCTGTCGTTGACCTGGTTGACGACTAGTTGGGAGTCGCTGAATATGTTGACATTGTCAGCTCCTGAGTCAATGGCGAGGAGTAGGCCGGCGATGAGCGCCTCGTACTCCGCCATATTGTTTGAAGTTGAATTTCAACGCGTATTCTGCGTTCAGTCCCCCGGGTCCGGTTAAGATGACTCCGGTGCCGCTGGCCTTGGCACAGGCGGAGCCGTCCACATGTAGGTCCCAATCTGACTGTGGGGTAGTTACCCCTGTACCGGTTACCATTTCTGTTCCGGGCTGTGCTTGAGTATCGGGTTCCGGCTGACGCTCAGTAAGTTCAGCGATGAAGTCCGCTACTGCCTGGCCCTTCATGGCAGTTCTGGGCTTGTACTCTATGTCAAATTCGCTGAGCTCAATCGCCCACTTACTGAGGCGCCCCGAGTGTTCGGGGTTCTGCATCACCTGCCTCAACGGTTGATTGGTTAACACATGGATTGTGTGAGCCTGGAAATATTGCCGGAGGCGTCTGGCGGCAATGATAAGTGCGAGGGCCAGCTGTTCCAACGGTGAATACCTTGTTTCTGCTCCGTTCATACCTCTGCCGGCGTAGAATACTGGGAGTTCATCCTGGCCCTCCCGCCGAACAATGGCCCAACTTATTGCCGTTGCCGAGACCGCCAGATATATGAATAGTGTCTCTCCTTGGACAGGGACAGAAAGGAGAGGGACTGCAGCCAGATATTCCTTTAGGCTTTGGAACGCCGCCTGACATTCTGGGTTCCAGTCAATGACCTTCTTGTGAGTTGTTTTGAGGAGTTTGAAGAATGGGGCGCACTTGTCAGTAAGTCGAGAGATGAACCGAGAAAGGGCGGTTAACTTGCCTTGGAGACACTGGACGTCTACCTTATACTTCGGGTCCGACAGGTTAAGGATGACCTGTACCTTGTCTGGGTTAGCCTCGATACCTCGCTCGCTGATGATGTAACCCAGAAATTTGCTAGCGGTGACTGCAAAGAAACATTTTTCTGGGTTGAGGCGCATACCATAGGCCAGGAGGATGGTTACTATGATCCTGAGGTTTGCCACATGTCCACTGGCCTTTATGCTTTTAACTAGCATGTCGTCCACATAGACCTCGATGATTTTTCCCAGATGCTCAGCGAACATTGCGTTCATCAACCGCTGATAAGTTGCACCGGCGTTCTTCAGACCAAAAGGCATGACATTGTAGCAGTAGAGGCCTTTGTCGGTGGTGAAGGTGGTGCATTCTTGGTCGCTGGGGTGCATTCTGATCTGATTGTATCCGGAGAAGGCATCCATCATGCTGAGGAGTTCGTGTCCAGCGGTTGCATCGACCAGCTGATCGATGCGAGGTAGTGGGAAACTATCCTTTGGACATGCCCTGTTGAGATTTTTGAAGTCGACGCACATCCGCCACTTGCCGCTGGGCTTTTTTACCATTACCAGATTTGAGATCCACTGAGGGTAGACGACCTGGCGGATGAATCCAATGTCCCGTAGTTTGGCGACCTCCTGTCCGATTGCCCGGTATTTTTCCTCATCAAAAGCCCTCCGCTTCTGCTTGATGGGATAGAAGGAAGGTTTGATGGTCAGCTTATGGGTGATTATTTCAGTGGAGATGCCAGGCATGTCTGCATAGGACCATGCAAAGACGGTGGCGTTTTCACGTAAGAACTGAGTGAGTTCTGCCTCCACTTCTGGGCCTAGTTGGGCGCCTATGCGGACTGTCCTCTCAGGATGCTCGTCTGAGATGCAGACGACCTTCAGCGACGTGTCCGGGTTGACCGGCTCCTTCATTACATATTTCTTCTCTTCATCTCTAGGATCCTCAAAGATATTCGGTGGTGGTGGGTCATTACCCACTGTCAGGATTTCATGGCGGCGCGCTGACCGCGCTACAGTTGTTGAATAGCATTCTCGTGCCAGCTGTTGGCTTCCCCTCACACAGCCTGTGCCGTTGGGCGTGGGGAACTTCATGAGAAGCATGTATCCGGCAATGATGCACTTGAGCTTATTAAGTGCTGGTCGACCTATGATGGCGTTGTACGAACTGAAACAATCGACAATGATGAACTCCGTGTGCACCTCCGCCATACAGGGACTGGTGCCAATAACTAGTCGCATGTAATCCGACCCTAGTGGTTGTGTGATGTCACCGGAGAAGCTGAGCAGTGGCTCGTGATCCTGGAGTAGTTTCCTATTCCGTTTGAGATGGTCGTAGCAACCGCTGAAGATGACGTTGACAGCGGACCCGCTATCCACCAAGATTCTCCCCACCGAGAATTTGCCAAGAATGGCATCGACCAAGAATGGGTCGTCATGGGGTAAATGTACTCCGCGCTCCTCCTCTCTGAAAAGGTAATAGGTTCCCAACCTGATTTCGGTAGTTTGGCGGATCTTTCGTAGCGGATGTTGCAAACTTCCTTTGGGTGGTTGGCGCGTTCATAGCGCTTTCTTGCCCTGTGAGACATGTTGGTGATTGGAGCACCGCCATCGATGGTGTTGATGCGGCCCAAGGTCTCAACGTTGGCAATCACTGGTGGTGGTTGGCGCACCTTGAACTGCTCCAACTTGCCGTCACGGTACAAAGTCTCAATGGCTGTTTTGAGAGCATTGCAGCTGTTTGTATTGTGGCCGCTGTCCGCGTGGTATTTGCACCACTTGCCGGTGTTCCTGGGTTTGCCTGTTTTTGGGTACTTTGGAGGGGGTGGCGGTGGGATCTGATCCTTGCACTGATTATAGATATCTTCATATGAAGCCGTTAGGACCGTGAAAACTGCGTACCGCTGCGAGGATTCCGTCTGCTTGTTGTGGTTATCCCCATGAGTTGGGCGGTTTCCCTTGTAATAATGCTGCCCCTTCTGCCGCTTGGTTTGGTGGTGGCCTTGCTGCCATTCCCTTTTCTTGTCAGTTGGCGGTGCTGAGGGGGGTTTGTCAGCGGTTTCCTGGTGACTGGAAGATGGTTGTGCTGACCTTGCTGGCGTTGTTGGCGGTGGGATCTCTCCATATGTGATGAATTCCGCCTGGGCGTGAATGACCGCCTCACTCATGACGTGGTCGTACGTTGCATTGGGATGGTTGTAATTGAGGTGATAGAGGAACGGTCCCTTAAGGAGTCCCTTCCTGAAGGCCGCCGATGCCATAGTCTTGTCTAGGTCGCGGCACTGAGATGCTGCCGCTCGCCACCTTGTGACGAAGGCTTTCAGTGATTCGTCCTCCCCCTGTTTAACGCCAAAAAGCTGACTTGTATTGTGATGTCCGGCGGACAGTAAGATGAAGCGGGAGAGGAAAGCATGCGACAGTGCATGGAATGAGCCGACAGACCCTGGCGGACATTCGAAAAACCAGTTCATTGCCTCGCCGTCCAATGTTTCGCTGAACAGATGGCATAAGGTGGCGTCGTCGAACCCCTTGTTGTTGGTGACCTTCTTGAAGGTGTCCATGTGGACAAAACGATCGGTCATTCCGCCGTACTGTGACATCTTTGGGGTTTTTGCATATGTCGGTCTGACAGCCTGCAGGATTGCGGCGGAAAAGGGGCTGGGTCTGGAAATGAACAGTGGGTTTCGAGTTGACGTCGGGACGCCCGTCTCCGCCCGGATCAACCTCTGCTCCAGTTGGTGCATCCTTTCCAATAACTGGGCGGTTGTATCCCCGACGGAATCGGCCTGACTGACCTGCCAAGTTGGCTTGTGCCTAGGTATGGGCGGATCACCCTCAGTCCTTGCCCTGGCATTCGAGCGGTTGGTGTGCGGAAGTGATTCCGCCACCTGCTCTAACATTAGTTGGGGTATGGGCGGCGGTCCCATTCCCGACAACCTAGGTGGGTTCAGCGGTACGTGCATTTGTATGACCGGCCCTGGCGCCGCTGTGCCGGCGCCGGGTCGACTACGCCTGGTGCTGCGTGACTGCTCGCTTTGTGCCGGGCGGTTGGTGGCCGCCAAGGTGTTTTTTAGTTCCTCAAAACGTGCCATGAGCGCAGCCATCTGTGCCTGGGCCTCCGCCTTCTCCTTGCGCTCCTCCTCACGCTCCCTGTTTGCCTTATGAAGATCCGCCAGTGCCATCTCGTACATGGTGACGAGATCCTGGCCAGACGGGCGGCTGCTGCCTGGATTTGCCTCACCGCCGGGGTTGGCCGGGGTTGTGAATAGTGCGCGGTTAACGCCGATCGCGGGGTCGGAGGGTTGGGGAATGGCGGGGAGATCCGCCTGTTCTTCAGCGTTTCCCCCGCTACCGTTAGTCATGGTGATTGTAGTGGGATGACCTTTAGTTCAAGGTTCCCACAGACGGCGCCAATGTTAATGTCTAAAAGTCTAGCGGTAGCCGGACCTTAGTTAACGCTGATCCGGTGGGCGGATCGATACTTGTATTAGTGTTGCGGTTCCCGTTACCTGTCAAGTAAAATACAACGGGCGTCAGAGGGAGACCGCGCTGGGCGGTCTTCAACTCTCCGATGCCTAAGTTAGTCAATGTATTTATGTTGACAAAGTAACAGTAGGTAAGTATTGAATGCGTCATTAATGAGGAGAGAGGAGAGAACCTTTTATAGGTGAGGAAGAGACTGATCTTGTCTTTGTTTTCGATGTGGGACTGATATGCTTCAGTTCTCAGTTTCAGAAGCTTCTGATGCTAACTTGGCGCGGCGCGTCGGTGGCGATCTGGAGGCGGTCCGACGCCGAGGCTGTAGCCCGCCTGGCAGTGTGTCCGCATGTCATTCCTTTGGTTGGAATTAGTACCTTTGGCGGTACAATGAGCGTGGCCCATTATAGCTAATTATGCTTGCAAATGTACATGTATGTACAAAGGTCTATTTATGTCCTACAGGCTTTACACTTGGTGGGGTTAGCACTACCGGACCAAATACCTGTATCTTTGTCAGAGAATCTAATTCTACCTGGATTGATTCATTCCTATTTAGGCCAATCTGGTTTTTGTTGACATTTTTCAACAGAGCGTGGTTCGATATCATCGTGCTCTATGATTCCTTGAGCAACAGTATATATCATCAATGTGTATGGAAGAACTTTCTATCAACTCATACGCACTCTCGTAATCCTTTGAGATTTTTTTGTTCTCTGGAATCATTTCAAACATCGGAGCGTCCTCCAGTATTGATTCATGGACATAACTATAATCAGAGACAATCTCATGAGAGGGATTCTATACATTGATGATTGGTTTGTGCCTTACTCACCCTCTCTTCCTTGGGTGAGTGTCAATCGAACCAAGTGACCTCCCCCTCTTCCTTGGGGAGCCACGACCTCAACCACACCTCCACTAAGTGTGGTTACAGTGCCTCTATCTGCGGAACCGTGCCCCTTATTGGGGACTTCTAACCTTGCAGGCACATTTGCAGCTGGTATATGTGATCGCGTCACTTTTACGATATCAGTAAACGCATCAGGCATCGAATCTGCTATGTTCTGAAGATCGATTATTCTTTTCACTTCACTTTCACTTTATGAAGTGTGGGGATCAAGATGAGACAGAGTGGGGACAAACCACGACAATTCCTGTCGTTCCCTTGGAAAATCCTTTTTCCTATCTCCGCCTAACGACGGGAAAACTGTCTCATCAAAGTGACAATCCGCAAATCTAGCGGTAGAGAGATCGCCTGTCAAGGGTTCCAAATAGTGGATAATTGTTGGGGATTCGTATCCAACATAAATACTTAATCGTCTCTGATGACCCATTTTGGTGCGCTGTGGGGGCGCAATAGGCACATATACTGCTCAACCAAATATGCGTAAGTGTGAAGTGTCAGGCTCATATCCAGTTACCAACTAGTGCGCAGAAAATGGTTGGCTATCTGTGGGTCTTAAACAAATAAGTAAAGCTGCGTGCAATATTGCATAACCCCATGCAGATATAGGCAGGTTGGTGCACATAACCAATGCCCTAGCCACCATCTGTAGCCTTTTGATGGTGGCTTCTGCGAGACCATTTTGTGTATACACATGGGGTACAGGATGCTCTACATCAATCTAAATAGATATGCAATAATCATCAAATGCTTTTGATGTAAACTCTCCAGCATTATCAAGCCGTATAGACTTGATAGGGTGATCAGGGTGATGAGCCCTTAAACGTATAATCTGTGCTAGGAGTATTGTAGCATTTCTTGTGGACAGTAAAACGACATGTGACCAGATTGTCGAAGCATCCACCAGAACCATAAAGTACTTGAATGGTCCGCATTCTGGATGGATAGGTCCACGGACATCTCTTTGTATCATTTGTAAGAATGGAATGTTTTGTTTTGTATCTTTAGCATAGGAAGGTCTCGATCCTTTTTTGGCTAAAGAACAGACTTTACAAAACGAGTGATGTGCCTTTGAAATAGTCAATGAGGCATAATGGGAGGGAGGTAGTGCTTCTGGTACTTCAGAAAGCAATGACTGCATTTGAGCAATCCTAGAACCGACACCTTGCAGTGTAGCGGATTTTTCTCCCATTTTTCACTCGAAAGAAGGGATGTCCGTGTGAGTTCTTTGAAAAATACGGATCATCATGTCACGACCTCGGTGCCATAGGCGGTCATGCAAAAAGCCTGTATGAGTCAATGTCCCACATTTCATTGTTGGTGACAGTATAGGATTTAATGATCCGAATCGTAGTGAGGTACAGTCCACTAAATTGACTCATAAGTTTCTCTAAGATGTGTTTCCTTCCACAGTCATTAGATGTAATATCAAGATATTCAGTTCCATTCTCACGGTGTGTTTTTTTTACTGGATAATCGTTGGCACAAATAGCTTTGAAACATTAACAAGGTTCGATTAGCTCTTGGTGCATATAGAGCGTCTGTGACTTGAAATATTGCGCTATTAGGCAGCAAAAATTTGGCAGTTCCTCGCCATTTTATTAGTTTTGATAATCCAATCATCGTAGTCACAGAGGAATTATAGGCTATTTAGTTCAATGAATAATTGCCTATTTCTTAATATTGTGTGGGTAGTCCCACTATCATCTAAGCACTCAAGTTCTCCTCCATTCATTCCTACAAATAAATGGGAGGTATTTAGAAAATATAACTCATATTCTTTAGAGTATTTCTATTTGCGTAGAATGGTATTCTTTTCATTCTGATAAATTTTCTCTAGATGTATTGCTTTACATCTTTATAGTGCTATGTCGAACCATGTAAATATGTGTAGTAAATAAATTTGAATAAAT
The DNA here is from genome assembly GCA_024704745.1 of Rosa lucieae. Lineage (NCBI taxonomy): Eukaryota > Viridiplantae > Streptophyta > Magnoliopsida > Rosales > Rosaceae > Rosa > Rosa lucieae. The sequence goes on from CM045492.1 coordinate 46,228,737, forward strand.
TCAGTGCTTCAGAATAAAATTCAAAATTTATTAATAAGCCAACGATAATCAAATCAAGGTCTTGTTCAGAAATCTTATTCATCAATCCATGATTGAAAATAAACTTTAAGACCAAACAATAGTCTAATTAAAAATGAGGCATTATGCCTTCACAACTGTCTTTGGAAAATAAAATGAATAAAGCAGATCAGTCAAGATTGAGAGTATCCATTTACTTAGCAAGTTCCTCTTTGCCATTAGAGTCTGCAACTGTAAGGTTGACGTCTAGGTCATGACCTCCTTCTTCCATATAGTGAGCCACTTGTTCTTTAGACTCTCTATACCTCTTGTAATTGGCTGCTACTCTGTTGTTTACTTGGCAGTTCTTGTACCAATGCCCAATGAATCCACACCTATAGCATGGTTCATTGTCAACTCTTTCCTTTGGCATCTTGTTTCCATGATCCCCATGTCCCTTTCCACGTGGTACATTGTTGCCACGTGGGTAGGGATCAGCACGTCTAAACCCCCTTGCATTGGAGTTATTTCCACCTTTCATTTTTCCATAATTAGCCTCGGGAATTTTCTTTGTCCCAGTGGGCCTGGCATTGTTATTCAAGAGAATCTTATTTTGTCTCTCAGCCACTTGAAGTAGGCTTATCAACTTATTGAAGGTTGTGATTCTTTTGTTGTCATAATCCAACTGATACTGGTTCGCTAGTATAAAAGCTGAATTAGGAAAGGTAGTAAGAGTCTTGTAGATCATATCATCTTCTGTGATTTCCCTTCCACAGAAATTGAGACGTGCCTTTAAGCGCAACATGTCCTTGTTGAAGTCATTGACCTTTTTATAGTCAAGCAAGCGGATTCCATTCCACTGAACAGCCAGTCCTGGGAGCAAAGTATCGTGAATGTTCCCAAAACGTCCTTTAAGGGCATCCCACAGTGCTTTGGGTGTCTTCAACTGAAGGTACTCCCAGCGTAGGCTAGGATCAATATGTCGCCTTAGAAAAATTAAGGCATCTGCTTTCACCTTATTAGATAGTTCATCATTTTTGGGATCAGTAATGGTGGCAGTGTAGTGTTTTGCCACAAAGGCAGTTTCCATATCGGAAACCCAACGATGGTACTCAAGTCCTTCTGAGTCCAAGATGTCAAACTCAGGTCTAGTTGGATCAACCATCTACATAAAACAAGAGAGAAGATATAAATTACGCAGTCATAAAGACATCCACGTAAATTATTTTCCAAACGTATGAATTAGATTTCAAGACCAAGATTCGTAATGGTCACACATTTTTTCGATGCTATGTGAAAATACTTTATCACAGTAAGTGTGTGTATAATGCGCATGAATTTTCATTATCATGGCCAAACGGTATTGATATGTTGCATTAAAAATAATCATAGCACATTTAAATATAGCATATAAAAATAAACTACATGGCATGCTCAAATTTCACAAATATATAACAAATTATATACTACACATAATAATAGCAATAATATAGCATGCGTAAAAATAAAATATAAACAATAGCATAATTAAAGGCATGCTTAGGAATAACTATATAAGCGTAAATAAAATTCACAAAACATGCTCAGAATTGCATAAATAATATATAACAAAAAATATATATGGCATGTTCAAAATAAAGTATAAACTATAGCATAATTAAAACATTCGTAAACATAATTATGTAAAACATAAATAACAAAACATGCTAAATAGATCAAAATTATCTAACTAAACATGCTCAAAAATTTTAATTATAAATAATGAAAATATGCCATAGCATGAAAATAAATAAAAGAGAACATACTTGGTCGCGAGAAAATAAAACAATCCTAGCGCACGCGCTTGTTGATGCAGGCGTGCATAGCGATGTTTTTTTTTTTTTTTTTCGGATTCTGCTAGACCTGCTGATTTGTTGGGTTGAGAATTAGCACTTTTTTTTTTCTTTTTTTTTCTGGGCCTGATCTTTACTTTGGACCTCCTCCTTTTTTTCTTCTTTTCTTTCTCTGTTTTTTTTTTCTGGCCTGCTAGCCTTTTTTTTTTCTTTTTTTTTTTTCTGAGTTGCAGGGCCCCCCTTTTTTTTTCGGGCCGGCTCTTGCTTTGGGCCAGATCCGCTCCTTTTTTTTTTTTTTTTTTTGAATTGGGTCCTTACTTTGGCCCGGGTCGATTTTTTTTTTCGCTCCCTTCTTCTTCTGCGCCTTCTTTCCTCTCTCCTTCTGAGTTGGTTTTCTGGGTTACAGGTGGTGGTTTGCAGATGGAGGCTGCGCCGACAAGTAGGAAAGGGGCAGTAGCGGAGGCTAGATCGAAGGCTCGATCTTGATCTAGGCTCGTGTGGGCTGCTGCAAGGTGGGGAGGAAGCCGGACGGGGATGGGCGATGCGCTGGGATCGGTGGCCGCTAGGATTGGTGGGCTGCAGGTTTGCCAGCTGGGTTGCTGTAGGGATCGGTCTGGACGTGAAGGTGATGGGCTGCTGGAGGCCGGTCTGGCCTGCGAGGACGTGCGCTAGGTGTTGCAGGTGATCTATCCGACTGGGCTGCAGGTGATCTGTGAGGGAGGTGGGGTTTGCACAAAGGTGTGGGCTGCAGGTGGTGTGGGGCTTGGCCGCCGGAAGAAGACGCTGTGGGTTGGCTGATCGATCTGCAAATTTTTTTTTTTTTTTTTTTTTGGTGGCGGCAGAAGAAGAAAATATCTGTTCTTCTAAGGTTTGTTTCTTTTCGTTAGAAAGAAAACTAGAAAATTAAGATTTTTTTCTGTTGGCTATTTGCTCTGAGCGTGCTGATAACGTGTAAAAGTAAAAATGGATTGGAATGGTCTACTCATTTAATTTCATAACCCCTTTATATAGGGAGAGAATTACAATGGAAAGAACAATTACAATGATGACATTAACTACTGATTGGTTCGTAATCCATGCTGATTGATGTTAATCGGTAATTGCTTGATTCCCTCTCCGTCAATCACTTTGACGAAGACACACAATATGTTTTTCCTTTAACAATATATATATATATATATATATATAATATTAGTTTTTAACAGAGAATGAATTATATCTTAATATTCATTGAGATGTCATATATCTTTACATGTAACACTTTTTAGAGACCTTCTTTAACAAGAAAAAAAGGCTATGAAAATTAACATACGCAATTGTATTATTTTTGTTAATTAAATATCTAAACGAGATTCAAAATGCGTTCTAATGCCTTTTTTGAGTTGTTGGAATAATCAAGTCTGTTGAGCGTGTGTAAGCTATATATCTTGCAAGCTTGGATAGTCTCAAGGAATCAATGCTTAAACTTAAAGACTCTGACCACGGACCAAGTTATATTTAGGAGCGAGATAGTTGAAAGCTAAAATGGAGAGTCATTTAAAAGTTCAGTGTAACTGCAATTTTGGATAATATAAATTTTATTCATTATAACAACTGCGTCAGACTCTTAAGTGACTTTCCATTTTAACTTTTACCTATCTCGCTCGTAAATATAGAGAGCAAGATGAGGCTCTTTATTTTTTTTCTTAATTTAAAAAATTTCTTTTAAGTTGTTACTTGTAATTTATAAATATATTTAAACTATTTTTTCTTCATTCAAATAATAATATAAATTCATAATTAACTAAAATAGGGAGAAGTAGTGCAAATGTATTTTAAAATTGACTGGCCAAAATGACTTGTTAGCTCATTTAGCTAAAATTTAAATGAAAAATGGCTAGCATTGCTAACAATGTTCAAGAAGCTAAGATAACGAGTCTTTTTTTCTTTCTTTTTTTTGAACATGGAATTTCATTAAATTCAATAGTGATTACAGTCACTTAGAATAACATCCCTAATACATCCGAGAGCAATCACAAACCATACTTGACTTTCTACATAAACCAAAGCATGCTTTGCAAGATCGTGAGCTGCTCCATTCGCTTCTCAAGCTATATGCTGCACCTTGAGGTCTGGACATTCTCCAAAATCAACCCCAGGCTAGAAACAATCAGTCTCTACATAAACAATCAGTCTCGAAAATAACCCTCTCCATATTCAAAGTTTAGGCAAGCTTCATGCCTTCCAACAAGGCTATAAGCTCAACGTGGAATGGAGACGTACGTCACCTGTCTCAATGGGGTGGCTGCAGCAGCAGCAAAATCACCATTTTCTCGTCGGAGAACTACTCTAGAAGCTGTAGATCGATTTGTAGCCACAAAGGCTCCATCCGTATTACATTTCACCCAACCTCAAGCCGGTGCAGACCACTTTGGCTGATGCCGGATATTTTCCTGCCACTGCACGGTATTAGCCTTCTTAAATTCTTCCAACCACCCTAAACTCAACATCGTTGCCTCATAAGGATATTGTTGCTTGCCTTCCCATAACTGCATATTGCGGTTGTTCCATACAGACCATATTACTACTAAACTCTTAGCAAATTGTTCTTTTGACTGGGTGTGGGGGTGGTCAACTAATTTGACCATACAATCAAGGCAATTAAAGGAAACTAATGGCAGAAGTAAGTGCGGCTATTATTGTAGCGGTAAATTCGACGATTAATGTGGCACTTAGTGTGGCAATCATGGCTGCCAGTAAGTGGCGGTTATTGAAGTAGGAACTTAATGATGACTTGCCGCCCAAGTTATTAGTAACTTGCTATGCAAGTTTACATGCAACCCAATCCGTAAGTCGCCTATAAAATAGGGACAAAATGACCAAGTATGGCATTAAACTCTAGTTGAGACTTTTATACTTGACTCAGAAAAATACTGACATAGGCATCGGAGGGTCTTTTGCAAGCACCCCTCCTCCTCTTTCACACCGACAGCAAAAAGGAGTCTTCGCTTCCTCGTCAAAGCCAAGAAGCAGAGAGAGATTATGGAGAGAAGCTACGAAGGGAGGTTACGTATGGAGATTACGGAAGGAGGTTACGTAAGGAGATTACAGAGAGAGGTGACGGAGCGGAAAGAGATTATGAAGAGAAGCTACAAAGAGAGGTTAGGGAGGGAGCTCACGTAGGGAGGCTACGGAGGGAGCTTACGTAGGGAGACTACAGAGGGAGTGGAGAGAAATCACGGAGCGGTGACAAGTTACGAAGCCGAGAGGAGTCTTCATTTCGTCAACAACAAGTCAACGACGAATAGAAACTTTTCAGTTATCCCTGGTTCAGCTTCCGCACCAGTCCACATTAATTGTTGGGTCAAATTCCTAATCAAAATTTTTCACCACCAAAGAGTGGCGCCGTCTGTGGGAACCACTTTCCCCTAAAAAGTGATGGCGGGAGCTGCACCTCAGGACATTTTATTTCTGTCACTTAGGGATTGGGAGTGATGGAATACAAACCCCATATGGAGGTGGCTCGAATCTAGTTGAGGACCTAAAATTCATCTCACCAAATGGAGAAGGTACGATGATATCATATTTTGTCTTGACCAGAAAAAACTCAAAAATCAGGTGCGCAAATGAAAGTATTTGGAGATTGCTGAATATATTTATTCTTGGTGGGATATGCAACTATGGCACATTATCTTGACTCATTCTGCTAACAAATTTGTGATGAGTAACTCGAGGGTAATAGGTGTTTAAAGGTAATAGTTTTGCCCTTCCCATCCATGTATTTGAGTATGTGTGGCAGGTAATGAAGGGAGCCTATGGCTGGTGGCAAGTATCAATATGATGTTGTCGGATTTACTCTTGTTACCACAAGAATAGGCCTCGCCACCACAGGACGTGGGGCGAGATGGTCCTTACCTTCGCGGGTACGAGGGACATGGCCTTACCTTCGCAGGTGCAAGGTAAGAAGGCCTTGTCTCCACAAGACGTGGGGGCAAGGTGGTCCTTACTTTCGCGGGCATGAGGTAAGAAGGCCTTGCTTCCACAGGACGTGGGGGAAAGGCAGTTCTTACCTTCGCGGATGCTAGGTAAGAAGGCCTTGCTTCTACAGGACATAGGGAGCAAGGTGGTCCTTACCTGCGCTAACGCTAGGTAAGAAGGCTTTGTCTCCACATGACACGGGGGCAAGGCGGTCCTTACATTCGCAGCAAGGTAAGAAGACCTTACCTCCATAGGATGTGGGGCAAGGATGCAGGACGATCTCGGCACCCAAGTACGTATGTGGCTTAGACACGAAGATTTTTTTTCTTTTTGTGTATGTGAGCATAACGAAGAAAAACAAAGGGGCATGATAGGTGTGAGGTACGTGCATTTGAAAGTTGGCAAATTGCATTTGAAAATTGTGTGACGACAATGAAGGGTCAAAAGGGGCCATGGAGCCGACAACAGTAGCCCAAGAGAGGGCACAGAGGCCATCGTCAATGCCATGGAGACCGACGCTGTTGTTTTAGAGTTCGGTTGACACGGTCATAGTAACTTTCATCAAAGCCGTTGAGGACGACAATCACCGTCAAAGTGGCCAGCATTTGTAAAGGTTAGCCCGTCTTTTCAAAGGTAATTGAGATGGTTAAAATTGAAATTTGAAGTTCAATTGCATATATTATTGAAATATCACGAAAGTACAACTAGAGCTACGATTCATGAGAAGGAAAAAGTAGTCGCCTCTCATGCGACTTTTATTACATAAGCATGAAATATAAACAGCAAGGTAAGACATGAATAGCCTCGAAAGCTCCAAGACTAAGGTGCACCGTCGGGACTGCATGGTATGGGAGGAAAGTTGATCTAACTCAAGCGGTGGATGACACCTCCTCTTCCTCATCAGACGAGCTTGAGGTTGGATGGGAGAATAACCCATAGATCAAACCCATAAAAATGGTCGAACTCATCAGCGCCTATGTAGAGCCTTTTGTCTTCTTCAGTCAGAGCTTGATTCCACCCAAGTCGGAAGTATTTGGTTGACACGCGCTTCATCTGAGCAGCACCTTTTTGGAACTCCTCTTCTTTGCTTCGAGTTACTAAGGCCAGGTCATTCTTCAGCCTTGTTATCTCGCATTTCTTGTCCTCAAGGACAGAGGCCAATTCTACCATTGTCCTCATCAGATCGTCGAGCTCTTTCTCTTTAAACTCGAGTTTACGATTCGCCTCGTTGAGTTTCTGTTGTGGTTTGGTATGCAAAGTGTCAATGCCGTGCAAGAGGCGATGAGATGCCAAGAGAGCCTGCACAAGAGAAAAGGTAAAAAAAAAAAAAGAATTAGTTAAAGTAAGCAGAGATTCTGTAAAGAAGGGAAAAGTAGAGGTACTCACATTAAGCTGAGAGGCACAAACGTCATCGTACAGAGCCAAAGGGCTCTTGGGAAGACCTCATAATTTAGGATGTGATGATACAAAGGCGCCGGCCACCGCCGACGCCGCCAGGCCATTGGAAGAAAGGGTCTCCCCAGTTAAGATATAGGTGCCGTCCCGTTTCTTGAATTTGAGCTCCAAAGCCTTGGGTGGCGGTGACGGCATGAAAGCGGTTGGATCCTCTTGAGACGAAGAGGATCTCTGAAGAGCAGGATCAGCAGCTTCGCCTGGGGCAGTTCTTTGGGGAAGTGAGCCCCCTCGTGAGGGAGAGGGCGGCAGGGCACCACGAGACGAGTCGATGGAGGGAACATGCAAGGGGTTGTCGCTGTCAGGAGCATTTTCAGCCTTCCGCTTCCTCAATTTCCGAGGAGGGGGGGGGATTATTTGGGGTAGGTCCCTCACGACATTGGAATGCACTCTCTCTTCTACATCGTTGCCATTGAACCCCTCATCCCCCTCCGTCTGTGTTGTCTTCCCCAGCTACCACGACCCTAGAACCAGGGACGACCATTTTGAATGTGTCCTTAACAACAAGATATTATGTAAATAGAGGTTTTCAACGCTCCGATACATAGAAATGGCTCTCCATGCAAGCAACCTGGAGCGGTAATGCTTTTCCTGAAAGAGACTGATTCACATGCATTCTGTAGCAGCCAAACAAAACAGAAGGACGATTGGACACCATGCCAAGAAAATTCTCGAGGGTTGTAAACTTAGAGGGATACCATCCATGCCCGATAAGATGAGTCTCCAGCCATTGCAGGCAACTAGGGGGAAGGTCGAACTTCGCTTGAGAAATCTTATAAGCTACAAGATGACAAGTCAAATTCAATAAACAAATTGGAAGGAAGATTCGATCGGAAGGAAGATTCTATCATAATACAGTGTAATCAAGATACATGATACATACCGAGGTCATCCGCGAAGATTTTTGGAGGAAGCAAGTCTAGCTCAGGAGATTACCAATCTCCAGAGATCATCAAAGCCCTAGATTTCCAATCACTGTCACGAGTGGAAACCCCTGCACACACTTTCATCTTCAAAAAATGTGTGAAATTGAAATACCTAAAATACTTGCTTAGCTTGGCGCAATTATAGATATATAGAAAATCAGACAATCCCAGGAAAACCTCCCATTTCAATCCAGTGAGCAAAAAGACAGATAACATGAGGTAGGAGTTCGGATTAAGTTGAAAAAGATGCAGACCAAGGACGGCCCACATAAGTTAGAAGATAGGGTGAATAGGGAACCTAACATAACGCAAGTGCTCGAGAGACAATATCAAAGCATCGTTGGGAATATTCCTACCCGAGTAAGTATATGTGTCTGCAGGGATGGCTGAAAGTTTAACTGATTTTGGGATGGAATATGCTTCAGCACATTTTTCTAGAGTCATATTAATCGATTGCCATGCCACGGGTTCACCATCAGTCTCCGAGCTCCCTTTTTGAGGTGAGGTTAAATCTGTAAATTTGATACGAGCCATGGAAACAAAAAACGAGTTGCGAAGAGTAAAAACAGAGGTCAGGAAGATGCAATAGTGACTATAGAGAAAAAGACTGACATTGAAGTAGAAATAAAAAGCAAAAGCTCTCGTGCGACAAAGCAGTAGTCTTGGATTATTCATAATTCAACCCCTAGCAATGAAACTGGAGCTGGTATTGGAAATAAGGTTGGAAAAAAAAAAAATTGGGTTTAGATGTGACTAGATTTGGTTTTGGATGTAAAACTGGGCCTTGAATGGTGTGGGTCTAGTGTGGGCCTAGGGGATCTCATCTTGGGGTTCCTTCTAGATTGGGTGCCCAAAAGGAAAAGCTCAGGTGGCCTATTTTTTAAGTTCAAGCTTTTGGAAAATTTTCTCTTCGGATTGGTATCCAAAGAGAAAATAATCCGAAGAGAAAATTTAGGGGCATTGTGGGGGTGGTCAACTAATTTGACCATACAATCAAGGCAATTAAAGGAAAGTAAGTGCAGCTATTATTGTAGCGGCAAATTCGACGATTAATGCGGCACTTAGTGTGCCAATCATGGCTGCCAATAAGTGGCGGTTATTGCAGGAGTAAGTAGGACCTTAATGATGACTTGCCGCCCCAGTTATTATTAACTTGCGCAACCCAAGCCGTAAGTCACCTATAAAATAGGGACAAAATGACCAGGTATGGCATCGAACTCTAGTTGAGACTTCTATACCCGACTCAGAAAAATACTGACTTAGGCATCGGAGGGTTTTTTGCAGGTACCCCTCCTCCTCTTTCACACCGACGGTGAAAAGGAGTCTCCGCTTCCTCGTCAAATCCAAGAAGCAGAGAGAGATTATGGAGAGAAGCTGCAAAGGGAGGTAACGTATGGAGATTACGGAAGGAGGTTACGTAGGGAGATTATAGAGAGAGGTGACGGAGCGAAGAGAGATTACGGAGAGAAGCTACGAAGGGAGGTTACAGAGGGAGCTCTCGTAGGGAGGCTACGGAGGGAGCTTACGTAGGGAGACTACAGAGGGAGGTGGCGGAGGGAGGTTACGGAGTGGAGAGAAATCACGGAGCGGTGCCAAGTTACCAAGCCAAGAAGAGTCTTCGCTTCGTCAACATCAAGTCAACAACGAATAGAAACTTTTTGATTGAACCCGGTTTAGCTTCCACCCCAGTCAGCATTAATTGTTGGGTCAAATTCCTAATCAGAATTTGTCACCACCAACACTGGGCAACTGACAAAGCTAACAAAAACTCCTTGAAATCTAGAAAAGAAGTGTCCACAACTATGTTTGCAGCAGCCCACACACTAACTGCATACGGGCAATGTATAAATAAATGCATAGCATCTTCAGCGTGACTCGGGCATAGCAGACACCCTACGTCTCCAGAGTATCCTTTCCAACTCAAAGCAGTTCGTGTAGGTAACACCATTGAGCCTTCCGCAACCCTTTCATTGGATCCGGTGGAACTTGGGTAGCCAAAACCAAATCAAACCAAGAGCCACATCTCTTGCCACGTAATATGCACTATTCGAAGTGAAAATCCCTTGCTTATGAAAACGCCAAATAAACTGATCCTGTGACCTTCTTCGCCCCAAGGGTATAGAGAGAATTAGCTCAATGTCTGCAGGTGAAAAGAACGCCTCCAACTTAGTCTAGTCCCAACAATGTAGGATGGGGTCAATTAATTCTGCAACAAATCGTGGTGCCCCATGAGAAGGAGGAGAAGAAGGGCATCTCGGGTAACTATCCGGAATCCACTTATCTTTCCATATCTCAATGTTTTCTCCAGTCCCCACCCACCATCTAAGTCCTTCTAATAACACTTCTCGAGCCTCCATGATACTTCTCCATGAAAAACATGGACAAGAAGCCAACTGTGCATGTAAAAAATCACTTGCAGGGAAGTATAAAGCCTTATACAAACGAGCAATTAACGAATCTAGATTTTGAAGTAATCACCACCCTTGTTTAGCCAACATAGCCATATTGAACCAATGAAGATTTAAAAAACCCATACCTCCCTCCGGTTTCGGCACATACAATCTATCCCATGACCTCCAATGAATCTTGTTCTTTTCATCTGTATCACCCCTCAAATGAATCTTGATGTTATACAAATACATTCCAGTAGTACGTGTTCGAGCACTCCATATGCAATGATCTCCACCACAAGGACCAATCTCTCTAGGATTGAAAGCAAAAAAGTAAACTTCATAATTCGAGTACCACCCATTGCGCGCATTCTAAACTGGTGTCTAAGCCAAGAAGAAAACAAAATTCAAATCGCTCATTTGGAGGGAGAGGACGAGGACCAATAGTGTCATTGTTAGAACCACTTTGCATATCTCTTCCTCAAATCAAGCTTCAGTTACAACAACCAAAACTCCTCCATTAAATGACTTATCTCCAGCTTGATATTATTGTTGTCAAGGATCTGTTATGGCTAGAGTTTAGCATCAGTTACAAGGCTAGGATTGAGCAGCTTAATATTGTTGTAATTACAATTGAATGCTTTCTGTAAATGTAATAACGTATATTGCTATATATTGTAAAGAGTGCAATTGCACAAGTTAATGAAAATCAATTTCTTCAGTCATCATCGGATAGACACTTGAACACGAGTTGTTCACCGGCGCCGAGATTGTTAACAACACGCATGAAATACTTTCTCCCAAGTAATGCCTCCTTGCTGCTACTTGGCCTGAAGGCCAATGCAAGAAAGAGCACAAAACAATAAAACTTCCATGCTGTTTTCTTTCCCTTCATTTCTGATTGATTATTTTTTTTATGTGTATTTGACATGTTTTTATAACGCAATATGCTTCTATTTGGTCAATCTATACGTTAGGTATTAATATAGAGTGACATCTGAGAAAAAAATGACCCTAAACGACCCGGTATTTATAATTAATTTTAATCGACTCTTGGCTGGTTAACCCTTTCCTTTCTCATGCATTTCTTAATAAATCATTCATGTCCAGATTCATCGATCATCCATTCATCATCACAATTTAGCTTTCTGGTATGTCAGATTGAGCATTATAATATAGAGATAAACCTTCTTGAACTTTGCCATACCAACCTGCAGAAATGAGTTCATCTTTGCCCTATGTTTTTTTTCCGCTCCTCCTATTCCTGCTACTTGTCCATATGATAACCGTCGAGACAGCTTATCACTTTTCCTAAAAAGATAACAGTTCAGATCACCAACACGCTCGAAGACAATGTGGACTTTACGGTGCACTGCAAATCCAAGAACGATGATCTTGGTGAGCACATACTCCGTCATGGGGAAGCCTTATCCTGTTCAAGCGAAATTTTATTAAGACTACCCTTTTTTTTTGCAGCTTCCAGTGGCCAGGGGCTCCGAAACTATACTATTTGGATATTTACAAGGAAGACAGAGATAATATATTGCAGCAAATGTCTTTGGACGGTAAAAATATTTAGCCCTTGTTACTATGATCAGTGCTATTTGTGGCATGATAGTTAAGGGAGGTTTATTTCCAGAGATACATTGCATTTCCTATTCCAACCGGAGTAAGGTAGCAAATAGCTAGGTCATGATAACATAGTAGCCATGGATCTATAGGCTTGAATCTTAAGCAAGCAAGAAGAAGAAGAAGACGAACTTACAGAGAGAACTCACAGAAAATATCTTCAGGGTTTTTGCATTAACCAAAACGTAAAAACAAAATTATTACAAGCCACCTTATTTATAGTAACTAGTAGAGTCAAATCCAACCAACTTTCCTAACCAGTCAAACCAATATTACAAGCAGAAAAGTAAACTGAAATAATAGGCAAGGAAGTCCTCCACGTCAGCTTAGCTAAAATTTTTATACTTTAGTATACCAGCAATATGTAAGGTTTGGTTAGGAAAAGTTAGGAATGATTCAGTTAACACCTCCCCTCAATCTCAGTGGGGCTTGTCACACTGAGATTGGCATAATGCTTCTTGAAAACTGGACTATGAAGGCCCTACCCTTGGTGAAAACATCAGCTATCTGTTCTTCTGTGGGAACATATTGAAGCAACAAGTCCCTTCTCTGAACACGTTCTCTCACAAAATGAAAGTCATTGTCGAGATGCTTGATTCTTGAGTGAAAGCTAGACTGGATTAGAGCACAGAGCTAAAGCAGACAAGTTATCACATTTAAGCAATGGTGGTGCTGGAACTCTTACATGCAAATCACACAAAACATGCCTAATCCAGGAGATTTCAGCAGCTGTGTTGGCAAGAGCCCTATATTCAACCTCAGTAGAGCTTCTAGATACTGACCATTGTTTCTTGGACTGCCAAGACACTGGACAGTGACCAAGGTAGATTATGAATCCAGTAGTTGATCTTCTGTGATTCACATCTCCAGCCCAATCAGCATCACAATAGGCATTGATATAGGGTACAGAGTTTCCAAACCTATAGAAAAGTCCCTTATTTACAGTACCTTAGAATCTTCTTGACAGAAGCAAAATGAGCATTAGTTGGTACAGACATGAATTGACATACAGTATTCACAGCATAGGCAATGTCAGGTCTTGTAAAAGTAAGATATTGCAAAGCTCCAACTATGCTTCTGTTGAGAGTAGGATTGGAAAGAGGAGTACCTTCATTTTTAAGAAGCTGAACATGAGGCAAACAGGGAGAGTTGCATTCTCAACAAGTATCAAGTCCAGCTTTGGCAATTAACTCCCTTGCATATTTCTCCTGAGATAAGAATAGACCATTTTTCTTGTATTGAACTTCAATTCCCAGAAAATATGACAAGGGTCCAAGGTCTTTCATGTCAAATACCTCACTAAGTTCAGAAATAAATAAGGATATAGCTTTCTTATTTGAACCAGTAATGACAATATCATCCACATACAACAACAAAGCAACCATACCTTGATCAGTAATCTTCACAAATAGGCTAGGATCAGAATGAGAAAAATCAAATCCCTAGGTGGGAAGGAAATTAGTGAATTTCTCATTCCAAGCTCTTGGAGCTTGTTTTAATCCATAGAGAGATTTCAAACAAACAAAGCCATGATGATTTCTGTCAGTGAAGCCTTTTGGTTGATACATGTACACTTCTTCTTTGAGATCACCATGTAAAAATGCATTTTTGACATCAAGTTGTCTCAATTCCCAGTTGTTCATAGCTGCAAGACCAAGGATAAGTCTCACTGTACTGTGTCTGACTACAGGACTAAAGGTCTCTTCATAGTCAAGCCCTTTTTCTTGACTATATCCTTGTGCAACAAGTCTGGCTTTGTGTCTAGATATTGTGCCATCAGTGTGAGCCCCGGAAAATTTATCGAGCTTAAATTGAGATCTTTCGACAAATTATTTATTTACAATCTCGATAATTGTCAAAGTGCTCGAGGAAATTTTCAGAAATTTTCCTAAAGTGAAATCCTCAATCTAAGAGTTGGATAATAAAGTACATGAAACGACGAGTTCATGGAAATTTTTGGGAGATTTTTCAGATACCCGAGTTAGTTTTTATGAATTTTGGAGGTTTTGAGGATTTGGGAATTAATTAAGAAAATCAACGGTGCAATCAAGGCCGTCAGTTAGCCACCGCTTGATCACAAACGTCCAATAACAATTGCAGGAGTTTATAAATGGGCCTGGGATCAGAGGAGTGATCTAGAAATCTCGAGAGAGAGACTAGAGCTTTTGACCCGAAAGAGAGAGAGACGACCGGGAAGGGAAACCCGATCGAAACTCTCTCCGTCCGGCCACCGTCGCTGATAGACGACCACCATTTGCTTCATCTCCTTGTCGCCTACCTCCCTACATCCTCAGATCGTCCATGCACCGACGATGAACGAAGTAGCAACGACGGGAAGCCTCGAACTTTCTTCGGCCACCTCTGCAACTTCCGGCGACCGATTAAGCTGCATTTGGTATGGAAACTCACCTCCTCATCATGCTCAACACCCTAGTAAAATTAGTTTTTCTATTTAATCAAGTTTTGACGATTTTGCGTTTCTGGGTAGCCACGGCTCCGCCGTGTTCTTTGACACCGGTGACATTTTGGACACTTCTGGGCTTAGTTTCCATCTGGAGTTCACTTGTAGACGAGGAATTAAGAGGCTTGCTGAGTTGTTGGCATCAAAATCTTCAACTCACCAACGTTCCAATTCCGGCTAGAGGTTCTGTAAACCTGAGCTTGATCAGCGTAGAGTTTTGAAGGTATAATGTCAAACCTTGAATTAAAAGGCTGTTCTTGTGACGAATTCGAACTTGTGGGCTGAAGGGTTCTTGAATTATTTCCGTCTTGGTATTTTGGTTACTGTTGCCGGTTGGTTTTGGTTGAATTGTGTAGTTTTGGTGGTTTGACAATATGTTTGAACTGGGAGGATAGATTGGATGAGTTGTGGTGTTTTGAATTGAGTGAATTGTTGTGCTGTGGTTGAGATTGAGATATCCTGGTTATAAGTTTGAATGCATAGGCAGAATGGGTTGTCGTGTATTGATTTGAATGGACTTGGATGATAAGTTTATGTTTTGTTAGCATTGCCTTAGCTGTTGGTTGAACGATATTGTTGATGCATTTTTATTCACGACTAGTATTTGGGATTAGTGTTGAAGTGAAATTATATGGTGAAAGTGGCCTAAAGTAGTGTATGGGTGTCCTTAGTAATTCCGTCGAATTATTGTGCGACACAATCGTTAAGTAAAGAAAATAAATTACTATATATATTGGGTGGCCTTAGTAAATCAGGTGCACTTAATATATATTTGGTCGATATCGTAAACTTCAAGTGAATGTTCAGTATTTTGGGCTAATTATCGAACTTGTTGCAAATGGTCAAACGTGGTCAAATTGGTCAACTCCTGGTCAAACAAGGGTTAGTAATCGTCGAGATTTTGTATAATTGTTCAATAAAATATTAACTGTCGAAATGTCAGAATCTAGGACTTCAGTTACCCGAAGAACGGAAGGTTCGCGACTCTCGGAGTACGTGAGAGAAAGCATTGGAATCCAGGTAGGGATTCAGGACTCTCCTAGGTTAGTGATTTTCATATATTGTTATTAAATGATGCATGTTAGTTGGTATGGTTTGGTCATGTTCAAATGCAATGCATACTAACCAAACCATGTGAGAAATGTGATGGCTTGAGAGCGAAGGGTGGCTCTGACTTCCTTGGGTTCGATCTCCAAAACCTCCGGAGGGTTAGTTACACCAGTCGGACGGTGAGCGATCGCAATGACAACCCGATCCGTGTGTGTAGCTAGGTAGCGGATGCTCTCGCTACGCTTACCTGGTGATAAATTAAATTGAGGTAAGGTCGTGTAGTGGGTCTATGGGACCGGCCATCAGGTACAAACTTAGATTTGGCGCCGTATTTATTTAAGCATCATGCATCAGTTTTCAAGTTGCAAAACATTAAAGTTTGTCGTTCCTTTAAAATATTTGGTTTAAGCCTGTTTCCATACTGGGATCCCAAATATATATTTAGTGGTTTCAAACCTAGTCGTGGTAAAGTTCCTGTAAGAGCAGCGAGGACGAAAGCTCACCCCTACAACAGTGTGGATGCAGGTACTGTGCACTGGTGACGGGACAATAGCGGACGAAGCTGGGTGTGCGGAATAAGTTTGGTAAATTTTGTCGTTTAGACCTTGTTCTAAATTCTATTTCTCGAACTTCGTATTCTGAGATTTGTTGATAGTTAGCCTTGTGTCAATTTTAGCTGAGTTCTCATGTGAGCCCCTGTAATTCTATTTATTAATTTCGGTTTTCGTAAGGTTGGTTTCGGATTTTAATTCCGAGAGTTGGGAATTTAGCTAGTTCCGTTGAGGTAGGAATTTTCCGATTTCGCTCAGAATTAATGATTCTCGTTGGGCTTTAGTAATCTAGTACAATTGGGCCTATAGAAGAGTTGGGTCAGCCCACATCATTAAACCTGGTAAGGGAGTTTAATCAGATCAATAGCCCGCTTAGAGTGCATGAACTACTTGAGGTGTGTAACTGAGAATGAAACACGTTAGTGTTGGGATGTCACACGCGTCTACCCTTCCTGCAGACAACGTTCACCACTTCAGATGACATTCTCCACCTATAACTCTAGATTTCTCCGTCACCCGCACTCAGACCATACTCCCTTAGTTCTCAGAAACCACAGATTACACTCACTACTCTCATCTACATCCAACCAAAACTCAACCAACTATCTTACCCAACCTTGCCAAGAATGGAGAAACTAGCCATGGCAACGGGTTAGAAGCCACTGAAGTCCCCATCTCCTTCTGTTGCTAGTGTAGAAGCTTGGGGTTTGGAAATTAGACTGAAATTGGCTCACTTTTAAGGTAATCTCCACCCATCCTTGGTGTTCAATTGGTAATTTCGATTTGATTATAAGGTTGGGAAATTGATAGTTCTGCTTAAATCAAGGTTTGGAATTGGGGAAAAGTAGAGGTTTGGAGCTGGAGTTAATCGAAAATCTTTGTCAGCTGAAAGGTGGAATTGTGCAGTACATAAATTGAGGAAGAAGGTTTCTGGGTGAAGGTAGTGTTGACGGCAACTGACCAAATTGAGGTAAGAAGGGTTCTTGGACTGAATTCAATTCTTTTGGGTATAATTATAACTAAAGTAGAATTTTGGTCAGCTTTTGGTGGTGGTGTACTGGTGTAGGTTACTTTAATTGTTTAATAATGGATCTTTGGAATTTGTTTTATGAATGGTGACGTCCAGCAAGATTTGTGAATGGTTTGGTCTTGGTATATGTATATTTATATCCATAATTGTGTGTTGTGGGAGCCAAGGTGATGGATGTGATTTCCGTGTATAATTGCAGTACTTGACCAAAACTAGATCAAAGTTGTAGGCTTGGCATGGTATTAAGGTTTAATTGTGAGCTGCATGTTGGTATAATTGAGGTTTTGGTCAGGAAGTCGTATGGCATGTTGCTAGTGCTTAATTAGAGATCAAAGGGAGACCATGATTATAAAATTTGGTATATGCTATGTTTGACCGTGAGCTTGTCTCCTTGGTGAAAGTTATGTACTCTATAGAATTATTTGGTTGTAATTCATGCTTGGTCGAAAATGGTACATAGGTGAAGGATAACCATTTGTTCCTAGAAAAGTTTACTAACTTAGAATTGTGTCGGATTTGGGATTCCAGTGACCCAGGCTTAATCAACGACGGTGATAACTCGGAGATTGCCTAAGCATGGATTCCAGGTAGGGGGGACTCACCTACGCCTCGCTAGAGTTTACTTTTATTTAAAGTACTGCATAACTTACGCACAGTTTTGGTTTATTTTATCATATTATATTATTTTTCTTTTATTTATCGACACGGAAACTTGTTAATAGCGTGTCGAGGCCGTGCTATACGGTCAAGTAAGTTAGATGACTTGAGAGCGAAGGGTGGCTCTGACTTCCTTGGGTTCGATCCCCTTAACCTCCGGAGGGTTAGTTACGCCGGTCGTCCGAGTATCCCCATTGTAACGATGGACTCGGTACGTGTGTGTAGCTAGGTAGTGGACGCTCTCGCTACGCTTACCTGGTAAACATTTTATTTGAGGTAAGGTCGTGTAGTTGGTCTATGGGACCGGTCATCTGGTAACAGTGATACTGGGATCCCGTCTATGAGTCGTATGTGTTAAATTTTACGTATCTTACTTATACGTTACACGATATATGCTTTTCTCATTTTATACTACGTTTTACTGCATGCTATTTATAAAACCTAGTGGGGTTGAGCTCCTCTACTGGGCGATGAACGTATGTGATGCTCACCCCTACTTTCCCTCCAGGAACTGAGCAGGAGCCAGCTGAGGGTCAGACTTAAGACGCTTGGGTGTGGCATCGTCGAGTTGTGAATAGCTTTTCTTTGGTCTTGACTGGCGGTTTGGCAGGTGTTAACCGGTCTCCCTCCTTTTAAAAATTTTGTTTGTAATGTTATCTGGCTTTGGGGAGCTTTGTAAGATAGTTGTTTTCCACCTGCCTATCTTTTGGTGTGTGTTACTTAGCGTGAATCTGAACCCGAACCTTGGACTTGTGGATTTGTGGAATGTAAATAAAGTACTCTTTTGTTGTAAAATCTTTACGCTTCCGAATCGTACTCTCAACCTCAATCGTAAACGTTCTTCTCACCACCATTCTAAAAGGCCTTGCAAGCTTTTGTGGCATGGGTTGTGGCGCAAAGCTCCAGACTCATGTACAGAGGCTTGCGGCGCTGTAACGTAATCCTTCTGGGGCGTTACAGAAAAAGTGGTATCAGAGCATTCGTTTCCAATCTCCTTTTGGATCCTTCACCTTCTATTAGTTTCGTTTCGGAAATCGATTTTTCCTTATGACTTTGTTTCATTCCACAATCCGACCTAATTGTCAAAGTCCATTTTCTGTTTAACTATCCTTTTGGAGTCCATCCTTGTTTGGTAAAAGTTATAAGTTAAATTGGTGTTCGATATTTGTTGTGTTCTTGAATTTCTGTTGTTATCTTTCCTGAAGGATGCCACCCAAGCCAAGTTCTAGTAACTCAGCTGCTGCTCGACGTGTGGCTCAGAGGTTTTTAGCATGTCAGTCTCGAGCTAGATCACGCTATAGGCTAACTGCCGAGGATCAAGAACGTGAGCGGGAACTGAGCTACCTTGATAGGTTCCTGAAGTTAAAACCAATGAAATTTGCTGGTACTCCGGATTCTGAGAAGGCAGAAGCATGGGTAAAGAGTATGCAGAAAAAGCTTAGAACTCTGCATGCCCCACCAGAATATCAAGTCAACTTGGCTGCTCATGTCTTGGAGGACGATGCCGACGCATGGTGGGAATCCATTTTGGAACGTTATGATGTAAGCACCATGACTTGGGAGGAGTTTGTGCAGCACTTTTACGCACGTTACTTTCCGGCTGCCATGAGGCAAACAAAAATCAAGCAGTTTCTAGAATTGGAACAGACCTCGTCAACGGCAGATTATGTAGCAAAGTTTACCGAACTTGGTAGGTACTGCCCTTCGATTATGCAGGATGAGACTTTGAAAGCCACTAAGTTTCAACTAGGTTTACGTGATGGAATTCGAAGGCATATTGTAGCACTTAGGCTGAAGACCTACAATGAAGTGGTCGAGGCAGCTTTTAGCCTTGAGCAAGACTTCCTAAGTGGCACTCGGGGTCGTTTTAGGCACGGTGAAAGCTCCGCCGGTGCGGGAAACAAAAAGGGGAACAGGTTCAAGGTTAGGAAAGAGAAAGCTAGCAGCAGCGGAACAACTGCCGGTCAAAGGTTTTCGCCTTATCAGTGTTATCATTGTGGAGAACGTGGGCACATCAGGACTAATTGTCCCCACAGAGAGGCTACTGGGTCTGCAATGACTCCTCTTGCTCGACCGCAACGACCAACAAACACTGAAACTGTCCAGCAAGTTAATGCTACGCTACGTGGAGGAAATCTGGGTAGTCATGGTCGTGGTACTGGAGGGCGCGGTGCTGGGGAACGAGGTCCTGCTCGTGGAGGAAGAGTGTTTGCTGTAACTGGAGGACGAATGCAGAATGAACCTCGTACTGCACTCGAGGGTACGCTTCTTTTGTCTAACTCTGAAGTTAAAGTTTTAGCGGATACTGGTTCAACACATTCCTTTGTTTTGGATTGGTTTGCTAAGGCCTTAAATCTAGAGTCAGTACTCCTAGATATTCCAATGTGTTTAGATGCACAGCTAGGAGGCAAAGCAATAGTGGATAGGATCTATCCTAAATGCCAACTATTGATTGGTAGTTACCAGGTCACAGCCAATTTGTATCCGTTGGATTTACCGGGGTACGATTTAATTTTGGGAATGGACTGGTTAGAAGAGTACCGGGCGCTCATTGACTGTGAGCGGCGGAAAGTACTGATAACCCTACCTAGCGGGGAACTTTTGGTAGTGAGTCTCGACAATCGTTACACGTCTCCCAGTCCGTTATTGAAAACGTGTTTCCAAGGTAGGAGACCACTATTGTGTTACGCGCTTATTGCGGCAACACAAGCTAGGAATGTTGAAAAGGAATCTATTCCGATTGTCGACGAGTATCCCGACGTATTCCCTGCCGACTTACCAGGAGTCGCTCCGCAGCGTGAGGTGGAGTTTCGCATTGACTTAGTGCCGGGTACTACGCCTATATCACTGCCTGCCCATAGAATGGCACCTGCAGAAATGAAAGAGCTCGGGGTTCAACTCGAGGAGTTAGAGCGGAAAGGATTCATTCGCAAAAGTACATCGCCGTGGGGAGCACCTGTCCTGTTCGCTAAAAAGGCTGATGGGAATTTACGGCTTTGTGTGGATTATCGCAAGCTGAACCAAGTCACGATCAAAAACAGATATCCACTGCCAAGGATTGATGAGTTATTTGATCAACTCAGTGGTGCGAGGCATTTCTCAAAGATTGATCTGCGATCGGGTTATCACCAACTTCGAGTAAGAGAAGAAGATATTCCAAAGACGGCTTTCCGGACGCGATACGGACACTTCGAGTTCGTGGTTATGCCATTCGGCTTAACCAATGCACCTGCTGCATTTATGGATCTCATGAATCGTATCTTTCGGCCGTATTTGGATAAGTTCGTCGTTGTGTTCATAGACGACATTCTCGTATACTCAAAGACGGTGGAGGAGCATGAAGCACACCTTCGTATCGTCCTACAAACCCTGCGGGAGAAGCAGCTGTACGCCAAAAAGTCGAAGTGTGAGTTTTGGATGTCGGAAGTTCGATTTCTTGGACACGTAATTTCCGGTGATGGAGTATCCGTTGATCCGAGTAAAGTCGAGGCTGTATTGAATTGGAAACAACCAAAGAACGTCACGGAAGTTCGCAGTTTCCTCGGTTTGGCCGGGTACTATCGACGATTCGTACCAAATTTCTCTAGGATTGCGAATCCGTTGACAAGGTTGACTCGAAAGGGTGTTAAGTTCGAGTGGAGTGACAAATGTGAGTCCGCATTTGAGGAACTTAAGGCGAAGTTGACTACCGCACCTGTACTTATCTTGCCAAACAATGACGACCCATTCGAAGTTTACACGGACGCTTCAGGCCAAGGACTTGGCTGTGTACTGATGCAGAATGGAAGAGTTGTGGCATACTCATCGAGGCAACTAAAGGTACACGAGATGAATTATCCTACACACGATCTTGAACTTGCTGCGGTCGTACATGCGTTAAAAGTGTGGAGGTGCTACCTGTACGGAAGTAAATTCTGTGTCTTCTCCGATCATAAAAGCCTTAAGTATATATTCACCCAACGTGATTTAAATTTAAGGCAGAGGAGATGGATGGAGTACTTGAAGGATTACGACTTCGATTTGCAATACCACCCCGGTAAAGCAAACGTAGTTGCAGACGCCCTAAGTCGAAAGACAAGGGGTAGTCTGTGTAGTGTAATGCTCGCAGACCGTGAAATAGTCGCCACTATAGAAGGGTATAATTTAAAGCTGCAGCAACAAGACGCACGAATGTTCTTGTTTCACATCAACGTGGAACCACAAATAAGGCAACGTGTCATTCAACAGCAGTTGAACGACCCGGAGTTGCAAGGAATCTTCCAACAAGCGATGGCAAATCAAATGCCTGCAGAATGGAATATTCATCCTGACGGTAGTTTGAGATTCAAGGACAAGCTCGTTGTGCCGAAGGATGAGAATCTGCGACAACAGGTCTTGGATGAAGCTCATCGTACTTGCTTCACCATCCATCCAGGCAGCACAAAAATGTACAAGGATCTAAAAAGGACGTATTGGTGGAAGGGAATGAAGAGCGATGTTGCAAAGTATGTCGGTCAATGTGCAGTTTGCCAAATGGTGAAGGCGGAACATCAAAAGCCATCAGGGTTGTTGCAACCTCTCGAAATTCCTGTGTGGAAATGGGACTACATTACGATGGATTTTATCACCGATCTACCCCGGTCTTCGCACGGGCATAACGGTATTTGGGTTATAGTCGATAGGCTCACGAAGTCTGCTCACTTCTTGCCAGTGAAGATTAACTCGCCGATCGACTATTTCGCCAAATTATACGTTGATTGGATTGTCCGATTGCATGGAGTTCCGACAAGCATTGTTTCGGATCGAGATCCTCGATTTACGTCACGTCTTTGGAAAAAGTTACAAACTGAACTCCGTACTAGCTTAGATTTTAGTACAGCTTACCACCCACAGAGTGACGGACAATCAGAAAGGGTTATTCAAGTACTTGAGGATATGCTACGAGCATGTGTGTTGGACTTCGGAGGTAAGTGGCATGAATACCTTCCACTTGCAGAATTTTCATATAACAACAGTTATCAAAGTAGCATCGGAATGGCACCTTACGAAGCCTTGTATGGTAGACCATGTCGCTCACCAATGTGTTGGGCTGATGCTGAGGACCATATTGTCTTAGGTCCTGACATTATTAAGGAGACTACCGAGAAAATTCGGGTTATTAGAGATCGTTTGAAAGTTGCTCAAAGTAGACAAAAGTCTTATGCGGATAAGCGAAGAAAGCCCTTAGAATTCCAACCGGGTGATAATGTGTTTCTTAAAGTTAGTCCTCGCAAAGGTATTCACCGGTTTGGTGTCAAAGGGAAGTTGGCTCCACGCTATATCGGACCATTCCCGATTGTGGACAAAGTTGGGGCAGTGGCATATAAACTTGAGCTGCCAGGAGAACTTTCACGTATACATAATGTATTTCATGTTTCTCAGTTGAAGAAAAGTGCACCCGACACTAGGCAAATAATGACCTGGAATGAATTGCCGTTGGAGCAAGATGTGACCTATGAAGAAGGACCGGTGTGTATACTTGAAAGAGAGAATAAACAGCTCCGAAATCGGCAAGTACCAATTGTAAAGGTCAAATGGATTCACCATGGAGTTGAGGAAGCCACATGGGAACTGGAATCCGACATGAAGAAGAAGTATCCTCACCTATTCGACCAATCAGGTAATTTCGAGGACGAAATTTTTTTTTAGGGGGGTGGAACTGTGAGCCCCTGTAATTCTATTTATTAATTTCGGTTTTCGTAAGGTTGGTTTCGGATTTTAATTCCGAGAGTTGGGAATTTAGCTAGTTCCGTTGAGGTAGGAATTTTCCGATTTCGCTCAGAATTAATGATTCTCGTTGGGCTTTAGTAATCTAGTACAATTGGGCCTATAGAAGAGTTGGGTCAGCCCACATCATTAAACCTGGTAAGGGAGTTTAATCAGATCAATAGCCCGCTTAGAGTGCATGAACTACTTGAGGTGTGTAACTGAGAATGAAACACGTTAGTGTTGGGATGTCACACGCGTCTACCCTTCCTGCAGACAACGTTCACCACTTCAGATGACATTCTCCACCTATAACTCTAGATTTCTCCGTCACCCGCACTCAGACCATACTCCCTTAGTTCTCAGAAACCACAGATTACACTCACTACTCTCATCTACATCCAACCAAAACTCAACCAACTATCTTACCCAACCTTGCCAAGAATGGAGAAACTAGCCATGGCAACGGGTTAGAAGCCACTGAAGTCCCCATCTCCTTCTGTTGCTAGTGTAGAAGCTTGGGGTTTGGAAATTAGACTGAAATTGGCTCACTTTTAAGGTAATCTCCACCCATCCTTGGTGTTCAATTGGTAATTTCGATTTGATTATAAGGTTGGGAAATTGATAGTTCTGCTTAAATCAAGGTTTGGAATTGGGGAAAAGTAGAGGTTTGGAGCTGGAGTTAATCGAAAATCTTTGTCAGCTGAAAGGTGGAATTGTGCAGTACATAAATTGAGGAAGAAGGTTTCTGGGTGAAGGTAGTGTTGACGGCAACTGACCAAATTGAGGTAAGAAGGGTTCTTGGACTGAATTCAATTCTTTTGGGTATAATTATAACTAAAGTAGAATTTTGGTCAGCTTTTGGTGGTGGTGTACTGGTGTAGGTTACTTTAATTGTTTAATAATGGATCTTTGGAATTTGTTTTATGAATGGTGACGTCCAGCAAGATTTGTGAATGGTTTGGTCTTGGTATATGTATATTTATATCCATAATTGTGTGTTGTGGGAGCCAAGGTGATGGATGTGATTTCCGTGTATAATTGCAGTACTTGACCAAAACTAGATCAAAGTTGTAGGCTTGGCATGGTATTAAGGTTTAATTGTGAGCTGCATGTTGGTATAATTGAGGTTTTGGTCAGGAAGTCGTATGGCATGTTGCTAGTGCTTAATTAGAGATCAAAGGGAGACCATGATTATAAAATTTGGTATATGCTATGTTTGACCGTGAGCTTGTCTCCTTGGTGAAAGTTATGTACTCTATAGAATTATTTGGTTGTAATTCATGCTTGGTCGAAAATGGTACATAGGTGAAGGATAACCATTTGTTCCTAGAAAAGTTTACTAACTTAGAATTGTGTCGGATTTGGGATTCCAGTGACCCAGGCTTAATCAACGACGGTGATAACTCGGAGATTGCCTAAGCATGGATTCCAGGTAGGGGGGACTCACCTACGCCTCGCTAGAGTTTACTTTTATTTAAAGTACTGCATAACTTACGCACAGTTTTGGTTTATTTTATCATATTATATTATTTTTCTTTTATTTATCGACACGGAAACTTGTTAATAGCGTGTCGAGGCCGTGCTATACGGTCAAGTAAGTTAGATGACTTGAGAGCGAAGGGTGGCTCTGACTTCCTTGGGTTCGATCCCCTTAACCTCCGGAGGGTTAGTTACGCCGGTCGTCCGAGTATCCCCATTGTAACGATGGACTCGGTACGTGTGTGTAGCTAGGTAGTGGACGCTCTCGCTACGCTTACCTGGTAAACATTTTATTTGAGGTAAGGTCGTGTAGTTGGTCTATGGGACCGGTCATCTGGTAACAGTGATACTGGGATCCCGTCTATGAGTCGTATGTGTTAAATTTTACGTATCTTACTTATACGTTACACGATATATGCTTTTCTCATTTTATACTACGTTTTACTGCATGCTATTTATAAAACCTAGTGGGGTTGAGCTCCTCTACTGGGCGATGAACGTATGTGATGCTCACCCCTACTTTCCCTCCAGGAACTGAGCAGGAGCCAGCTGAGGGTCAGACTTAAGACGCTTGGGTGTGGCATCGTCGAGTTGTGAATAGCTTTTCTTTGGTCTTGACTGGCGGTTTGGCAGGTGTTAACCGGTCTCCCTCCTTTTAAAAATTTTGTTTGTAATGTTATCTGGCTTTGGGGAGCTTTGTAAGATAGTTGTTTTCCACCTGCCTATCTTTTGGTGTGTGTTACTTAGCGTGAATCTGAACCCGAACCTTGGACTTGTGGATTTGTGGAATGTAAATAAAGTACTCTTTTGTTGTAAAATCTTTACGCTTCCGAATCGTACTCTCAACCTCAATCGTAAACGTTCTTCTCACCACCATTCTAAAAGGCCTTGCAAGCTTTTGTGGCATGGGTTGTGGCGCAAAGCTCCAGACTCATGTACAGAGGCTTGCGGCGCTGTAACGTAATCCTTCTGGGGCGTTACATCTCATTTCCTTGAAGTTCTAACCTCGTGTGTGAGAATTCATTTCAAGTTCTAGACGAATGAAATAAATTTTAGCAACTCAAGGATTTTTCACCTCAAAATATTTGTAGCTTCCGCTGTGTTTATACGAAAAGTTTTCAAACAAAATGCCTAGCGGTTCTCTAGAATGTAAATTGAGCGTTCGGTTTATGTTTTAGAAGCTCGCGGCACTGTGACGTGCTTAAGCTGGTGAAGTGCAGCTTGGGGCGTTACAATCAGGGTTCTTTTTCACTTTATAAATCCATTTACTACCAACAATATTCTTCCCCACAGGTAATGGAACTAACTCCCAGGTTCCTTGTTTCTTAAGAGCCTCAATTTCTTTTCTCACAGCTATATCCCATTCAGGTACACCAACAGCAGCCTTAAAATTTTTAGGCTCAACAGGATCAACAACATCCATTACAGAAGTAAATCCTGAGAAGAAGGCAAGTTCATCAAGCAGGTTTTGATTAACAATGCAAGAGTATGCACAAAAATCTTCAAACACTTTCTGTTTAACAATGCCATTCTTAGCCCTAGTTAGCATAGAGTGATTATTATAAGCATGTGTTTGATCTTCAATGAACATAAGTTCCTGAGGTAACACATCATATTGGATAAAGAATCAACAGAAGAACTATCAAATGAATTCTCATTGCTGCCACTGCCACTTCCTATGTTGATATCATTGTTACCATTAGAATTCGAACTCTGAGACCCCACCTCAGTCACAGCTGGGGAAGCAGGTGATGGCTGAGAACCAGGATTGAAAGGTAGTATGACTTGCAATTGGTCATCAGTAAGGATGGGGAGCAGCTGTGGTGCAGGTTGTGTGATAGTAGTAGAGATACTGGAGGGAGAAGAAGAAACCACTGCAGGCTGGGAAGAAGAACCATGAAATGAAAGAGACACAGGAGAAAATGATCTAGATGAAGAAGAATGATGACTGGATGAAGAGAAGGACATAAGGACATGATAAGGGAAAACAGATTCATCATGAATCACATGTCTGCACATCCACAATTTGTTTTTCTCAATATTGTAGCAAAATACACCTTTATATCCTAAGGCATAGCCAAGAAAGAAACACTGTGCAGTCCTAGGTGCCAATTTATCATGAGAATAAGGCCTGAGATATGGATAGCAAGCTGTCCCAAAGATTTTAAGAGACTTGAGATCAGGAGCAGATCCAAACAATTGAATATAAGGGGAAGACATGGTCAAAGACTTACAAGGCATTCTATTAAAGCGATAACCAGAATGGGATACTGCATGAAACCAGAACATCTTGGGAAGCTTAGCTACTGACATGAGTGTGATACAAGTTTCAACAAGATGGCCATCCAAACAGTGAGAACACACATGGCTACAGCCATTTTTATTAAACTGAACTTGTGATAATGACAACATCCTAGAAGCAATATCATCAGTGGGATGACCAAGTCTATGATGCTAGAGAGAAGACTTGACTGCAGCACCAACATATGCAGTATGAGTTGAGGAATGAATAGGTTTGAATCTTGGAGTTTTGAATAGGAACAATCCTTCTCCATTACTCCTTCCTCTGTATAGAACAGCCTTTGACACCTTGTCCTGCACACATATATCGGTTTCATCCAAAATTATGAAACATTGATTGTCTCTACACAACTTGTTAAAAGATAGTAGATTAACTGCCAGATTAGGAACATGAAGCACATTATTCAGATAAAAGGTGTGTTTATTAGGTGTAAGCTTTGTTGCACCAATATGCTTAACACTCAAACTTTGTCCATTGCCAATGGTGATTGACTTGTTGGACTCATAGGGATGAGAAATGGTGAGGTTCCTTAGATCAGAAGTCATATGGTGAGTTGCTCCAGTATCTCCAATCCACACTTCACCATTGTCATTGTTCTGTGAATTTGATGAACTTGCAATATTGCAGTTAGAATGAGCAGTCATTGCAGTGAGTGAGGCTGGTGGTTAAGCACCTTGATATGAGTAATTGCTCCTGTGATGACAATCAAGAGCTGCATGTCCTTTAAGTCCACATATCTGACATATAACCACAGACTTAGCTGGATGATCAGCTGGTACATTAGTCCTATAAAAACAATTCACTACAATATGGCCTCTCTTGCTGCACATCTGGCATTCAGGGATGATACCATTGTTGTTCCTATATTCTCCATTATTGCTATTAGCAGGGTTTTGAAAGCATTTGCTGGCAATATGACCTTTCTTGTGGCAAATTTGGCACTTAGTGTTTTGATAACAGTTACTCGCAGTATGACCTCTCTTATTGCAGATTTGGCACTCAACACTAGTAAAGTTCTTGAAGTTACCACCACCTTGGCCCTCACTTTGGGAAAACCTTCCACCATTGTTCCATGAGGATTGTTTAGAACTATTGCTACTCCAAGTAGCTTTGCCCTTATCATTTCCAAATGAGTTTGATGATTGTTTAGCTCCATCATCATTCCCAGAGTAGTGTGCTGCATTGTTAGACTTGTATGAAATATTCCTGGCTGCCATTGCAGTCATAGAGCTATGAGGCAGGAGCTGTCCTTCAATGTCTCTTTCTGCAGCAAGAAGTTGTGCTCTGAAGTCTTTTAATGAAATTGGAGTATCCCTTGCACGAATAACAGTCTTGATCATGGAATACTTATCAGGCAGGCCATTAAGAGTGACAACCACAATGTCTTCATCAATAAGATTCACTCTAACTGAGCTTAACTGATCTCTTGCATGCTTGATACGCAGCAAGTATTTATCCACTGAATCAGCACCTTTCTTAATAGTCTGCAAATCAGTCTTCAGCTAAATAATATTGGCTCTAGAGCAAGTGGAAAATCTTTCCAACAGTGCATACCACGCATCCTGTGAAGATTTACTACCAACAATGAAGTCCATAATGTCATCATCAAGAGTAGCCATCAAAAGGCCAAGTAGTGCCTTATCAGTCTTCTTCCACAGCTTATAAGCCTCAGTGATTTGACTTGTAACTTCTCCTTTAGTAGTAAGAGCAAACCAAGGAGGACATGGATATGATCCATCAAAGTATCCAAATAGATCATTTCCCTCAAGAACTGACTGAAATTGGAAGCTCCACTTCACAAAGTTGTTCTCACTCAACCGGACAGTAATCATGCTCAACAAGGAGTTGATTTTAGATTGTGACATGGTCATCGCTTCTATTTTATCACAAATCACCAAATTATAGATGCTATAACACTTTATATTCAACAGCTCACAGAGTTATATTATCAATCTATTATATTATCCTAGCTTTTCAACTTGGACAAGCAAATTATCCTCAAATCTCACAAATCAAGGCATCGATGACTCATCATGACAAGTAGTTACAGATCTACGATATACTGAAGAATACTCGAGAATTGAATACTCAATAAGATTCTGAAAGCTAATTTCTCAACAATCTTCAAGTAAACTTGCAAGCGATCAAGTAACAGATGAAGCACAAGTAACACTACTGTAGCAGATCACATAATAGTGTAAATCGAAGCAATAGAGATAATTGAGAGCTCACCAAAGGTAGTCATCACTAACAACAAGCTTAGAGAGGTAGAGAGTGAGCTCGAATCGAAGAAATAAGCTGAAGAATGTAGATCTAGGGTTTCGTCAGCAAAAGCCTCAACAGATCACAATTGCGGAAGCTAGAGGTAGAACAAAATTATCTACAAGCATGAAATAGTCCATAGGATCAAGAGCCGAAGCTTTGATACCATGATAACATAGTAGCCATGGATCTATAGGCTTGAATCTTAAGCAAGCAAGAAGAAGAAGAAGACGAACTTACAGAGAGAACTCACAGAAAATATCTTCAGGGTTTTTGCATTAACCAAAATGTAAAAACAAAATTATTACAAGCCACCTTATTTATAGTAACTAGTAGAGTCAAATCCAACCAACTTTCCTAACCAGTCAAACCAATATTACAGGCAGAAAAGTAAACTGAAATAATAGGCAAGGAAGTCCTCCACGTCAGCTTAGCTAAAACTTTTATGGCACGTTTACTTACTTGGAAGGAAAAGGAATGATTACGGGGTAAAAACATTCATGCGTTTACTAACACATAAAGGAATTGGAATGATTCCCGGTAAAAGAATTCCCGCGTTTACTAACACATGAAGGAATCAGAATGGATGTGTAGGTCCCACTTCCTTATCAGGAATCGATTCCTGAATACTCAGGAATTCGATTACTAAGGGGGGAGATGGGTTTAGGAATCATTCATCCGGAATCAATACCGATTCCTTTCTTCTCCCATTCCACTTGTCTTCGATTCACTATTATTTTCCATTCCAAGTAAGTAAACGTGTCATTAGTATACCAGCAATATGTAAGGTTTGGTTAGGAAAAGTTAGGAATGATTCGGTTAACAGGTCATACATTCGTATGATGTAATTTGGGTTCGTCATGAACAAATATTGAATAATTGATATCTTCAATTTCTTAATTTTCAATTGACGATAAAGATTATAAACGAGCACTATGAAAACCCTATGCTCTCTAGCAGTGTGTTTCTTCACGCTGATACTAACGTTGCTGCTTCTTGATGGCGATGCTCATAACAGCTATGGCCGACTTCCCCATGCAATGCTATTCTGCCCTTCCTTTGATCCATTTCATAGATACTTTCTACTTTCACCCGATTTATTTGGCGGTGGTAGTAGCGACAGTGCTCGAGCTCTGACTGTTTGGGCTGGCAGCAACTGGCTTTCCTTGATCATCTAGAGTGCCTCCTAACTCTGGGTTCAATGCAAATTCAAAGGTGGCTAGCCTCAGTGGCCTCGATGATTTGCTGCATGAGCGGCTGAAATTGAAATTTAGAGAGGCAGAGGATTCGCACACCGGTTTGGTCTGGTGGCGCAAATTGGGAAAAGCTTGGTTGTTGTTGAGCACGGTGAGCAATATGAAGGAGATGGATGTCCAGTGGACATCGGTGGTCCGGCGAAGGCAGCGTCAAGGTGCCCTGCGATGGGTGGCCAGATCATTTTGGGTGGTTGTGCATTTGGGTTGTGATCGGACCCAAGTTCTTACCCGGTTCTCGTTGACATCGATGGCATGAATTCCTTCATTATGGTGGTTGTCTGATCGGCGAAAGTGGATGACGGCGTCGTCATTATGGTGGAGTTCAGCAGAGAAGCTCATTTTGAGCTTTTATTGGGCTTCTGTCTGGGTCGGGTGTCTTGGCCTTGATAGACCTCTTGGGCCGCTGGTTAAGCTTGGGGCATGGAAGATAAATTTTTGGCCTGATTCATTTGGGTTCAGAATGATTGTTGGGTTATTATACCCACCTTTTAGTTAGTTTTTTTACTAACCTATTATTATACGTGAGTCATAGTTTAATAGGCTCACTTTAAATAAGTGAGTGATAGTTCAAATATAGTTGGTCTAACCTATGTACCACTGTGGCTCCCCCACAAAACCTTGTTCTATCCATTGTTATGTGACAGTGGGTGCGTATGTAATGATCTTCTTGGCACTATTTATCAATGAAATTATCATTACTTAAAAAAAAAAATTGACTAGAAAGATTTATACATTACACAATTTCGACTAACTTGATAATTAAAGCTCAAACAACATTGAAAAAGAAAAAGTTAACGACCCTCGATCATTAAATATGAATCACCTAACTAGATGAAGATCCAACCGGGTGCAATTTGAATATCATAGAATAGAATTAAGTAATCAACTACATACGTACATAAATTATTATCTGTAAGCTATACAAAACAGAGGAAAAAGCAAACCTCGCTCTTAGTTAGGGAAAATTGAACCATCATCTCCAAACTTTTGCCTTCATTTTTGTAGCTGAAGACTTTATTTTGGGGCTTGCTGCTCTTGAATGAGAACAAGATCCACCTAGTTATCTCTCTTCAGAATGAAGAGTTTCTTTACCAACCAGATCCGAAGAAAATGGGTTCAGAAATCTATTGCTTCCACCAAGTTAGCAGCTTTATCCAATAGGTACGACCTAAGAGGTTTTTCTGAAAAGACCACATCCAATTTTGCCTAAATTCATATTGACAGCCCCCTCAACAACAACCAAGAAGGCGACAAATCTAGTAGTGACGCAATTAGTAGTCAATATTAGCATGTTAGAAAGTAGTTCAATGGATGTACTAGGTTCTCTAATGGGAATATTTAAAAATGTGGAACTCTGATCACGTCTTCCGTTCGGATTTTGGGTTAGTTAGTGTTCGACATAATTCAACGATTTAAACTATGGGTCTTTTAGGTGCCTATGTAAGAATCGTGTCTACAAAAAATCAATCAAATCTGTAATAATTTTGGTCATTGAAAATGTGTAAATAAATTTAGCCCGTGAGATAAAGTTAGAACGAACATGGTTGAATGCTTTTTAATTTGGCTAATTTTTGTAGCATATTTGTATATGTATGTAACTAGAGAATGAGTGATTTAGATTATTAAACTACATGCTAAAAATATAAACACCCTCAACTTTCAAGTTTGAGGAGTTCCCCTCAGAACCTGTTTGTGTGTGTGTGTGTGTGTGTTATGGACCCTTCTTTGATAGAAGTAAAATTTTCTTTATATATATAAACAAATTGTTTAAATTGTGACACTTCAGGTGTCATGAAACACACTCTACCCTTTTTTAGTACATAAAAGGTAGAATTCTTTTCAGCAAAAGAAAAATTAAAAAAGATAGCGAGAACTCTTCAAAAATCATAAGACGTGTAAAGTGTAAACTCTAGTTGTCCAATTTTGATATGTTTTCTTATTAAGTTACATTTTCTTAATAAGTTATGTTAGTAAATGACGAATGTCAAAAGCACTTAGTAAGAAACAAATACCACGGTAAAGTATTGATATGCAAGAAATACATAAAATTTTGTGAAAACCATGTACGAGACTGGTTTGATTATTAAATCCCAGTGTTTTCACAATCCAACATAAAAAAAGATAAGAGACCTTTCCATTTCCAAATTTGCTTTTTTATTTATTTTTATCACTCCCATTGGTTTATAAATCAAAACCTAGTGATGGACAGTTTGATATGCACAAAACCAGATATTGGTTTGATATATTATTAAATCCCATTGTTTTACTCTCCATAAGAATCCTCCCAATCGGCCTATAAATCGAAACCCCAAACATTCACAATTAGATATGCACAAATCTACGGTCATCTTCGACTTATTGTTTACTTCTCAAGTTTTGTGAAAGAGTATAATTAATAGCTTTCGACATGTTTGACAACAAAGATGAAGAGAAACATCGATCATGCTATCAGAGGGAAACAAGGCCTCTTCACAAATGATCGAATCCATGATTTACTAGAGGTACGATGATATATATCGACAACTCTTCAATCATCATTCGTTCAAATTATTAGTTTGTCTGAGGTCATGATGATTTCATCATCTGGATTTCCTAAAATTATATATGTATTCTATAGATAGAATATTTACAAATCATTTCTTTAGTTATATTATAATCACAAATCATCTAATAAGATATATATATTTTTTTCCTAAACTGCACCCCATTAATTTAAGATATAGAATTGCTAAATATATTTAAAATTTTAAATTTTTTTTTTTTTTTTTTTTGGCATTGAAACAAAGCAACGAAACAACCGAACAAAAACGAAAATAAGCAAAGAACGCTAAAAAACACAGAAAACTAAAACTCCAGCAGAGACTTCAGGGGGGAGGACCTGCTGCATCAAAGAGAAGAATTCGCATTAGGGAGGGGGGAGGATTGGACACCCAGTCATCCGTGCACACCCTGCGAGATGCCAAAGCCGCAATAGAGTCCGCAGCACAATTAGCATGTCTACTGGTCCAAAGCCAGTTAACACGATCGAAGTGGCCAGCCAAAGCTCGAATCCGAGAGACGATTTGAGTTGCAGACCAATCAATCGAAGAAAGAGGATTTAACAAATGTGAAATCAAAACCAAGGAGTCTGATTCCAACTGAAAAGAAGAAAGGGAGAGGGATGAGGCAAGAGAGAGACCAAGGACAATAGCCATGGCTTCTGCTGCCAGAGAGGACATCGCATGTGATGATTTGGCTAACCCCCCAAGAACAGCACCCTTAGAATCACGAATCAGGGTACCCAGACCACAAGATAAAGAATCCGCATTCCAAGCCGCATCAGTGTTAATCTTGACCATACCAACAGGAGGGGGTTTCCAAATTGCCGAAACAGATGATTCAGAGGAGGAGGATCTCACATCTCCACGAATAGAGAGACATTTGGGGATCGATAGAAATTCCATGGAAGCAGAGAAGGCTCGAGAAGCAGTGATAATAGAATCCGGGGTATCATGGTTGAAAACACAATTGCACCTATGTTTCCAAATGGACCACAGTAAGAACAACACATGAGTTTGGGAAACCTGATCAGGTAGAGATGATGACGAATCCGGGGAGAAGATCGCGGAAATCCAAATATCAAGAGAAGTCACGGCTTGGGGGTCAATCCTGTAAGAGAGGGGATGGCAGAACCACGTTCTTCTTGCCCAAGGGCATAATAATAGAACATGTTCAATTGTTTCAGGATGAGCCTCACAGAAGGTGCAGAGTGGGGAAGATGCAAGGTGCCTTTGGTGTCTGTTGTGGTTTGTTGCTAAAGCACCAGAAAGAGCTCGCCATAGGAAGTGTTTGATTCTTGGAGTCACCTTAAGATTCCAGAGCCATTTCCAAGTGCTTGAGGGGATTGAGTGCGACCTGTGAGGATGAACAACAAGTGAGGGCATGGAGTCTTTGATTTTTGCTTCATAACCCGTCCTAACGGAGTAAATGCCCGTTGAGGTTGCCGGCCAAAGAATAGAGTCTTCATCTTCCGGATTTCCGAAAGGGGTAGCTTTAATAGCTCTGATAGCATCCACTGAGAGGAAAGGAGAGACCGCATCCAGATTCCATGTGTGATTCAGAGAGTCGACAAACAAACTGACCGGGGTTTCCGGGGTGTTGAGAGGCATAAAATCTTTCAAATTGCAAGACGGTAGTCGGGGGATCCAATTGTCTCTCCAGAAATCAATAGAAAGACCAGATCCAACCTGCCAAATACAACCATCCGAGAGAATATGCCTGGCATCCAAAATGCTGGCCCAAGCCCAAGATGGTGAGGATCCCCGAGTTGCTTCAAAGAAGGTGCAGGAGGGGAAGTAACGACTCTTCAGTACACGGACCCAGAGTGCATTGGGATTGGCAAGGATTCTCCAACCCTGTTTGGCAAGAAGGGCATAATTGAAAGATTCAATACAACGAAAACCCATACCTCCACAAGATTTAGGCAAGCCCAGAGATGACCAATTTTTCCAGTGTATACCCGTAGTGGTGTCATTTCCCCACCAGAAATTTGCAAGCGCAGAGTTGATTTGGTTGCAAAGAGAAGAAGGGAATTTGAAGACCGACATTGGGTAGGCAGGGATTGCCATTGCCACAGATTTGATCATGATTTCTTTTCCAGCTTGGGATAAAGTGGAAGTATTCCACCCCGAAATTTTCTTTTCGATGTGCTCTTTAACATAAGCCAAAGCCGAAACTTTTGATCGGCCCCAGATGGTCGGCAGACCAAGATAAAACCCCAGATTCAAAACTGGTTGCATACCCAACACCATGCTGATGAGGTTAACAATTTCTGGAGGGGTGTTGGGACTAAAGAAGAGAGAAGATTTGTGGAGATTAATGGATTGACCAGAGGCACTACAATAGTGATGCAGAGTATCGGAAAGTACTTCGCAATTGTACAGTGTAGCTTTGAGAAAAAAGATGGAATCATCTGCAAAGAAAAGATGACTAACCAATGGACCATTCGGGCTTAATTTAACAGCATCCAGTAAGTTAGCGTCACATATTTTCCGGATCATGGTGGATAAAACATCATTGATAAAAAGGAAGAGGAAAGGGGAGAGAGGATCTCCCTGCCTGAGACCACGGGTTGGTTTGAATTTGCGACCAGGAGCTCCATTGACAATAATAGCCATTGAGACAGAGGTAACACAAGACATTACCAATCTCACCCAATTTTGGTGGAATCCCATCTTCAGAAGAACCAGCTCCAAAAACTTCCAGTCCACACGATCATAGGCCTTGTTCAT
Organism: Rosa lucieae; assembly: GCA_024704745.1. Taxonomy (NCBI): domain Eukaryota; kingdom Viridiplantae; phylum Streptophyta; class Magnoliopsida; order Rosales; family Rosaceae; genus Rosa; species Rosa lucieae. The sequence goes on from CM045492.1 coordinate 46,264,965, forward strand.
GTCCAGTTTAATTGCAAATTCCCCGACTGAACCTGACTTGAGTAACTTGAGGTGGTGAAACAATTCATGGGCCACCAAAATGTTGTCCTGAATCTGTCTACCAGAGACAAAAGCGGACTGATTCTCAGAAATTAGGGATGGCATAAAAGGCCGTAATCTGGTGGAAATGATCTTCGTCAGAATCTTGTAAGCAAAGTTGCAGAGAGCAATAGGGCGAAAATGGGAAGCTTGCTGAGGGGTTTCCACCTTTGGAATCAAAGCAATGAAGGTAGCATTGAACTGATTGAAGACAGAGGCAGAAGCAAAGGAATGAGACGTTGCTTCAAAAACAACTTTTTTGACAATTTCCCAATAAGATTGGTAGAAGGTGCCAGGGAAGCCATCGGGGCCCGGTGCTTTAAGTGCACCCATGTCAAAAACTGCATCCCTTACTTCTGCAATGGTAATTTCAGACAACAGAGCATTGTTCATATCTGAGGTTACCACCAGGTCAACAAAATCCAGTACAGTTTGCACGTGGTCAGTTGGAGAAGAAACATACATGTCACGAAAGAAGTTGTTGAGATGATCAACAATATCTCTCTCATTTGTTAACCAGTGGCCAAAATCGTTTTGGAGTCTCAGAATCTTATTTCTTCGACGACGCAGAATTGTTGCTTGGTGGAAGAAACGGGTGTTGAGGTCGCCATGGGCCAGCCACGAGACTCTTGATCTCTGTTTCCAATATAATTCCTCCAAGGCCCAATGGGAAGCAATTTCATCAGACACAGCAGTGATTTGTTGATGGGCATCAGGAAGATCAGAGTCCAAAAGAGATTGGATTCTACTTTGGCCATCAGATGCAAGTTTGCCAAAATTGGGAAAGGTATTTTTTGCCCAAGAGGATAGAGAAGTTTGACACTCTTTGAGATTTGAAACCCAGTTTGTAGCCTGTGATGGGGAGGAAGAGTTCTGCCAGTTGGCTTGGACAATCTGAGTGCTAGTTGGATGTGTGGTCCACAAGTGTTCGAACCGGAAGATAGGCGGAGCCAGACGCTCTGTGGGCTTAGTGTCCAGCATGATTGGGCGATGATCAGAACCAAGTAAAGGAAGGTGAAAAACCTGGGAAGTCGGCTGATTTGCAATCCAAGCATTGTTGCCAAAGGCGCGGTCCAACCTCTCCTTGATAACCACCTTGCCATGTTGGAAGCAGTACCAGGTGTAATCCGGCCCTTGAAAAAGAAGATCCGTTAGGTGGGCATGGTTCAGGAAGTTTTTAAACAGATTAATCCTCCACCGAGGCTGAGGGAGGCCACCCCATTTTTCATGCAGCCACATGATTTCGTTGAAATCCCCCAAGCACAACCAAGGTAAAACATGAGGGGAGAAGACAGTGTACAAAGAACACCAGAAGACCGATTTTTGATTAACATGGGGGTTCCCATACAACCAAGACACATTACAATGGAAATTTTCAGGAATAAAATACAGACTAGTATTAATATAATTAACCGTGCCGATAATACTGGAGACTTGGACCGAGTTGTCCCAAAAGAGAGCAAGACCACCACCCCCATTGTCAGTAGGATCAACGACAAAGTAATGGTCAAAACAAAGTTGACGCATCCAAAACTTGAGCACTGATTCTTGCTGACGAGTCTCCATAAGAAAAAGCATAGAGGGGCTATGACGTTTAACCAAACGTCGGAGAGACTTTCCAGTCAGGGCCGCCCCCAGTCCCTGACAATTCCACGATAATAGCCTCATGATGGGCCCGTGGCTGCATCAGGCCAGCCACCGGTGCCTTGATCCCCCAGAGGATCGGGATCAGATTGAGGGTTAGAAGACATTGCAGCTTCAACAGTGAAAGTAGGAGTTGCAGAGACATGAATGGAGTTGACCACCTCTTCCAAAGCAAGGACAGGTGGGGGGAATATTTGTCCATCTTGCACATCGGTAGAAAGAATGTAAGTCTGGGCCGGAGATTGATCCAGAGGGGAGCTGAGAGGGACTTCATCAAGAGCAGAGCTAATAGGTGGAGTGTTGTGATTGAGAGACTGATAGCTTGATAAGTTGAGATCCCATGGGAGTCCAGTAGAAAGAGAGTTTTCTGCAAGAATTTGCTGAACAGCAGAAACACCCTCAGCAGTAGCAAGGGCTTCCCTGAGAAGAGTGTCCCTCTGAACTGGGGGTAATGGTGACACAGGGGTTTTCTTCCGACGACTACCGCGACCACCTCCTCTAGCACCACGACCCCGGGACCTAGTCCTACCAGAGGAGTGGGATTTTCCCAGAGGAGTAGAGCCCGTAAGAGCCTGATTAGTGAAGTTACTATCCAAAGCAGGGGCAAGAGAGAGTTGCGGATCAAGGGAGGCGATGGATCTGATCCTTGGTTTCTTCACTTTCCGATCAGATGAAGAAGGGGTGTCATCGGCAATGCGCTTTAGGCGTAACTGGTCCAAGAACTTCGCAACCCCTAAAATGGTATTATCCTCAGATGGTGATTCAGGAAAAGTGGGGGTAGGTAGAGGCAGAGGAGCATGGATTTGCACCGATTCCGGAGCCACCAAAGCTTCCAGAGAATCCTTTGCATAAGACTGAGAGTTTGGTGTGGGAGGTAGATGAAAAGGTGGGTAAAGGGTATGAAGTGGGGTTTGGGTATGATTGAGAGGATAAGGTTGTAGTGGTGTAGGGATCGGAACAAACTCACTGAGAGAGTTGTCAAAAAAGAACTGAGTGTGGCCCAAATTTATTTCCCCCGAAAGGCCCAAGGTTGGGTATAGAGTTTGGTCTGATCCAATAGGCAAACACGGCTCTGCAAAATCAACATTATTCACAATTAAATCCTCCGCCGGAAACAACTTTGCCTTCCCTTTATCCCGGGGACCGGAAGAGGAGGAGGCGACAAAGGTGGTTGGAGGCAAATCAGGTGTGGGGGCGTCCCTCACAGGTGAAGGGGACTTCTCAGATAAGACGAGAGTGGATCGGTACTGTGGTGGACCCCTGAAAAATGTCTGACTCGCAGCTTGAAGAAGGGGTTGGGTAGATGGGTTTGAGGCAGAATATTGTTGGCTATTTTGTCGAGATTGGAAGCATTGTCTCTGGAACCTATCCCAACCTCGCTCTCCATCAGGTTGGGGGCCCGAAGTAAGACGTCTAGCCGCAGGAGTAATCATCCAAACTCCCAGTCTCTCAGCTCTTGGGGACCGAGGTTGATTGCAAAAACGTTCACTATGACTGAGGCGGCCACAGTTATAGCAGAAGAGAGAAATCCTCTCATATCTAAACTCCACCCACAATGGAGGGTTAGGTCCGCACCTGATCCAGACACCCGGAACCAGTGGGTTTTGGGTATTGATGTTCACGCGGACTCGGACAAAACCCCTCCAACCATTGACCGTGTTGGAATTCTCCACCGAGAGAACGGTTCCGACAACAGCACCCAGCAGCAGAGCATTGGCATGAGTCATCTGACCTCGCGGGAGACCATGGGCTTGGATCCAAATAGCCAGCTGGTGGACCGGAACATCCTCAAGTCTAGCATCAAGGGGCCAAATGTTGGTGCAAATTGTATGTCCCATAACAGACCAGGGACCACGATTAAGGATTTGCTGTCCAGTTTCCCACTCCATTGGTGTAATGGTGAAGGTACGATGGTCACGGATAGCCTCGATGTGGACCTCGCCAAACTCAGACCAGGCTCGAGTGAGGATGCGGATCACAGCCGCAACATTGAGAAATTTGTCAGCTATCAGAAAGCCGAGAAGAGTAAGAGGTTGATCAGCATGAGGGTCAGGTTGATTGAGGTCCAGAACCTGATCAGCAGGATTTGGTTTGGCCAGGTTTGGATTATCTGAGTTTGGGTTTGGATTGCCAATGTGATCTGGTTCCATGGAATGGTGTGATATTTGTGGGATCTTAAGAGGGAACAGATGGAAGAGGTTTTGTGGCGAAGTAAACTGGCTGTGCCTTGACCGGATGAGGTATATTTTTGCAGGTTGTGACAAACGAGATCTATCCCTTAAATAGGGAAGCAAATCCTGATGGGTAGAGAACATTAAGTGAAGTGAGAGGATAAAGGTGGAAGGATGATCATGCCCGGAGAATGGATCTTCGACCAGATTGTGCCGAAGTAAAGGCAATTGTGTACTTGGACTGAAAATTGAAGAGCGTTGGTTCATCTTGTAGGGGACAGATGGTAAGTGATGAATAAAGACTTGAAGTGATAGTCTGCAAACAGAGAATTTGCAGAGGAATTGAATGCTAAATGGAGAAAAATCTGGGTATTGACATGACCTGAAAAACAGAGGGAAAAAGCGAGTGGTGGATCTCTCAGATTTGAAGCCGGATTTCAGGAATGAAAGATCTCATGCATTGAAGCTGGGTGACAGGAGGAGATCTGTGTTACAGAGTGAGATCTGGGAAAGATTAAGATAGGGGCGCAAAGGTATTATGGTGGAGAGAGAAAGCAGAAGATGAACTGATTTGTGGGTGGTAGTAGTAGATCATAGGGGAGAAATGGCGGATTTGATTGATAGGGCCGATAACAAACTCCGAGTTTTGCAATTAAGCTCGGTGGTCGGAAAGAAATATTCCGGGAAGTCCACTGTTACGTGGGGAGTCTCTAGAACTTAGAGAGAGATGCTCTCAACCTTAGTGAGAGGAGCATTATTTTGAATAATTGAATGTTGAGAAGTGGATAATTTTGGACAACGAAGCTGTAAGGTAAATCAAGTAATCCCACTGGTAGGTCTGGTTGGAGCTTGGAGGCCTTAATATCGCGCGCCCACACAGAAGTCCATATGCCAATGAGCCAATTGAAGGTAGAGTATCTAGCCACACAACCCCAACAGCAACTGTCACCCAATCGAAATGGGGCATGCAAGAAGTGTCATGCGTTGCTGCTTACGAAGCCCAAATAGATTCTGTCGCTACACTTGAGACCTAGAGCTCGCTTTTTAAAATTTTCATACAACAACGGGTAAAACGCGACGCCTAATGACTACATAGTCAAATGTTGGACCTCCCACTATTTGTTTTAGGGCAATGATATAGGGTCTCAATGAGGCCTAAGATTTGTAGCCTCAAATCCTAGGTGTCATGTCATGTAAGCAAATACAAATTTTATTTTCAATTCCACATAATATATCTTACCATATCATACTATTGCAACACCAACTTTACCATTTTATACTTCCTTTTAGATGTTAGGGGGTGAATCAATTACAATAATGAATTTAATTAGGTGACAAAAAAAAAAGATAAGCTATTAATTATGTATTAATTTAAGAGATATGTCTACAAATTCTTTGACCAATATTTTTCTTAATTTAATTAAATTCTTTCCTATAATTTTGCTTTCCAAATAGTATTAATATATTGAATTAGGTGTCAAGAAATAGGCATTAACTTTTCTTTCCAAACATTGATTAATTTCATCCAAAAAACTAGCATTAATAAATTGATTTTGGAAAATATGTATGTCTAAATTAAGAGGTAAGAAAAAATTTCATGTTAGTAGCAGCCATTAATTATCATCTACAATCTAAATATATGGGGGGAAAAATAAAAAAATAATAAACTAAAATATAACGTTTAAACCCTAGCTAATAAAGAGAAAAAAATGAACAAAAGAATATATATATATATATATATATATATAATAGTATGAATATGTATTTTTCACACTATATTTTCAAAATTTACAAGAACCCAATAAAGGTTGAATTCATATACATGTGTTAAGCAAACTTTTGTGATCTAATGTATGTGCAAATCCATTGACTGAATTACATGAAAATTTTCTATTCTTGATTGGAGAAAAAAATTGTTATTTAAATCTAAGCATGAGTGTAATGAAAAGAAAAAATGAAAAAAAAAAAAAACTAAAATAATTTTTTTTAGAAAGCCAAAATAACAGTCATTAGATTTTAGAAGGATAAAATTGTATTTTTTGTCAAGAGTTACATAGCATGATTTGACAAACGAAAATGATCACCTGGTCAGTTATTGACCAAGAAAATAATGCTCAACCACCCTTGGATGTAAATCCAATGGTAGAGATAATTATTATTAAGTTGAGATGTTTTGTTTTCCACCTTTAGATATAAATCTAAGGGTTATTGAGCATAAATTTTTTGGTCAGCAACTGATCAGGTGAACACAATAGTTAACGCGTGTAGGTGACATGACATGACACCTAATATTGAGGCCACAAATCTTAGGCCTCATTGAGGCCACAAATCATTTTCCTTTGTTTTATTGCTTTTATTTCTCATTTTTCACATTTGTTTTGGTCGTCAACAGAATATTCCAAACCTAACAGACTAAATAATAAAAAATCAATATTTTGAGACAAGATATAAAAAAGAATATAAACGTACCCAAAAGGCTGCACAAAGCGACGTGGTTTGAAGTCATCTGTCAATTCAGTAACGGCTGGTTTTCCACTTTTCCCATACCGTTCTTGGCCACCTGAATACATACTCCGAAACCCCAAACCTCATCTTCTGTCTTTCTGTTTTCCCACCCAAAACACCACTTTACTTTCTTTGTCACGATTCCCATTAAGCTTGAAGAACCTTCCAAACAAAGCACCCAGAAATCAAATGCAAAAAACCCAAAAGGCATAATCCCCAGGAAGCATCAAATTTACCATCTTTGCTTCTTGCATGTAACTGCTCCGCTGTTGATCAAGCAGAATGGCGCCACGTGGTACCCTTTATACTGGCTCTGTTCACAATGCAGGGATTGTGTTCCAGAAATTGCCCCAAAGAAATTGTGATCCATGGCTGACCAGAGCGAGAGGAACCCGCCCGCTGGAAGACGGCCGGAGAGGAAAGCAGACGTACGGAACTGAACTTGAGGTACTGAAGCTGTTAACCCAGAATTATATGATCAGTGTTTTGTTTATTTCAGTGTTTGAAGTTTGAATGCCAGCTCTGGTTTTGATGTAGTCATGTAGACTGTACTGAATGCTATACATGGATCACTGATTAGATTAGAGTGTTGCAGTGTGTGAAATTGGGTTCAAGTTTTGATTATGTTGTTTCTTAATACATGTATCTGCTTGAAAGGTCAAGCCTGGAACTTGGGACACTATGTTTTAACCTAGCTGCGACTGTGTATGGATTGCTTTATGTGATTAAATACTATGAACTAGCCAAACAGCTAGGTGATCCAGAACAAGTAAAATTAGTTTGTTGGATTATATACTGCAAGCAAGGGTAGATCTTGCATCCATAAAAGTATCAGCAACATCTAAACTTTAGCAAATCAGAATCTCAAAGTGATTAAATTAAATTGAGTTTAATAACATTATTGTCAACTATAGATAGAATCCTACGAAGATTTGTGCATCTAATCCACTTAATCATAGTGATGCTTAGGTTGTCAACTTGACATCATAGCCGGTGAGGAAGGTAGAAGCTTGTTGCAGTGCTAGAAGAAGAAAAAATTGGTCGTGTTTGAAAACTTTTCTCATTTATATCGATTTCAGTTACACATGTTGCCATGCATGAAAGTATGCCACCACATGTCTTTTCTTTCCTTCTTTAAATTCATTAAGAACAGCCATAAGAAGTCACGAGATTGATTTGTGAGTTCTATTTCAATTTGTTGATTGATAACTTTTGGAAATCTATCTCAATTTATTTCTATTTGGGACAAGCATGTTGCCATGCTAGAACGCATGGTGGCAGGCATAAAAGTCATTGAAAGAATGAATCAATTGGCTAGTTAATTATCAGTTTGAACTAACGCACACTGCTATGAAGGTAACCTTCTTTTAGATTCATTTCGACCGCAAGCAAAAGTAGATTCTATCATTTATTCATTTAGTGAGATCTTGTAAAATCTATTGCCAAAATTCTTGTTTTTCTTTTCCCTTCCAAAGAAGTTATAACTGATTTCAAAATTTCAGGTTTTTATAAAAAGCAAAATACAATTTAAGAGCCCCTAAATTTATGATTTTGGAACCATCAAACAAGGAACATGATATTCTGCTTAAGTTCTCCTGATGCTTTATATTAACTATTCATATAGTTGATTCTAATATGCTGTGATTTTCATTATGCTTTACCATTCTAATGGAACATATCTGAAAAACCATGCTCCCAGCAATTCAAAATAAATTATGATACCGAAAAGCCGAAAACTTTCTGCATGTAATGGGGCTTGATTCTCATAATGACTTCCAAGTAATAACTCGATTTGTGCTTTTGCACTGCTACTGAAACACAAGAACGGGAACAACTGTATATGCTATTGAAGATATGTTCTTCTATCTCAATGGCGAAACAGAAAGCAACTACCCTCGGGAGGTAATTAGAAACTTTTAGTTTTTATATATCATCCTATTCTATATGCACATGTAGGATCATTAGTTGCAGCTTATAGTGGACATGACTATTCATTAAGAGTTAAAGACTTGAGCTTCAAAACTAAATGTAGAGGAGTTGTTTCCAAGTGTAGAAAGTACGTATTAGAAAATCTCACATAATATTCGGATAAAGCTGTATTGACATTTTCTTCTGTTTTGGTCATGCTTTCATATTTAATAAGTGCTTACTTGACGCAAGAGATCATATCTTTTGCTGATGTAAAACCAAGCTGGCACCGCGCAGATTGAAACTTGATAAAATAACCTTATATAAGAGTTTATGTTTCTTTAAGTTGTCAAAGGTGTAGTTTGAGACGAGCGTTGAACAATGGGGGTATTGATGTAAAAATGGCTAACAAGCATTTATTATTTGGATTCTAGTAATATAATTGCAGTATCAATTTTGAATCATTCTTTGTTCCCCTTTACATTAACTATGGTTGTTAGGATTTGTGTCTGTATGTGCATTTAGCTTGGCTCTCAAGGGGTACTCACAAGTAAATTTTCATGAATAATTTTCCTGACAGATACTCAAATCACATACTTTATATGTGTATAATTTGACTTCGTAGTTGCAATGGTCCATGCCAGATTCCCATAACTCAAGCCTTTATTGTTGTCACGTGGATAATCTTATATCTCTCATGAGTAAGATGTTCTTGAATCTATTAATTATCAGTATTCCGTCCACCTTTTTGGAATCTTTTTTTTTTTTTTTTGGTAATGTGGACTTCCATTGCAAAGCCAAGAAGGCAAACAGAAACAACAGAAGAAAAGCAAAGAAACAAAGCATCTAAGGGGGGGACCCGTTACAGCATCGAAGAGAAGGATTCGCATAAGGGAGGGCGGAGGATTGGAGGACCAATCATCCGGGCACACCCTGAGCTTAGCCAGCGTAGCAACAAAGTCTGCTGCCGCATTGGCTGATCTACTGGACCAGAGCCAGTTAATACGAACCTTTTTTGAATCTTTGACCATTGCCATTGTTTAATAAAATTCAACATGTAGCTAGAAGTTGCACAGTAAGTGGTCAAACATATGATAGGTACATCTAGGATAATATGATCCTATACTTGAACAAATTAAATAACTTATAGGCTGTACTCGCCATTCTGTCTACCTATATATCCCCTCTGAAGATTTCTGCGCGCTACCAAATTCTCACACTTCACATATTTTTACCTTTTCAATTTCAATTGCAGGAACCCTGTAGAATACATTGTAGGGGACATTCGTTCTACTTTAGCCCATCATACTGGGGTCTTCCAGAGGATGTGGTAAATTTGGCATGTTAGCATGTTTTTCGGGTCAATTTCGCAAATGGGTATCTACATAACATTAATTACTCCTGGAAGATCCGAAGGGTATCTACACAACATTTACTCCTGGTATCTACATAATGCCAAACCTGGCTATTTTTCTTGACAAAATAAACCACCGTAGTTTCTGTAAAGGCCAGCTCTTTTTATTTCATTCCTTTATTTTCCCCTCTCTCTGTCTTTCCTCAGACTATTAGCTCTTTTCTCTCTTTTCAGTCTACTTTAATTCACTCATTAAGATCAACTCTTTTCCACTCAGATTTTCTCTTATGATCTCACTTTGAAAGCTTAGGAACTTAGTTTTAGTTCTGCATGCAATTATGATAGTTCAATGTTTGGATCTTTTCAGATGAGATCTGTTCATGATTGTCAATGTGTCATTTCTGGAATCTATTCGTTTTTCCTTACCTTATGATAGTTTGATTTCTGCTTGATTTTGTTTTCATTTGAACTTTAATTGATACAATAAATTATTAATGCATATGTTATATAATGTTAAGTTATGTTCAACTAGTTGGTTCTTTTTTCTTCTCTACATTTTAATAGTTAAGATCGAGTTTCACGTTATGTATGATTATGATTTGATTCAGATGATGATTAGTAATCGTAACTTTCTTATTAAGGGATTATCGATCTGGTCAACATTTATACTTGATTTATTACTCTTCTTGATTTCTAGTATCTGAGAGGAGGTCCAATAAAGAAGGCCAGCACCCAATACTTCAGTAACTGCAAAGAACTCGGGCATGCCAATAATGCTTGTCCGGTTCCACACAGGCCCCCAGGTATTGAGAGTCCACAGGGGTAACCTTCTGCCCAGCCACACAGGTCTACCCTCCAACATCCAAACGTGCTTGACCCCATTCGTTCCTTCGGAGTTCGGACGGCCAAGCGTTATCCAAACACCACGCATTCATGGGAGTGGACTTCTGGCCAAAAGGTGGCCAATACACTGCAGACGATATGGCCAAATAGGATACAGCTAGCCGCTGCACCTGCAGTCAGAACAGGTATTGATTTTTTTTTTCTTCCTTTTTTGGGGTATTAGAACAGTCTTGATGGAATGAACTTGTCTTGGAGCTTGTTGTAGTGTTGTACTATGTTTATGTCCCAGCTTTTGTTTTCCAAACCTTAAACTTCTAGGCCCCATTTGGATGGCAGGAAATCATAGTATGGAATGAGAATTAATTTTATTTTCCATTTAAATGTATCGTTTGGTTGTAATAAGAGATTGGAAAGGAAATAAAAATGAGATTTGACTGGAAATTGACTCCCTTATAAAACCTTAATAGAATTACCTAGTCACAGGGGTGGTATTCTATTTCCATTTTTCACTTTCAAAGGCAAAATTACATAAATTATCCTTCTAAAAAAATTATATTCCCCCGCTAATATTAATTGCAAGTTGATGTCATATTTGTACTTTAATTAGTAAAAGGGTGTAATTAAAAATTATAATTTTATATTTCATTCTTATGACTTACCAAACTCTGCAATAGGAATAGAAAATTAATTCCAAAATTTAATTTCCAGTAATGTTCCAAACACTCTTATGGAAATAGCAGAACCTATTCCATTCCATATCGGTATGGAAAGGAAAATAAATCATTTCCCTATTTTGATATTCCTATCAACCAAACGGGGCCCTAGTCTTATGAAAATTTTTGTGTGTACTTGGAATCTTTCATGTATCAATTGAATGCTGATTGTGTTTGTTATGGATTTTGACTGCACATAGCATAAAAATACCTTCATTTTATTCAAGTTCTGGTGTTCTTTGTTCTTCAAGATTAGTTTTATACCCTTGTTGAAGAGATAAAAGAGCAACACAGGTCCTCATACTAAACATTAAAAATAATAATAATGTGTTGAGAAATAGACTTTTTGACTTATTGACTAGGCATTGCTCCAAGTACCTGCTAGTGTGCTCCTTAAGAACTTTTTTGACTTTTATATTTCAATGTGCCTATTGACTGTGTCGTTGTGTTAACGTAGTTTATATGCTCATTTTTTTTCAATGAGCGTATAGAGTGTTCAATGAGTGGACCTAATCTATGTATGGTTGTGGTACTGCTAAAAACTTTCTATCTACCTCACCAACCTAATCCATTCTGGCTTTGGATGAATGATATTTCGCTTCATTTGGGTTTGATTAAAAAAAAAAAAAAAAAACAGACAATCAGCCCTTAGAATGTGTTTAAAAAAAAAAGGTTAGCTTTTAGGAACTTTGAGTATGATAATTTAAAGGTTTTTGTCCATTTACCTCAATTCTAGGGATTTTTTTCCCACTTACCCCATTAAGTTTTTTTAATTCTCCTTTACCCAAAATACTCTAAGGAGATCTTCTCTAATACCCCATTAATTTTTTTTGTTTATTTTTAAGATTATTTTACCCTCACTCCTTTGTTACATATATATATATATATATATATAATTTTGCTCAGGTGCGGATCCGCACCGAAGCAAAAAGGTACGGATTTTCCATTTTTTCCCACTTTCCGATCATATTTTCGCATCTTAACCGTTCAATTTTTAGTTCCAAATGTATAGATCATCTCTACAAAATTTCAGCCAATTTGGTGATCGTTAAGGTATCCAAAACTGCAATTTACACGAACGGACCGAATCTGTCGAACCGGCACTGTTCGTATTTATAATGGTAAATTGCAGTTTTGGATGCCTTAACGATCACCAAATTGGCTGAAATTTTAGAGAGATGATCTATACATTATGACCAAAAACTGAACGGCTAAGATGTGAAAATATGATCTGAAAGTGGAGAAAAACTGAAAATCCGCACCGAAGCAAAATTTGCTGACTTCCGCACCCAAGAAGGGTATATATATGGCAATGGGGCGGGTTGGGGATGAGGATCACAATACCATCCCCATACCCATCCCCAGAGTCATTCTTCATCCCCATCCCCGCCCCAATCCTCAATAAAAATATATTGGGGATTCCCCGTCCTCATCCCCACTGGGGACTAGGTCTCCAAACCCGCCCCAAATCCCCAATAAGAATTTAATAAATGAAATAATTTTTTCTCATATTGTCTTTTCTAAAATCAAAATCCACAACAAATAAAATTAAAACATGATTAAATTTATAAATCATAATTCAGTTTAGGTTAGAGAGAACAATATGAATGGCTGGGTTGTTGTTTATGAAGTTAGGGTTTATATGGTGCCGTTTATATTGTAAAAGTGTAACAATTAAAGTAAAGTAGTAAATATATATATTTGTGATTTATATTATAAAATAAAAATTGATATATATATATATATATAATTAAAAAATGTATAAATTAAATACATGTATATATTATTGGGGCGGGTTTGGGAATGGGGATTACAATACCATCCCCACCCCATCCCCAATCTTAGATAGTGGGGATTGGGGATCCCCATCCTCATTCCCCATTTGTCCCTGAATCCTCCCCCCATTAGGGGCAGGTATCCAATGAAACTCCGCCCAGCTGGGGATTTTTGCCATCCCTATATATATATATATATATGTATATATATATATATATGTATATATATATATAATGGAAGAGAGAGAAACTATAGGAGACTTCGTGGGAATCTGGTCACCAACTGTGGGAATCTGGCCAACAATCGCCGGATTCCGATCACTGGCCGCCATTCACCAGATTTCTCTAAAAACCTCGTCAGAGGTCCCCAAAGAGATCGTTGGAGATCTCATAGATCGCCGGAAAGGTTTATTGCCCCCCCCCCCCCCCCCCAATAGAACTTTCAGTCACTAGAATGGGAACTAATCTTTTAATTTAAACAATTAAACTTTGATTAAAAGAAAAAAACGAGGAGATTACATCAAGTCAAAACGTCTTGACTATTGCCCCCTGATAGAACTTTCAATCGTCGGAATGAGAACTAATCTCCTAAAATTAGACAAATAAAAAAACTTGGTTAAGGAAAAAAAAAAAGAGGAGATTACATCAATTAAAAACATTTATTGCCCCCCAATAGACGTGTCTTTTTTCTTTCCTTCTGGACCTTCTGCCCTCATTTTACCAAAAAGATAAAATAAAAGAAAGTAGCTCAAAAAAGTTTGAGCGTGTTAAACCCCAAGCATACACCTTTGTATTTATTCAATGCACAATATGTATAAAGCTAGTTAGCACATAAAAGTAAGCATTGCACTTTGAGAGCCACCTCATTGGATTCACGAGGCTTGGAGAAACTTGACATGTGTAAACAAACCATGAGCTCATAAATTTCTTCCACTTTCTTCGGCATAATATGGTTCACCACTTGTAGCATTTTTTTTTTTGGCATTGACCTCTTGCAGCAATTTTAATACAACAATTCGAGCAGTGAGCTTCATGAATTAATCAATTGAACGTTAAATGACGCTTGCATAATCAAAGCAAAGCAAGGAGCCACTAAATCATTTCAAAAACAAAGCAAGCCAAAAAAAAAAAAAACAACGGAGATAGAATCGACAGAAGCAAGACAGATTCACCTCATCCTTCCCCCACTTAGCATGTGGCTTTGCGGCCATCATTGGCTTCAGCGGAGCCACCCACGACGACGGAGCCGAGGGAGGAGAGAGAGCACGTGGCTGGGAATCTGGTGTCGGTGATCTACACCGAGAGTAAATCACAGCGAACAAAAATGAGGCGGTGACGAGGTGAGAGAGTCTGGAGCAGGTGATCTGCACCGAGAGAAAATCACAGCAAGCAAAAACACAAGTGGTGATGAGGAGAGGGAGTCATTAGATTTTGGAAGGATCATATGGTCTTTTCTCAAGAATTACATGACATGATTTAACAAATAGGTGATGTGTGTAGATGACATGACATAACACTTAAGATCAGTCCCGATCCCTGGTCAGTTGCTGACCAGGTGATCGGGATCGCACTTAAGATTGAGGCCACAAATCTATATATATATTAATGGCTATATACATTTTGGTAGGAGGATTTTATTCTAAAAATATCAAAACACTGAAATTTATTATTAAACAACAATCATATTGATGATCCAACACATTTGCATAATCAATAAAATGCTAGAGACCCCAAAAACTTATACCAAATATGAATCCCAAATGATGTGGCTGCTGCCAACTGCCAAGTAATCTCTATTGGCTTGTTAATTTTCAATGAGTAAATAAATTTTTTTTTTTTTGAGGTAGAAGAGGTCAGCCTTTATTGAACAAAATGAAACTTACATATGATAATAGATAAAAAAGGAGGAGAAAAATAAAAACATTCCTGTACTAGAGAACTAGCGTGCATAACCATTAGGTGTGCGACCTTGTTGGCATCTCTTCTAGTGTGAGTAATATGTAAATTGGGATTTGAAGCCAATATAGAGATCAAATCCTCATAGATACGACCCTAAGGGAAGTGTTAGATCCTTCAGAGCTAGATAGTTGTTGTTGCACCATCTCAGAATCAGTCTCTAATATAGCAAGTAACAAATTCTGATCTAAGGCAAACTCAATTTCCAACTTACATGCCAAAATCTCTGCATGTTCTGGCGAAATTAAACCCACCAATGGCCTCCCCCCACTAGCAACCATACTGCCATATTCATCAAGAACCACAAACCCAGGACTTCCCACTCGTGAGACATGGTGAAAAGAACCATCCACATTTATTTTCAACAAGCCAGATGAGAGAGCTTTCCATCGAGTAATTCTAGGACGACCACTCCCTTGAGTAATCGGTCTGGTATTATGAAATTGAAACTCATGCAATCTTGCAGTAGACTTAAGAAGCACATCAACAACATGGCAACTTTTATTATCCCAAACTCTGCTATTTATCTCCTTCCAAATGCCCCACAAAAGGTAGATAAATTCCCCCAAATGCAGTAATGAAAGGTCATGGACACAGTAACTTAACCAATGCAACAAATCACAAGATATGGCATAAGAACTTAAACATACTGGGCCCAACACTCCTCTACTTTGGAGAATCTGTCTTGTAAAAGGGCAATCACGAGTAATATGTAATGTAGTCTCCAACGCACTATCACACAAAACACATACCTGTGACTCCAACACCACCCTTTTAGAACCGAGTCTCTCCATGGATGGAAGAATATGTCACGCCCCGAACCCGGGTCAATTTTTTTATAAATATTTTCCGAAATCCGAGGTGTGAGTAAAAATAAAAATAAACGAATAGCAAATAATATCGACACTTTGTTAATGGAATGAATGAATATTTGATGCAATTACATTGCGAAGTATATATTATCAATTGATGCATCATCCATTGAGTCCATATGAAGTATAAGGGTGGCGATGGTGATATGTGTAATGTTATCGGTATAAGAAAGTTTGAAATTTATCTTTTACGTAGTTGAGTCCATAACCTCAGCAGGGACCAGATCTCAGGTATGTCCATTGTTAATGAGCAATTAATATAGGATTGAAAGGGTAATTCGGGACTGGCGAAAGGGACATAGACAAGATGACTAGCAAAAGAAGGTTAGGGGGATTGATTTTGGGTGGGGGTTAGTTTCATACAGTTGAGTACTCTGAGTCACCTTCGTGGTAAAATACATGGTATGAGACATGTAGGCTCAGTTTATTCTGCTATGTGAATTAACGGGAATAGAACATGCATTCATGCATACCATATGATAATTGTTTGGTTATCTTTTGTGTGAAGAGAAATAGCTCCCTACTTCGCAACATATATGCATACAATAAAGTTGAGTAGAGATTCCCCAGATCCCCCTACCTGGATTCCAAGCTATTGTATAGATACATATTCCTACATAAAAAGTAAATATCCAAGTACAATTCACATTTTCTATGCATAAGCACATAATTTATTTTAAACACAAAGCTATGATTTTGACTAAAGAACATACTTCAATATCGAGCTTATATCTCATGTTTCTCTCTTCTATTTTCTCTTCCAATCCTAATTCTGTTTCTTCTTTCTTTTCCTCTAATCTCCTCTATTCTATCTTGATCTCTCTCTCTCTCTCTCTCTTGTTTTCTTCTTTTCTTTCATGCTCCTAATCTCCTATTCCTCACGTCCTTTACTTTCTCTCTTTAATTAGTTTCCTTCCTGTTTGTTTGTTTCTTTCCATTCTACTCCAGCTCTTCTCTCTATCTCCCTCACTCTCATGTTATGTTCTATTGTACAGTGAATATGAATAAGGTAGATAGCTCCTATTTATACTAGTCTGGTTCTTGGCCATCAAGCAAAACAATTATAATAAAATCTGGATAGATGTGTTTGTCCATACCTATCACTTAATGACTTAATCACCAAGCATTCAGTAGATATACTTGTACAGTCCTATCTCTTAATAGAAGCCTTCATCAGTAAGTATTGCAGAGATAGGTATGAAAGCTCTTATCCCTTTATAACTTAATGACCAAGGTTATATATAAAAACATATAAGAAGAAGATAAGCTTTATTTCTATAATATGGGGATATCCAAGTGAAAGCAGAAAACTAGAAGTTTTAATGATAGATAAATAGAGCTTGAGCTATAAATTGAGTGATGCCACCTCGAGCTACTAGCTAGCTTAGTCTACAGGTTCATCAACACCTATAATTCCTAACTTTGCATAATCACCTAAATAGATCATACTTGCTCACACTTGGATATGAACAATGACTAATAAGAGATTCATTGCTTGGGTTTATAAGGTCTCATCCCAAAATGTTTAAACCAATTGAGTAAAACGAGCTTCCTCACAAGTCTAGATATAATAGGTAATAGACTTCTCGAACACACACACACAAGCTAGTAAAGAAAATATTATCACACGATCTAATATATAGTTAAAATTTCGGGTTGTTACAGAATATTATGGCACACTTTCCACATGTGAATCTTTGTTGAATTAGGAATCTTCACTTTCCATAATTTTTCCCAAAAATCAGTGTTAACCGATAGCTCAAAAGGGACACAAGCAGGAGAATGAGAGAAGGAGAACTTGTACGCCGTTTTAATAGAATATTTCCCATCTCGTTCCAATTTCCAAACCAATCTATCATCAGCCTTTCTCAAACTTAGAGGCACACTTAAAATGGCCTCCACTTCTTCTGAAGAAAATAATCTAGTAATCATATCATAATGCCAAGCACCATTAGTAGTGCGCAAATCAGAAACCTGAGCCACTACAGCAAGACCTGTTGCATTCACATGAGGCCTACCAATTGGAAAACTTGACAACCAATTATTATTCCAAATATTGATCTCTATCCCAGAACCAATCTGTCAATATGTGCTTTGCTTCAATAGATCCCTTGTAGAAAAAATACTCCTCCAAGAATATGAAGGGAAAGAATGATTGTCTGCCAACCAAAATGAGCTTGTAGGGTAATATTTTGCCTTAAAAATTCAAGCAACCAAGGAATTAGGGTTAGAAATAACCCTCCAAGCTTGTTTAGCAAGCATTGCCGAATTAAACCTAGCCAAGCTACGAAACCCTAGTCCCCCTTCTTCTTTCGGATTACACAACGCATTCC
The DNA here is from genome assembly GCA_024704745.1 of Rosa lucieae. Lineage (NCBI taxonomy): Eukaryota > Viridiplantae > Streptophyta > Magnoliopsida > Rosales > Rosaceae > Rosa > Rosa lucieae. The sequence continues at coordinate 46,283,117 of CM045492.1, forward strand.
ATGTTTTCCAATGAATCTTTCTTTTATACATGGTAAACCCCCACCAAAATCGAGGACAAAGCTGTTCCAAACCTTCATAGAAACTCTTTGTCAATTGGAAGACACTCATAGCATAGGTAGGTAATGCTTGAGCTACTACCTTGATCAAAACGTCCTTTCTAGCACCACTAAGTAATTTCCCTTGCCAATTAGAAAGCTTCTTAGCCAACCTTTCCTTAATATAGTGAAAGGTTGCAGTTTTCTTTCTCCCTACATAAGTAGGCAATCCCAAGTATTTTTCATGGGAGTCAACAACTTCTACTCCCAACAAACTGGATATTTCTTCTTACATAGCAAAGTCCACATTTTTACTGAACACCACTGAACTTTTGTCAAAGTTAACCAATTGTCCTGATCGTAGGTTTCAATAACTTCCTGAATCTGGAAACAATCTTCCAAAGAGGCATGAGCATATAACATACTATCATCAGCGAATAAAAGATGATTGATAGAAGGGGCTCCATCAAAAACCTTAATACCTTGAAGCAAACCTAACTCTTGTTTCTGGTGTAATAAAGCAGAGAAACCTTCTGCTCCAATTAAGAATAAATATGGAGACAAACGATCCCCTTGTCTCAATCCTCTGCTAGGAATCACAAGCCCCCGAGGCCTTCCACGGACTAAAAATGAATACCGGATGGTACTAATACATTGCATCACCAACTCAATCCATGAAGAAGCAAAACCAAATCTGTATAGAACTTTTTTCAAAAAGCTCCATTCCATGCGATCATAAGCCTTGCTTAGATCCACTTTAAAGCCTTAAAACCTTCATTACCCTCCCTCTTGTTATGAACAAAGTGAGCACTTTCATTGGCCACAAGAATTTTGTCAGTAATCAATCTCCCCGGAACAAAAGCACTTTGATATGGAGAAATGACCTCAGGCAAGATCAACTTTAATATGTTGGCTATTACCTTAGAGCAAATCTTGTAAATAGCATTGCATAACACAATAGACCTCAACTCTGACATATTTTCTGGATTATCGACTTTGGGAATTAAGCAGATATGAGTAAAATGAATTTCACGAAGAAGTTGACCTGAATGGAGAAAACTCTTAACTGCTTCAGTAATGTCTGCACCAATAGTATCCCAATAATGTTGGAAAAAGAGTAGAGGCATACCATCCGGTCCCGGGGATTTGGTGGGATACATTTGAAACAAAGCAGTCCTCACCTCCTCCTGTGTAAAAGTAGCACACAATTGTACATTCATTGCCTATGTGTACCTGTGTCACACACGGTTGTATAGCTGCTAAAGTGTCGTTCACTGCCTCAAAATCTATATTGGAAGCAGTAAACATCTTCTGAAAATAAGTAGAGATAACTCTTTCCAGACCTACGTCATTGTCACACCAATTCCCATTTTCGTCATAAAGACCATGAATGAAGTTTTTCCTCTTTCTATTAGTAGCCTTTCGATGAAAAAAGCTTGTGTTTCTATCCCCCTCCTTCAACCATGTCACTTTAGACCGCTGCTTCCAGAAGGATTCTTCTTGTGAAAGAAGACTCTGCAATTTGCTCATCAGCTCTTTCTTTTCATTCTGCACTTCCACCGACACAAGAACATCTAGTAACTCCTCAAGACGAGCACGCACCCCCAACATCTGTTGTTGCCTAGTCCTGAAAGCTCTCTTCTGCCAATCATCAAGCTGTATTCTTATGAATTCAATCTTCTTGGCTGCACAGTACATAGGACTTCCAGTCATGTCTGTCGCCCGTGCTTGCTGCAGAATCTCATCACAATCATTATGTTGAAGCCAGAAAGCTTCGAATTTGAACCGGCGCACTTTGGTCTTTTGGCCAAAGGAACAGAGCTGGCATGTAAGAGTATCGGAACATGGTTAGAATCACTGGGAGCTAGATGACACACTCGTGCATGCCCGTAAATATTCCACCAACAAGGTGTACAAACTGCCCGTTCTAACCAGAGTTGTGTGTCAGAATTCCACCATGTAGACATAGCACCCTGAAACCCTAAATCAAGAAGGTCACCATATCCAAGAGCTTCACGAAATCCACTCATCTGACATTCTGAACGAAGCGGCCCATTAATTTTTTCCCCATTATTCAAGATTTCATTGAAATCCCCAATAACAACCCAGGGTAAAAAATCAAGATCATTCAAATTCCATAACAGTTGCCATGACTGATCTCTTTCTGTCATCCTAGCATATCCATAGAAACCCGTTAGTCTCCAACATGGATCTCCAGGTCCTCCTACAATCTCCAAGTCGATATGGTGCACAGAGAAAGTCAAAACTTTCGCTTGTACATCACCAAACCTCCTGATAAACCATCAGTCAACACCTCCTTTGAGTGCGGAAATCCAATAGCCCGATGCAATTCACGGAAGTTAGCAAGAGTGCTGATCTTCGTCTCACAAAGAAAAATGATTTGAGGATGATTCTGAGAAACTAAATCCTTCAGCGCCCTCTTTGTCGTGTCATTGCAGATCCCTCGGCAATTCTAACTAAGTATCTCCATATCCATGGTAGATCAGATCTTGCTTTCTAGAACAGTTGAAAGTAAACCCTAGCAGAGGAGGCTAGGTTAAAAACCAGATGTTATTGTTCTTTGATTATATAAATAAAAATTAATTTATTTGAGAAACTAATATAATATTTTGAATTAAAACCCTAATATTACCCAAACGGAGGAAGAAAAGGAATTAAACTCTATAAATAAACAATCAAATCCCAAATCCCAATACTGATAACACGTACCAACAACTCCTACAATTGCAAGTAGCCAACATCCATTTTTGATGCAGCTTCTCAATTTGGATTCCATTTTATATTTGGTGCAACTTCTCATGTTCTTTATTTGTGTTACGGAGTCTACTTCTTTGTGTTCATAGATTCATATGAATATGAGTGTAATCAAACAAGAAGGATCATGAGATGTTTTGTCACCCCAGACTTGCGCATCAGAAAACTGATGCTTGGTGGTGATTGACTCTCTTTCTGATTCTTCTTTTTCTTTAAAGAAAAAGTGATAGTATCAAAAACCTCACTTGATCTAACTTGAAGGACTTCTAAGCTTTTCTCACCTCTTTGAACACAACACACACAATTTTAACCTCTTTGAACACAACACACACAATTGTAAATAAGACATATCCATATAGAGTGAAATTCTTGATTGTGACAATGAGAAAGAAACTAGCTTCAAAGAATACAAATCGGAATCTAAGTCATTTTCTAAAGCAAGTGATACCGGCGAAGGTTTGGTGATGGTGGCTTAATTAGTGGGATACCATGAAGAAAGTTTGAGGTTTGAAGCTACTATTAAATACCTGAACAATTTTTTTTATTTTTTTATTTTTTTTATCAAAAGACTGTTTTTCTTTTTACTTAGAGCATCTTGAGTCAAATTTTAGCTAAACTAGCTAAAAAGTCAATGGAAAATTATTTGTGGCCTCAATGAGGCCTAAGATTTATGGCCTCAATATTAGGTGTCATGTCATGTCACCTACACACATCACCTATTTGTCAAATCATGCCATGTAATTCTTGAGAAAAATACAATTTTAGCCTTTCAAAATCTAATGACTCCAAGTTATTTTGATTTTTTTTCTAAAAGAAAAAATTATTTTGTCTTTTTTTTTTCTTTTCATTACACTCATGCTTAGATTTAAATAACAATGTCAAGAATAGAAAAAATTTCATGTAATTCAATCAATAGATTTGCACATACATTTGATCAATAGATTTGCATAATACATGTATATGAGTTCAACCTTTGTTGCGTTTCTGTAAATTTTGAAAATATAATGTGAAAAATACATAGTTATATCATTATATATGTTCTTATGTTCATTCTCTTGTCTTTATGTAGCTAGGGTTTAAACGTTATATTTTAGTTTATTATTTTCTGTTTGTTTATTTTCCTTATGTTTAGATTGTAGATGATAATTAATGAATGCTACTAACATGATTTTTTTTTTCTTACCTCTTAATTTAGACATATGTATTTTCCAAATTCAATTTATTAATGCTATTTTTTGGATGAAATTAATCAATAAAGTTATTACCTATTTCTTGACACCTAATTCAATATATTTATGCTATTTGGAAAGAAAAATTATAGGAAAGAATTTAAATAAATGAAGAAAAATATTGATTTGTAGACATATCTCTTAAACTAATTAATGCATAATTAATAGTTGATTTTTTTTTTCGTCACCTAATTAAATTCATTAATGTAATTGATTCACCCCTAACATCTAAAAGGAAATATAAAAAGGTAAAGTTGGTGTTGCAATAGTATGATGTGGCAAGATATATTATGTGAAATTGAAAATAAAATTAGTATTTTCTTACATGGCATGCCACTTAGAATTTGAGGCCATAAATCTTAGGCCTCATTGAGGCCCTATATCATTGCCCAAAGTCAATTTAGCTAAAGTAGCTAAAAAGTCAATTTAGCTAGCTACTTTAGAATTACGTCTGCATCAATGCTCTCTATTTTAACTAGTTTTAAATTTATATTATTTTTAAATGAATATTAAATAGTTAAATGTATTTATAAATTACATAAAATAACTTAAAACGAATGTTTTAAATTATAGAAAGTCTCATCCCGCTCTCTATATTTAAGAGCGAGATAGCTAAAAGTTATAATAGAGAGTCACTTAGAGCATCTTTAACAGACTCTCTATTTTGACTCCTTAGCTATTTTAGAGAGCATATTTAGCTTTTTATATACTTGAGTAGCTGCACCAAACTCCTAAGTGGCTCTCTATTATAACTTTTAGCTATCTTGCTCCTAAATATAGAGAGCGAGATGAGGCTCTCTATAATTTAAAACATTCCTTTTAAGTTATTTTATGTAATTTATAAATACATTTAAACCATTTAATCTTCATTTAAAAATTAATATAAATTCAAAACTAGCTAAAATAGAGAGCATTGATGCAGACGTATTTCTAAAATGGCTAGCTAAAATGACTTTTTAGCTACTTTGGCTAAAATTTGACTCAAAAATGGCTAGCTTTGCTAAAGATGCTCTTAGGAGTCTGGTGCAGCTGCTAAAATAGATAAAAAGCTAAACATACTCTCCAAAATAGCTAAGGAGCCACAATAGAGAGTCTACTAAAGATACTCTTAAGAGAAATATAATTTTGCAAAGAACATATACCCATGTGGAAATGATAGGATGACAATATGGCATGCACCATGTCATTTGGGATCCTATTTTGGTATTAATTTTTGGGATCTCTAGTACATGCTAAGGACATAATTCATGCTTGAATTGACAGAAAACTAAAATTAAGAACAACAAGCTAGATAATATGGAGCCTTTTTATTCCCTTGTACACCACCAAAGCACTTAACAGAGACTCCTAGTTTCCTTGGTCTTTCTTTTCCTCTCCACCCTTCTGCTTATTAATCCAGTCCGAGAAAGCATCAATGGTACTCCTGTCAGCCCTATACTGTTTCTGGGTAAACTCTAGCAGAGTAGGCCAAGTAAAGTCCGGGTACAACCTCGGGTTATCAGCACTGATCAAAGTTGCTAGTGGAGTCACTACTCTGTCCTTGTTTGAATTCAGAAAGAAAGTAAGAGATTTTCTTACAGCTTTGTTGTTTACCACAGCCCTGTGCAAGCAGCTCTTGTAAATCCCATTGCTCAGAGCCTGCAAGTTCACGTCAGGAGGAAAGCGTACATTAATAAATCCCTATTTTTGTTCAACTCTAAAATGTACATCTGTAAATTAGAGGCCTAAGGAAATAGAGTGGAGCCTTAAAGTCGATCTCATCAGAGAAGTGACACTAATATTACCGAAGCCTATCCAGATGGTAACACCCAACCTACAGAGGTCCATAGACCTAATTGAGCCATTCCAAACAATAACCTGAACAATGTGGCTAAACTATATATATATATATATATATATATATATAGCACGACAAATTAGTTAGCTTGAAGAGTGATCCATACTGATTACTGCAGAACAAATTACGTACGTACGACTAATAATACCAAAGCCTAACTGCATAGAAAAATCGAACCTTAATAGATAACAACTGTTTAGTGGTCAAGGTGGAGGCAACATAGGTGCAATTAATGATACGAGTAGTACTAATTCCCCTACATGCTATTCCATTATGCAATATATTAATGAATAGAGTTAATTTACCATAAAAGTATCACCAATGTTGACAACGAAAGAACCAAGAACAGGAGTAACGGCGTGCCACTTCTCATCGAAAAACACTTCAAGGCCCCCTACTTGATCCTGATGAAGGATTGTCAAGGAAGTTGGATCACAGTGAGGCCCAGTTCCCAGTGTTAAATCTGGTCTTTGGCACATTGGATAGTAGTTCAACCTCATGATCGAATCGTTTCCTTCGTAGAACTCTTTCAAGTACTCCCGCCCAACTGCCAGGCTCAGTCCCAATAGCTCTAGTATCCCCTTGGATAGTTCGTTCATCACTTCGCAGTATTCTTGGTAAAACTTCCTAGAAAAAAAAAAATTGGATTTCGCGGATAATTAAGGTCTAAAAGTAAAGGATATCAAAGGTTAAAAATCACAGTAACATTGACAAAGTAGTAGGAGGTGGGATCACAATGTATTATTACCCCATTTCTCTGAAATCTTCACCCAACATATTCACAAAGTAGTCCTTGACGACTGTTGAGCTCTGGCTCTCAGCAGAGTACCTGAAAGAAAGTGTTTCTTTCCATGGAAGCTTGGAGTTAAACCTGCCGGTGAAGCTACTAGCATAACCGTAGCTCTCACCAACCTTCCTCTGAGCCCTTTGCTTCTCCGAGAGCTTCATCTCAAAGAACACGTCCATGTACTCGTGAGCTTTCGCAATGAGCTCCGGATCAACTCCGTGGTTCACAATGAGGAAGAATCCATGCTTCTTGCAGGCCTGGTCGACTATATGAATCGAGTTCGCGACGATGGCAGGGTCGCCGCTGATGAAGCCGTTGAGGTCGATGGCCGGAGCGAGAAGGTCCGACCAGTTGGGGCTCGGCTTCTCGTGTTCTGGCCATATGAACTGGGAAGGGATGTTGGATTGGTACCGAATGACTTGGGAGTCGAAAATCACAGGGGTTTGCTCAGGAGGAGCAGGCACCGGCATGGCTAAAATGGTTTAGGGTTCTGAGTTTTGCAAACAGGAGAGACTCAGAGGTAGAGCGAGAGATGGTTTGTTTCTGAAAAGGAGCCGGACTGCAAATTAAGCTTATAAAGAAGACGAGGGGGAAAGAAGAAAGCAGAGACTACGTTACAATTGTAGAACATGCATGATGGTATTTTACTCTTACATGTGTAGGATACGTTCGAGCCTTGCATTTACAAAATTTAATTGCAGTTTACATGCATTAATCACACACATACATGACAGGTTATGTAGGATGATGTCACGTGTGTTGCGAGTACTCAAATCATGTTTTTTTCTGAAACGTACTCAAATCATGTTTAACGCATACATAATTTGTAGGAACCCTGCCCGGAAAAGGATGGACAGGAACAAGGAGAATGGTCCATCACTGCAAATTAATTCACAGGAGGTTGATTCGACGGAAATTGTTTTTTTTCGGCGAAGATTCCATGAAAATTGTGGTGGTTGGGAATGGGGGCTGAAATGTACGGATTTGTTGGAAAGTGCTGAGCAATCTTTTATTCTTTAAAATTCACACTACATTTTTTAAAGTAAATTATCACATATGTATCATTATACTCAAGTCAGAATGAGTAATATATACTTTTCCGCAGCCATCTATAGATAGAACAAGAAATTGTGGTGGTACTTCGGTGATACATACAAGCGCGGACCTGTTCATAGGCCTAAAGCGGTCCAGATCCCCCTAGAATTTTTGGTATACTTCAATTTTAGTTACTTATTTACCTTATTAATATTAAAAATAGGCTTAATTTAAGTATTACACCCCCCAAAAACTTCTATAACCAATCAATTTGAATAATTAATCAATTATATTAAGAAACCAATAATTAAATTGGTCTTTATGTCTGAATAAGTAAAATAATGATTTGTTTTATTTGAAAAATAGAAATTAATTAATTTACCATGAAAAAGTAAAGTAATTGATGAATAAGTTATTACTTTCTTCACATGAACATTTGTAATCTTCATATGAGTTTAGGAGATGTATAAAATAGAATCTTGCTTGATTTGAAGATGAACATCTTTTATAAGGGAAATATACAAAACATTAATTTTTTGAAAACTTTTAATATTATATATTATATATGTCTGGACCCATCCAGATTTCAAATCCTGGTTCCGCCCTTGGATACATAGGGATATGTCCACTTATTGCAAATGCTTATTATACTATGATTAAGCATGTGCATAGACGTTAGAGTTTAAATCATCTTTTAAAATTCTTTGTCATTTGTATAGCATCTTAAAAAGTTTTCGTTTTTGGTTTGCGCTAAAGTCGTGGCTAAATGTAGCCTTTGAGTGGCTCATACCAAAGATGTGTGAATCGCTAGATGAGACCTATGTTAATCTTTATCTCCATGATGTGCAAGCGATCACTAGATCAACGAATGATTGTTACATGAAAATCAAATGAATTGTCCATGACTTGAAAATATGTGACAGATTTTTACCAGCAATTTTTTTTTTTTTTTAGAGGAGAGTTAACAAATAAATGATTTTACACCAAGAGAATATAGGAAAATCTGCAGTTTATGGTGTCACAAGATGCTGATCAGGGAGGGTATAGGATTAATGAAACCTGGGAGCACAAAGAGTATCTCCATACTTCTCATTACTGCATTATGGCCTATGCGCCTATGTGTGTGTATATATATGTGTGTGTTAATTAGCAGGCCCTGAGGGCTGTCAACTGAGGCATCTGCCTTAGGCCCAAAGCTGTCAGAGGGCCTCGGGAAATCTGAGTTTTAATATAGTTCATATATATATATATATATATATATATAGGGAAATTAGTCCGTACGGTACCTAAACTATTGCTCCTTATAAATTTTAGTACCTCACGTTTTAAAAATATCAAAACGATACCTGAAGTTCTGACTCCGACTGAATATTTGTACCTAGAGCTGTTAAGTCCGTTTACAAAAATTGACAGCTGAATGATGTTTTCGTCTTTTCATTTCTTAATACATTTAAATGTTTTCTATCTAATTAATTTTTTTCCTACTCTCTCGCTCTCATCCCCATTCAAACCCAGAAACATGTCATCAACAAATGGTGGAGGACGGGCGGCGAGTTCGGATTCGGGTGAAAGGATGATGTTTTTGGATTAAACTCCGGTGGTCGGGTCGGTGGAGGGCGGGATGGTCTCGGTGCCCTTGAGCCGGTCAGTGCTTCCGTCTTTGTAGAGTCGGAAGAGGGGGGGGGGGGAATTCGAAGGCTATTTCGTCGTTTGGGGTTGCTGGGGGCATTTTCGATGAGAAAGTGAAGAACTGGGTTGGAATTGATGAGAGCTTTCAGCTGTATTCAAATTTTCTTTATGAAAAACGATTGGATTGACACAAGAAACAATCCAGAACTCTTGAATGTATCATCTCTCATTTGCCCCTCAATCTCGGACCTGTAGCAACTACCAAAATTGCTTTGCCATTAATAAATCAACTTGTGGTTCAAGGGGATTGAAATTCATATCAAATTTATACTTGTTTCAGATGTCATCGGATCTTTGAACTTGTAATTGATCATAGACTTCTCAGAGAAACAGGGCCACAAACCAAACAAAACAGAATTAACAACCAGTCTATTTCCAGACTATGTCCTCAACTCCATTCAGTTTATTTTAGTTCAAGAACAAAACTTAAAAGATTGATTATAGAAGGTTATACCAAAATTCTCCTTGTCAGGGAAGACCTCAACCTGTTTGGGAAGAAAAGCCCCTCCGCTATCAACAAGATATACACATGGTAACTTGGATCGAGCGGCATTTTATTGCGCCCTGAGGTGTTTCTTAACAGCGATGGGATAATAAGTACCACCCTTTTTTTTTTTGGGTCTGGTTAGCAGTAGGATCATTGGCCACAAACATATAAAGCCTCCCATGGACAAGACCAATTCCAGTAATTATCCTAGCATATGGTTATTAATAAAACATCTAATAAACAATAAGATAGAATGTATGTTCCTGTCCGAAAACTAATCCGGTCCAATTGATTCGAAACCCATACATTCAAAAGATCAAAGCAATCTGATCAAGAGTGAAATGAATCAAAACCTAAGAAAACTCAAGGAAAGAAGTAGCAGGATCAAGCAATATATAAATCACTAGAACAAGAGTAAGAATCAGAGAGAAACCTTTTGGATGTGGGATTGGAGGTCGAAGATTAAGAGATCCATGGCCTTTAAATTTTGAGAAAAGAAAAAGAAGAAGAATTATCCCCAATATATATAAATAATAAACTTTCTTTTGCTTTTTTTGTTTTTTTTTAATTATATGAAGAAGAATAATTAAGATAGAAAAATAGAGTAAGGGTAAATTGATCATTTTATATTCAAAATATGCCAACTGACAGTTTCCGTAACGGAGCTAACTGTTACAGGTACCATTATTCAGTCGGTGTCAGAACCACATGTATTGTTATGATATTTTTTAAACTTGGGGTACTAAAATTTATAAGAAGTAATACTTCAGGTACTATACAGACCAGTGACGGATGTAGGGATTATACATGTGAGGGGGCAAAAAAATAAATTCAATACATAACAGAACTTCAATGAATGTACATATATCAATAACATTTCGTATGAATACTTTTTTACCATAAACCAATATCCATACACTCATAAAGCAAAATAAATAAAATTTTCAATCAAAAAATAAAAATTATGAATCAAATCATCTTTGATATAGCCAATCAATTAACTTACAAACTGTGATGAAAAAGAAGAAAATTAATCTTCATAGATTAGGTAATTATTATCTATGGAGAAACAAAGATTTTATTTCTTTGTTTAATATATATGAGCCATAAAGCATCGCTTTTAATTGATCCTACCGACTTTTGTATACAAGATCTTCACTATTGCTGTAGGGTGGGGGCAGTGATATGACTTTTTTTTTTTTTTAGTCAAATGGGCAATGATATGACTGGAACTCCAAATCAGTAATCAGTATCGAAATACAACGGCTGTGAAGCTTATATAACAGAAATAAAAAATCCACTGGGTGCAGGTGCCCTCACTGGGCCTTACGTACGTCCGCCAGTGATACAGACCAATTTCCCATATATATATATATATATAAACTTTGCACATGATTTCTGCGGTAGGCCAATAATTATTGAACTGTTGTGGAGAAACTGAATTTGAGAGGAATTCGCTGTGTATTCTCATTGATAATAGGGGCCTCTTTATATAGAGGATTACAATGCATAGAATCTCAATCATACAAGGAAAGTAATTCTACATTGATTAGGATTCTAGATCCTTCCAATTAAATCCTATTACCACTAGGTCAAGTAACCTAGAGTTTGGGCCAAACACAAATTAGGTTTTCCTTCAACACTCCCCCTTGTGTTGCCCAAACGCGGTGCTTCTCTCGTTGCCTCGTTAAAAACCTTGCCGAGTAACAAAAACCCAGTGGGACAAAAATAACCTCGGTCGAAGGGGAAAAAGAGCACAACACACCCTTCACGATTCGAGACGAACATGTAGGCATCTCCCCCTGATGTCTGCACCCCCCCCTGATGACTACGGTCATGGGAGTTTAGATAACTTCCGCAAGCCAATTCTTGCCACATGTTTCTCGAATGTGGATTTGGGCAATGACTTAGTAAATAAGTCTGCCACATTGTCCTCAGATCGAACTTGGTTCACTTTGATCTTGAGGAGCTTCTGTTGTTGCTGATTGTAGAAGAATTTAGGCGATATATGCTTGGTGTTGTCGCCTTTGATGTAGCCTTGCTTCATTTGTTCAATGCAAGCAGCATTATCCTCATAAATGCTCGTTGGCTCATCTGTGGTAGACTTCAAACCACAATTGTTTCGAACATGCGTAACTATGGATCGAAGCCATATACATTCACGGACTGCTTCGTGAAGAGCAATAATCTCTGCATGATTCGAAGAAGTAGCGACTAAAGTCTGCTTCGTAGACCTCCAAGATATCGCGGTCTTTCCCATAGTGAAAACATAACCAGTTTGGGAGCGACCTTTGTGTGGGTCAGAGAGGTACCCAGCATCAGCAAAACCTTCCAAAACACATATATCGTTTTGGATTGGGGATAGGGAACGCGGTCCACCATGTGTGGCATCCCTGGCACTTGATGGGTCCGAATCCATCATCTCTCTATAGGGATAGAACAAGCCCATATCGATCGTACCACTTAGGTATCGAAAGATATCTTTAACACCAGTCCAATGGCGTCGTGTTGGCGCAGAGCTATATCTATCTAGCAAGTTCACTGCGAACGAGATATCCGGTCTTGTGCATTGTGCCAAGTACAATAATGCGCCTATTGCACTTAGGTAGGGCACTTCCGCCTCTAGCACATCTTCATCGTCATCTTTTGGACGAAATTGGTCCTTCTTTGGATCAAGACTACGGACGACCATTGGGGTGCTTGAAGGCTTAATCTTGTCAGTATTGAAACGCCTAAGCATCTTTTGGGTATAAGCTGATTGGTGAATCAGAATACCATCTTTACGGTGCTCAAGTTCCAAACCGAGGCAAAACCGTGTTTTCCCAAGATCTTTCATCTCAAACTCGGATTTCAAGTGTTCAGCGGTCTCCCTTAACTCTTTAAGGGTGCCAATTATGTTCATGTCATCAACATAAACCGCTACTATTGCAAATCCGGAACTTGTCCTTTTTATGAACACACATGGGCATAGTTCATTGTTGACATATCCCTTTCCAATCAAGTAGTCACTTAGACGGTTATACCACATCCGTCCGGATTGTTTCAATCCATATAGTGAGCGTTTCAATCTAATCGCAAACGCACCCGTGGTTTAGAGCCACTTGATTTGGGTAACTGAATTCCATCTGGAATCTTCATGTATATCTCTGTATCTAGATCCCCATATAGATACGCAGTAACCACATCCATAAGCTGCATATTCAGTTTTTCGGAAACTACCAAACTGACAAGGTAGCGGAACGTAATAACGTCCATTACGGGAGAATAGGTCTCTTCGTAGTCGATTCCAGGGCGTTGTGAGAAGCCTTGCGCCACAAGGCGAGCTTTGTACCTTACAATCTCGTTTTTCTCATTACGCTTTCTAACGAATACCCATTTATGACCAACTGGTTTGGTGTTGGGCGGTATTGGCACAACTGGTCCGAATACCTTTCTTTTCGCTAGAGAATCAAGTTCTGCCTGAATCGCATCTTTCCACTTTGGCCAATCGGCTCTACGCTGGCATTCAGCAACGGAGCGTGGTTCGATGTCATCGGTCTCAATAATCTCACGCGCCACTGAATACGCGAATACATCATCGATGATGACGGAGTTTCTTTCCCACGTCCCAAGTACACTAGTGTAATTAACAGAGATCTCTACGTTCTCAGGGATAGGTTCTGACATTGAGGCGTCCCCCAATGATGTCTCTTGGACATAACCATAATCCGGAACATTCTCATGGGACGGATTTTGAGTATCGATGATCAAAGGATTTGTTTGTGCCTCATTCGCCTTCTTTCTAGGGCGAGTATCCTTCGAACCAATTGGTCTACCGCGCTTTCTTGCGGGACCTGCGGCCATAGATGCCACATCATTGCTATGTTGGGCAATGGCGCCATCTCCTGATGTGACAGGAGTGGCGTGATGTCCAGTATTTGAGACATCGATCCTTGCAGGCACGTTTGCAGCAGGTATGTGTGATCTTGTCACTTTGGCAACATCAGAAAACGCATCAGGTAGAGTGTCTGCTACGTTCTGGAGCTCGATTATTCTTCGCACTTCAAGTTCGGACTGTGCGGTACGGGGATCGAGATGAGACATAGTGGGGACAGACCACGACAATTCTCGTTCCTGTTGAACATCTATGTTCTTATCTCCCCCTAACGACGGGAAGACTGTCTCATCAAAGTGACAATCCGCAAATCTAGCGGTAAAGAGATCGCCTGTCAAGGGTTCAAGGTAGCGGACGATTGTTGGAGATTCATATCCAACATAAATGCCCATTCGTCGTTGTGGACCCATCTTAGTACGCTGTGGCGGCGTAATAGGCACATAAATGGCACACCCAAAAATGCGTAAATGCGAGATATCGGGCTCGAATCCAGTCACTAGCTGTAACGCAGAGTAAGATTGGGTTGCAGTGGGTCGTAGACGAATGAGAGTCGCTGCATGCAATATTGCATATCCCCAAGCAGAAACAGGGAGATTGGTGCGCATAACCAATGTCCGGGCTATCATCTGTAGTCGTTTGATAGCGGCTTCTGCGAGACCGTTTTGGGTATGAACATGGGGAACTGGATGTTCTATATCAATCCCCAGTGACATGCAATAGTCATCGAAAGTTTTCGATGTAAACTCCCCAGCATTATCAAGTCGAATTGACTTAATAGGGTGGTCCGGGTAGTGAGCCCGTAGACGAATAATCTGGGCGAGGAGTTTTGCATAAGCAGCATTCCGAGTGGACAGTAGCGCGACATGTGACCAGCGTGTCGACGCATCAACCAATACCATAAAGTATTTAAAAGGTCCGCATGATGGTTGAATTGGTCCACAGATATCCCCTTGGATTCTTTGTAAGAACGGAATAAGTATTTTGGGATCCTTTGCGTAGGACGGTCTCGGTCCTAATTTCCCGAAGGAACAGGCTTTACAGAAAGAGCGAGGGGCCTTAGAAGCAACCAATGAGGATTTTGGTTGGGCCGGAGCGTCCGTAGCGCTATTAGAAGCAAAGTGTGTGACTACATCTCCCATTATGGCGTTAGAGCCATGGAAAGTGGTGTGTGTAGCGTCATGGCTACTGGGAGGAACAACCATGGTGTCATGCTCATGGTTGGCGCCAGTAATGGCGTCATCACTTGGGACGTGGGCGGCCTTATGGCGCCCCAAGACAGCTGCAGTTCCAGAGGCTGCAATGGTTGCGGTCTTGCTAAGTCCTGGAATCAATTTTCGATTCTTGCTTCTTCTCACTCTGAAGAATGGATGTCCGTGTGAAGTCTTTAGTATACGGAGCATCATATCACGACCAGGATGTCCTAGTCGGTCATGCCAAAGCCAATATGTGTCTGAATCCAAGAGATCTTCTCTTATGATATTATTGGATTCAATAGGTCGAATTGTAGTGACATAAAGTCCACTAGATTGACACATAAGCTTCTCTAAGATGCGCTTTCGTCCGCAATCATTAGAGGTAATGCAAAGGAATTCTATTCCGTTCTCATTATGCGTTTCCGCATGGAATCCGTTGGCTCTAATATCTTTAAAACTCAATAAGGTCCGATTTGCCTTAGGAGCGTAGAGAGCTTCAGTGACTTTGATCAAGGTGCCATTGGGCAAAAGGAATTGGGCCATTCCATGTCCTTGAATTAAACTTGATGGCCCAGCCATCGTAGTCACAGATGAATATGTAGGCAACATCTCTAAAAATAATTGCCTATGTCGTAGAATGGTGTGCGTAGTCGCACTATCCGCAAGACATTGAAGTTCATCCATTCCTAAAAACAAAGAGCTCGTAATTAAAAAGGAGTTATAAAGAAAAGAACTCAACTTTTATTAATAAGCCAAACGGAATTACATCATCGTTTCTCATAACCAAAGTAAATCTAATCCAATAAACTAGTTAATGCAAAACAATGGTAGTGGCCCATCTTCTTTCGATAATTTCAATGTAAACGTGACCAGTTAAGTAGAGAGATGTCGGTGGAGCAAAACTCGCTTAAGAACCACTTATCTCAAAACCTTTCTAGACATCACTTTTACATTAAGTACGCCTACTTTGAAGAAAGACTAGTATCATTGGCATCTACTACAAAAATAATATGGCAATTGCCTACATCTCTTGGAAAATAAAAAGACTTAATCAAAATCGCCAGTTTCTGGTTCTTGATCCTTGTAGTCTTCTACCCTTAGATCGAGATCTCCATCTTGATCTTCTTGTTCCATGTAATGTGCCTCCCTTGCTTCACGATACATTTTGTATGCGTTGGCAACATTCTGGGATGCAGTACACTTCTTTGCCCAATGTCCATTTAATCCACATCTGAGACAAGCATCATTATGGCCAGATTCCCTTGATCGAGACGCTCTAGGGGCGTTTGGTAGACGGTTATTTCCTTTGGTGGCGTTATTACCATAACCGGAGGCTTGACCTCTCTCTCTCTTCACACGTTTACCTCCACGGTTCCGTGCACGCCTATCTTGGCGATTTCCTTCCTCTTTAGGGCGAGAATATGGACCAGAACGTCCAGAATTATCCCTACTCTTAGGGTTTCGCTCCTTGCGTCCTCCCTTGGGGGCGCGACTATAATTAGACTCCGGAATTGACTTGGTTCCCACGGGTCTGGAGTTATAGTTCTTCACAAGTATGTTGTCGTGCTTTTCAGCTACGTTCATGGCACCAATTAGCTCATGAAATCTTGTGATGCGTCTAGCATTGACATCAATCCGATAGTTTTTGGCTATCATCAACGCAGAGACGGGGAAGGTGGAGAGAGTTTTCTCGATCAACATCGTATCAGTGATGTCTTGTCCACAAAATTCCATCATAGACTTGATACGGAGTGCTTCCGAATTGTAGTCAAGTACAGACTTGAAATCACAGAAGCGAAGGCTATGCCATTTCACTTCTAAGTCTGGAAGCAGGGAATCACGGACGTTGCCAAAGCGCTGCTCGAGTTCCACCCATAGCCTTCTTGGGTCTTCCTCATTGAGGTACTCATTTTGGAGCGCGTCATTCATGTGTCTTGTCATGAGAATGATGGCTTTTGCTTCGTTAGCCTCTCTCGTAGCTCTATTTGCTTCAAAAGCAGCAGCTTGTTGAGGAGTAAGCACGTCCTGACTTGGCTCTTGGATCGTACTCAGGATCCCATCAGCCTTAAGATGCTGGCGCACATCACGGACCCACTTATGGTATCCTGCGCCTGTTGTCTCAAGTGGAGTGAAGCTCAACTTGTTCAGGTTGCTCATCCTGAAAAACAACAAGAAAATAGGGTTAGTTTCGGAGCGTAGAATGCTACCACGAAAAACTATATAATTTCTGAGCGTAGTCGCTTCCAAGAAATTAGGGATTTTCTGAGCGTAGTCGCTTCCAAGAAAATCCAATTCCAAGAGGGGTTTTGGATTAGATCGAAACGACGATATATGTGGTCGATCGTTTTCTTCTCAACAAACTCTAAGTTTGGAGGACTCTACAAGCTCCAAGCTTGGAGTGAGCACGAACCCCCACAGTTCGGCTATTGGTCTCCCCTATGAAGAAGAAAGGGGGGTAGAAGAAGGGATGTTGGAAGTCCCCGAGAAAAGAAGAAGAAATTATAAAAAAAAACTTCAAAAACGGGAACTCTTAGAAAAATTTACCTTAAAAGATGGTCGGAAAAATCGTCGCCGGAAGTTACTGTAGCGGCCGGAAGTTACTGTAGCGGCGGAAGTTACTGTAGCTGCCGGAGTTACTGTAGATGGCCGGAAAAAGTCGCCGGAAAAGTCACCGGAAAAGTGTCCGGAAGTTGGCCGGAAAAGTGGCCGGAAGTTGGCCGGAAAAGTGGCCGGAAGTCGGCCGGAAAAGTTGCCGGCGGTGGTTGACCGGAGGGTTGACCGGCGTTGACTGTGGTTGACCGGTCTGCTTACGTGGCACAGGTGGCTGACGTGGCTGCTGACTGGATGTCTGCGTGGCTTGCTGACGTGGCAGTTTTCTGGCGGCTCGGTGGCTTGCGGCTTGCGGCTTGGCTTGGGCTCTGCTTGCACGTGGGCTTCGCTGGGCTTGGGCTGCAGGCGGGCTTGGGCTCGGTTCTGCTTCTCCCCTTTTTTTTTTTTTTTTTTTTTTTTTTTTCTGCCGGTTCGGTGTGAAGATTTTCTGGTGGCCGGTTCGGACGATTCTAGGCCGGTTCCGGTGGAGGATTTTCCGGTTCCGGGTTTCTGGGATGGAGGTGCTGCAGGGATACCAGTATGGCTGCAGGGGGTGGTGAGGAAAGCTTTGAACCGGGTAGGGTAACTTTGGCTTCTTCCGGTGGCCGGTTCGGTGGTTCGCCGGTCGGTTCTGGGGATGGGGCCGCCGGTTTCGGACTCCTGGAGTCGAGATCTTCGAGTTGGGCGGCTGAGGTTTCTGGGATTTGAAGGTTGCGAATTTAGGGTTTCAGGGTTAGGGCTCGTGCTGATAACGTGTTGTGGAGAAACTGAATTTGAGAGGAATTCGCTGTGTATTCTCATTGATAATAGGGGCCTCTTTATATAGAGGATTACAATGCATAGAATCTCAATCATACAAGGAAAGTAATTCTACATTGATTAGGATTCTAGATCCTTCCAATTAAATCCTATTACCACTAGGTCAAGTAACCTAGAGTTTGGGCCAAACACAAATTAGGTTTTCCTTCAACATGAACCACCACAAATGATTTTTTTTTGTTTTTTTTTTTGTATGCCTTTAAGACTCTTTTTAGATATGTGTATCATATTTTTTCTTCTATTTGTATGTTTTACTCTTTAGGTTTAGAATTTTTTTTTCTGTTATAAATCTATAATTTTTTTTTAATCAAACCCAAAATGGGTGTCAATATATTGCATCACAAGCCAATAAGTTGGGCATACCCTTCCGCCGTAGACAAGAAGTTAGTGATAGTACCCAGAATGGTACATAACTATAGACCCACTTATTAGACAACTAAGTACGTAGATATAACGAGAATCCTCTCTCGGTACTATTTCAGAGGTGCTAGAGATACATAGAATGCACAAAAGTGCATAAGTTACAAATTGTTATAAATCTACAATCAGTAACATACTAACATGAACTATATATATAATTTTTTTTTTTTGCTGATATTATTTTTATTCTAATTAAGTTTGCCAAATTTTTTTTTTTAATTGTTCGCCTCAGGTATTTTGAATCGCAGGACTGGCCCCATATATACTATACTCTATATGTACGAACTTTTTATATGTCGAATCACCTTTCTATAAGTCCAATCATCAATATAACCCTTGAACTTGTATGGCTGCCATTTGAACTTGATACTATTGTGTCAAGTTGAAGCAAGTCTGAATCTAGAGTGCTTTTTATGTTACTAGATTTAGGCAGTCGATAATAACTCCTAGATGCCATATAAGGATAATAATGATTGTAGATGCCATATAAGGATATTATTTTAGATGCTATATAAGGATAATAATTATTGTAGATGCCATATATAAGGCTGGGAATGGGGCAAAATGTAAGGGTGTAGGTTGGAAAGTGTTTTACAATATTTTCTTTTTGATTGTACTGTCTGTAAGACGTTTGAAATAGCATTTATACAGCTCCTTAAGTTTTTTCTTTGGTTTTTAGGGATATTTAGAGAAACAATTTATGAGATATAATTTATAAAATTTTGCTAGTGCTGTTCTTATTTTTTTTTTTCTTTTTTATAAGGGTAATAGCGATTTTCATTAATATAAAAATAAAACCAGAATGATCATTATATATCCTTCCGCTACTATGTACAGATAGACAAAAAGTTGTGGTAAAGAAGTATCATAGTGATATATAACCATATAGGATAAAACTATTCATTTGACATGTCATACTCACTTATTCAAATTAAGCATATTCAACTATAAACTAGCAACACATAGTAATAGGCTAAGTCTAAATAGAAAACTATAGTAAAAAAAAAGGGTACACACATAGTAATAGGCTAAGTCTAAATAGAAAACTATAGTAAAAAAAAAATGGGTACAAACACCCAGTAGCCCTTCTGAACCCATGAAAGACTACGCCCAAAAGCTAATTTCAAGGCTAACAGCCCCAAAAGCCCATCAAGGACCCACGCTGACCCATCTGCAGGCAGCTTCACTACCCCCTTCTCAATCGAGAACTGGGTTCAAAGCCCCTTTTGTGAACACCCAAGACGAGGGCACCCACAGACAATTATGGACCACCATCAGCTTTGGCATCTGCTGTAATTCTTGCAACGTCGCTGACACCACCATAAGCCTTGACGAACTAACACTCAACCAAGCCCCCTTCAACCAAGGACCAAAATATCGAGTTTTGAGGAAATATCGATGGTCCCGAAAACGGAAATTTCGATGGAAATATCGAGAATATATCGATTTCGGTAAATAATCAAGAAAAATGATGGAAATTTGAAGAAAATCATGGAAATTTTAAGTGAAACTTTTAGATATGTTTATTTTATCAATTGACTACTATATATAGAAAGAAAACCTTGAATAAACCTTGTTATATAGTAATTTGTAATAATTTAAAATGAAACGGTAAATGCTGAATCGCCGATAACTCTTAAATTTTTTGAAATAAACATCTAATTGTTTTTTTTTTTTTTATGGCTAGAATCTCAATGGGAGGCCAGACCATCACGCCTTATATATATATATATATATATTTTTGTACATATCATACATTACATCTTAAATTACATGAGTAACTTAGAACCACGTAGAAGACCTATGAGGTACAAGGTATGAAGATTATTTGGTGCAAGGTATGAAGATGATTTTGAACTATTTATAGAAGTTATAATTTGAAATGTTGTTGTAAAATTTTTGAACATTTAATAAAAGAAAATTCAATATAGTAATTAAGTGTTTCAAGTTAATTATTGATCGGACGTGTATCTAAGTTTTCAGATTCGTAGGCGAATGAATGAATATATATTAGAATGTTATGATTAATGTGATGACCTGGATTTTCGTTATGTAATTTTGGTAATTAATAATGGACCAGTTGTACGAATAATTGTTATTATGCTTTATTCGTAGGTTGTATGTGGAGTGGAATGATTTTCATACGTATAAATATTTGAATTTCACAGTTTAGGGGGTCGTGTGAAGTTTAACTTTTTATATGTTGGGATTCTCGGAAAACTTCCTTCATGAAAGTCGTAGAGTGCGTCGATACGAGTTCGTGGACATGCGGAACGTGTAAATCGGAGTTCGTTTGAGGAAGTTATGGCTATTGGGAAAAGTTTCCGTTTTAGTATATAAAGGAAAAATCAGAAAATATTTTCATTTTCCCATTTTCCTTTTCCGGAAACCATACCCTCTCTCTCTTCTCTCTCGTCCGCGCCCTCAGAGTCGAAGATTTTCGACTGACCCGACCCGAACCCGGCATTCCGACCCGACTTTTCCGGCGAGCTTCGGCCACCTCCGGCGACGAAACTTTCCAGACAGGATCGCCTCCGTCGTCTGGTCGTCCCTCTGGTGTTCTCTAGCACCAATTCTCCTCCACAGCGGCGCTGCAAGGTGGTGCAGCTTGGTGTTTTCGGACCCGACCAGAAAACACAGCTCCGACGTCGGCAAGGCTCCGAGTTCTCTTGGTTGAGCTCAGAGCAGCCTCGCCGATCGATCCTTGGTGGTTGTTTGGATCGATTCACGTGAAACTTCGATCAACTTAGTTGGGATTACTGTTCACGGCTTGTGAGGTACTTGACGAAGTATTTGGACGGTTATTCTGTAGTTTGACTACTTATTCTGCATTGAAGACGCACCAGGAGTTTCAAGGTGAGTAAATCTCACAAGGACCTTTATGAACAGAAGTACCATTATTGTTTTGGCGTTAATTATTTAACTGCAAACTATAGTTGGTATTAGCAGGCATTCCTGAGCGAATGACTACATATATATATTTAGATGAAATATATGTATATCCTTGTGGATGATTGTGATGAATGATAATATGCATGATGGTGTTCATATTATTGTTGAATGCGACTTTTCAGGAAACAATATTGTAGAAAAGATGTTTTCTATTGTTTGAAAAGTATTGAGCTTGATGTTACATTCTTGAGTCAAGCGTGACTCATTTTAGATGTATTGGTCTTTGTACCATGCGTCACAGATGGTGAGCAGAGATAAGGAAAGCCGAAATTAGATAGTTGTAACGTTTTTAGGTCAGATGTGACTTACTTAACGTTGACCTTAAGACCAGATAGGGTCTAAGAAGATCTTATGTCACAGATGGTGATAGATCACAGATAGTGACAGGTTGCAGACGGTAACCTTGATGTTTGATTTCGAGACCAGATGAGGTCTGAAGAACATGCGTCACAGATGGTGAGCAGAGATAAGGAAAGCCGAAATTAGATAGTTGTAACGTTTTTAGGTCAGATGTGACTTACTTAACGTTGACCTTAAGACCAGATAGGGTCTAAGAAGATCTTATGTCACAGTTGGTGATAAATCATAGATAGTAACAGGTTGCAGACGGTAACCTTGATGTTTGACATCATGACCAGATGGGGTCTGAAGATCATGAGTCACAGATGGTGACAGATGATGATCAATGGTTGAGCTGAGACCAGATGGGGTCTAAAGATTATAGGTCACAGATGGTGACAGGTTGCAGATGGCGACCTTGATGTTGATTTCCTGACTAGACGGAGTCTGAAATCATATGTCACAGATGGTGATAGATCACAGATGGTGATCAAGGCAGGAAATAGGTAATCACGTCCTGGTTAGGACGAGTGATTACAATTTCAATAGAGTTCTAGTTTATCTGCCATGATGGCTTATAGGAGTAACGGTCAAGGTTGCTTGAGACTCATAGGTATGCAGCTTAAAGGAGAGTTCAGATGGTATTCTTCTTTAATTGTCTAGATGAGACTTGAATTGCTACTTGATGGTTAAGTTAGCAAATAGGGCATGGTCATAGCGGTGACTCATGTTGTCCTTTCTGTGGAAAGGATATAGAATGTTAGAAGGATTCATGGCTGCATGTTTCCTTAAGTAGATTGATGTGAGTTGTTGATTGATGTTCATGAGTTACTCATACGAGCTTGAAGAAGCTTACCGGGTTTGTTGTTTGGCAACCCCGGTGCACCATTGTAAATGGTGTAGGGGCTAATCCTGCAGGTCAGGAAAATCGTGGCTGAAGCTGAAGGAGCTTGTTGGCAGCAGAACGGGTAGGAAGCAATTTTTGTTGGCTTTGCCAGTATATGACTTCCACTATGCAGTAAGCTCTGAGGAGCATTTACGTTTTATTTTGGGATGACAATTTAAATTCGTAAATTTGTGTAATATATAACTCTGTGGAGCGAGTGTATATTAACTTGGATGGTTCAGTGTATCAGTAAGTACTTGTTTTAAGGGAAAGATGTTCCAGGTATTTGTATTGATGACTGAATATTCACGCATGTATAATTATGAGATTATACATATCGATTTTTATTGTTGTAAAAATCAGGGGTGTGACAATTAATACATAAAAGGTATGTGCAGCAGAGTTAGCAAACCCTCTCAAAGGGTAGTGGGATGACCAAAGTTCCATCCTTGGTGTTGTTGTAGGTTTTATGGAATGTATGGGGAAATATAAAAAATTTCGGGAAATATCGGAAATATCGAGAAATATCTAAAATTTCGACCGAAATTGGCATGGTATGCTATGGATATATCGGGCCTAAAAAAACAACGAAATTTTCGGCGAAATTTCACCGATTTTTTCAATTTTTCAGTCCTTGCCTTCAACTCTCTCGTAGTTTGAATCAAGCTCGAGGCCCTTCCTGTAAGGCAAAGCAGCATCTTCGAAGTCTCCCCATCCATGTTTGGTGGCTTCCAGGGAATTGTAGCCTCTACCCAATTGGGTCTCAGTTGAAGGTGACAAAGCATTAGTGAATAGGAGGCATGCCTGGTAGATGGTCCGTGTGAGATTGATGACCTCGCTGACGAAGACACTAGCAAAGTCCTTTTTCTTGGTTGTGGCTTCATCAGCCATAACTGATTGGAAGTTAGAGAGCCGTATTTGTAGATGAGTTTGATTGATTAATGGATCAGATTGCTGAAGAGATCCAGGCTGATCGGAATGAGATTGCATTAAGCTGTCCACACCACCACCAAAACTGATCTGGATCAAATTGACCAAGTGATTTAGGCTTTCAACATCCACTGTAGAACAATGACTTAAAAGAAATTTTACTGAAAATTTGGCAGAACTTTCTTTAAAAATGGAATACCCAAACTTGTAAAACAAACTCAACACTGCTATTACCCAAATTCAACCTCTAACTCTTAAAGCCTACATGCTCCCATAATAACAACCAACTCCAACTAAAATTCATATTGTTTGCAGCATGGGTTTACGTGTCGGGCTTCGCGGGCCAGGCCGGGTTTTAAATCCCTAAACCAATCTAGGCCCTTTACCCAGATCGGGTTCTTATCTATCGGGCTTGCGGGCCTCCATCGGCCCATTTGATCAGCGGGACAAGTGATGAGGCCTAAATGTAGCATCTTTTTTAGTTAAAGAAAAATTAAAAAAGGTAGCGAACACTCTTCAAAAATCATAAGATGCGTAAACTCTAGTTGGCCAATTTTGATACGTTTTCTTATTAAGTTATGTTTTCTTAATAAATTATGTTAGTCAATGACGAATTTCAAAAGCACTCAATAGGAAACCAATACCAAAGTAATGTATAGATATGCAAAAAATATATAAAATTTTGTAAAAACCAGATACCATACTAGTTTGACTATTAAAGTCCATTGTTTTCATAATCCAACATAAAAAGGACAAGAGACCTTTCTGTACCAAATTTGCTTTTATTAGATCAATCCCATTGGCTTATAAATCAAAACCTAGTGACGGACAATTTGATATGCACAAAACCGGATAATGGTTTGATATATTATGTATTAAAGCCCATTGTTTTCACAATCCCACATGAAAAAGATAAGAAACCGTTCCATATTCGCGAAGTTTACTCTCTTAAAAATCCTCCCAATCGACCTATAAATCGAAATCCAAACATTCACAGTTAGATGTGCACAAATCTTTGATCATCTTTGACTTATTGTTTACTTTTCAGGTTTTGTGAATCACAAAGAGTATAATAGCTTTCGACATGTTTGACAACAAAGATGAAGAGAAAGATCATGCTATCACTGAAGAGGGAAACGAGGCATCTTCACAACTTATCGAATCCATGATTTACCAAAGGTACGATGATATCTATCGATAACTCTTCAATCATCATTCATTCAAATAATTTATTTGTCTGAATGCATGATAGATTTCATCATCTCGATTTCCTAAAATTATATGTATAGTCTACAGATAGAACTACAAATCATTTCTTAATTTAGTTATATTATAATCACAAGTCATCTATTAAGAATATTTTTTTTTTCCAATACTGCACCCCATTAATCTAAGATATAGATCATCGCTAAATATATTTAAAATTTTGAACAAGGAAGATTTACCTTACAACAAGTAGCTTAGGAATCCCACTAGTAGATCT
Organism: Rosa lucieae; assembly: GCA_024704745.1. Classification (NCBI taxonomy): domain Eukaryota; kingdom Viridiplantae; phylum Streptophyta; class Magnoliopsida; order Rosales; family Rosaceae; genus Rosa; species Rosa lucieae. The sequence goes on from CM045492.1 coordinate 46,308,477, forward strand.
GCCTGGAAGCATCAATAACGTGCGCACGCACAGAAGTTCATATGCTAATGAGCTACCTGAAAGTAGAGTAGGTAAAGACTTTTTTAGGAAAACCCTTGTTATTAATGTGCATCTAGCCACACAACTCTAACAACACCTATCGTCCAATAGAAATGGGGCATGCAAGGAGTGTCGCTTATTGCTGCTTACAGAGCCTAAATAGGTTTTGTAGTAGCACTTGAGATCTAAGACTCTCTTTTAAAACTACCACTTTCTTCCGGAAACCTCTTCAGGAAGTTGGAGGCTAGGAACTAAATGATAGAAGTAAACTTATTCAACAACAGTTAATTATGATTTCACCTATGTCTAACTACTTGCATGAGCAGGATCTTCAAGTCAGAAAGGAACTTCTGAAACTTTATAAAGATGAGGAATTGTTTTGGGGCCCAGAAGGCTAAAGCTAATTGGCTCAAATTAGGAGACAAGAATACTAGATTCTTCCAAGCTCAGCCAATATCAGGAAGAAATCTAACCTGATAACAAGAATTCAAGATGGTTCTGGAAATTGGGCAACCATAGACCATGAAATTATTGATATTCTAATCCATGATTTTAAAAAGAGATTTCATCTTGATAATGCCCCTAATAGGGATTCCTTAAATGATTTTATTGCCATTATACAGCCATGTATTAATCATTCTGATAATGAGCTTTTGAACAAACAGGTTACAGATGAGAAAGTTCTAGAAGCTGTTAAGCTATTGGACCACTTAAAGCACCCAACCCAAATGGGCTGCATGCCGCCTTCTATCAAAATTGCTGGAGTGAAGTTAAGGATACAATTATTCCCATGATCAAAGGTATTTTTACTGGTAGTAGTTCTCTACACCTAATTAACCATATTCATATTGATCCAAACCCCAAGTTGATAATCCTACTAAGATAAATGATTTTAGGCCTATAAACCTCTGTAATGTCTCTTATAAAATTATCACCAAAATTCTTGTTAAAAGGTTAAGGCCTCTGCTAGAAAAATGTATCTCCAAAAATCAAGGAGCTTTTGCTCCCGGAAGGACCATCCAGGATAATATCTTGATTGCACATGAAATCTTCTCGGATTTCTAGAAAAAGAAAGGAAGATCTGGTGCTGTAGCACTCAAGTTGGACCTCGAAAAAGCTTATGATTTCCTAAACTGGGATTAGATCTCCCAATGCCTCAAGAGGTTTGGTTTTCATGATACTTGGACTAAGCTTGTTTTAAATTGTATTTCTTCTACTTCTTTCTCGATTATAGTTAATGGCAATCCTTCTGGTTGGTTCAAACCAGCTAGATGTATCAAACAAGGTGACCCTCTCTCTCCATACATTTTTATTTTAGTTATGGAGCCTTTAATAAGGCACCTAAATGCTCTAGCTATCAACCATAAGTCACAAGTTGGCCTTCTATCTTCACCTTGTGGTTTTAAAATTTCTAACCTCTTGTTTGCTGATGATTGTTTAATTTTTGCTAAGGCTACTAAGAAAGGTGCAACTATTTCTAAAATCCTTGACCTCTTTGCTGCTGTTTCAGGAAAAAAAAAAATCAATTATCATAAATATTCTCTCTATTTCTATCCAAATGTCAGTTCTAGTCTCAAAAATGATATTGTAAATATTTTGAACATCCAGCAGAAGGCTACAATAGGTAAGTATTTGGGTATCCATATTGTTATTTTTTGGATGGCCCCTATAAATGTAAAAGAACTCTTACTTAAATTGTCTAATAAGCTATCTGGCTGGAAGAAATGAACCCTCTCAAGGGCAGGAAGGTTAACCCTTATTAACTCTAATATTGCTAGTATGCCCAATCATATTATATCTTGCTTCAAATGTCCAAAGAAGTTGACTAACAATATTGATAAACAGGCTAGATCCTTTTTTTTGGGGCTGAAACATGAAATGTGCTCCTGTTGCTTGGGAGCAGGTATGCCAACCCAAGTCAACAGGTGACTTAGGCATTAGACCTTTAGCTTTTTTCAATAATGCATCTATAGCTAAGTTAGCTTGGAATTGTTATAACAAGGATAATTAGGTATCTAAGAAAGGGTTTTTTTTTTCCCAGGCCGGCCAAGAAGAAACAGAAGAACTCTATTGCTTGGATGGTGTAGTGGATGCAAGAGACTTGATCATGAAAGGAATGAGGTGGATTGTAGGAAATGGTAAGAATATAAAGTTATGGACATTTAATTGGGCTTTTGATTGTTATTTACTTGATTTCAATCCTGATGATAGAAGGAATATGATTAATTTAGAAGAGTCGGTGGCTGAGTATAGTATTAATGGTAAATGGGACAGGGCAAAGCTAGCTTATGTTCTAGATCCTAATATTGTGAACCAGATTCTTGGCATTCCTTTACCTGTTCGTGAACAGGAAGATGAATATATTTGGGGTCCCACCTCGAATGGTAGATTCTCTATTAAATCTGCTACATGGTTGCAATATGATCATCTTCATAAGCATAACCAGTCCAAGTTGATAAATAAGCTCTGGAAGCTTAATGTGTTAACTCAAACAATTGTACTAAACTAAATTGACACACAAAGTACATAGATAGAACATCGTTACTGTAAAGCATTCAAACCACATATACAACAATGTAAACATATGAAGTGTTCTTGTCGAGTCAACATACCTGAAGAGGCCATTGAACTTCAAACACAAGTCTTTTGCACTGCTCACTAACCAAACTCTCTATGGGACAAGTATGTGTGTAGATGATGATAGTGAGAGTGTAGGGACCGGGTTTATATATGATTCATTCGAGGCTTGGCTCCCTCCCATAAAGGAAACCACTCAATGTTGAATCACGTAATTTCAGGCGTACATCATTATCACTTGGTTTGGTTTCCAAGTTTTTTATCAGATTTCTCGCATTATCCATTTTGACACACAATGAATAAGCAATCTGCAATCAAGTTACAAGATTTCCATTGCTTATACTGAAAAATAGATTGACAAGTTGTTGAATGCTTGATTGAACAAATGATAATGTCCATTTTATTCTTACATTCTCCCACTTGGACATATCATAAAGTTCATTCAACAAGAATGCCAAGATGATCAGATATAGCAATAAGTTCCTTAGTGCACATTTTGAAATCAAGCGCTCAATAATCTGATTCAAAATTCTGTCAGTGTGCAACTATAACATAGAGCTATGAAAGAGCTTCAAGTTCAACATAATTGAAGACTTACATAACCACTGATGGAATAATCACAAACTACATGAATTACCAGCAATGATGTACCTGTATTTGCATTAGAGTTCCAGAATGTATCAGTATAGTTTCTAATGTTGTGGTCCACAAGAAACACAATTATCTTTAATAAATCTGCAGTCTGGATGTGTTTCTTAATATCTATAAAAAGGATACTTTATGTTGTTTTGACAACCTCAACAACAATTTGACAAATAACTATTTCATATGTTTGCATATCACATATGTTCATTCAAAACATCACTCAATTGAATAATCCAATGACAATTCAAATAAGTATAGTAAAGTTGCAGCAATGCAAAACACAATCTGAGACTGAATTTGAAATTTATTCTTGAACAAACTGCATCATGACCTTAACTGATGAAGCTCAAGAATTGATTTACAAGTAGGAATGTTCAAAACCGAGACATACCAGAAAGCAACAAAACAAAACAAAACTAATACAAGCTCCCACTGTTTTCAACAATCAAAATTTGCTAAAATCCCTATGTTGCCAATGTGCTTATGAAAAGCATTACTCTGCAAGGCTTTAGTAAAGGGGTCTGTCAGCTGAGATAGAGTGCAAACATTGGCAATCTCAATTTCCCTGCGCTTCACTCTCTCCCTAACACTGTAATATTTCAAGTCCATGTGTTTTGAGTTTGTAGACCTCTTGTTGTTTTTTGTGAAGTACACAGCAGCTGTGTTGTCACAAAAGATTTTGAAAGGACTAGTGACTATAAAATCTATCACTTTAGTCTGCAGCAGGAATTTCTTTAGCTAGAGTGCTTAGCATACACCCTCATAGATTGCAATGAATTTTGCTTGCATGGCTGATGTTGCAGTGAGAGTTTGCTTCACACTCTTCCAAGCCACAGCTCCACCGGCCAAAGCAAAAACATACCCTGAAGTAGACTTCTTGGATGATGGAAAATTCCCAGTAAAATCTAAATATGTGTAGCCTGTAACTTCCAAATTTTCAACTCTTCTATAAACAAGCATGTGATGTTTGGTTTTCTGCAAATACCTCAGAACCTTCTTTCCAACTATTCAGTGAGCATTCCCGGGATTGGACTGAAATCTTGCAAGCATCCCCACTGCAAAAGCAAGGTCAGGTCTGGTGCACACTTTTGCATACATCAGACTCCCTACAAGTCTTGAATAGGGCTTGTTCTTCATTTATTCCTTTTTCAAATTAGTCAAGGGACATTCCAAATTGGTCAACTTATCACCCTTGGCCATTGGGACATCTCCTCTAGAACAGTTCTGCATTTCAAATCTCTTCAAGACTTTGGTGATATAGCTCTGTTGAGATAAACCAAGTAGATGTTTCTTTGTCTCCCTCTTTGTTTCTATTCCCAGTACATAAGAAGCTTCACTAAGATCTTTCATGTCAGAATTCATTAACAGAAACTTCTTGGTCTCATTCAACAGGGCAAATTGCTGCTTGCCAGCAATATGTCATCAACATACAGCACAAGAAAAATAAATTGGCTCCCATTGACCTTCATGTACACACACTCATCAACCATGTTTTTCAACAAAACCAAATGAGCTGATGACAGAGTCAAACTTCAAGTACCACTGCCTTGAAGCCTGTTTTAATCCATAAATAGATTTATTCAATTTGCACACTAGATGTTCAATTCCAGTTGCAATAAAACGTTCAGGCTGCTTCATGTAAATCTCCTCCTCCAAGTCACCATTTAGAAAAGCAGTCTTGACATCCATTTGGTGAGCTCCATGTCAAAATGGGCAATAAGGGCCATAACCAGTCTAAAAGCATCCTTGGTTGACACAGGTGAAAAAGTCTCATTAAAGTCATCTCCCTCCTTTTGTGTGAAGCCTTTGGCAACTAATCTTGCCTTGTATCTCTCAACTGTGCCATCTGCACATCTCTTGGTTTTGAATACCCACTTGCAGCCAATTGCCTTGTGCTTTCCAGTAGGTTTAACTAGCTCCCACACATCATTTTCATTCATTGATTTCAGCTCTGCCTCCATGGCTTCACCTCATTTTTGTGCATTTTCACCTTCCATAGCTTGCTTATAGCTAGCTCAGAGGATCATCTTCCTCCCCAAAATTAGTTTCAGCCTCTTGTAAATAAATCTGAAACTCATATGCATTTATTGCAGGTTTTCTCATTCTTCCAGACCTCCTCAACTCTTGTGGTTGTGTTGCAGATTGTGCTTGGGTTTTAGGTTGGACTTGGGGCATTGGCTGAACTTGCGGTTCAGGCTCAGCTTGGGTTTCAGTTTCTGGTAATTGTTCCGCAACCTTTTCTTCATGTTCAAGTTGGTTTTCTTGCAAAACAGTAGGTAGAGCTGGTGCTAAGGGAAAAACAGTATCTGATGGGACAGTGGAGGTGATTGGCACGTTGCTGATTTCTGAGCCTTCTTCATACTAAAAAAATGTAATCTTCAAGGGACTGATTTTGTTGCATTTCGTCATAGTACACAACTCTATTGGTCTCAATAACGTACTCTGGTGGTGTGCGAAGGGCAATAAAATTTAAAGCCCTTGGATTTTTCAAGGTAACCTATAAAGAAGGCACTCACAGTTCTACTGTCAAGTTTTCCAAGTTGAGGATTATAGGGTCTTGCTTCTGCCTTACAACCCTATACATGCAAGTGATGAAAACTTGGCTTTCTGCTATTCCACAGTTCAAAAGGTGTACTGGTTATGGCTTTACTAGGGGTTCTATTGGTGAGGTAATTGGCTGTCTTCAATGCTTCACCCCATAAGAATTTTAGGAGGCCAGAAGCACACATCATGCTCCTAATCATGTTTTGGTAAGTTATGTTTCTTGTCTCAGCCACCCCATTCTGTTGGGGTGTGCCAGGTGTGGTGTATTGGGCTGTAATCCCATTCTCTTGCAAATATCTTGCAAATGGTCCCATGTGTTGGCCAGACTAATCAAATTTTCCAAAGTTCTCTCCCCCTCTATCAGACCTCACTACCTTAATTAATTACTTTCTCCAACTGTTTTTCTACTTCTGCTCTAAAAATTTTGAATTTTTCTAGAGACTGGCATTTATCACTCACGAGGTATACATAGCAAAATCTACTGAAATCATATATAAATGTTATGAAATATTTATTTCCACAGATAATTGTATCCCTGAATGGTCCACTAATGTCTTTATGGATGAGTTCTAAAAGACTCAAGCTTCTAGTTGAACCCTTTTTTCTGTTGGAAGTTAATTTTCCTTTTATGCATTCAACACATGTTTCAAAATCTGTATAATCCAAACTAGGCAGAAGGTTTTGTTTTTCCAAAATTTTCAATCTTTCAATGGAAATGTGGCCAAATCTTTTGTGCCACAGAAAAGAAGAGTTTTCTGAAAATTTTCATTTAGCTCCAACGATTTTGTCAACATTTTCAACATATTCTAAAACTAGTACAGATTTAACTATTGGATAAGAGCAAAGTAACTGAATGTAATCACCAATAAGAACACCAGTGTTGTAGAGAATTGGATAATTGTATTTTATTCATCTCACATGAGGTTTATATAGGGTTACATCATGTATACAAAAGGCAATACATAATAACTATACTAATCAATAGTACATTACAAGTATGTCAATCGCATACATTACGAGTATGTCAACCACATACATTAAGTAATACCTATTGCATGAATAGTCATTATCATTTACAATACTCCCCCTTGGATATTCCATGTCAATAGTGTTACCTCTGCTATGAGCTTCTAAGTTGCCTCGTCAAAAACCTTGCCAAGTAATAAAAACCCTGTGGGAAAAAACAACCTTGGTCGAAGGAGAAAAAGAGCACAACTCGCATGAATGTGGAGTAGTTGACATCCTTCCACACTCCCCCTTGTGCCGCTCAAACTCGGTGATGACGTTTTGATCTTTGGGTCACTAAAAACCTTGCCAGGTAACAAAAATCCTGTGGGACAAAAATAACCCTAGTTGAAGGGCAAAAAGGGCACAACATGTCCTTCACTCTTCGAGATCGAACATGTAAACATCATACCTCCCCCTGATGTCAAGGTCTCCCCCTGGTTTCTACAATTATGAGAGTTCTGATAACTTTCTTAATCCGATGCTCTTCACATGGTTCTCGAAGGTGGTTTTGGGTAACGACTTGGTAAACAAGTCCGCTACATTATCCTCTGAACGGATTTGATTCCCTTCAATATTTAGAAGTGTTTGTTGTTGCTGATTGTAAAAGAACTTAGGCGATATATGCTTGGTGTTGTCGCCCTTGATGAAACCTAACTTCATTTGCTGAATACAAGCTGCATTATCTTCATAAATGCATGTAGGTTCATCTGTGGTAGACTTCAAACCACAAGTTCCTCAAATATGTCTAACTATAGACCTTAGCCATATGCATTCTCGCACGGCTTCATGTAGAGCGATAATCTCTGCATGATTTGAGGAAGTAGCAATAAGGGTCTGCATTGTAGACCTCCAAGATATCGCAGTGCTTCCCATGGTAAATACATAACCCATTTAAGACCGACCTTTGTGAGGGTCAGAGAGATACTCTGCATCAGCAAAACCCATCAAGACATCATTGTCATTTTGATGGAATGGAGGAGGAGCACGGAAGGTGGCGTTTTACCTTGTGGAGTCCGATCCCACACTTCCGTTATTTCTTTTCTCTCTGTTGGGATAGAACAAGCCCATATCAATCGTACCTCTCAAGTATCGAAAGATTGTCTTTATGCCAATCCAATGGCGGAGTGTTGGCGCAACACTGTGTCGAGCTAACAAGTTCACTGCGAATGAGATGTTCAGTCTTGTGCATTGAGGTAAGTACAATAATACACCTATTTCACTTAGATAGGGCCCTTCAGCCTCTAATAATTCTTCATCCTCATCCCTTGGACGAAACGGATCTTTTTCAGGCTCAAGACTATGACCGATCATAGGAGTACTCACAGGCTTTGCTTTATCTTCATCAAAGTGCCTTAATAATTTTTGAGTATATGCTGACTAATGGATCATAATCCTATCACTACGGTGCTCGAGTTCTAGTCCGAGGCAAAACCGTGTTTTCCCAAGATCTTTAATCTCAAATTCGGATTTCAAGTACTTACAGTTTCCTTGAACTCATCTAGAGTTCCAATTAGGTTCATGTCATCGACATAAACTGCTACAATTGGAAATCCGGAACTTGTCCTCTTTATAAACATGCATGGGCATATTTCATTGTTGACATATCCCTTCCCAATCAAGTAATCACTTAGACAATTATACCACATCCGTTCGGATTGTTTCAATCCATATAGTGAGTGTCTCAATCTTATTGAAAACGCACTCCGTGGTTTAGAGCCACTTGACTTGGGTAATTGAAGTCCATCTGGAAACTTTATATATATATATATATATATATATATATCTCTCTCTCTCTCTGAATCTAGATCCCCATAGAGATATGCTGTAACCACATCCATAAGCTGCATGTCAAGTTTTTCAGAAACTATCAAACTGATAAGGTAGCGGAACGTTATAACATCCATTACGGGAGAATATGTCTCCTCGTAGTTGATTCCAGGGTGTTGTGAGAAACCTTGCGCCACAAGGCGGGCTTTGTATCTAACAACCTCATTTTTCTCATTACGCTTTCTAATAAAGACCCATTTATGGCCAACAGGCTTTATACTTGGGGGAGTCAGCGTTATAGGCCCAAATACATGTCTCTTTGTTAGTGAATCCAATTCAACCTGGATCTTATCTTTCCATTTGCTCTTCGTTGACATTCATCAACGGAGCGAGGTTCGATATCATCGTGTTCTATAATTCCTTGAGCAATAGAATATGCAAACACATCATCAAGGATAATAGAATCTTGATTCAACGTCTCATGTACACTAGTGTAATTCATGGAGATCTCCCTATTCCCTGGAATTGGTTCTAACATTGAAGCATCCCCCAATGATGTCTCTTGGACATAACCATATTCAGGAATATCTTCATGAGACGGGTTATTTATGTCAATGATTAATAGATCTTTCTGTGCCAAACTCGCTTTCTTTCTCGGGCGAGAATCCATCGAACCTTTGGGCATCCTACGTTTCCTTGCTGGGAGCCCGGCCTAAGCCACATTTCCATCACTATTAGTGGTGGAGGCGCCATGCCCAATACCCCTAAGGGTGGTGCCATGTCCATGATTTTTAGGGACATCAATCCTTATAGGTACGTTTGCGGCAGGTATATGTGATCTTGTCACTTTAGCGATATCAGAAAACGCATCAGGCATAGAGTCTGCTACGTTCTAAAGATCGTGAATTCTCTGAACTTCAATTTCGGACTATACGGTTCGGGGATCAAGGTGAGACAAAGTGGGGACAGACCACGACAATTCTTGTCATTCCTGTTGAACATTATTATCCCTATCTCCCACTAATGACTGGAAGACTATCTCATTAAAGTGACAATCTGAAAATCTAGCTGTAAATAGATCGCCTGTCAAGGGTTCTAAGTAGCGGATAATGGTTGGAGAGTCATATCCAACATAAATGCCTAATCGCCTTTGAGGACCCATTTTGGTGAGCTGTGGCAGCACAATTGGTACATAAACTATACACCCAAATATGTGTAAGTGTGAGACATTAGGCTCATATCCAGTAACTATCTGGGAAGCAAAAAAAGGTTGAGTGGCAGTAGGCCTTAGACGAATGAGCACAGCTGCATGCAATATTGCATAGCCCCAAGCATAAACAGGGAGATTGGTGCTCATAACCAATGCTCTAGCGACCATTTGAAGTCTTTTAATGACAGCATCTGTGAGGCCATTTTGGGTGTGAACATGAGAAACATGGTGTTCAACCTCAATCCCAATGGACATGCAATAGTCATCAAACGTTTTTGATGTAAACTCTCTAGCATTGTCAAGACGAATTGACTTTATGGGATGATCAGGGTGGTGAGCCCTTAATTTAATGATTTGTGCAAGGATTTTAGCAAATGCAGCAGTTCTTGTGGATAATAGCATGGCATGTGACCATCGTGTCGATGCATCAACCAACACCATAAAATATCTAAATGATCTGTAAGTGGGTTGAATAGGTCCACAAGTATCACCTTGGATTCTTTGTAAGAATGGAATATTTTCTTTAGTGTCCTTTGCATAGGATGGTCTCGATCCTAATTTTGCTAAAGAGCAGGCTTTTATAACCAGGGAAGTATCCGGTTGAGCCACGAAGTCACAATTGACTTCACAAGTAGAAAAAGGAAACAAGGAGGTATTGGTGGCGTCAATACCACTTTTGGGCTGTGAGCCCCGGAAAAATTTATCGAGCTTAAGTGCAATAGTTCGATAATTTACTTATCGGTTTCGATAAAAGTTAAAGTACGCGAGGATATTTTCAGAAAGTTTCGTGAAGTGAAATCCTCAATTTAGAAGTTGGATAATGAAGTACACGTCACGACGAGTTCGTGAAAATTTTCGGGGAATTTTCCGGATACCCGAGCTAATTTTTAAGTATTTTGGAAGTTTTGGGATTAAGGAAATTGCTTAAACAAATATAAATTAGGTGGTTTGATCTGGACCATCCACCGCTTCCACCGCTTGATCCTAGCCGTCCATCCTTAAATGGGATCAGTCTATATATCTAAGTGTTCTGTTGGGAGATCCAGAAAGATCGAGAGAGAGGAAGAGAACCAGAGTTCTCACTGACCCGACGAAACCCAGAAACCCACAGTAGGATCCGACCGGCGCTACTTCGTCCGGCCACCGATTGACGACGGCCGACCACCATCTTCTTCACCTCTTCGTCGTCTACATCCTCATGCTCTTGGTTCGTCCATGCACAGACCCTGGAGAGAGATTCGAAGCTCAGAAGCTTGAAGCTTTACCGGCGATTTCTGAATTTTCCGGCGCCTCCGGCCACCTTCTGGGCCGTCTGTGGTATAAAACCTTTTCTCCTGGTCATGATCTTTAAGTCTGTGTAATTAGTTTCAATTTGGATTGGGTTCTGATGATTTTCATTTCTAGGTTAAGTTTCGGCTTCGCCGTGTTCTTCGACGCCGGCGACTTCTCCGGCCTTTCTGGGCTTTGTTTCTTGTTGAACTACACTCATAGGCCAACAATCAAGAAACTGGTTGAGCTGTTGGCGTGAGAATCATCAGTTCTTCATCAATCTAGTTTCGGCAGAGAGTTTTGGGAAACCGAGTTGATAGCAGAGGAACTTGAAGGTATAATCCGAACCTTGAAAGCCTTGGTCTTGGAATGGTGATTAGAAGTGGTTAAAGTGAGTTGGGTTTAGCTCGGTTGAAATTGGAGTTCCTCTGGTTGTCGATTTTGTCAGGTGGTTCTAATCTCTGGGTGTTTGGAGTTTATGTTTGAAAATGTTGTTGAATATGCTATTGATATTATAATTGTGGATTGAGTTTTGTTGTGAATCAGGAAAATGGTCAAGTCTGAGTATGGGTGTCCTTAGTAATTTGGGCACACCTTGTGTGAAATGGTAGCGTAAAGAAAGAAAAATAACATATTGGGTGTCCATAGTAGTTTTGGGTACACCTTATATGGAAATTGGAAAGTATTGGGTGTACATAGTAAATTCTGTGTAATTACTATGCGACAAGATACGAAATGGAAGTAAAAGACCAAGTGTAGCGTGATTGAGATAAAATGTTGATGAAATTGGAAATATGTTCTATGCTTGTACTTATGTTAAATGGATAGAAAGTGAAAGAAATTAATATATAAGTATATATATATTGGGTGGCCTTAGTAATCGGGTGCACTCAATATATGTTTGGTCGATAACGTAACTTCAAGTCAATGTTCGATAATTTAGGTAATTATCGAACGATTAACGATTGGTCAAACAATGGTCAAAGTTTGTCAATCCGGGTCAAACCAGGAAAGGTCGGTCAAACCCTGGTCAACTCCTGGTCAAACCATGAAAAGTTGGTTTGGACGATATATTAATCGTCGAGATTTCGTTTAATTGTTCAAAAATTATTAACTATCGAAATGTCGGAATCTAGGACTCCAGTTACCCGAGGAACGGAAGGTTCGCGACTCTCGGAGTGCGTCGGAATCCAGGTAGGGATTCAGGACTCTCCTCGGTTGGTGATTTTCTTTTATATTTTTATTAATGTGATGCATGTTAAGTAGTATGGTTTGGTTAAGTTCAAATGCGACGCATACTAACCAAATCGTGAGAAAATGTGTGATGGCTTGAGAGCGAAGGGTGGCTCTGACTTCCTTGGGTTCGATCCCCAAAACCTCCGGAGGGTTAGTTACGCCGGTCGTCCGGGTATTCCGATCGTAATGACGGGCTCGGTACGTGTGCGTAGCTAGGTGGCGGACGCTCTCGCTACGCTTACCTGGTGATAAGGTAAATTGAGGTAAGGTCGTGTAGTGGGTCTATGGGACCGGCCATCTGGTAAGATTCAGCGCGCGTATTTAATTTTGTATCATGCATCGATTTTTGAGTTAAAAAGCATTCTTATAAAGTTTGTCGTTTCTTTTAAATATTTGGTTTAAGCAAGTTTTCATACTGGAGCGCTCCAAATACTTATCTGTTGATTTTCAAACCTACTCGAGTTAGAGTTCCTGTTGAGCAGCGAGGACGAAAGCTCACCCCTACTATAGTATGGATGCAGGTACTGTGCACTGATGACGGGACAGTAGCGGACGGAGCTGGGTGTGCGGAACAAGTTCGGTAAATCTTTGTTTGGTTTCCAATCTGAACTATACTTCGAAATCTTCGTGTTCAGGACTTGTTGAAATCTAGTCTCGTGTCAAAATGAGTTGAATTCTTTTCATAGGGATTCGTACCTCATGTTAGCTCTTATCCAAGTTCTGGACGGATGAGATGGGTTTTAACAAATTCAAGTTTTTCACCTCAAAAGTATTTGTAGCTTCCGCTGTGTTTCTACAAAAAGTTTTTCAAATAAAATGCCTAGCGGTCTTTAGAATGTAAATCGAGCGTTTGGTTTATGTTTTAGAGATTCGCGGCACTGTGACGTGCTTAAGCTGGTGAGGTGCAGTTTGGGGCGTTACAGAAAGTGGTATCAGAGCAATGCTTCTGAGTTTTCGATTTCTATGATCTAAAAACCTCTGATGCCCGAAAAAGTTTTGTTGGCTCGTGAAAAATTTTCAAATCCTGTTAAAAGATTGACTTGAGAAACGCTTGTCGAGAACGTGTTTCAGAACCTTTGACTTGAAAAGTTGTTAGAATTTCTACCTAACGTTTGAAAAGGTTTGACTTCGGTCTTTAAGATCTAGTTTCGAAAAAAAAACGTTCGAGAAAGTTTTCGGAAAGAGGATTTCGAAAATCAGTTCACGAGCGGTTTCAAAGGTGTATCGGGAAAGAGATTTCAGAAAAAGGGAAGTCTTGGCGGAAAACGTTGTTTAACTTTATTGTGGTTTTTACATTTGAGGTTTTGAACAAAACCTTACACTGATTTAAACCGTGTTTCGAGGTTCGTCTTGAGTCGTGTTTTTCCGTTACGTGGGAGATTTTAGAAGTTCCTTTACCATGGAATTCCGGTTCTCTCCCTAGTTGTGAAAGGGTTGTTGCTCGTGTGTGTTCATATAATTACAACTATTCACACGGTTTAGGGCCCGACTGGCCACCGGATCCCCCTAGTATATACCGAGGTTGAAAGTTGTTAATTATTGAATACAACTTGCGACAAGTAAATTACTCTAGAGTTATTCCCCAAAACTTCAACTTGTGGTTAGTCGGAACTATTGTTTGTTTTTCCTTTGGATCCCTTAATCCGAAAGTCGTTATCCTTTCTTCGAAAGGTTGACTTATGTTCCGACTTGTCCTTGAAATTGAACTTGTGTTTGCTTGGTTTTCTATTCCTTTTGCATGTGGGTATATTGTGGAATTCATTTACCGACTCGGTTGTTTGCCATCGCTTTGTTCAGTGAATGCGGTTCGTTAAAACTGTGCTCATTGCTATTACTGTTGGGCTTGGTAATTATTTCTTCTTTGGGTATCTTGTCGAGTCTAGTTCACTTGATTGCTTCCACAGACTCGATTGTTATGATTTGTGTTAAATTCTTTCCAAGTCCAACTGTTATATATTTATACATAATGTTGAATTGGTTTGTGGATTCACTATCAATTTGTGCACATTCACGTGAATCCTATTCATTGAAATATTGTTGGTAGGACTCGATGTTGCATCTGCCTTGTAATCTTTATCGAGTCCAGTTATTGTTCATTCTTCTATTTGTCCTTTGAATTTGAACAAGTATTGCCACCCAAGGCTCCTCCACAGTGCACAGACCGCGGCAAAGTTATGAGCCCAGTATGAGGTAAAAGTAAAAGGAGCAAGGTATGTGAACGACAAACTTGAGTATATGGGAATGCGATTGATGTTGGAAATTGTTGAAATGTGAAATATGGTTGGTTGTTTAATTGAGTCGTGGAAATGTTGGTTTCAGATTGAAATGATTGCAGCATGGGACTATAAGTCCGATTTTGTTGAATGAAATTGTGGTATTGAGAGTTGTTTTTCATTTCAGCTTGACAATGTCGTCTGATGAAGAAAAGCCATGGGAAGTAGGGGAAGTGAATGATGATTGTCAGTATACTTCACTATTAGATATAGCTGAAGCGGTCGAAAGGGTGATAGGTATCGTTGACACAATTGAACATTACAAAGCTCATCGTCTACTGATTCCCGACGCGTTTAAGGAGGAATTGCTCACATGTGATTTAATGAAGGGTATATATTTCGAGGAGTGCAGACTTCGAAATATAGTTCCGGTTTGGACACAACTCGATTAGCGCCCTTTGACTCGCTGGAGAGAAAGGAAGTCTACTCACTTTAATTGTGTGAGCTGGTATCAAACGATTTTCGTTCTGTCTTTGTGTTACCCTGTAGGATTATGGGATTGTAACCTAAATAATTCGCACTCTTTTATCTTTGCGATGGAATGTTTGTGTGTTGTGTCTATTTGAGGCTTCGTCACTCGTCAGGAAGTCGATAAGGAACCAAAGAGCAAAGCATCCTACAAGGGAGAGCTAGCACGTCTTCGGATTCTAACCACTTCCAATGATGCGCGTTACCGGTAAGGATCTTTTAAGGACTGCAAGTATCTCTTCCTTACTAATAGATACGTTGATTTTCTTTTCTTTCGTTTGGTTGGTGTTGTCCTACCATTTCCCTACATTATTAA